>QJPP01000158.1:0-600000 GCA_003996215.1 Jaltomata sinuosa
TGTACTCTATTACCATTCAGAGACATCTGTATATGTAGTTTTGGTTTATTTGCACTCCATGTATGTAGTTTGGCTCTGTACCATGATACCAGGTCTTGGGGTTTAGTTTAGTTTCCGCATATGTATATATTTATATTCCTTTTATCTGTTCTCTTCGTCTTTTTCCCTTTTTTGTTAGATAGTAGCCCATTGCTAACTGTTCTTGGGCACTACGGGGGATTGGTTCACGCTAACCAGGGGGTTGTAGGTGCCATCATGACCGAGAAATTGGATCGTGACAACTTGGTATCAGAGCTTTAGGTTCACCGGTGTCATCGGTATAGGAGCCAATGTCTAGTAGAGTCCTGCGGATCGGGGCGGAGACATCCGTACTCAATCTTTGGGAGGCTACAGTGACATTTTAGGAATTTGACTCTTTCATTGCTTCTGTGTCGTGCGTAGAACCCTTGAAGTTTCTAGAGATCTCATTTATTCTACTTCATTCTTCCGCAGATGGTTCATACGAGATCATCGGTATCACGCGGAGATGAGCCTCCCACTCCAGCTAAGGGTCGAGGACGCCCTCGATCAGTGGCACCTGCTAGACCTGCTAGGGTGGAGATAGAGCCCGAGCAGCATGTGGATCAGGGGGCAACCCAGGTACCACCAGCTCCAGCACCAGCTCCAGTACCAGCCCCAGTGCCCACTTCTGTGCCAGCTCCAGCCGCAGCTCAGTCTCCAGATATTCGGGGATTACTATTACAACTTTTGGGTGTGATTGGAGAGAGGCCTTCTGAGGTAGCGCAGACATTTGCTCAGGGGGCAGCCCTGGGTGCACAGAGCTCAAGAGCGCAGCCGACTACTATGGCTCCCCGTGCGGAGGTCATTCTGGTTCCATCTGTTGCACATCCTCTTGCTCCTCGCCCAGTTATGAAAGAGTCAGAGCAGAAGGCGTTGGGTAAGTTTTTGAGGTTAGCACCTCCGAGGTTTGCTGGTACTTCTAGACAGGATCCACATGACTTTATTACTACATGTGAGGAGATGTTGCATCATTTGGGTTTGTTGTAGATTCACGGGGTTGGTTATACTACCTATCAGTTGGAGGGCCCAGCGAAGTTATGGTGGAGGGCCCAAGTTGCTTATAGACCACCATCGTTACCTCCTTTGACCTGTTCTGAGTTTTATGAGGCCTTTATGGCCAAGTTCCTACCCCAGAGTGATCGGGAGAGTCGCAGGGAGTAGTTTACTCACCTTGTGCAGGGGTCTACGACTATCTCGGAGTATGAGACCCGTTTTCATAAGCTAGCACCGTTCGGAGCTATGATCATTCCTATCGAGGCAGATAGGATTCGCAGATTTGTATGGGGTTTGAGGCCAGAGATCAGGCAGCCAGCTGAGATATTGATTGCCAGTGGTCGGTCATTCCAGGCTATTGTAGACTATGCCCGCACTGTGGAGGACTTACAGCGACATGATCAGGGGCCCATAGATAAGAGGCCTCGATATCAGGGTGTCTATAGTGGTTCCAGATATTGCGGTAGAGGTCCTGGCCAGTGGAGACGGAGTTATCAGCCACAGCAGTACCAGGGTCAGTCCAGCCGACCGATTCAGGCTTCCCTTCAGACTTTCGGTAGTGCCCAGTTCGAGCAGGGTCAGAGCAGCCATCAGGGCTATAGCGGCCAGTCTTCGAGGGGTATAGTTTCTGGGGCATCAGGTCGCGGTGGTCATACGAGATCTGCTGGTTCATTTCGACTGAGTAGGCTGTCAGGGGCTTGTTTTACTTGTGGTGCGATTGGTCATTTTGCTAGAGATTGCCCTCAGCAGGGTACAGCTCAATTGGTCGAGCCTTTACGGGCAGTTCAGCCCCCGGCTAGAGGGGGTGGTCGTCAGAGTAGAGTTGGTGCTCCGCGCGGCAGAGCAGGTGGTAGGGATAGCGGTCGGGCAGGTGGAGGTCGTCATCAGTTTTACGCGGTCCCTAGGAGACCAGAGGCAGAGGCCTCAGATGCTGTGATTACAGGTACGATTTCTGTGTGCCATCAATTTGCTATGGCTTTATTTGATCCTGGATCCACTTGTTCATATGTATCTGCCTACTTTGTGCCTTTTTTGGGGTTGGCTAGTGAGCCATTATCTGTTCCTGTTTCTGTTTCGACCCCAGGAGGAGATTCTTTAGTAGTGGATCAGATTGTGAGATCTTGTATGCTATCTATTGGTGATTCAGAGACTTGGGGTGATTTGATGATTCATGATATGCTAGATTTTGATGTGATACTGGGCATGGACTGGTTATCCCCTCATCGTGTGGTTTTGGATTGTTATGCCAAGACCATTACCATAGCTGTGCCCGGTGTATCCCCGGTTGTGTGGCAGGGTTCTGTTAGCCATGCACCATCTGGGATCATCTCTTGTCTTCAAGCTAGAAAGTTAATTTCCCGGGGGTGTTTAGCTTATCTAGCATATGTCCGAGATGTTAGTGCTGACCCTACTTCTCTTGAGTCTGTTCCTGTGGTTAGAGACTTCCTCGATGTGTTTCCTACCGACCTGCCAGGCCTTCCACTTGAGAGAGATATTGATTTTGCTATTGAGTTAGAGCCGGGCATTAGGCCCATTTCTATTTCTCCTTACCGTATGGCTCCTGCTGAGTTGAGGGAGCTTAAGGAGCAGCTCCAGGATCTGTTAGCTAAGGGGTTTATTAGACCTAGTGTGTCACCTTGGGGTGCCCCTGTTCTCTTCGTGAAGAAGAAGGATGGGTCGATGCGCATGTGTATTGATTATCGACAGCTGAATAGGGTGACAGTGAAGAATAGATATCCGATGCCGAGGATTGATGATTTGTTTGACCAGCTTCAGGGTTCAGTCGTGTTTTTAAAGATTGATTTGAGGTCCGACTACCATCAGTTGAGGATTAGGGCGGAGGACATCCCTAAGACAGTATTCAGGACACGTTATGGCCATTATGAGTTCCTGGTGATGTCTTTTGGGTTGACTAATGCCCCCGCAGCCTTTATGAACTTGATGCACAGGGTTCTTGGCCCGTATTTGGCCTCATTTGTGATAGTTTTTATAGACGACATCTTGGTATACTCGCGTAGTAGAGATGAGCATGAGCAGCACTTGAGGGTTATACTCCAGACTTTGAGAGATCATCGGCTTTATGCCAAGTTCTCAAAGTGCGAGTTTTGGCTTGAGTCAGTTGCATTCCTAGGGCACGTGGTGTCTAAGGATGGGATTAGGGTGGATCCGAGAAAGATTTCAGCGGTTTGTGAGTGGCCTAGACCTACTACTGTTACTGAGGTCTGCAGCTTTATTGGGTTAGCAGGTTACTATCGACGGTTCGTTGAGGGATTTTCTTCCATAGCAGCACCCCTGACTAGGCTGACTAGGAAGGATGTCCCATTTCAGTGGTCGGACCAGTGTGAGGATAGCTTCAAGAGGCTTAAGGCCTTATTGACTTCAGCTCCAGTTTTGACTTTGCTGGTTGAGGGTCAGAGCTTCTCCGTGTATTGTGATGCTTCAGGGGTTGGTCTTGGTTGTGTGTTGATGCAGCAGGGTCGAGTAATAGCATATGCATCGAGGCAGCTGAAGGTTCACGAGCGCAACTACCCCACACATGACTTAGAGTTGGCGGCGGTAGTTTTCGCGCTTAAGATCTGGAGGCATTACCTATATGGGGTTCACTGTGAGATCTTCACAGAACACCGTAGTCTTCAGTATATCACGAGTCAGCGAGAGTTGAACTCGAGACAGAGGAGGTGGGTCGAGTTACTGAAGGACTATGACTTCACTATATTGTATCATCCGGGAAAGGCAAATGTGGTAGCGGATGCCTTGAGTCGGAAGACAGTGAGTATGGGTAGCCTATCTTCTCTTTCAGTTTCAGAGCGACCGTTGGCCTTGGACATCAAGTCCTTGGCTAACCATTTGGTTAGGCTTGACTTGTCGGATCCTAGCAGAGTTCTCGCCAGTGTCGAGGTTCGTTCTACTTTGATTGATCAGATTCAGAGCAGTCAGTTTGAGGATCAGCAGTTGTGTGACCTTCGTGATCGGGTTGTTCAGGGTGAGACCAGTCGGGCTACTCTAGATTTAGATGGGGTTCTGAGGTTTGATAGTCGCCTTTGTGTTCCGAGGATTAGTGATTTGATTTAGTTGATACTTCACGAGGCACATTGTACTAGATACTCCATTCACCCTGGCCAACTAAAGAATGTATATGAGACTTGAGATACAGCTTTAACTGGTGGAACGTGGTAATGAAGCGGGATATAGCAGAGGTTCGATCCTGGTGCTTGAACTGTTATTCGTCGGCACTGGCCAGCAGGTTAAGTTCGATGCCACATGAGACCTGGTGGTTTGATTGCAGCGACTTCCCATTTCCTTGAGTGGAAGTGGGAAGGGATTCATATGGACTTTGTTGTTTGTCTTGCCTCCCGTACTTCCTCATGGGTTTTTGATTCCATAGGGTGATTGTTGATAGGCTGACTAAGTCAGCACATTTCTTGCCGGTTCAGACTTCTTATGGTGCAGAGAGGTTAGCTCAGATCTACCTTCGTGAGGTTGTTCGGTTGCATGGGGTCCCAGCTTCTATTATTTCAGACCGCGGCACTCATTTCACATCTCAGTTCTGGAGGGCTATTCAGCGAGATTTGGGTATAGAGGTTCATCTTAGTACCCCTTTCCACCCTCAGACAGATGGCCAGTCCGAGAGGACCATTCAGATTCTGGAGGACATGCTTCGGGCCTGTGTTCTTGACTTTGGAGGTTCATGGGATCAGTTTGTTCCCTTGGCAGATTTTGCTTATAATAACAACTTCCATTCGAGTATCGGCATGGCACCTTTTGAGGCTTTGTATGGCAGGCGTTGCAGATCATCGGTAGGTTGGTTTGATGGTTTTAGTTCTAGGCCACAGAGCACAGATTTGCTTCGAGATTCCTTAGACCGAGTCCGAGATGTGATATTCACGGCACCAGACTTACGTGGGCAGCGTCAGAGACAGGCGCAGAAGAGTTATGCTAGATCGTAGGCTTCGTGCCTTGGCGAATGTTTAGTGTCGGTGTACTTGTGTTTCTCCGTGTATGGCCCATGAAGGGGCGTGATGAGTATTTGGTAAAGGCCGGCGGCAAGCTTTAGCCCCAGAGTAGCATTGGGCTCCCGTTTGAGAATCTTCAGAGGGTGGTAGCGATCTTTTGCCTATGGCAGCTAGGCCTGGACCTAACGAGATGTTTTTCAGCTATATGCCATCCTGTATTCCCATATATTCTATGTTGCGTCGGTATGTCTCAGACTGAGTCGCATGGGTGTGCAGCTGGGATTCAGGTTTCAGTTGGAACGTGAGGGATTTAGGCCTTCTGTTTGAAGCTATGAGAGGCCGCAAGCTATATTTGCTGCAGAGATGTCAGGGAGATTGAGGTCTCGAGAAGATCCCTGGTTGGTTATACGGTTCCAGTATCGGAGGCATCCGTCCAGTCGAGGAGGCTACCTGGGAGACTGAGAGAGATATGCGGGATCAGTATCCGCAGCTATTTTAGCCTTCAGGTACCCCCTTGACCTTGACTTTCGAGGACGAAAGTCCTTTTTAGTAGTGGATGATGTAATGACCCTTCCGGTTATTTCCACGTATACGTTTCCTTGAACCGTTAGAGCTTGTTGTAGCGGACCCAAGTCACTTAAGGATCTGCAGGACCGGTATTTCGGTATCGGGCCCATTTGTTTGGTCGCATTATAAGTTTTGAAGTCAAGCAAATCGGCAAAATTATCGTAAGTTCTTTAATAAATTTTCTGAACTTTGGGTAAAATGTCTCAGGGCTTTTCTCTCAATATATAAAGAGTTAGAAGTTCCCCGAAATACCAAATCGAAGGTATACGAGTCTAGTTTCCTACGCACAAAACCTCACGTCCAAATAATCTCGGAGTAAAAAGTTCTGACTATTTTACCGCGGACTGTCTGGCAGAAAACGGGTTGCGAACGGGGTCGCGAACCGGGTCGGGTCAAACTCGATTTAAGCCTCAACTTCACGTTTTAAAATGCCATTTCAGTTCTGAAACAGTGAGAAAACATAAGGGAGGATTCCGAGAGAGTTCTTGAGTATCAAAATCGTGCGATGGTGAGTTGCGAACTTAAATTTAAGAATTTTACTAATATCGCGTGCATTTGAAAATATTTTATTTGAAAGTTGAATTTGGTAAAAAGTTACATTATTATTACCTTTTTAAAAATATTTTATTACTATATAATTGTATATGTATTTATTTTATATTATTTTTATACATTGTAATATTTTAACGGAGATAGTAAACTTAGTTATGTTAAAATTTATTATTATAATATAGTAGGTTTTGTTTGAAATAATTTTCTATGAATTATGGTATATTTAAAAAGTTATATTTATTTTACCACGAATTTATTAAATACCCGAATACATACATAACGAGCTGAAAATATTAAAATGTTGCCACCTCCACAACATGTGGAGGTGAGGCAAAGCAACCAGCAAATCGTAGCAGCTAGGTGACCAATACATAGCTAAAGGATTAGTGCCCACTATGTCTCATCATATATATTTATATAATATAAAGATCCTCACTTTGGCAAAAAGAGTTTTCATTTGTCACTTTGAGAAATATCCAGCAACTTTTGTTCTCCCTTACTTTCTGTGTATGTATACATGCATACTTTATACGTTGAGAAGATTGGAATGGAAAAAAAAAATATTTAACGTTATATTTGATCGGCCGAAAGCAATCGATTATCTACGTCAAGTTATTCAAAACCTAACCTTTATACCAAAACTCCTCAAAGCCTAACCGAACATTCATCTACCAGTTGTATCTACCATAAAATAATATGATAATCGAAATATCAGAACAATACGATTAAACCTAACCTTTTCACAAAAATTTCTCAAAATTTGATCGAACATTCATCTACAACCTGTATTAAACAGAAAAATAACAGATAGTAACAAAATAGAAATTACAATAAAATAATACAATAATTGAGATATTAAAACAATATAATTAAGTCAAATCTTTATACAAAAAAGCCATCAAAATTATGTTAAGTGCATTAAGATTGAAGATTGAGTCAAATACCCAATAATTCTAGGGATTCCTATATGATTTGGTTTAGGTATTCCTCTATTATAATCAAAAGACGATTAAATTTTTTTCCAAATAAAAGCTACGAAGTAAAAGTTACGGTAGTTTTTTTGGAATATAATATTATTAATGTTGTAATATATATTTCAAAAAGGATTTAATTTTGGAACTTTTATATGTTTTGTTTTACGGATTCCTTTTTATAACCAAATAAAGATGGGAAAATCCCCCTAAAATAAAGCTACGAACTAAAACATACGACAATTTTTTTTTTTGAACTTTGTGAAATATAATATTATCATATTTGAATATATATTAGTATTTATGTATAATCATAATTTTATTTGAGGAAATAGAAAAAGATAATTTTGTCTATTGAAGGGCCTTTTAATAAAGGGCAAAAAGTTCAAATCACATTATAAGGTAAAATTCTTATTGATTTAAAAGTGTTAAATATTATTTTCTATAAGGTAAAATTTATTTATGCAATAATTAGTAGACCTTGGACTCTATGAATAACAATTCTACTAAAATTTTGTTTCTATAATAATATTTTTTTTGTTTTTTCCGTACATGATTTAATTTTTTTCCTTTTTTTCCACACGTTACTTTTCTTCCTTTCTTTTATCTTCTTTTCTTTTTGCTTAATAAGTTAAAATTTAATTTTTTTCAAATTATCAAATATAAGAAAATAGTAAAAAGGCGATTTTGTCTAAATGAAAGACTTTTAATGAAGGGCAAAAAGTTCAAATCACATTATAAGGTGCTTCACACTTTTAATATAGTATACTAGTTTAGTGTACGTGCGTTGCACGTATGTCTCACATCAATCAATAAAACTATACGCCATAAAATATAATTATTAAAAAGTAGCAATTGATGCTAAAATAAATACTGTATTATATTTTTTAATGATACAAATAAATAGTATACTGAAATATGTTATTGTTTTAGTATAGAATTTTAAAATAAAAATTCTAATATTTAAGCCTTTAAATCAAATATTAAAGATAATAATTTTAGTTATACACATACGGATAATAAGAAGAAGCAATAGATAGTAACAGAACATAATTTGTAATAAAATAATACGATAATCAAGATATCAAAATAATACGATTAAACATAACCTTCACGAAAAATCCTCAAAGCCTGACCAAACATTCATCTATCACCTGTATTAAACAAAAATTAAAAAAATAAAAAAATAAAAAAATAACAGCTAGTAACAAAACATAAACTACAATTGACGTACATATGCTCAATATTAAAAAAATAATTTTAAAAGTTATTGGAAAAATAATTTCCCCTAAATAAGACTTCATCGGAGAACTACGTTGAGGATGTTATTGTATTGTTGTATTTAAGAATGATTTTAATTTATAGAAGTCCAATATCTTTTCGTCCAAAAAAAATTTACTTAAATATGGAATATTTTTATTTTTTCTTCCATAAATTATTATTTCTAAATATTATTACTAATAAGTTTTCCATTTTTCTTTTATTAAATAACCGAAAAAGGGACCAATCGTGGGTAACAATGTGATAACTAAACTATTTTTTTCTTCATTTTTTCGTGTGATTTGGCTATTATTACTTGTTTTTTATTTTGCTTTTTTGTCATGATATTTTTATTTTATTAAAAATAATTAAATAATAAATTTTAAAAAATAAACTTAAATGTTAGGACTTTTAATATAGTTCAAATAAGGAATGATTTAAGAAGTAGAATTCTAGTCACTTTTAAAGTATTAAATATTAGAAGCTCTTACCTTTTATAAATAAGTAAATATTTAATATTTATAACTTGAATTAATTTCAAAGTCCTAAATATTATGATAATAATTAAATGATAATTATTTGAGAAAAATAGTAAAAAGACAAAACATAAACTACAATTGACGTACATATGCTCAATATTAAAAAAATAACATTAAAAGTTATTGGAAAAATAATTTCCCCTAAATAAGACTTCATCGGAGAACTACGTTGAGGATGTTATTGTGTTGTTGTATTTAAGAATGATTTTAATTTATAGAAGTCCAATATCTTTTCGTCCAAAATTTTTTTACTTAAATATGGAATATTTTTATTTTTTCTTCCATAAATTATTATTTCTAAATATTAGTACTAATAAGTTTTCCATTTTTCTCTTACTAAATAACCGAAAAAGGGACCAATCGTGGGTAACAATGTGACAACTAAACTATTTTTTTCTTCATTTTTCGTGTGATTTGGCTATTATTACTTGTTTTTTATTTTGCTTTTTTGTCATGATATTTTTATTTTATTAAAAATAATTAAATAATAAATTTTAAAAAATAAACTTAAATGTTAGGACTTTTAATATAGTTCAAATAAGGAATGATTTAAGAAGCAGAATTCTAGTCACTTTTAAAGTATTAAATATTAGAAGCTCTTACCTTTTATAAATAAGTAAATATTTAATATTTATAACTTGAATTAATTTCAAAGTCCTAAATATTACGATAATAATTAAATGATAATTATTTGAGAAAAATAGTAAAAAGACGATTTTGTCTAAATGAGAGACTTTTAATGAAGGGCAAAAAGTTCACATCACATTATAAGGTGCTTCACACTTTTAATATAGTATAGATAGATTCAAACTTGTGGACCCAAATTTGTAAGAATTGGATTTACTTCCTCCATTCATTTTTATTTGTCCACTTTGGATTTTATATGCCCCTAAGCAATAATGATTAATATGAGTATTTTATCACAATATGAGTATTTTATCACAATATTCATATCAATTAATGTTTAGTCTTAGGTCTTGAAAAATGATTTTGAGAATAAGTAATTAATGTCGAGGGTAAAACATGAAAACAACATGTTTTTTTCTCTTGATATTCTAAAAATAACAAGTAAAAATGAATATATTTTTCGTATAATGGACAAGTAAAAGTGAACGAAGGAAGTACTAAATTATAAGTTAAAAAGAAGCCTCACACAATTAACGTTAATTGTGTGAGACATACCACTCGGTCCCCGATGGCCATCAGGGAATTCGGTATAGCAGCTCAGGTTCGTTTACGCTGCGCGTTCCCTCTGGACTGGACACATGTTATCGGCCAGTTTCTCCTGTATTGATCCATTGTGTTAGCCGGCGAAAGTGGGCATGCTTTCATCGCCTCCATGCTCCTAGTTTTCCATTGCATTGAGGAAGGTGATGTCCTACGGTCAAGTCAAACGAAGTCTTTGTTAGGAATATTATCACAAAGTGTTTGTAAATGAAGAAAGGATTTTAGATTTTTGAATGAAGAATCCTAAGGCCAAAGTGAGAAGAGTTATGACTCCTAAACGACGAGCAAACACTCGAACGCGAGATCAAGAGATCACCCAACGAATGGACGAGCTCAAAGAGGAGAAAACTTCATTCTCGATTCTACGAGAATTTTTATGAAAGCCTTTCATTTGCTTCTCTTCGATGGAAGTTTGATTTTCCAAGAATGCTTCCGTCGTCGGCCTTGGCATTAAACCACTATTTATGCATGTATTTTCAGCGTGGACTAACGAATCTTTTGCTTCTCGGGTGGTGTCGAACAATGGTGCTTGCGTTGCGGGAGATGCCTGCCCTTAGGGTCCAGAAATTTGGAAACAAGTCTGTGAAAAGGTTGAAAAATAAAGAAGAGGGGCAGCTAGACCGAGTAGGGGATCAAATATATCTCTTCGAAAGGGTTAAACACCATGTCTCATGGCCACTATTCGCATTATCCCACCATTATTTGGTGTGGATGGCGGCAGCACGAGCATACCCAAAGAGTAAAACCACAAGAGACTAGAGGCTACTTTATTCTAGACAAAATGAGATTTTTTGCTGTCGAACATTGATTTGCTTGTGGACAAGACTATTGTTAAAGTATGCCTACTACTATTTTCTGACGATTCGAAATTCTCGTTGTTGGATTCCTCTCACTTCATTCGAGCTGAATTACATCCACCCTCGAGGTAGAGTTCGTTTTGTAATAGGAGCCCCATTGGGCTTTTACGGAGCTTGGCCTGCTTTCGCATTAACTCACCATTTGGTGGTTTGAGTCCCAGTATGCCGACCTATCTCGTATACAAGAGGTAGAGGTGGAGAACTTATTCCGGGTGATTTGGGCCCTTCTTTATTTCCTGCTAATTTATCCACTAATGTCTACTATTTTTTAACTTATCCAAAATGTCTATTGCTGTAAAATTAAATACGATCTCTTTCCATACCTCACAAGCAACAGCTAGTTCCGGGCTCTATTTGCAAGCCTCGCGAATAATCTCATTACCTTCCTGAGCAAGATCACTTCGGGATCAGAATTCCCACTAGAGAAGACGGGAATTGAGTCATGTCATTACAAGCTTTTACATATGCTTCTAGAGCTACTCACAGGGCCATTTGGGAAGGCCCCGCTTGCTCGACGACTTGGGGCGGTTGATTATCCTGACCTAGGGTTGGAGCCGACGAGGAAAGTGACGGGAATCGCTTTTGCTTTCTTTTCCTCTGGCTACTAAGATCTTTCAGTTCGCCTGGTTCTCTCTTGCCTGCCCATAGATTCAGCAGCAGTTCGAAAGGTTACCCTATTTTGGAATCTCTGACTCTTAGCCACTTGTAGAAGGAAGTGCAACTTGATTGTCGGGGGGAATCAACGGGAAGGAAAAAAGAAGGCTGTTAGTGTAAAACTAACGAAACCTCAAACCAACCAATATCAAGGCTACCCTCTTCTTCGATCCGGAATTCCCAGTAAATCCTTGACTTCTTGAATACAATGGAATTTCACACCTGGCGAATCTTTCACTCTACCTCCTCTTATTAAGACCATAGAATATTCCTGCAAATTATGACCTTTGCCTGGTCCTGGCCTATTGGAACTCTTTCAGCCGATTCGCGGCAACATATTACTTCAGATTAGATTTCAATTCCTCTATTCACAGAATGTGATTTTAAGTCCATAGCCCTATTCTGGTTACAAAGTGCGGGCAGCTGACAAGTAGGTTATCAAACTAGTAAATCAATAGGCTTTGCTCCTACCTTCGCTTCCAGGAGGAAACACAGGAGCGAGATTCTCTAAAAAGCCAAGGTCGTGGGTGGCCAAGAGGACCCACTTGGAGACTTGGGATCTCAGCAGGAAATGGCTTGGTTTTGGAAGATATGGCACTAAAAGTTGTAGAGCTAGTCGACTTTCAAAACGAGCCATTGAAGCAGCGCGTCGTGCTAGCCAGGGGTTCTGGAGGGCGCTTTTTGAACACAAAGAATATGCAGCAATCCAAGCCTTCATCTCCAAAGCACGATAGAAATATCTTTAATCGTCAGGCAGGGCTTCCCTTTAACCTAGAAGCACTCAGAGAGCCTTCAACAATGTCCTTCCTGGCCTCTTGTTTGAGTTGACCGAAGGCTAGGGTAGAGGGAACCAAAGACGTTGATGATCGATTCCTTCCAAAGAGAGATGTTGCCGACCCTTACACCATAAAAAGAAGACCAGTTTTCGATCGGATAAGAGAAGCAACTAGAGTTTCCTTTTTTGTTAGACCGACACTCAAGACCCAGTTGCGAGCAATAGCGTCTTAGACTTTTCCAAAGACCAATACACAAGTGATTCGCCATAGTCTAATCGATTGAGGAGGACAACTCTCCCAGCCAACAACCTGCTAACCCTAAGCTTGCAAGCACCTTGGTCACATCTAAGTCCCTATTCAATTGTTCTATTTGGGACGGAAAGAAAAAGATTTTTTGCGGGAAGAATCGCATCGTCTAAAACAACGATTTTTATCAGCTGTAGCAAAGAAAGAAACTTCATAGAAGTCAGAATAGGAAAAAATAAAAATGCCTAGCAACTTTTTTCTATGGATATAAAATGGCCAAAAATTAGGATACATTCTAGGAAAATCAAACTTCCATCGAAGAGAAGCAAATGAAAGGTTTTCATAAAAATTCTCGTAGAATCGAGAATGAAGTTTTCATTCTGAAACACTTATACCTAATGAACTAGCATAACTGTGGGACTCTCGCTAGTATTGACCTCCTGGACTAGTACCGATGGTGGCTCCGGAAGCCAATGTCCCGGGGTCTCGAGGACTCATTCATACTGAAACAAGGGGCGGGGATGAACAAAAAGCTTTTGACAAAATAAAGGAATACCTCCATTCTAGTGCCTACAACGCCAGGAAGCCTTTATTACTATACCTATCAGTCACTGAAATCACTACGGGGTTCAAAAAAAAGATTTTTTCAAGCGATTGTGTGATAACTTTTTCTTCTTCTCAATCATTCAAGATATTATGTGAAGTAATATATTACTGAATCTAATGAGTTAAACTTAAATTAAAGTAAAAATAAAAAGTTTTCTAGTTTTATAAGTGTTCGCTTTAAAATTGAAAATCACTTATCGATCTCGGCCCAGAATAGTGACCGACCAGGGCAGGGCCCCACGGGAAGGATGTGAATAGGAGATGAGTTCAAGAGTCGTTGCGTAAAAAATCGTGCTTACTATCTCCTCCATCTAAGTAAGAGGAAAAGAGCGAAAAGATTACTTTTAGGTAGTGGCCTAAGCAAAAAGATGTGAGCGCTCCTGCACTGTACAGACGACTTTTTGGCGGTAGAGTGAATATTTTCCGAATTCTATATATGAATGAAAGCTACGTTTCGGCAAACTGACCCCTCCATGACTTGGTCTTAGACTGTCGCGATGGACCAGTATATCAAACTAAAAGAGACAAGAATTTCTTCTCTCCGGTCTTGTCTCCTCACTAAGTGGCTGCACACATCTGTCTTACAGATAGAGTCAAGCACGAGACGGGTATTTACTTGTTCTTTTTAGCATGTGCTAGCTAAACATTTCATAGATTCGTCAATGAGGTTTCTATTTTCATAAGGAAGAATGAGAAAGTTCTCTTTGATGATAAAGCAGGATATGCCCTATTGGAAGAACTAGGTTTGAGGAGAAAGATAGAGTCTATTGGGCCAGGTGATGGGAGATAGGCTTATTGCGGGAAGACACGTAATAAAGTTTTTTCAACTTGCTGGCTTTGACTAAGATTTTGTGCTAGCTAAAGTCCAGATAAAATAAAAAACACTCAATATCATGAGTTTAACAAAGGGTTCTACCACAGCCTTTACTGGTAAATGAAACCTATTTACAATTAACTGAATATCTGAAGGGATAGAGAATAAATTGATTGAAGAAAATAGGCGAAATTTATTAACAATCACTTCAAACTTTGCTATTTATTTGTATTTAGACATACAAATTATGATATGTTTCAATTAAGTGTTTGAACATATTATAAAGTATTTTTATTAGATACTTTTAGCTTAAACTTTAAAAAAGCTTTTGCGTGTGTTTTCAAACGCTCATCACGTGAATAAGTTAACTATTTAAAATATGTTACCTCCTTTAATTATACACATTAGCCTTAGGAAGTTATACAACCTCAGACCTATTCCAATTGAGTGAAAAGCGTCTAAAGAAACTCTATCATTTGCCAGGCTTAATTCAAGAGTCTAAAAAAAAGTATACTGACAAGTTTTAAGGGGATATCATATTTGGCCAAAAAATATTATTCTCATCCCAGTGAGTACATGACAATGGTCAGTATATATTATTCTCAATTTATCACTTAATCATTTTAAATTAATATAATTATTTGGTGTAAAACATTTAATTAATGCCTCGATAGATAAAATGTTGAATCAAAGATGCGGTGGTGATGGTGTCTCTTTTTTCCTTTTGGATAAAGAGGAAAGAGAAGATAATGAAAGCAAAAGATGAACGCAAAAAATAGGTTGGATGTACTTGTACAACTTTTTGGCCATTTCCATTGAATTCGAGAACCACTGCAAAGCAAACAATGCCAAAAATCAGTAAAATCTCGACTGCCTGCACGAAACCAGCGTATTTTTTTAGAAAGGTACAACAGTTGGCATCACATGGACCACTTACAAACAATTTGCGAGTGAACCTGAATTCTCTCACTCTTCAACTGCTATTTCCTTACCTTCTATTAATGGTAAACACTATAGGCAGGATGACACGTGGCAGATACAGCAGGCCGGACTTGAGTCAACATAAAGGTCCAGTACGAGAACATCTGAGACCGAAGTTAAGGTGTTAAGCCCGTCTAGCTCCAGAGACACGATGCCGAGTACAAGAAACTGTCGGGACCAAGAACTCTTAAGCAAGCCAACCGATTGTGTGACATACTGAGATCTTCACCGGCTGTTACAAGACGGAGATAAACAGACAATCAGGGAATCAGATGAAGGCGAGATTTACGGAAACAGACACCTAGGGTTTAGATATAAATAGTCCATTATCATTCTTTGAACACATATGATACTCACTGATACACCGGATTAATACAAGCAATTACTCTATATTAAAGGGGCTCAGGTTTATTACTCAAACATTCATGTTTCTCTCTGTCCACGATGTTGTGATTTAGTTCTTTATTGATCATCTTTATCATTCAATTCGAGCGAATTATATTATTGCATTTTCATTATATATCAGGTCAATTTTGTCCATGTGCCCTAAACCACAGTTATAAATTCAGCTATATACTTTTAAAAGTAAACAGTTTGACGCCCATCATGAGGCTAAGAAAATTGTAGCGTTGTTTTGGCCTTTTAATCTTCCATCGTATTTTGTCATGCGAGAAAATTTCATCACAGTAATGGCTAACAACGACCATCTATTTAATGCCAACTAAGGCAAGTATGAACAACAAGCAGGCCCCTTGAACCAAAACTTAAACTATCAATTGGGGACCAAATCCCACTTGGAAACAATGAGGAAACACCTATTGGAGAGTATGACCAACGGACAGTAAGGGGTCGGACCCCCAATGATATGGATGACTATGAGGATGAAGACCACAAAAAATGGAGTGGATAGTGGGGACATGAGTTTGGAGGAGATGGTGAGGATTCTAATTACTCAGTAAAGTGAAATAATGAAACACCTCACACGACAAAATCGTAGCATGACGTCGCTACAACAAATGGTGATAATATTTTCCCACAAGGCGAGTCTGGTATCACCTTTGAAGGCAGTTTCGGTCCGAGGAGGAATCCTTTGGAAGATGGCAGGACTGACGGTTCCAGAGGATCCTTTCAAGGCTGAAATTTTGAAATGTGTTAAAGAAATTCATGCAAAAATGGACCAAATTCTTGGCGGCCCTCTGTTCCTAAAAGGTCTCGATTCAAAGAGTTGCAACAAGTTAGTGTACCCAACAAGTTTTGCTCCAGCGCTGATTCTAAGAGGTTTAAGATGTCGATGAGACTACAGATTCGATGTTAGGCCAAAATTACATATATTTAGTCATTATTAGCCTCACATTTTAGTATTTTTAATTGTCTTTTGAGTATTGATTATATTGCTCTGTCCTTAATATTATACTAGTATATGTGCCCGCGCGATGCGCGGATTATTTAAAAAGAATACAGAGAGAAATAATTATAATAATCTTGAGTTTAGGTTCTGATCATCTTAAATAGTGCTAATAGATTAAGAAATTGTACTAACACAACATCGTAATAACATAAAAGAAGTTGAATCGCAAAAAAGTTGAAGCATTTTGTCCCTTAAGAAATCAACTCAAAACTTTACATAAAAAAATAGATACAATAGTTTTTCTTAATAAATAACAAAAATAGAGACAAACAACAAACCAAGAAGCAAACATAACATTGAATTAGTCCTATGATTTTTTTTTTTAAAAGAGTAAAATTTCCACATTTCAAGTATCATAACATGAAATTTTTTATTCTGCATGAGGTACAACTATGATAGTTGTATGAGGAGATTATTTAATTAATTTTATATTATGGGACCCACCACGTTATCACCCTTCTCCTCATTTACTCCAATCCACTTTTTTCTTTCTCTTTCCTAGACTATTGATCTTCTCTCTCATCTCCTTTTTTTTTTTTCTTCCTATTTTCATTAAACTCTAAATCAAACGAGAATAATTTTCTTTTTTTTTAATAAGTATTTATGAAATTTACTATATAAATGAGAATATTTAATAAGGGAAAAATAGTCAATCATATATTTTTAATATTAATGATAATGAGTTAAAATTATTACAAAGAAATCAACAATAATATAATTAATATAATCCCACAAATTGGGTCTCAGAATGGTGCTGTGTACGTAGTCGTACTCTTACCTTGTGAAGATAGAGATGTTATTTTCGAAAGACCGTCGATTCAAGTAAAGCACATGTAAAAAAAATATGATAACAAAAAAATAGTGCTAAAAATATAACTTAGAATGTAAATGTAATACGAGTTTTGTGTTATAAAGAAAAATACTAAGAGATTCTAAAATTATTCTAAATATAATTAATTTATTTTGGAACGTCATGTCATATTTTTGATATAAAATATTAAAATTCAGGTGAAATATACTTTTTAGTTAACTTGGTCATAGTTGAATGACTTTTATGTATATGATTTTCGTGTGATAAATTTTAAAGTTGAATAACTTATAGATGAAAAAAATAGGGAAAAGCGATAAATTTAAAATTAGATAACTTTTATGCAATAAAAAAATTACATCACTTTTATACAATAAAAAAACTATATATAATATAATTGGTTTTAAAGTTTAATGAAAATAGGAAAAAGAAAAAAGAAAAGAGGAGACGGGAGAGAAAATGGTCTAGGAAAGAGAAAGAAAAAAGTGGATTGGAGTAAATGAGGAGAAGGGTGATAATGGGTGGGCCCCACATTATAAAATTAATTAAATAATCCCCTCATACAACTATCATAATTGTGCCTCACCCAGAACAAAAATTTTCTCATAACATGAAAGTAATATCAATCAACATTTTTTTTAAGGACCTTAATGGTAGATATCCAAAAAACAGAATCTATTTAGAGAGGAGCATCAACTGAAACCTGTGGGAATATTTGTTGGAAAAATACAAAGTTGTTCACCCAAATTTCAAATAAGTTAATTGGATTTGAAATTTCAAAGCCATAAAACTGTCAAAAGAAATTTATAGAATACAGTTACCCATGTTCTTTTTACCTGTCGTTGAAGATGGAAAATTAATGCAGTTACCCATATTTTTCTTCCTAATGTTTAGGAATTTTTTTTTAATTGATTTAAGATTTTATTTTAACATTTGTATACATAGATAACTACCATTATAATTTAAAAAATATCAAAATTTAAATCTTGTGTATAAAAAAAACTGTAAGAAAATAAAAAATAATTTAATTTTTTAAATTTTAATTTAGTTGATTAGTTAGTTTTCATATTTTTTTGAAGTTAAATTCAAATATTTAAAAAATTTCATTTTTGTTTTTATTTTCTATATTTTAAATAAGAATTTTTTGGTGCTTACACTTTTCATCATAGGAGTGATTTGCATCTCCTATTCTATGTAGATAGATGTTTAGGAATAATTATTATTTTTAATTGATTTTATATTTTATTTTAAAATTTGTATACATAGATAACCACCACTATAATTTAAAAAATGTCAAAAGTTAAATCTTATATATTAAAAAATCTGTAAAAAATTTTAAAAAAATTAATTTTAAATTTTAATTTAGTTGATTAGTTAGTTTTCATATTTTTGAAGTTAAATTCAAATATTTAAGATTTTGCATTTTTGTTTATATTTTGTATATTTTAAATAGGAATTTTTTGATGCTTACACTTGTCATCGTAGGACTGATTTACATCTCCTATTCTATATAGATAGATGTTTAGGAACAATTATTTTTTAATTGATTTTAGATTTTATTTTAAAATTTGTATACATAGATAACCACCACTATAATTTAGAAAATATCAAAATTTAAATCTTATATATTAAAAAACTGTAAGAAATTTAAAAAATAATTTAATTTTTAAATTTTAATTTAGTTGATTAGTTAGTTTTCATATTTTTTTGAAGTTAGATTCAAATATTTAAGATTTTTCATTTTTATTTATATTTTGTATATTTTAAATAAGAATTTTCTGGTGCTTACACTTGTCATCGTAGGAGTGATTTGCATCTCCTATTCTATATTTAAATTAAATTCAAATATTTAAGATTTTTCATTTTTGTTTATATTTTCTATATTTTAAATAAGAATTTTCTGGTGCTTACACTTGTCATCGTAGGAGTGATTTGCATCTCTTATTTTATATAAATAAATGTTTAGGAATAATTATTATTTTTAATTAATTTTAGATTTTATTTTAAAATTTGTATACATAGATAACCACCACTATAATTTAAAAAATGTCAAAAGTTATATATTAAAAATATTGTAAGAAATTAAAAAATAATTTAATTTTTAAATTTTAATTTAGTTGATTAGTTAGTTTTCATATTTTTTTGAAGTTAAATTCAAATATTTAAGATTTTACATTTTTGTTTATATTTTGTTAATTTTAAATAGGAATTTTTTTTGCTTACACTTGTCATCATAGGAGTGATTTGCCTCTCCGATTCTATATAGATAGATGTTTAGAAATAAATAATTTTTTTAATTGATTTTAGATTTTATTTTAACATTTGTATACATAGATAACTACCACTATAATTTAAAAAATATCAAAATTTAAATTTTATATATGAAAAAACTGTAAGAAATTTAAAAATAATTTAACTTTTAAATTTTAATTTAGTTGATTAGTTGGTTTTCATATTTTTTTGAAGTTAAATTCAAATATTTAATATTTTTTATTTATATTTATATTTAATATATTTTAAATAGGAATTTTCTGGTGCTTACACTTGTCATTGTAGGAGTGATTTGCATCTCCTATTCTATATTAAAGTTAAATTCAAATATTTAATATTTTTTCTTTTTGTTTATATTTTCTATATTTTAAATAAAAAATTTCTGGTGCTTACACTTGTCATCGTAGGAGTGATTTGAATCTCATATTCTATATAGATAGATGTTTAGGAACAATTATTATTTTAATTGATTTTAGATTTTATTTTAAAATTTGTATACATAGATAACCACCATTATAATTTAAAAAAATATCAAAAGTTAAATCTTATATATTAAAAAAATTGTAAAAATAAAAAAATAATATAATTTTTAAATTTTAATTTAGTTGATTAGTTAGTTTTCATATTTTCTTGAAGTTAAATTCAAATATTTAAGATTTTATATTTTTATTTATATTTTATTTATTTTAAATAGGAATTTTTTTGTGCTTACACTTATCTTCGTAGGAGTGATTTGCCTCTCCACTTCTATATAGATAGATGTTTAGGAACAATTATTTTTTTAATTGACTTTAGATTTTGTTTTAACATTTGTATACATAGATAACCACCACTATAATTTAAAAAATATCAAAATTTAAATCTTATATTAAAAAACTGTAAGAAATTTAAAAAATAATTTAATTTTTAAATTTTAATTTAGTTGATTAGTTAGTTTTCATATATTTTTGAAGTTAAATTCAAATATTTAAGATTTTTCATTTTAATTTTTATTTTGTACATTTTAAATAGGAATTTTCTGGTGCTTACACTTGTCATTGTAGGAGTGATTTGCATCAACTATTCTATATAGATAGATATTTAGAAAGTATTATTTTTTAATTGATTTAAGATTTTATTTTAACATTTGTATACATAGATAACCACCACTATAATTTAAAAAAATGTCAAAATTTATATCTTATATATTAAAAAAATTGTAAAAAGTTTTAAAAAATTAATTTTAAATTTTAATTTAGTTGATTAGTTAGTTTTCATATTTTTGAAGTTAAATTCAAATATTTAAGATTTTGCATTTTTGTTTATATTTTGTATATTTTAAATTGGACTTTTCTGATGCTTAACTTGTCATCGTAGGACTGATTTACATCTCCTGTTCTATATAGATAGATTTTTAGGAACAATTATTTTTTTTAATTGATTTTAAATTTTATTTTAAAATTTGTATACATAGATAACCACCACTATAATTTAAAAAATATCAAAATTTAAATCTTATATATTAAAAAAACTGTAAGAAATTAAAATATAATTTAATTTTTAAATTTTAATATAGTTGATTAGTTAGTTTTCATTTTTTTTTGAAGTTAAATTCAAATATTTAAGATTTCGCATTTTTGTTTATATTTTGTATATTTTAGATAGGAATTTTCTGGTGCTTACACTTGTCATGGTAGGAGTCATTTGCATCTCCTATTGTATATAGATAGATGTTTAGGAACACTTATTTTTTTAATTGATTTTAAATTTTATTTTAAAATTTGTATTTATAGATAACCACCACTATAATTTAAAAAATATCAAAATTTAAATCTTACATATTAAAAAATTTGTAAGAAATTAAAAAATAATTTTATTTTTTAAATTTTAATATAGTTGATTAGTTAGTTTTCATATTTTTTTGAAGTTAAATTCAAATATTTAAGATTTCGCATTTTTGTTTATATTTTGTATATTTTAAATAGGAATTTTCTGGTGCTTACACTTGTCATCGTAGAAGTGATTTGCATCTCCTATTCTATATAGATAGATTTTATATAGATGTTTAGGAACACTTATTTTTTAATTGATTTTAAATTTTATTTTAAAATTTGTATTTATAGATAACCACCACTATAATTTAAAAAATATCAAAATTTAAATCTTATATATTAAAAAAACTGTAAGAAATTAAAAAATAATTTAATTTTTAAATTTTAATATAGTTGATTAGTTAGTTTTCATATTTTTTTGAAGTTAAATTCAAATAATTAAGATTTCGCATTTTTGTTTATATTTTGTATATTTTAAGTTGGAATTTTCTGGTGCTTACACTTGTTATCGTAGGAGTGATTTGCATCTCCTATTCTATATAGATAGATGTTTAGGAATAATTTTTTTTAATTGATTTTATATTTTATTTTAAAATTTGTATACATAGATAACCACCACTATAATTTAAAAAATATCAAAATTTAAATCTTATATATTAAAATAACTGTAAGAAAATAAAAAATAATTTAATTTTTAAACTTTAATCTAGTTGATTAGTTAGTTTTCATATTTTTTTGAAGTTAAATTCAAATATTTAAGATTTTATATTTTTATTTATATTCAGTATATTAAAATCTGAATTTTAGTTTTCACATAATTTATTAGAAAAGAATTTATGAAAATTAAAGTGCTTAATATAGTCTCAGATTTTTACGTTTTAAACTTAACCTAACACAGCTTTACACTATGCTATCTTTTACAGACTCCCATAAAAAAAAATCTATCAGGAAGTGGATCGTCCCTAATAGAAATCAGTGTTGATTTAACTGAAAAACAGTCTACCAAGAGAAGCAAATCCATAGGGAAATTCTTAATGCAGGGATATGATGATGAATGTAATGACAAACAATCCACCAACAAGGTTCACAAAGTGATTAAGAAGGAAAGAAAAACATGAGTCTGGAAAATCATGGGCAACTGTATTAACTTCTCTGCAAATTTTAGTTTCAGTTTATGAACAAGTACTATATTAGATATATGTATGATGTAATGAAAAATATGTGTGGTTGTTTCATATTTCCTTTATCCACTTTGTATTGTTATATTTTTTATAATGAAACTTAACATCAAAGATAACTTACTGTCCTAGAATATTTACCTTCTCTGGTGAAATGTTGTCGCATAAGATAGACAATATCTGTTTAAATATACTCCATTTCTAAAACGTCTAAAATCAGTATAGTGAACTATTTTCTTAATTCACTTCAGAATAACATAATCCTAAGAGGTTTAATAGTGGACATCTGATTGATACATTTATCCTATTTAACAAAATTTTAATGTGGCACAATGTTTTACATGAAGCATGATCCAAAGGACATAAAGTTTAAAATGGACAGCTACACCAAGCTGTCAAATTTTCAGAAAATAGGACACTTACAATTTGAGATTCAAACAACAAAGTTGTGTTCTTTGTCCTAAGAAGGGATCATAATGGCAGGTGA
The DNA here is from genome assembly GCA_003996215.1 of Jaltomata sinuosa. Classification (NCBI taxonomy): domain Eukaryota; kingdom Viridiplantae; phylum Streptophyta; class Magnoliopsida; order Solanales; family Solanaceae; genus Jaltomata; species Jaltomata sinuosa. The sequence goes on from QJPP01000158.1 coordinate 23,020, forward strand.
TAACGCTCAAACGTACTTTTCAAGATGGAGGTATCGGCGATCGTTAAGAAAAACACATTTATATTTCTGACGGGAGTCGGGGTCGATCCCATAGAGAATAATGTAATAGCGATTGAGCTAATAAAGAATCCAAGCAACTTATTGAAGTTCAAAGAGCAAAAATAAAAGATAACGATAGGGGGGTTTTAAACTAAAACTAAGGATAAAAGAAAATCAAATAAAAGATAGATTGATCAATGGCGTTCACCTTGCTTTCAACAAGCAAGGACAACAAAAGAGAATTGGGAATGAAAATTTGATTCACAGGACTTGCACCCAATTAACACATGGGTAGTCTTGGTTAAAGGTATTCTCAATCGTCTTTTGACCAATCAAGCAATTAAACCCATGTATTCTCTCGAATCACCACGAGTGAGCAATAACCAACCAATTCAACTTGGGTGAGTTGGCTATCTCTAGCTCCAACTCTTAGATGTGGATTTTCGGTGAATTGAGCTATTCCTAGCCTCAATCTAGAGTGAAATTCAAAATCTCCACTATTGAACCATCCCGAATTAAGGAACTCCTCTCTCAAGCAAGAACCCAATTAGAATGCTAGGTCAATGTTTGCAACCATAAACTATAAATTCAAGCATGGAGGATTCAATAGACCCACATAATTAAGCAAGAACAAATGCAAAACATGAATTCAATACCCAAATAAGTATTATCTCTAATACAAAATCTAAATCTCAATTTAACAATTACACCTACAAATTAACAATTAAGAACAAGAGTTGAAGAATGAAACTAAAGATTTTACAATAAAGAGCATCCAAATCTTCACTCCTATGGTGTTGGTTGATGAACTTGCTTTCCAAGCTTGTCAAAAATTGTAAATTTTTCCAAAGATATCTTCCAAGATGGCTCAGAGGTGTTTTATGTGAGCTGGGGTTTCCAAGGGTGTGAAATGACTGATTGGGACTTGACTGGAATTCGTCAGCCGCACCTGCGGCTGACAGCATCAGTGGTGCAGAGGCGTGGCCGCTGTGGTGGCACCAGTGGCGCAAGTGTGCCTGTTGCAGCGTAGCACAATGGCCGCTGGTGCGCCGCTATCTCCGCACTTGTGGAAGCGCTGTTGTGCCTCAGAGAGCATAGGGGCGACAGACCTGGCACTTCAGTGGAGTCTTTTCCTTTTTGCTCTTATTTTTGTTCCTTTTGATCCACTTGTTCCAAATATCCACAGAAACACGAATCACCTGAAATATAGCCAAAACATGCCGTAAGCGATCTCATATCATCATTAGAAGACACAAAATCATAAGAAAAGAGATATAGATAAGTTGTAAATCCACCACTTGTCAACACCCCCAACTTAAGTTCTTGCTTGTCCTCAAGCAATTTGCAATCAAACCACAAAGCGATTCCAATTCCTTCAAAACACAAAGGCTATCCATTCATTTTCACAACACACTTATCAAGTTAAGCACCAAGGATATGATTTTGATTGGTACTAATAATTAGTCAATCACAAGCAAATGCTCAATACAACAGTCCCCTCAGTTTCACATTCATTTTCAAGAGTTGTAAAAGACTTACAAATATGACCAAGTGACAACAACCAATCCTCAAGAAGTGACTTAAGACCACTAGTTCACCGATCAAGCTCATTTGATTCCTTTTCGAAAAGCATCAAAATCACCACTATCCTAGTTCACATGCCCTCACAAGAAAGAAAGTCCCAAAACACTCTATTTACAATGATAAAACAAGGGACAAATGCACAACACTCACACTCACAAAGAACTTCAAGTACGAGCAAGTGTCAAACCATAAGCTTGCCCTTATTTTCATTTGCCACTAGCTCAAAACCATTGGTTGGAGATCTCAAAGGACTTTTCTAAGCTTGTAATGTAGGCTCGGGGAAGGGTAGGATACACATTTGGATTCAATTGACTACATCCTCCTGCGAACTCCACATAACTTTTTCAATTCAAAACCAAAGCCATTTCTTTTCATTTTCATTCAATACAAGACACCATTTTACTTATTTCAAGTGGGGCCCAAATTTTATCATTTTGTTCACCTTGGAGGATTCATTTATTTTCTTTCCTTTTATCTTTGCTTTCTTTTTCAAATTCTTTCTTCTTTTTGGAAAATTCTTTTAGGATTCGATCCACAAACCAAGATTTACTTACTTATTACTCCTCCAAGGTACTTCTTCATCACCCCCAACTTAGGCTTTCAACCTTGATTTTATACTTGTAGAGTCCAAGGAGGGACGGGTTCAAAAGAGGGATCAAAATGGTTTAAGGCTTGTATCATGGTTCCCAAAGAAGAGGTATTAGGCTCAAGAGGAGTGACTAGTGATAAAATTTGAGTGAAATGGTGGAATTTAAAGGCTTAGTAGGCTTCAACAATCACAAAGAAGGCTTAAGATCATTTCTCCAACCAACACAATTAAGACTAGTATTTGAGTGACTAACCGGGAAAGTTCTAGATGACACAAGCAAGTACGAGGATTATTCAACAACACTCACCACACATGGCATGCAAACTATTCAAGACGGATCAATTTTTCTTCCCAAACAAGGACAAATAGAGCCACATTTTGCATCTATGTAATCACTAATTGGTCAAAAGTCACAAAAAGATTAAAGGCATCGTCAAAAACATCATTCTTTGCTTTTCAACTATGTTACAAAAAATTTGAAGGGGTATGCTCAATTTAGCTCAATTCGCATGCAAGACTAATTCTATTAGTACCAATCAAATCATTATCCAATTTATCTCAAAAGATGACGATTTTCCCTTAAGAATGTCATCACTCAATCTATCATAGCTAAATCATCTATCTAAATTGATATGGTTATTCAGAATTCACCACACACACGCTCCAACACATAAGCAATTTCATTAAGCCTAACGGGTACTCAGACTTCCCCTGGCTTCAAACACCAAACAAAGCGACGATTTTTCCTTAAGAATGTAGTCACTCAATCTATCATTGGGAATCGTCACTCAAAATCAACTATCTCAAACTAACGAAATACCAAAAATGACTAATCCAACCAAATTTCAAACAACACAAAACCCGACGAGGGCAACATCTAACAAAACAAACCCGATGAGGGCACAATATCAAACATAAGCCCGGCAAGGGCAAAACACAATATCCACATGGGTAAAACAGAACCCCCAACTAAAAAGAAAAGTATGGTCCTCAATGCAAAATAAAGGAATGAAAAATAAGGGAAATAGTGCGGGGCTCCCTGGAGTCTGCATCAGACTAGCAAACTCTGGAGTATGCTGGAATATGCTAAACAGAGGACTGTGCCTCATCATCATCATCCTCATCACTCTCTTCCTCATATTGGAAAGAGTACTCCTCGCTATCATCATCCTTGGATGCTGGAATCTTCTTGTTCGGTTTTCCCCACTTGAAGATGGATTTGATACCTCTCCACATCTTGACCATGAGCTTTTTCTTCTTCTTGTTCTTCTTATTTTCAGTTGCAAAATCATGCTAAAGAGTAGCATGAGCTTTAGCAGACTCAACAAAGGGTTGCTCAAGCATCCCTACAGAGGCTGTCACTGTGGCAATGAACTCGGCTTTCTATTTCTGGACATCCAAGTATGACTGCATATCTACTCTGTGAAGAGGTTGGCTGAAGGTGCTGACTGTGTAGAGCTATTGGGAATCTGATGCATGATCTCCCAGATAGAGTTTAACTGAGAGGCAATCATCCCAAAGAGGCCCTCAGCCTGAGTGCCTTAAGAGGAAGAAGGTGGGTCCACTACTACCTCAACCTTTCTCTTCTTGTTGTGTGGTAAACCTCCTTCTCCCTGCACCTTCAATGGATGATAAGCTCGCTCAGGTGCTACCCTATTACCCCCAGGATGCTCAGGAACCTCGTCCAAATAACACAGTTCAGTAATCAAGGAGGGGAACATCAAAGTGGGGCTGTCCTGAAGCAAATACTCCTTTAGCTCTTGGACCATATAGTGACATGCATTCTTAGGAATGTTATCAATAATACAAGAAATAATCCTATCCCAAAGAGGAGGAACCCCAGATTTATGCCCGGAAGGTGACACATGACTACAAATGATCTCAAGCCACATCCTTGCCTCATCCGTGAAAGTCTTTGATGATATGGACTTGAGTGTGCTTTCCCAAGTCACTATCGCTCCATGAGGGCACAACTTAGACACTAGCCAAGTGCCCGAACATGAATCCTTTTGTTGCATAGGCTCAAGTGGATGGTCAGGCAGCCCATAGTGTGCATCAATCTGTTCTAACCCAAATTTCACAACTTTCCCCCTAATGTTGAGTTCCGGGTTGTTGAAGTCCGTATGCTTCAAGTTTGCGTAGAACTCCCTCACCCATTCATTATTTGCCTCACAAGGGGTAGGTATGAAATATGTCTATCCCGTAGCCACAAGACGCCCATAGAAATCTGGGAGGTGCGCCGCTAAACTTGTGTCATCTATCCCCCTTTCTGGCTTTTTCTTTTTGTCAAGGAGATTTTTGTAGTAACGACAATGAAAATCACAAGACATGAATCTTGAGGTTTCAAATGCTTTTTCCACCGCTTCCGTCCAATTTCATTACCCGAAGGTTCATCATCAACAAGGTTGTAGTCCATTTTTGAAGCTTGAAGTACCTAAAAATGTGGAATCAAGTTAGAAGGAGTGTATGAACCTGCTCAGCAATTCAAAACCAAGTATGCGGGCCATAGAAATAATTTTTAAAACTTTGGGAAGACGCAGTTGCACCGCTACTATTTGCAGAATTTCTGCTGAGTAGCCGCATCTGCGGAATTTTTCATCGCAGGTGCGGTGGCGTAACTGCGGTCAACCCCAGTTTAACTTTGCTCTTTGACTTCTTCAGAATTGCCACAGCTCCGGCCTGGTGAGCGTCGGGGTGATGCCGCACCTGTTCCTTTAGGACTACACCTGCATTGTTATCTCTTTTGGCAGAAAACCCACATAGGTCGACACAATTTGTTCATATTTCCACAACCAAAAACACACAAAACTTCACCTTTATAAAACCAGCCTTCAAAGCAAACATAATTAGACACATACCTTGAAGATTTATGGAGAAATTAAACTTGACACCTTGTGACCCTTTTCTTTCTTGAAGAACCCAAAAAAAAGCTTCTCCCTTCTCTTTGAAAATTCTCTTATGTTGGAATAGGGAAGTGTAGTGAGAGAGAGTGAGAAATAAATAACGAGAGATTAAGGAGTTGAGAGGAGAGGGCAATGGGAATAGTTTACAAAGAAGTGGGGGAATTTGAAAGGGTGTTTGCCTTTTAATTCCATCGACAGGCGCACCTGCGCTGGTTTGGCCGCAGGTACATCGTCGCCCCAACATTTACCTTACCGCACCTGCATTGGCGCACCTACGACATTTTTTTATCACAGGTGCACCTCACCAAGAAAGTTCTGCCAATTTTTTTACAGCTACTAGTTCGAGGTGCGACGGCTGATGCGATGCGCATAATTTGAGGTGCGAAACACACCCACTTCGCATGTCATTTTAGCATCCTTTTTTCCCTTGATTGGATTTTCATGAGGCCTCCACTTCTCAACCTACCCAAATCAACTTAAAAAGACTTGAAGCTTTATGGATTAGTCAAGAAATTACAACAAAGGTATCCTAACAAAGAAAGAGAAAACTGTAAACCTTTGAAATTTTTGAAACGATGGGTTGTCTCCCATCAAGAGCACAATTTAACATTGCGGGGAAACGCAAGTTACCTCACCATTTGGATCTCTATTTGGAGGATTTGAACCTTCAACCCAAACTTGAATCGAGCTTTTGGTGACAATCTCGGGGTGAAGGTGTGAACATGAGAAGGCCATTTTCATGATTTCACATTTTGCACTTTTTTGCCTTCAAGTGAGGAAGGTTGCTTTGCCTTCTTTCCATGACAACTTTAAAACTGGATAAACCTTGATCCATCCTCCTTCAAAGGTCTTCCAAAAGCTTGATTACTTTGACTTTCATCCGTTCAACCAAACTTAAGGTTGAAAAGTGGTTGGAGTGAGATTTGGGCGTCTCCACCTTCAAACTTGCCTCAATCATAGAATCCTCACTTTCAAATAAACTATAGTCTTTCAAGATGAATCATTGGACTTTGCCTTGAAACTCTAGCATCATCCGTTTGATTTTGGCATCATGATTATTATATAAGGTAGTTGGTTTCCACAACACCATCGATTCACGAGCATCCCTTGTATCCTCTTATTCAATGGGGAATAACTCAAAACTACTACCCACAATCGTGCATGTTTCAACATGAGCATTCACATCGGTGTTCAAATTCTGGATAGCAATTTCAAGTGACCCTTCTTTTTGCCTTCTCTTGGCATGCCTTTTCAACAATATCTTGAACATTGGTAGCATTCTTTCACGTTGTTCCCCATAGGACTCAAGTTGGTGAGCTCGATTTAACATCCATTCTTGGCTCACAACCTCACCTAATACAATTTTTTTCTCTTGTTGGGGTTCAAGCACTACCGATGCAAACTCACTCTCGGGCGATTTCATATTTTGCAAGTCTTCATCATCATCCCCAAAGTGAATTTGATTGAGCTCAATATTTGAGACATGTTCATTTGCTTGGTTTGGAGGATTTTCTTCATTAAATTGACCGAGAGGAGTAGACAAATCTTCCATGAGTTGCGTGGAACGATTTCTCTCCTCTTCTTCCTTAGATCTTGCATCCATAAAGCCTTGCTTTATGGATTGCACACCCTCTTCTAAGCTATCTTGCGTGGCCAAGAGAGTTTGGATCCTGGCACAAATGCCTTCCTCGCTTGCTAAGTCATGATTCCTATTAAGATCACAAGCACCACTAGCAACATTATTAGCATAAGAGGGGGAGGAGGATGGTCATCATTAGGGAATTCGCTCCAATGTCCATCATGACCACCACACAAATAACAATTGCGCCCATCATAGGAGCAAGTTGGTGAATACCTCCCTCTCCTATGATCAATTTTACAATTCCATGAAATATGGGGCCCTCCACAATAACAAGGATTCTTATAAGGCGAGGTCCAACCACCAAAGTTTCTATCATTCCGAGATGCCATGGTATTAACTAATAAAACAAAAATACACAAAATAAAAAAAAATATTTACAAACTTGAACTAGAGTAAATAAAATCAAATTGCAAACTAACTCGATACGCCAAATTATTCCCCGGCAACAATGTATTTTTGATAATGCTCAAACGTACTCTCCAAGATAGAGGTATCGGCGACTGTTAAGCAAAACACATTTATATTCCCAATGGGAGTTGGGGTCGATCGCACAGAGAACAATGTAATAGCGATTGAGCTAATAAAGAATCCAAGTAACTTATTGAAGTTCAAAGAGCAAAAATAAAAGATAACGATAGGGTTTTTTTAAAACTAAAACTAAGGATAAAAGAAAATTAAATAAAAGATAGATTGATCAATGGCATTCACCTTGCTTTCAACAAGCAAGGACAACAAGGGAGACTTGGGAATGAGAATTCAATTTACAGGACTTACACCCAATCAACACATAGGTAGTCTTGGTAAAAGGTATTCTCAATCGTCTTTTGACCAATCAAAGTCAACTTACAAAACTAACAAATTTCCAGAAAATAGGACACTTACAATTTAATATGAATAACAACAAAGTTGTGTTCTCTGTGTCTTGAAAATTTGTAACGACCTGTTCCGTCGTTACGGGTAAACTATTCGTGTGAAGTTTAGAGTTAGAAAACTTCTGGGTTTAAGAGTAAGAAATTTTGGGCTAGGCTAGTCTCGGATAGATTCCGAGTGAGGTATGGTCTAGGGAAATCAGGGTAAGGATTGGGTAATATATCTTATGTTGAACTAGTTTTTTCATTAGCTAAGATATTAAGGAGTCCGGGGGACTTTTCAGAAGTGAATTCAGGTGAGTAGAACTTCCGGTATCAAAGTTAACATGAAAGGGTTGATTCGAAACTTCAAGATTTAAGGTGTGTTGTAAAATAGGAATTTATAATTTTTTGTTTCATCCGTGTCAACTGCTATAGCGGTTGACACCGCGCCACAGCGATGGCCGCTATAGCAGAGAAATTCTCGCTATAGCGGAAGTCAAAGTTGGTCAGCACTGCTATAGCGACCGAGTCCACTACTGCGGCACTGCTATAGCGACCGAGTCCACTACTGCGGCACTGTTATAGCAGTGTATAGACCGCTATAGTAGAATAAGTTATAGTTAATGCAGAAACTTCCCCAAAAATGTTCAAAAATTCTCAAGAACATTTTGGGGAAGGGCATAGGCAAAGGGAGGCAATTTCTACTGAGTTTCCACCAAACTCTGTTGAAAAGGTAAGGATTTTGCTCCCTACTTTAGTATTTCGATTCCCAGACCTTAGAAAATGGTAATTTTGGTGTTGGGGGAAAGTTTGGGTTGACATAAGAAGGTAGAGCTCGGTGAAAAAGAGTACTCTAGGGTGTAGAATTCTTGGGTTGTGATTATAATTGCTCAATTATGTTTAAAACACCATTATTTTCTTAATGTATCCATAAAAATAGTAGTTTTAGGTGAATTAATGGTGGGAAGGCCCTGGGATGGGTAGAATGATCATAGGTTGGCCTGGAGTTTTGGATTGAGTATAATCTGGGTAATTTTAGGCCATTTGGACTTATTCTAGTTTATTGTGTAATCATGTTTAGACCAAGAACAAGAGAAAGCTTTGGAAAATGGGAAGGCTATGGTCCTGTAGATTTTCCAAACTATTCGAGGTAGGTGATGGTTATTATTTTTTCAAATGCAATGTTCCAATATTTTTCCAAAGGTAACTGTAGTTTAGTATGGTATGTGCATTGCATGCTTAGGGAATGGAATTATGAATGTTTAAGTATCCGGGTGTCAATTATGTGAAATGAACTTGGTTTGTTATTTGTTGGTTTACAAGTGTAATTTTGTTATTTGTTTGTTGACTGTTGGATTTTGTATGACATTCGGTTGGCTCAGGTACCACACCTGGTATGGAATAAATATTGGTTAGCTCGGGTACTATGCCTGGCATGGATTTATTTATTCTTTTGATTATATTTTTGTCGATGGTTCCATGAGTGGACTGGGTTAATTGTTGACATTGTGATTGTTGCATATTGGTCCATGAGCATCCTGGTAATTGTACTCAAATATGGGGTTAGTCCTTGTGTAGACCGGGAATTGCATGTTAAACACTTAGGTGTTGTTCTAGGGGTCCTTGGTTGGTCCGTGTAACTTAAAAAAGGTATATGCTTATCATCATGGTTATTATGATAGTGGTTGTTGGATATGTTTTGTGTAGTTAGTAAGTTAGAGGAAAGACTGAGAGTCTGGAATGATATTGCTAGCTTGTTATTACATGTTGTACTGCTTTACTCAGCTTTGATTTATTGTTCATATGTTATTTTATTGGAGTTGGCCGATGATCCTACCAGTACACTGTGGTTATGTACTAATTCTGTACTTTCTTTTCTTTTTGTGAGTGCAAGACATATTTTGGTGGCTGCTACGCGACCTCAGTTGTAGTCCCGATGATTCTAGATTCAAAGGGTGAGCTACTCTTTCAGCTACTATGGTTTCATCTAGTACATCTCTAGTCCATTGTTTCAGACTTAGACTCTTTTGTTTTGGGGTTGCATCCCCGCATTCTAGATGTTAGTAGATATTTTGGTATAACAACTTTTAGTTTCTAGGGGTATTTCTGTAGGATCTTATGTTATTAGTATTTTGGCTATGAATATTAGTTTATTTTAATGAAATTGGTTTGAGCTGCTAGTTCTCTAAGTGTTGGGTTGATTATTGATTCGCTCATCCGAGGGTTTCAGATGGGTGCCATTCGCGGCGGTTTGGGTCATGACAAAGATGATATCAGAGCTCTAGGTTCATTGATCTTGTCGTACCATATTGGGTCTAGTAAAGTCTTGCGGAACAGTATGAAGACGTCTGTACTTTTCTTTGAGAGGCTATAGGACTCTAGGAAACTATCTCTTCTTTCTTCCTTCGTGCTATAACTTGATTCTAATTGGTATCTGGTGATACAAATTGGTATCTAACACCCTTCACTCTTTTGTCCATAGATGGATGATATAAGGCATAACAGAGAGAGAGAGTGACATCCCCAGTGGTAGAAACAGTAGCCAGAAGGCGAGGAAGGGGCAGGGGCAGGGGTAGCAGCAGAGGAAGAGCAACACCTACTAGGGTTGGAGCTCAGGAAGTGGCAGGGCCAAGGGTGACGGCCCCTCCCCACCCCAGGATCCTATTGAGGAGGAGGTTGAGGTTGTACTTGAGAAGGGTGCGGAATAGGAGGAGGCGGCACCGTCTGGAGGTGCAGACCTTTCTCCTATATTGCCTGAGGTATTCTTGCAAGTGTGGGCTTTTTTGAGTGGGATGGCAGGTACTGGAGCCACCCTTACTAGTATAGAAGATCAGGTTTTTGGCACTCAACCAGTTGTCGCGGCAGCTCCTAAGATTGATGCGGCATCGGGTACTGATGATTTCATCCATCTGATGCTAGGTCCTGTTATGACCGGGACTGGGCACGAGATGTTGACCAAATTCTTAAAACTGAAACCTCTGACATTCAGGGGACCGATAAAGAAGATGCCTTTGAGTTTATTCTGGACTGCTATGAGAGGATACATAAGTTAGGCATTGTGTAGCAGCACGGGGTAGAGTTTGTTACCTTTCAACTTCAAGGTGATGCCAAGCAGTGCTGGAGAGCTCATGTAGAGTGTCGGCTATCAACTTTGCCTCCGATGACTTGGGCACAGTTTCATGATCTGTTCTTGGAGAAATATATGCCTCGCACTTTGAGGGATCGCAAAAAGGATGAGTTTCTGGCCTTGAGCAGGGTAACATGTCTATTTCAGCCTATGAGGCTAAATTTCATGCCTTGTCACGTTATGCTACTCAGTTTTTGGGTAATGAGGAGGAGAGGATTCATCTGTATGTGAAGGGCCTGAATACTGAATTGCAGGTGTTGTTTGTGCATATGACCTCGGCAGGGAAGAGTTTTAATGAGGTGACTGATTATGTGAAGAAACTGGAGGGGGTCAAACAGGTTGGACAGGCTTAGGTGTTAGCCAAAAAGTCCCACAATGAAGGAAATTTTAGTGGTTCTTACTCTAGGGGTCACAACCAACATGTTTATTTGGCTCATCCTATTCAGTCAGCCCTGTCAGCTTCTGTGGGTGGTTGTCTGGGAGCCAGTCAACAGTTTTCATCTCTTAGAGGCCAAGGGGCTTCCTATATTTCTACTAGAAGGCTTTCTCTTGACCGCGGGTGTTTTCATTGTGGTGATCCTAGTCACTTTAAGAGGGAGTGACCTCACATGTAGATAGGAAATCAGACTCAGCAGCAGACCAGGGCTGTGGTTTCAGCAGGTGAAGGTGGCAGAAGTCGTCCACAGGGTGGGCGAGGTAACTTTTAGGGAGGCCAGGGAAATGAAGAAAATAGTGGCGCGAGGAGGGAAGTAGCGCAGCCATCCAGAGAGATTGCTCAGAGTGATAACAAGGCCCATTATTATGCATTCTCGGGGAAGTCTGAGGCCAAAGCATCAGATGCCATGATAACATGTACAATTCTAGTCTGTGATCGGATGGCTTCGGTGTTGTTTGACCCAGGTTCTACTTATTTATATGTTTCTGTGAAATTTGCGTTGGGTCTGAATTTGGTTTTTGATGTCCTGGATTCCCCTATTCATGTTTCTACCCCAGTTGGGGAGTCTTTGGTAGTAACCCATGTATATCATACTTGTCTGGTGGTTTTTAGACTTGGGTAGATTTGGTTATTTTGGACATGCTAGATTTTGATGTTATTTTGGGTATGACCTGGCTGTCTCTATATCATGCTGTGTTGAATTATAATGCTAAGACACTAACTCTAGAGATTCTGGGTAAGGATAGGCTAGAGTGGAAATGTATATACAGGCCTAAGCTAGCGAAGATTATATCCTTTGTTCGGGCTAGGAAGTTAGTGGGGAAAGGATGTTAGCCTTTTTGGCTCATTTCGGGGATGTTAGTGTGGAGTCCCCTTCAATTGAGTTAGTTTTGGTGGTTTTTGAGTTTCAAGAGGTGTTTCTGGTGGACTTGCCTGTCATGCCTCCGGATAGAGACATTGATTTTTGTATATATTTGAAGCCGGGCACTCGCCTAATCTCTATTCCACCTTATGGTATGGCTCCGGCAGAGTTGAGGGAACTTAATACCCAGCTTCAGGAACTCCTTGATAAGGGATTTATTCATCCCAGTGCTTCACTTTGGGGTGCTCCAGTATTGTTTGTGAAGAAGAAGGATGGTAGTATGAGGATGTGCATAGACTATAGGCAACTGAATAAGGTCACCATCCGAAACAAGTTTCCTTTACCCCGCATAGATGACCTCTTTGACCTGTTGCAGGGTGCTTCCATGTTTTTGAAGATTGGCTTGAGGTCAGGGTATCATCAACTAAATATTAGGCCTGAGGATATACCTAAGATGATATTCTAGACTCGATATGGGCATTATGAGTTCCTGGTAATGTTGTTTGGGTTGGCCAATGAGCCGACGCCATTCATGAGTCTGATGCGGGATAAAGGATACTTGTGATCGTTTCTAGATTTGATCGTCATTGTTTTTATAGATGATATTCTGATTTACTCCAAGATAAAGGAGGAGCACGCAGAACATCTTCATATTGTTCTGGAGATTTTGAGGCACCAGAAATTGTATGCTAAGTTTTCAAAGTGTGAATTTTTGTTGTATTCTGATGCTTTCTTAGGGAACGTGGTGTTATAAAGGGGAGTGATGTTGGATCCCCAAAAGATTGAGAGAGTTAAGAGTTTGGTCCGGCCTAGCACTGTGACTGAGATTAGGATTTTTGTGGGGCTTGCTGGCTACTATTGAAGGTTTGTCAAGGACTTTTCATCCATTGCTACTCACTTGACAATATTGACTCAGAAGGAGGTACCTTTTGTTTGGTCTGACAAGTGTGAGGAGAGCTTCCAAAAGCTCAAGAAACGTTTGACTACGGCTCCTATCCTATCATTGCCGGTTGAAGGTAAGGATTTTATTATGTTTTGTGATGCTTCATATTCGGGTTTGGGTGTTGTGTTGATGTAAGATAGGAATGTTATAGGTTATGATTCAAGGCAGTTGAAGCCCCATTAGAAGAATTACCCAACCCACAATTTGGAGTTGGCAGCAGTGGTCTTTGCGCTAAATATTTGGAGACACTACCTTTATGGTGTCAAGTGTGAAGTGTTCATAGACCATCACAACCTGTATCATGTGTTTACCTAGAAGGATTTGAATTTGAAATAGAGGAGGTGGATGGAACTATTGAAGGATTATGATGTGACCATCCAGTATTATCCGGGTAAGGCTAATATGGTGGCAGATGTATTGAGCTGGAAAATGATTAGCATTGGCAGTTTGGCTTGTTTGGGGGTGTCCAAATGACCATTTGCTAGGGAGATTCGGGCTCTAGGATCTAAGTTCATGCATTTGGGTATCTCAGAACAGTGAGCGGTGTTGGCCAGTATTGAGGTCAAACCCACATTCATAGAGGAAATTAAATACAAACAGTTTCAGGATGCATAGTTGAACAAGCTTCAGAGCAAGGTGGTATTCGGAGAGTCTGGGGATGCCACGTTGGGCACTGGCGGGGTGATGAGTTTCAGAGAGAGTATTTTTGTCCCTACGGTTGATGACTTGATTCAGAATATGCTGCCAGAGACTTATGGTTTACGGTATTCCATACATCCAGATGTAACCAAAATGTACCGGGACTTGAAATGACTTTATTGGTGGCCTAGGATGAAGAGGAACATAGCTGACTATGTGTCTAAGTGCCAGAATTGTCAGCAGGTTAAGTACGAGCACCAAAGGCCTGCATGATTGCTTTAGAGGATGCCTATTTCTGAGTGGAAGTGGGAAAGGCTAGCCATGGATTTTTTGGTGGGACTTCCTAAGACCTTGGGGAAGTATGACTCCATCTGGGTCATCATGGACAGGCTGACCAAGTCAGCTCATTTCATTCCAATCATGGTGGATTATAATTCGCAGAAGTTGGCCAAGATTTATGTTAAGGAGATTGTGAGACTGCATGGAGTGCCACTTTCCATTATTTCAGACAAAGGTACGCAGTTTAATTCCAAGTTCTAGGTCAAGTTACACGAAGAGTTGGGCACCCAACTCACTTTCAGCACCGCATTTCATCCTCAGATAGACGGTCAGTCAGAGAGGACAAATTAGGTACTGAAGGACATGTTAAGAGCATGTGTAATCTACTTTGGGGGTTATTGGGAACATTTTTAACCATTATATGAGTTCTCATACAACAACAGCTATCACTCCAGTATTAACATGACACCATTTGAGGAACTTTATGGGAGGGGATATCGATCACCCATAGGATGGTTTGACGCAGGCGATGTGAAATATTTGGGCGTGGACTTGGTGAGGGAATCTCAGGAAAAAGTAAGGGGAATTCAAATCAAGTTGCTAGCATCCCAAAGCAGGCATAGAGAGTACGCAGATTGCAAGGTAAGATACATGGATTTTTAGGTTGGTGAATAAGTGTTGTTGAAAGTGTCACCAATGAAAGGGGTGATGCAATTCGGCAAGAAAGACAAGCTTAGCCCTCGGTACATCGGTCCATTCGAGGTTCTTGAGATTGTAGGGCCGGTGGCGTACATGTTAGCACTGCCGCCCATTTTATCCAAGGTCCATCCAGTCTTCCATGTATCCATGCTAAATCGATACCATGGGGATGGGGAGTACATTATTAAGTGGTATTCAATCTTTCTAGACAAGGATCTTCAGTAAGAAGAGGAGCTGATTTTAATTCTAGATCGGAATGTCCAGAAATTGAGGACAAAGGTAATCAGACCGATAAAAGTTCAATGGAAGCATTGTTTGGTTGAGAAAGACACTTGGAAAATCGAGAAGGACATGCCGGATAAGTACCCTCACTTGTTTGAGGATTCAGGTACTACCTTTTTCTCTCTTTTAGCTCATCTTTTTTGGGTTTGATCATTTGGGTGAATAATGGGTAAATTGGTATCTATTGTAATGACCTATTCCGTTGTTTTGTGTGAATTTTTAGGTTAGAAAACTTCCGGGTTTGGGAGTTAGAAATTTTAGGTTAGGCTAGTCTCGGACAAATTTTGAGCAAGGTATGGTCTAGGGCAATTCGGGTAATGATTGGGTAAAATATCTTACATTGAGCTAGTTTTTGCGTTAGCTAAGATATTAAGGAGTCCGTGGGACTTTTTGAAAGTAAATTCGGGTGAGTAGAACTCCCGGTATCAAAGTTAATGTGAAAGGGTTAATTCAAAATGTCAGGATTTAAAGTGTGTTGTAAAATGGGTAAATTTGTGAGAATTTTTGAGTTTTTGTTCCATGTAAACCACTATAGCGGTTGATACTGTGCTACAATGATGATCGCTATAGCAGAGAAATTCCCTCTATAGCAGAGAAATTCCCGCTATAGCAGGTGTCAAAGTCAGCCAGCACCGCCATAGTGGTCGAGTTTGTACCGCTATAGCATTGTACAAACTTCTATAGTGGAATAAGTCGTAGTTAATGCAGAAACTTCCCCAAAATTATTCAAAAATTCTCAAGAATATTTTGGGGAAGGGCATAGGCAAAGGGAGGCAATTTCTACTGAATTTCCACCCAACTCCATCGAAAAGGTAAGGATTTCGCTCCCCACTTTAGTATTTCGATTCCCAGACCTTAGAAACGGTAATTTTGGGTTTGG
The DNA here is from genome assembly GCA_003996215.1 of Jaltomata sinuosa. Lineage (NCBI taxonomy): Eukaryota > Viridiplantae > Streptophyta > Magnoliopsida > Solanales > Solanaceae > Jaltomata > Jaltomata sinuosa. Next base: position 38,775 of record QJPP01000158.1, read on the forward strand.
GGGAAAGTTTGAGTTGACCTAAGAAGGTAGAACTCGGTGAAAAAAAGGATTCTAGGGTGTAGAATTCTTGGGTTGTGATTATAATTGCCCAATTATGTTTAAAACACCATTATTTGCTTAATGTATCCGTAAAAATAGTAGTTTTAGGTGAATTAATGATGGAAAGGATCTTGGATAGGTGAAATGATCATAGGTTGGCCTGGGGTTTTGGATTGAGTATAATTTGAGTAATTTTAGGCCATTTTAGACTGATTCTAGTTTATTGTGTAATCATGTTTAGACCAAGAACAAGCAAAAGCTTCGGAAAATGAGAAAGCTCAGATCCAGTAGAGTTTTTAAGCTATTCGAGGTAGGTGATGGTTATTATTTTTCCAAATATAATATGTGTTCATGTAACTGTAGTTTAGTATGGTATGTGCATTGCATGCTTAGGGAATGGAATTATGAATGTCTAAGTATCCGGGTGTCAATTATGTGAAATGAACTTGGTTTGTTACTTGTTGGTTTACAAGTGTGATTTTGTTCTTTGTTTGTTGACTGTTGGATTTTGTATGATATTTAGTTGGCTCGAGTACCACGCCTGGTATGGAATACATATCGGTTGGCTTGGGTACCATTCCTGTTACGGGATACTTATCGGTTGGCTTGGGTACCACACCTGGTATAAGTTCTATAATGGTTAGCTCGTGTACCAGGCCTGGTACAAGTTTATTTATACTTGTTGATTGTATTTTTATTGATGGTTCCATGAGTGGACTAGTTTAATTATTGACACTGTGATTGTTGCATATTGGTCCATGAGCGACCTGGTAATTATACTCAAATGTGGGGTTGGTCCTTGTGTAGACCGGGAATTGCATATTAAACACTTGGGTGTTATTCTAGGAATCCTTGTTTTGTCAGGGTTACTTAAAAAGGGTATATGCTTATCATCATGGTTATTATAGTAGTGGTTGTTGAATCTGTTTCGTGTAGTTGGTAAGTTGGAGAAAAGACTGAGAGTCTGGAATGATATTGCTGGCTTGCTATTACATGTTGTACTGCTTTACTCATCTTTTGTTTATTGTTTATATATTGTTTTATTGGAGTTGACCGATAATCCTACCAGTATACTGTGGTTGCGTACTTCATCTGCACTTGCTTTTCTTTTTGTGAGTACAGAACATATTCCGGAGGCTGCTACGCGACCTCAATTGTTTTGAGATTACAAGGGTGAGCTATTCTTTCGTCTACCATGGTTTTATCCAGTACATCTATAGTCTATTTTTAGGACTTAGACTCTTTTGTTTTGGGGTTGCATCCTCGCATTCTAGACATTAGTAGATGTTTTGGTACAACAACTTTCAGTTTCTAGGGGTATTTTCACAGGATCTTATGTAATTAGTATTTTGGCTATGAATGTTAGCTTATTTGAATGCAATTGGTTTGAGCTGCTAGTTCTCTAATTGATGGGTTGATTATTAATTTGTTAATCCGTGAGTTTTGGGTGGGTGCTACTCGCGGCGATTTGGGTCGTGACACAATTGAAATTTGAATTATATTTTCAATCTGAAACTTTTTATATCTGTTCTCTCCCATATCAGTCTGTACACAAAGAAATGAGAGTAATAGCATATTAAATACTGAATTTAAGTTGTATACATAATTTATTGTAAGGGAATTTCTGAAATATTGATCGAAGCATACATCCATCAACACATAATTCATAACCATATATTTGATAAACATGCATGCATCAGAAATCAAAGTTCACTACAAGTACCATGAATTAGTTAACTCAGACACATAAAGTAACCCATCAGATATATATATATATATATATATATATATATATATAGCTACACACAAGAAATCAGTCTTATACCAAAGATCAAAGAGGTGTGAATATAAAGCAAGAAACCAAGAGAAAAGATAGATCTCACCTCAGATCTGGACAATCAACAAATTTGATGCATAGAATAATAGATCTTGAAGTTCATCTAAAAAACAAAGCTTCATAACCCAAATTTGACAAATTACACCTGTGGCCACACAATATTTTCAAATTAGTTCACCAACGATGATATACACTGTAGTTGTATTTATGTGTCCTAGATTACCAACGCAGTCCTAAATCTATGAATTTAGTTCTCTAAATTCTAAAGCTCCCAGCAAGAAAATTATCACTACAAGAGAACAGGCTATTAGTTAGGGCCTTTAGCTAGAGACTTTAGTTTCCTAGCTAATATACATCATTAGCTACAAAATTAGATAGAAATTCCATGCTCCCTAGCAAAAATTTTCTTCTGGAAATTTAGTCAAATGATAGTTTGGAATTAGCTACGGCCGATCCTAGCAAAATCTCTAGCTAATTTTTTGCGGGAACATAATTTGGCGCTAAATTTTCCCTCTCTAACGAACCTGGTTTAGCTAGGGATATAATCTGTAGCTAATCCCTAGCTATGATTTAGCTAGGGAAGTGCCTAGCCAAATCGGTAGCTATTTTTTTTTAACGAAAATACAATTTTTGTGCATTTTTTTAAAAGAGATTATCGTTTAACTAATGATACAATTCATAGTTAATTCCTAGCTATGTTTTTGTTAAGAAAGTTGCCTAGCCAAATCGAAAGCTAATTATAGCGGAAATTCAAAAAAAAACTTTAGCTAATAGAATCCTGACTAATCTCTAGCAACTTCTATTTATTATTATTATTATTATTATCATTGTTGTTGTTGTTGTTATTGTTATTATTATAGTGTTATTGTTATAATAAAGGAAAGATGTCTAAATATCAATAATAAGAGTTTAATATATATTCTTGGACTTCTTACTGCATTTTACTATTTCCCTATATTATATACTTCAATTGGCCCAGTTTACTTGTGGTGGTTGGATCGATATGTAATTTGAGAAAAAATAGAAGGGCTTAAAGCTTTTGGGTTGAAATAAGTTACAGATATTTGTAAGGTACGTAAATCATCTCATTAAGGATAAAATGAAAAGTTTAAGGTTATTAAATTATTTCTAAATATAGAATGATGTTATATTCTTAAAGGTCCCTTGTAGGTTATTTGCTTATTTTTGGGCTGTTTAGCTGTTTGTTGATGCCTTCGGGCTTCTTAGCTATTTGTTCCGCTTTCAAGGCTGTATTTGTTCCCCCTTAGAAACTAGAGTTACATATCAACCGAGTCTTATGAGGCTGGGTTGCCTTCAGATGATATTTTTATGTTGGCCAAGTCTTGTGAGGTCGGGTTGCCTTTGGACAATATTTTCATGTCGATCGAGTCCTGTGAGGCCAAATTTCCCTTGGGCAGTGTTTACATGTCACCCGAGTCTTGTGAGGCTGGGGTATTTGTCTAGGATACCTTTAATAATGACCATAGAGCAGTATAAAACCAACAGGCCCTTAGCTGCACATAGTCTGTTCACTCACGACCTATTCAGTATACAATGTCGTCAAGTTAGGGTTCTTTCCATGGGGGCAGTACAGATCCAAGCATGTGGACTGTTCAACCAGAAAATTATACATATAGCAATATACAGGCTAGATAGTTATACAGAGCCTATGGGCTAGCTCGTTACATCAAGCCTACGGGCCATGCAGTTATACAGATGGCCACCTCGCCAGGTGAGTGCAAATATAAAAATTGTTAGACTTGCTTAACCCCGTATAGTACACTTTTAAATAGATTTAGAGCATTCAGAGGTTTGATGTGAGAATGATGTGAGAAAAGGTCATTCACGGAGTCCACAAAGCTTCTAATAAAGGTAAATTAAGATTTGACTTCGATGAGGGATATTTTCTCAATTAAATAAATACTGTAAAATGGGTTAAGGGTAAGGGGTGATGTATAGGCGATGTAACGAGCGCTTATGCAAACACCGGGTGACATGTCAGGGTTATTTGACTATTGTTCTGTATTTGTACATATCACTTCATATGTTTAGATTGATCTTAAATGCTAAGCTGATTTGGTAGAGCACGTGCACCATTCCCTTTTTTTTTTTTAAATTTAAGGACCCAATGGGTCAATTTTATTAAAATTAAACGATAATGTACAAAAGGCGGGTCCACCCAAAGTGCATAACCCAAGATCAAAACTAGCAAAATAAAATAATAAAAACAAAGACAAAAAGCGTGAAAATACCTAAAGAAAAATAGGAGCATGTCCACCATTACTTATGTTTTGATGTCGATTTTACTTTATCTGTTGATTATCTTCTATTTGTCAATGTCATAAATACAGTTTATCCAAGAGATTAGGGAAAAACTGAATTAAAACGGAAAGAAATGAAAAGAAAAAGAATAGAAAGACAAGAGAGGGGTGACAACAATTAATAGTTGCCCCCTCCTCCCCAAATGAAGACAAGAAAAAATGGCTCACTGGACAATTTCTCAGGCGTGATGCATCGTGCTTAGCGGGCTGCGTCGCCCCAGCCAATCCAAAATTTAATTTTTCTCAAATTATTTTAAATTTGATTATTTTGTCTAGGACTTTTTCCACACCTATTATAAGTTCGTAAGCGCGATTTTTGTATAACTTTTGACCTAAAAAGATCTAAGAGCCTTTGTGGAGGCTGAAATTATTGAGTTTACCTTTTCTTCTTTGTATTATTTAGGTTTTTGTTTAGATGGTTTGTTGCATTTTATTCATATCTATGTGAAGATAAACTTCTCGTTCTAGGATTGTGGTTCTTTCATGATTGTTATTATTCGAATATTATTTTCGATCAATTGATTTTTCATTATTGAGTTATTTACTTCTTCTTGATCTTATTTATATGATTGCTTGATCGCCTTTTAAATACTATTTGTGGCTCATTAGTTGGATTAAAGAGAGAGAATTATGAGCGTAATAAGAAGAAGTAGTGCTTGTTCGTGAACCTCAAGAGATAGGAAATTGTTTCGCTAATGTGGAAAGAGATATACATGCACTTTATTATTATCTGATGACCATAGAAATATAGGTGTTAGGAATAGTCGAATAGACATAGAGTTATCAACAAGATGCTCAATAAGTAATATCAACCTGCAACTAGTAACTCATAAAAATCAACAGGTGAATCAATTGAAGAATACAATGTGATTGTTAGATAGCCCGTAGCATATATCAATTTCATTCATAGATAACATAAAATCTGCTCTTCCTTTGGTTAATTATTCATTATTTGTTTTCTTTTTATTTTAGTTAGTAGATAATTACATCCTTGGATTTTACCGCTCGAATAAATATTTAGCATTAGTTAAATTTAGTAAGCAGTTAATCACAAGTCCCTGTAGGTACGATATTCAACTCTTGAATCACTCTATTACTTGTAAGACTGCGTGTACTTGTGTTTGCGTTGCCTGTAATAAGTTTTTGGTATCATTTCTGAGAACTTGGAAATTAACTATTTTTCTAAATTAGATTTTTTTTTGTTATTTTTATCTATTAAATTTTTTTTAATTTTTTTTGTTTAGTACACTACTACCATCCTTGACATGGATTCTTGAAATGTAAATTGGTCAAATGATAGATATGCATATGTTGATGATTCTCGTCTATATTGTGAAGGACCTAATTTGAATATAAATTGTCATAATTTTCTCAGAAACGGGTTGTATGTACTTCCCTAATCCTTTGAGTGAAATGTTTGTAGCATATGTGGTGGTTAGGATGGCCATTGAATGATTGTCATAACTCTTATTCCCCTTCCCCAGACTCTTATTATGATTATCCTTTTGTTGTTTCTGATATTGATAGAAGTAATTAAGTGGAGGATGTAAAACATAGTGCTCAATTTATTGATATGATGAAGCAGTTATCAAAGCAGGCTGCGGAATGCGAGAAAGCCATAGAAAGGCTTAGGTCCAAAATCACAGAGATGCAGACTGAGGTTGAAACTTTAATGATCTATAAGTTACAGTCTTAGCTAATACCCTAAATGAACCTCGAATAGAAGAAGTGACCGAGTTCCTACAAGAAGATAGTTATGAAGAAGCAGAAATAGTGAGCCAATCTTGGCTAATGAAAAAACCTCAACTAATATAAATTCATGGATTTCTTCGTGATGGTCTTACAAATATGACTAAACAACTGATGGAAGGAAGAACTGAGCTCAGACACAAGATAGACCAATTTAGCGCAAATATCCATAACATGCAGGCTCAATTGAATAAAAAGATTGAGATGTATGATGCCCAACCATAATTTGTTGTGGATGCTGGACAACTTGTGGTAGAGAAGAAAGAGTTCTTGCCATTCAACCAAAATATTATTGATGATGCCAAGAATGAAGAAATGCACAAAGGGGAGGATGTAAATAGTAAAATAATTTTGAGTTTGAAATGCATTGGACCTCACCCCTATCATTTTTTGATATTACGTTTGGATAGTGACATAAAATTTAAACCACCCACACTTATGAAGGAGTCAGCCGATGAAGAATAAAGTTCTTACATTCATGAATTTATCGTGCCAGAAAGATAAAATTACATACCTCATCTGAAGGCTAAGATGTGCGGAAGACTATACTAGTCACTTGACCCATTTATATTTATACCTCTCCCTCTGGAGTATAGTCGCAAGATTGAAGAAAAAATTGGGGTGAAATTTATAAATTTGAGGTGGAGGAGAAAGTTGATGACATCGTACCTCAATGCCAAATTAGACACTTGTTGATAGGCAATCCAATTTTATTACTTTCTTTTTATATTATTTTAATAGTTTTTTTGTCTTCATAGGAGTTTGGCATGGAAGCAAAGTCATTGAAAGTTTGCAAAAGCAAGGCTACGAGTTTGAACTAAGTATGGGGTGTTGACACCCAATTTTGACCTCCGTATACCTCTCACGGGCTATTATTTTACTAGTTATTCTTATTTTAAGCTTAATTTTCCTCGCGTATTGCTTTTATTTACTAAATAAATCATGTATTTTATCGTCGTCTTGACACTTTTTAAATTCGTATGCAATTTATAAATATATAATTTATTTCTTAATTATTACTATTTTATCATAAATTTTGTATAATATTACATGTCATTTATTTTACGTACAATATATATACATAATTTATTTATATTTTTAAATAATTTATCTTTTGATAATTATCGTTAATTATTATTTTACCTACTAAATTTTATATACGTAGTAGTTTATTTATTAAATAGCCGTCCGAATTCAATTTCTAATATCAAATTATTTAAAATCCTAGCCCCTTTCTACCCAATTTATTTCAATTTTAGCCTAAATTGGGCTAATTTGGCCTAATTTTAAATCCCAAGTTTAATCCAATCTCAGCCGTTGATCTAATACGATCAACGGCCGAGATCAAACCCCTTTTCTTCTTTCCTTTTTAACAAACACACCCCCAACCCTAACCCCACTCACCTCCAAGCTGCCACACCCACCCTTTTTCTCTCCTCTTTCTCGCCTTTCTACGCCACCACAATGCCGCCAACAAGTGGCTAGCCGCGGCGGTCCAGCAAACCCCACTGCCTCTCTCTCTCCGCCTCTGTTTTCTCCCTCTGTTTCTCCACCACTCTCACCCCTTCATCTCCTTTTCTCTCTTTCACTCCCTCCGTCTCTGTCTCACCATCCCGGCGAAACCCCATCGCCGCCTCATTTTCTTCGGCGAAACCCCACAAAATAGCAACCCTTCCTCCGGAAAAATCCCAAGGTCTCATCGTGTCTGGTAAATATTGGAAGGAACTTACGAAGGAAATACTACGCGTGACTCAGTATCGATTTTTCATGGTCAAGTTCAGACAACGACAAGACGTCAAAATTAGCCCTCTCATCCTGATTTTCTGTCAAAGTTATAAGGATTACCACGAAGTTATTTATTGTTTGGTCTCTTTCATGATTCTGTTGCTTGTTATCTTGCTCGTATGTTATCTTTTATCAGATTCTAAGGTCTGAAATTAGCGGAGTTTGGTTACAAATTTGTGCCTGAATCTTGTGATTGTGTGTTGGCTGCCTTGTAGGCTATCATGTGTAGAAACCCCTAAATTTTTTTTACAAACTATTACCTGCTAGCCGAATTCTGAAATGTCAAGTATATGTGGTTTTTTTTGTTCTCTTTCTGATAAATTCAATATTGAGCATGCTTTGATTATTGTGGATCGTTTCTGTGTCGAATTCGATTTCTAAGCAGCTGTTTCGAGTTCTGAAGTTGGACTTGTCCATTTCACATCTGTCTGCAGCCTCTGCGTTATGTTCTACATGTTGAGCCATGCCTTGTTTACTAGTTTATTAGAACGTAGTTCATATTCATGTCTGGGAAACTTATACTTAGCTCCCAATCCTTAAAAAATACTTGTTATTTTCCCCTTTTGATTAACTTTATAATCATTCTATGCATTACTTGCTCATTTTGGGTCGTAATTAACTCAGTTCAAGCATGATTTGGTATTCTTGCTCCCTGTATTTCTTAAGAAAACCATGCTACCTATCTATTTCAGTAAATTGATCTGTTTAACCCTTTTCTTTCAAACTCAAAGTGTGGACAACTTGATATTCGGTTATATTTGGTAATTTGGATATGTAATTGATCAACCACATCATGTTGTCATCCCTTTGAGTGATTTTCCTTCCTTTTGTGGATTAAAGTAGCCTTGGTACTTAGACAATTTTGGTATATGTTGACTTGATTGGTGCAATTGCTTAATTTAGGAAAAGGATTATGATGAGAAGGGACAGACTGCATGAAATATTTACTATTTCAAATTTTAGACAGCTTTGGTGCTATTTGGTTATGAAAAACTTTAATATTAATTGTCCTTCCTTTAGAGGATTATGTGACTGATTTTGGCTACTAATTGCTTCTTCCCTTAAGTCTCTGGTTGTGACAGCTTGTTACTTGCTTAATTATGGTAAATTTAGCATGATTCTCTATTCTTAATTGATTTAGCCCATTTGTTTAAGGAAAATAATTTCCAGGATTGACTTTTAAAATATTCTTCTGACTTTAATAACTTTATTTACTCTCTTCTTATGATAAATTAGGGCTAATTGATTTAACTATTACAATTAGGATAAAATTTCCTTATTTCACTTTTTAAAATGATTTCCTTCCTTGATTCAAGTCTGAATCCTTCACTATAAACACAATCCCTCTCCCTCATTGCTGGGGCAGACTTTACTCACTACTATTCTCACATATTAAGAACTTCTCTTTGATTGACAAAGCTGGCTGCTAAGTGTCGGACTTGGAATCTCTTCTTGTTGTTTACTATTCACTGGTTAGTTTATGATCGTAGCCTAAATGCTTCTTTGTTCATCTATGTTTTGGAATATCCCAAGCCTTCCTTAATGAGGGCAAGTATGTGCGTACTCTTAACTTATGTGGGTTTAAATGTCTGAGACGATATAGAACCTGCCTGTAGGATTTATAACCAAGTTCTGCTTCTTGTAATTTGATATGTTTTCTTTTGCCTTAGTCATAAACTACTCTTACTTGCCAAAAATGCTTTGGCTAATTCCTGTTTTCACACTTGCTGTTTGTTAGTTTACATGACTACATTCGGTTCTGGCTTGGTTTTATTTTCGTTGTATTTTGTGGAATATGAAGGTCCTAATGTATTCTCATGCCTTGACATAAGCACTGCCTAGAATCCATGAGATTCTCAGGAACTCTTACATGTCAAGGGTAGTTTCATGGATCATACTAGGATCTTCCGAATCCTATGCTATATTTGACAGGTTTCTATTAGAAGATGGTTACACAATGAAGAGTTGCTCGGGATTTGGGAGTCTCCAAATCTTTAGATCTGCTTTATTTTATTCATTCATTTGGGTTTGTAATAATTTATTGTATAAGCTTCGATAAATAATAAAATTTAGGGGACTGCTATGGGGGAGGGGTAAACTACGTGCTACTTGCTTTAATTGTAAACCGAAGAAATCATGCCTATAGGATTTCTATTAATCTCGTTTGTTAGAAATTATGCCTATAGGAGTTGTATTAATATTGTTTGTTAGAAGACATGTTTTAAGTTTTAAAATCAGAAATCACGCCTATAAGTCAAATTCATTTCGGCCTTCTAAATTATTTGGCCATCGTTTTAGCATGTTAATATCAGTTTCAGCATCTTTAAAATAAAATAGTTAACGTTTCGGATGTTAAAAATAGTTTCAGCATGTTAAAACCTATTTCAGCATATTAAGTTACTTGTTTATCAATCTCAGCATGATTAAATTAGTTTTCGCAAGTCAAAATAGAGATTACTATAGGACTAAACAAGGTCTCAGCCTGTCAATTAATTATCAGTTCCAGCATGTTTAAAATCAGTAAATTCAGGCCCGTAGACAAACCAGTTTCAGCATGTTTAAAATTAGTAAAATTTAGGTATGCATGTTAAAACCACTAGATATTATGCTTATAAGACTTAGTTAATTCCTGTATGTCTTGATCATGTCCACATGTTTTAATAAAATGTCAATTTTCTAAATGTTCAATCCTAGATATCATGCTCATAAGATTAACTACATAAATTGTTAATTGTGCGAGTTGTGAGGCCTATTCGAAACCATTCTGTGCTACTTGTTTTAAAGTCCATGTATGTTTTGTATGACGTTAATCCCGAGTCTCACTAAGTAGCCTTGGAATCTTATTGTCTAGACCCATATCCAAAATAGTAGTCTAATGCCTCTTGGACATTAACTGTGACGAGTAGGCACACTAAGGTACGCTCCTAGGAATAATAATTTTAATAACCAACTTAGGTGGGTAGATAGACGGACATGATGGAAATTGACCCGAGCAGAATACGACAATGTCTTTGAAATTGTCTTCGGTAAATAAGCCGGGCGCTGATCTGAATAGGTTAAAATTAACCTAACTTTAATTCTTATATTCTTACGTGTTTGGGGTAGTATTAATTAAATCACCTACTAATTAGATCTCTTTTCCTATATCATTTTTTTTCCGAATTCTATCTTCTCGCTTATCTGATTTTCTTATGTGTTTATTTAGCTTTTAAATATTCCACATGCTTAATTATTGCTCACCTAGTTTCATTAATAATTAAACTGATTTAATTTATTGACTTCTTAAAAAATAGAATTTATTTGTATAGCGGTGTAGTTTTATTAATTCATATCGATCTTTGTTTATCACATAATTCCCCACATAAATAACGAATCCGGCAGGGACCCACATTTGTGGACCTCGAAAGATGCCTAACACCTTCCTTTCGAGGTAACTTGAACCCTTACCCAATTTTTGGTGACGTAGACCTCTTAAATTAAAATTAATCGTATTTAGTTTAAAACGGTGCCCTAACGCACCTTTAATTCGTTAGGTGGCGACTCTTCACCCTTTTCTATCCAAATAGAGTTGTCACGTCGATGGCCCATCTTTTTGCGAGAAAAATGGGGTGCGACAGAATGGCGACTCTGCTGGGGATACTTAGGTTCTAACCATTACGGATTTTATGTTATGTGGGAATTTGTCTTACCTTATTTTATTTAAAGAATATTTTCTCTTCCTAATTAATTTTGTTATTTTTATTTTTTCATGTTTAGCTTTTTTTTTTTGTCAAATTACTTGTGATTCTTTATTAATTTGTTTACTTGCTTTTTTTTATTTACTGCTTTCATTAACTGTTCAATACGTTACTTTCCTTTTTTATATGCTACATGTTATCGCTTTTCATAACTGGCATTCCGTTCATACTTCTCCCACTTGGGAACTTCACACTTTCACACACCATACACGTGAGTTGTGCCTTTGCACTTCTCCAAAATTCTTTCAAACACTCATTTTAAAGAATTGGCATAGACGTGGGGTGAGCTGATAGTTTTGCTACCGTGTGACCACGTGCCTCCTCGCATAGGAAAACCTTGAGTCCGTGTCCATCCAAATCTTGGAAACCTAAGATAGTATTGTGCCCACCCCTTATATTTAACTCATGCATGTATTAACTATAAATGGGTGTTCGTGACACCAGAATGATGCATATATTTATTTGCTATGTGTTAATCTTTTATGTTTACGTTATCATTCTTGTCTTAGCCTATCCCTTACTCTTAGAATTTCAAGCTTTAGGCGACGTCAAAATTCATTTATTTGCACTTAATGCAAGTAACTGTATAGTACCTTACATTTTTCCTTTAGGCCCAAATCATACAATCTCAGGGCCTAGTCAAATCCTCCTTTATTCTAACATTATGATTTGAGCTTGTCCTCTAGAAATCTTCTTTTGACATACAAATCATCTCTTGATTTGATCTATTCCTTGATAGGATATCCTAGACCCCTTTCTAACCTCTTAGGGTAATTTGTTACCTTTAGAATATCATTGACTCCTCGCGTTCTATTTGGACATATTATTTTCTCTGTCAAAATCCTATTTATTTGGGTCCATATTTCATCGTAAGTTTGACTTTCAATCGTCAACATTTGATGTTTGTGTCATCTTTCAACTCTCGCAACTTTGGAACTGTATAAATCCCTCATAACCTAAATTCAATTATGAATAAATCATAATCTATTACTCAGATAAGTAAGGCATTCCACTCTATGACTCCATAATATTGTTCTTCATAAGATATTTTCTTTCGTGCATTCCTCCTTTGTTAATCATGAATCTACTTCTCCCAAGGTTGACTAAAGTTGAACGTTAGATGAAAAAGAATAATGCGGAGAGAGCTCTAGTGTTCAACAATAATCGACCTTGTTCATCCTACGACTCCCTTGTCTCTTAAGTTTGCATCCTAGTATCATGTCGAACCTTCGAAATCATAAGTTTTGTTACTATCATAAATTTCGTGCAAAGCTCAAATCTCTGCGTTTAAATCACTCTTTAAATTTTAATTCTCGTCCATTTTGGGCGTCCTTTATTTTTAGTATCATTATCATTATTACTATTCAATGTTTCAAGCTTATGTATGCTACATGATAATTTTATTTATGTTTAATTTATTTTTTCTCAAAGGTTGTCTAGCGTTTGAACATCGATTCGACTAAGAATCTGCAATATGACAAATATGCTCAGTATTTGAAAGAAAGCTAGTCTTCTTCCTGCTAGCTCCAGGCAAAATACTTTTTGGACTATATCTCCTCTCCCCGTCCCTACTCATACACTCCCTGAACAAATATCTTCAGCCCACATTGATCGTGGTACTTTACCGAGCATGATTATATCTGGCGAAAATGAGAACAACAAGCTAGGTGCATTGCAAAAAAGGATTCATGATTTAGAGGACAGGGTGGATGAAAAATTACGCTCTGAAAATGTTTATGACCTGAGGTATAAGAAATTATGTCTACATCCAGGAATTGAATTGCCGCTAGGGTACAAAGTTCCAAATTCAATGTGTTTGATGGGCATGGAGATCCAATCACACATCTTAAGGATTATTGCATCAGATTATTTGGAACAGGACATAACGAGGCCCTTCTTATGAGGTTATTTATTCAGAGTTTATCGGGAATAACACTCACATGGTATGTCAAACAAGACTTTGACAAATGGTAATCGTGGGAAGATATGGTTCGAGACTTTGTAGAACAATATAAGTTTAACATTAAGGCCGATGCAACTATGTTAAATTTTCTCGGATTAAGAAAATTGAATCACGAGTCTTTTGCGGAATATGTAACACAATGGAGATTAGAAGCTTCTAAAGTGCGTCCTTCAGTACCTGAAGAAGAATTGGTATAAACCTTCATAAGATCACTCGATGGTGTATATTATGAATCATTATACTTCGCAAGTATTCAAAGCTTTGATAATCTGATTCGAATTGGGAAAGAATTAAAATATGGCATTCAGACGGGGAGAATCAATGATGTTTCTACAATACAAGCCGCCTTTCAAACATCGAAGAGCTCACAGGATGAAAAAGGAAATAAGATATTGACCCATATACCTCAAACACAATATCATCAAAATTCTGAACAAGTCCATGCCATTTTTGATGAGCGTCCCCAGTCGTATAACCCACAAAGTTCTCCAGAGGTGTATCAGGCACCCGATTCTTCTCCATGAAAAGGGAGAAAACCTCGTACCTTTACTCCTTTAACGGAAACTTTGTCGAGTATATTTCAAATATTGTGGGCTCAAGGAGTGTTGAAACCAATAAGGGGATGGATTTCTAGGTACTCATCTCCGTCTTTTGATCCATCCAAAAGTTGTGTTTATCACTCAAATATTCAAGGTCATGATATCGAGGAATGTTCAGCATTGAGGCACAAAATTCAGACTTTGATTGAGAAGGGCAAAATAAAAGTGCAAAGATCACTAAATAGTAATCCTGTCATGATAAATGCAGTCATTGTTCAAGGTGATCCAACAAAAATATTTCCAAGACATTTAACAAGGAAGCGCAAGCTACATCAAAGGAATTAACGAGAACAAGACTCTCATATGCAAAGTGTTATTATCCTCTATTTGTCCGTCTTATGATCAATAAACTTTTTCTGCTTTTATTCACTCTCTTATGTATTCCTGAACTACGTTTGACCTGATTTTCATTTGGATATGTAGGCAGCTCATTATTGGGTTCGGTCTTAATCTAATAAAAATTTCTTCTCCTTTCACTTTCAAATCGAATTGGCCTTGACCAAGCTATCCACTCATTAAGCCTAAATTCTTTTAATCTGTCAAGCGGCCAATAATATCATAATGCAGATTCAAAATTAGGATCGTGATGGTCAAGCGCAAGACAACCATATCTTTTGTGCTAATATTCTTCTTTGAGTGAAGCAGGAATACATGACTCTTTACATGAAAATATTGTCTGAGTTTTGAGAAACCTTAAAAATTCTACAAGGAGACAATATTTCGATATGGGAAGACCTGCATAAAGTATTTTATTTTAAACTGGGGCAGAAATTTTTGAGAAGTCCTCAAAACTTTTACCAAAATACATGGCGAGCTCGAATTCGCAGAATCAAAACAATGCAAAGAGACAAAGACAAGTTAAGGTATGTGTCAATCTCACCTTTTAAAACTTACAGCTTTTCTTTGAATGCAGGAATAACAAGTGTAAATCACAAAATTATTTTCGCAATCAATAAAAATCGTCACCAAGAGATGCTCTGCCTCCTCTCGCATCTGACGCAAAGGCTAAGATGTTCTATCCTTGTACTTCTGAATTATGCTACTTTTGGCCACTAAATACTTGAATTGAGCCACTAGCATTTAGTTAAGCTACTTTTGATCCATTGAATATGGAAATCAGATTATTATTGCTACTAAATAATTAAATTGTGTTATTACTGAGCTACTAATATGTAGGCTCATTCACCTTACAAAGGACATCTAAGGTTAGCCCTCCTTACAAATGGGACACCAAAGGTTGGTCCGCCTTACAAATGGGACACCTTAGGCTTATCCGCCTTACAAATGAACATTCAGGATCGTTCGCCTTACAAAGAAATACTTCAAGCTTGTCCGCCTTACAAATGAACATTCAGGCTCATTCGCCTTACAAAGGAACTTTCAGGCTTGTTCGCCTTGCAAATGAACGTGTAGGCTCGTTCGCCTTACAAAGGAATACTTCAGGCTTGTCTGCCTTACAAATGAACAATCAGGCTCGTTCTCCTTATAAAGGAACACTTCAGGCTTGTTCACCTTACAAATGAATATTCAGGCTCATTCGCCTTACAAATGAACGTTCAGGCTCATTCGCCTTACAAATGAATGTTCAGGCTCATTCGTCTTACAAAGAAACATTTTAGGCTCATTCACCTTACAAATGAACATTCAGGCTCGTTCGCCTTACAATAAGACATCTTCTTTTGGCCCTACAAAATATATAAATTATTATTATTTTTTATTTTTTATAAAATCCTTAGGTACTAACATCCACAGGTTTAACTACTGATGATTTCTCTTTAAAGGTTTAAACTGGGGCAGAATTTTTGAGGTTCCTCAAAAATACTGCAACAACATTAAATTGATAAGCTTTCTCACCTCTTTTCTTCATTATTATTATTTATTACTATTTTGCGCCACATTAGTCTATACTTCCCTATATTAATGATCTAAATTTTTTATCTAGTTGGGTTAGAAGCTGCAGGAAAGACAAGAAACGGCTAAGAGAAATTCTTCAAAGCATAATTCTTTATTCGAAAATCAAATTCACATTCAATTTTGCTCATACTCTAACCTTGTCAACTCGTGCCAACTACGTCTTCGTCCAGAAGTTCGGTTGTATATCTTCTCTAGAAGCCTCGTTCTTTTCTAAATCTAGAACTACACATGGCCTGATTCCCGTAAAAATAGGGATATGTAGGCGACTTGAAAACCGAAGTCTCGGCCGCAACTCTTTTATAATCCCCCCTTGTTTCTCCGATTTTGAAGAACTACTCCTCCGATCGGACAAAATTGGCTACTAAGTCAACGTTCCTTGCCCGATAGTTCATTCTTCATTCCCGAGCAAGGAAGGGGCAGCTGTTGAAACCCAATTTTGACCTCCGTATACCTCTCACGGGCTGTTATTTTACTAGTTATTCTTATTTTTTAAGCTTAGTTTTCCTCGCGTATTGCTTTATTTACTAAATAAATCATGTATATCGTCGTCTTGACACTTTTTAAATTCGTATGCAATTTATAAATATATAATTTATTTCTTAATTATTACTATTTTATCATAAATTTTGTATAATATTACATGTCATTTATTTTACGTACAATATATATACATAATTTATTTATTTTTTTAAATAATTTATCTTTTGATAATTATCGTTAATTATTATTTTATCAACTAAATTTTATATACGTAGTAGTTTATTTATTAAATAGCCGTCCAAATTCAATTTCTAATATCAAATTATTTAAAGCCTAGCCCCTTTCTACCCAATTTATTTTAATTTTAGCCTAAATTGGGCTAATTTGGCCCAATTTTAAATCCCAAGTTTAATCCAATCTCAGCCGTTGATCTAATACGATCAACGGCCGAGATCAAACCCCTTTTCTTCTTTCCTTTTTAACAAACACACCCCCAACCCTAACCCCACTCACCTCCAAGCCGCCACACCCACCCTTTTTCTCTCCTCTTCCTCTCCTTTCTACGCCACCACAATGCCGCCAGCAAGTGGCTAGCCGCGGCGGTCTAGCAAACCCCACCGCCTCTCTCTCTCTGCCTCTCTTTTCACCCTCTGTTTCTCCACCACTCTCACCCATTCATCTCTTTTTCTCTCTTTCACTCCCTCCGTCACCGTCTCACCATCCCGGCGAAACCCCATCGCCGCCTCATTTTCTCTGGCGAAACCCCACTAAATAGCCACCCTTCCTCCGGCAAAATCCCAAGGTCTCGTCGTGTCTGGTAAATATTGGAAGGGACTGACGAAGGAAATACTACGCATGACTCAATATCGATTTTTCATGGTCAAGTTCGGACAACGACAAGCCATCGAAATTAGCCCTCTCATCCTGATTTTTTGTCAAAGTTATAAGGATTACCATGAAGTTATTTCTGGTTTGGTCTCTTTCATGATTCTGTTGCTTGTTATCTTTCTTGTATGTTCTCTTTTATCAGATTCTAAGGTATGAAATTAGCGGAGTTTGGTTACAAATCTGTGCCTGAATCTTGTGATTGTGTGTTGGCTGCCTTGTAGGCTATCATGTGTAGAAACCCCTAAATTTTTTTTACAAACTATTACCTGCTAGCCGAATTCTGAAATGTCAAGTATATATGGTTTTTTTTTTGTTCTCTTTCTGATAAAGTCAATGTTGAGCATGCTTTGATTATTGTGGGTCATTTCTGTGTCGAATTTGATTTCTAAGCAGCTGTTTCGAGTTTTAAAGTTGGACTTGTCCATTTCACGTCTGTCTGCAACCTCTGCGTTATGTTCTACATGTTGAGCCATGCCTTGTTTACTAGTTTATTAGAATGTAGTTCATATTCATGTCTGGGAAACTTATACTTAGCTCCCAATCCTTAAAAAAAACTTGTTATTTTCCCCTTTTGATTAACTTTATAATCATTCTATGAATTACTTGCTCATTTTGGGTCGTAATTAACTCAGTTCAAGCATGATTTGGTATTCTTGCTCCTTGTATTTCTTAAGACAACCATGCTACCTATCTATTTCAGTAAATTGATCTGTTTAACCCTTTTCTTTCAAACTCACATTGTGGACAACTTGATATTCGGTTATTCTTGGTAAATTAGCTATGCAATTGATCAACCACAACATATTGTCATCCCTTTGAGTGATTTTCCTTCCTTTTGTGGATTAAAGTAGCCTTGGTACTTAGACAATTTTGGTATATGTTGACTTGATTGGTGCAATTGCTTAATTTAGGGAAAGGATTATGATGAGAAGGGACAGACTGCATGAAATATTTACTATTTCAAATTTTAGACAGCTTTGGTGCTATTTGGTTATGAAAAACTTTAATATTGATTGTCCTTCCTTTAGAGGATTATGTGACTGATTTTGGCTACTAATTGCTTCTTCCCTTAAGTCTCTGGTTGTGACAGCTTGTTACTTGCTTAATTATGGTAAATTTAGCATGATTCTCTATTCTTAATTGATTTAGCCCATTTGTTTAAGGAAAATAATTTCCAGGATTGACTTTTAAAATATTCTTCTGACTTTAATAACTTTATTTACTCTCTTCTTATGATAAATTAGGGCTAATTGATTTAACTATTACAATTAGGATAAAATTTCCTTATTTCACTTTTTAAAATGATTTCCTTCCTTGATTCAAGTCTGAATCCTTCACTATAAACACAATACCTCTCCCTCATTGCTGGGGCGGACTTTACTCACTACTACTCTCACATATTAAGAACTTCTCTTTGATTGACAAAGCTGGCTGCTAAGTGTCGGACTTGGAATCTCTTCTTGTTGTTTACTATTCACTGGTTAGTTTCTGATCGTAGCCTAAATGCTTCTTTGTTCATCTATGTTTTGGAATATCCCGAGCCTTCCTTAATGAGGGCAAGTATGTGCGTACTCCTAACTTATGTGGGTTTAAATGTCTGAGACGATATATAACCTGCCTGTAGGATTTATTATCTAGTTATGCTTCTTGTAATTTGATATGTTTTCTTTTGCCTTAGTCATAAACTACTCTTACTTGCCAAAAATGCTTTGGCTAATTCCTGTTTTCACACTTGCTGTTTGTTAGTTTACATGACTACATTCGGTTCTGGCTTGGTTTTATTTTCGTTGTATTTTGTGGAATACGGAGGTCCTAATGTATTCTCATGCCTTGACATAAGCACTGCCTAGAATCCATGAGATTCTCAGGAACTCTGACATGTCAAGGGTAGTTTCATGGATCATACTAGGATCTTCCGAATCCTATGCTATATTTGACAGGTTTCTATTAGAAGATGGTTACACAATGAAGAGTTGCTCGGGATTTGGGAGTCTCCAAAGCTTTAGATCTGCTTTATTTTATTCATTCATTTGGGTTTGTAATAATTTATTGTATAAACTTCGATAAATAATAAAATTTAGGGGACTGCTATGGGGGAGGGATAAACTACGTGCTACTTGCTTTAATTGTAAACCGTAGAAATCATGCCTATAGGATTTCTATTAATCCCGTTTGTTAAAAATTATGCCTATAGGAGTTGTATTAATATTGTTTGTTAGAAGAAATGTTTTAAGTTTTAAAATCAGAAATCACGCCTATAAGTCAAATTCATTTCGGCCTTCTAAATTATTTGGCCATCGTTTTAGCATGTTAACATCAGTTTCAACATCTTTAAAATAAAATAGTTAACGTTTCGGATGTTAAAAATAGTTTCAGCATGTTAAAACCTGTTTCAGCATATTAAGTTACTTGTTTATCAATCTCAGCATGATTAAATTAGTTTTCGCAAGTCAAAATAGAGATTACTATAGGACTAAACAAGGTCTCAGCCTGTCAATTAGTTATCAGTTCCAGCATGTTTAAAATCAGTAAATTCAGGCCCGTAGACAAACCAGTTTCAGCATGTTTAAAATTAGTAAAATTTAGGTATGCATGTTAAAACCACTAGATATTATGCTTATAGGACTTAATTAATTCATGTATGTCTTGATCATGTCCACATGTTTTAATAAAATGTCAATTTTCTAAATGTTCAATCCTAGATATCATGCTCATAAGATTAACTACATAAATTGTTAATTGTGCGAGTTGTGAGGCCTATTCGAAACCATTCTGTGCTACTTGTTTTAAAGTCCATGTATGTTTTGTATGACGTTAATCCCGAGTCTTATTAAGTAGCCTTGGAATCTTATTGTCTAGACCCATATCCAAAATAGTAGTCCTATGCCTCTTGGACATTAAGTGGGACGAGTAGGCATACTAAGGTACGCTAGATTTTTTATTTCTTTAGTACGCTCCTAGGAATAATAATCTTAATAACTAACTTAGGTGGGTAGATAGACGGACATGATGGAAATTGACCCGAGCAGAATACGACAATGTCTTTGAAATTATCTTCGGTAAATAAGCCGGGCGCTGATCCGAATAGGTTAAAATTAACCTAAGTTTAATTCTTATATTCTTACGTGTTTGGGGTAGTATTAATTAAATCACCTACTAATTAGATCTCTTTTCCTATATCATTTTTTTTTTAAATTCTATCTTCTCGCTTATCTGATTTTCTTATGTGTTTATTTAGCTTTTAAATATTCCACATGCTTAATTCTTTCTAACCTAGTTTCATTAATAATTAAACTGGTTTAATTTATTGACTTCTTAAAAAATAGAATTTATTTGTATAACGGTGTAGCTTTATTTATTCATATCGATCTTTGTTTATCACATAATTCCCCATATAAATAACGAATCCGGCAGGGACCCACATTTGTGGACCTAGAAAGGTGCCTAACACCTTCCTTTCGAGGTAACTTGAACCCTTACCGATTTCTGGTGACGTAGACCTCTTAAATTAAAATTAATCGTAGTTAGTTTAGAACGGTGCCCTAACGCACCTTTAATTCGTTAGGTGGTGACTATTCACTCTTTTCTATCCAAAAAGAGTTGTCACGTCGATGGCCTATCTTTTCGCGAGAAAAATGGGGCGCGACATGGGGTATCCACATAAAGAATCAAATTTCATTGGGAGAAATTTGAGTATCTCGTTAGCTACTAACGCTTTATCTTTTGGCCTTCCATGGAGTTTCTTTTACCCTTTTCTTATTTTTATATGCACTGACGATATTGCATGATTTTAAGTGTGGGATGGAGAAATTGCTTGGGTTCATTTGTGTTCTACTTTACTAGATAGTAAATAATCCCTCTCGATTTTTTTTGTGCATTCGTTCTTTTCTGAGAGATGCAGTTTGAACTGGGTAATGGTTTTTTTAGTCATAGGTAGAGACTTTTGTCACGACTCAAAATATCAGATCATGATGACACCTACTACAATTCACCAGTAGGTAAACCAACCCATAGTCCAGAGCGACAAACTACGGGCCAATGAGAGAATGATATAAAAACAGAATACAAGTGGAACATGCACATATAATTACGAAGGAAAAATGAACAAAATAAATTAAAGATTCCTTAAAACCTGGTATCATCCAGTACAAGAGATACTATAATATAAGGAGAATTAGATAGGTACAACATATATAGAATAATTTTTGAAAGTACAAAAATAAGACTCGTCCAAAACAGAGGAAGATGGATCAACTCTTGTCACCAAGATCTCACCCCAAATCTTCGTCGGCAACTCCGCACGAGAACGACGTCAATGGCGATAACTCGTACTAGGATCTGCATCAGGAAAAAAAATGCAAAAGTATAGTAGAAGTACCAAAACATGCAGTACCTAGTAGGTAGCATAGGTCGACTGTGCTCAAATAAAATACATGTATAATAACATGCGAATATATACTAAAGGGTAGAGAACGAGGGTAAGAAATTAGAGTAACAAGTCGAAGCAAGAAAATTAAGAAAAATATAAGTAGATAACTCGAAAGAAAGCATAAAGTAGCAATCTAACTAAATAACTCGGGAAGCATAAAGTAATGAACTAGCTATAACCTAACCGAATCTCCATAAGCCCAAAAGGTACAAACAACAACCAATAAATCCAAACAAACCACTATAGGCCCAGTAGATACAAACAATACTGTAATGACCAGGTTCGTCATTACGGGTAAAATTTTTGTGCCAATTTTTGAGTCAGAAAACTTTCGGGTTTAGGGAGTTGAAAATTCTGGGTTAGGCTAGTTTTGTCCAGTTTTGGAGTGAGGCATGGTCTAGAGCAATCCGAGTGAGAATCGAATAAAGTGTCTTGATTTGAGCTAGTTTTCCATTTAGCTAAGACATAAAGGAGTCTGGGGGACTTTTCAGAATCATATTCGGGTAAGTAGAACTCCCAGAATCGAGGTTGATATGAAGGGGTTGTTTCGGAATGTCAAAAAATTAAGTGTGTTGTAAAATGGACTCTTTTGAGAGGATTTACGACTTTTTGTCCCATGTCAACCACCATAGTGGTTGACACACCGCCATAGTGACCTACACTATAGCGAAAGTCATCGTCGGTCAGCCTCCGCCATAGCAGTGGACTCCGCTATGGCGGTATCGCTATAGCAGAACATGGACCACTATAGCAGAACGTGGACCGCTATAGTAGAGCAACGGGATCAGAAAACTCAAAAATGAGTGTTACATTTTCATTCTCCCCCATTCAGCCCCAAAATAGATGAGGGTTACTCCAAAAACCCTCCTTGGCTGCTCCAAGGCTTGGGAGTCATGGGGAGGGGAGATTCCAGCTAAAAGGATGCAAAACCATGGATTTTCGGCCTGTCATCCATCAAGGAACGCCTTTATGGAGCCAAAAATTACATCGTGCAGCTACTTAGCGTCCAAGTAGGCTAGTTTTTCTTTATTGAGTAGATTGACCCGCTTCTATATCCTGCTTGTTGTATAATTAAAAAGGAGAATCCATATTTAGTCCCTTGGGCATGAAGTCTGGAAGAGAATTGCTGTGGTTGGATTAGTTAATCTAGAATTGATTGAGTTGTGATGAATTGTTGTGACATTTAAGCTTGATATGATTAATTGGGTGTTGTGTTGTCACGCCTCGAGGTTACCCCTAGACATAACACAGGATTTGGGACCCAAGCTGACCCTTGGTCATAGCATTCTCAAGCATAACAAAAGATAAGTGGAAGCATAATAGATAAATCCGAAATCACATAAATGGATAATCAAGTCAAATAGGAATACAAAATCCAGAAAGAGACTCAAAAGCTGTCTATGTCTGAAAAGCCTCTACTCATAACATAAAGAGTTGCTAGGACAAGAACCTATCTAACTTGAAGTATGGGAAATAAAATAGCTAACACTAACTAAGAACATAACTAGTCCCGACTTAAGAGGACTCACCAACAGCTGACAGAGAGTGGCCTGGGAGCTCTAGCCACGGGTTTGAGAAGGGGCACCTGAATCTGCATCATCAAAGGATGCAATACAAGATTTACGTCGGTACTATAGAATGTACCGAGTATATGAGATATGCATGAACATCACAAAACATGCTAAGTATGCTTTAACAATCGAAATCATGATTTAAAGGTAAAACTAGATGCAAATGACTCTATGAAATACCACAAGCTGAAAACATGATCATAAATAAGAGTCTGAAATCTGAATAAGAGTCAAATACATTTTAAAGCATAAACTGTTTCTGAGGGAGGTTCTCTAACCGATATAGACCATATGAGCTACATGGAATCCGATGTATACGCCTCATCGAGAGGACCCAATATACCTTTCCAGGGTATAAAGGCATGACTATGGCATGATCACTAAATTTGATGCCCAACAGAGGGAACTTATAAACCTATGGGGACACATAGTTCTGGGACTAAGCGTACTCTCACCCTGTCCAACTCGGTGCTAAATACTACTCCTAAAACATACATATAGCTCATATAATACTGGGGCATATCTGATGCCAA
This sequence comes from Jaltomata sinuosa, assembly GCA_003996215.1. Classification (NCBI taxonomy): domain Eukaryota; kingdom Viridiplantae; phylum Streptophyta; class Magnoliopsida; order Solanales; family Solanaceae; genus Jaltomata; species Jaltomata sinuosa. The sequence continues at coordinate 62,620 of QJPP01000158.1, forward strand.
AACTGATCATAACAGAAGACATATCTGATGTCAAAACTATTTGGAAAGCAATAAGACATATCTTATGCCATGAAATTCAAATTCATACTTTTAAAGACTTAGCATAACTATAATTCAAATCATGCTTTACCTTTCTAATTTCATACTTGAAGAATTAAGCATGCAATTTCATAAACACAAGAAAGGTCCTCATATCTAATCATGTCAAATTTCTCTTGAAAACATGCAATTCAATGAGATCATGCTAGAAAGCAACTTTAATGCTTAGGCTTTTAAAACCAATGGGGGAATCATGATGAAATCATAATTAAGCAATAAGAAGCCATGAACTTAAGCATAGAAATTGATTTCATAAGTTTTCCCCAATTTAGATCAAAACCCTAATTTCACAAGTTCATATATCACTTTGAGAATTGGGGATTTTGGGCACAAGGGTGAAAGGAACCCATTGTTGAATTCTTACATACCTTGATTAAAGCTAACCCACTTGAATTGAAAAGACTTAGGAGACTTGAACTTGGAGCTTGGATAAGAACTTTTTTTTTTAGGAGAAGAATGAAGTAATGAGGAGAGACTTAGGCTAATAGGGCTAAGAATCATGCTAGAAATGGACAAAATGACCTCACTTAAGAGTTAAAAGGGTGGGAAATGACCAAAATACCCCTGAGAAATAATTGAGAAATAGCTAAAAAATGGGTCGGCTTCAGGAATCACGGGTCAGTTCTACGGGTCATCGTTTGAACCACAACCCGTGGTTCCAACTCATGGTTCATGGACAACTAATCAGGATACGGAATGTAATCTACAGGTCAACAGGACGGACCCGTAGAATGGATGACTGGTCGTCAATTGGACTCATCGTTGCTGGGGACCTAGCTGGTCTCTGGATCAAACCACGACTCAGAAGTATGGTCCATCATTTGAACGACGGGTCCTAGAACTGATTCGCCATTTTCTGAGGGACTTGTCATGCCTCTGATTTGTTTCCACGAGTCAACAGGATGGACCCGTGGTTTGAACCGCGGTCCATAGAACTAACTCATAATTCCAGACCAGAGACTGAATCAACACAAGGGAACCACGGTTCCATTCCACAACCCGTGGTTCAAACCACGGTCCATGGTTTGGACCCGTCATTCCTGGAAATATGAAATTTTTCTGAGTTTTAGAGTTAGATAACTGGTTCAATTTCTGAGGTGTTACAATATCTCCCCCTTGGGATCATTCAACCTCGAATGAAGACTAAGAAAGGGAAAACTGAAGAGAAAAATAGCCCAACCAGCAACAAAACATGGAATTCAAGGAATAAACATGAAAACTGAACTTTTTAACTTACAACATGGTTAAATCAACTTCGAAAACATGAATGCATGCTAGGATCATGAGAGTAACTGGTGGAATAGGATCAAAGGAACATACTAAGGATGAAACTACTTCCTTAAGATAGAACGGAATCAGAAGGAAAGAGATGAGGGTATTTGGCCTTCATGGCTGATTCTGCTTCTCAAGTGGCTCCTTCAACAAGCTGATTCCTCCAAAAAACTTTTTTTGAAGTAACTTCTTTGTTCCTCAACCTCCGAATCTGACAATCAAGGATCTCTACAGGAACCTCCTCGTAAGTGAGACTATCCTTCACACCCACATCCTCCAAAGGAATAATCAAGGCTGGATCACCAACACATTTCTTCAACAAGGAAATATGGAAGACTGGATGAACCGCTTCTAACTCTGTTGGCAAATCCAACTCATAAGCAACCTTACCAACCTTTCTCAGAATCCGATAAGGACCTACAAAATATGGGCTAAGCTTCCCTTACTTCCTGAATCTTATCACACCCTTCATGGGTGACACCTTTAGAAAAACCCAATCATCAACTTCAAACTCTAATTCCCTTCTTCTCACATCCGCATATCATTTCTGTCGACTCTGAGCGGTCTTCAACCTCTCCCTAATAAGCTGAACCTTCTCCATGGTCTCATGCACCGAATCTGGGCCAATCAAAGCTGCCTCACCTACCTCAAACCAACCAATAGGAGATCTACACCTCCGACCATAAAGTGCCTTATATAGAGCCATCTGGATGCTAGAGTGAAAGCTGTTTTTGTAGGCAAACTCGATAAGAGGTAAGTGATCATACCAATTACCTTTGAAATCGATCACTCAAGCTCTCAACATATCCTCTAAAGTCTGAATAGTACGCTCTGCCTGGCCATCTATCTGAGGGTGAAAAGTTGTACTAAGCCTCACCTGAGTACCAAGACCTCTCTGAATGATCTCCAAAACTGAGAAGTAAACTAAGTACCCCTATCTGAAATGGTGGACAAAGGAACACCATGCAAATGAACTATCTCCCGGATATAGAGTCTGGAATAATCGTCTACTGAATCCGTAGTCTTAACAGCCAAGAAATGGGATGATATAGTCATCCGGTCAACAATCACGTAAATCGAATCATGTTGCCTTCGAGTACGAGGCAAACCTGTAATGAAGTCCATATTGATTTCTTCCCACTTCAAAGTGGTAAGGTCAATATCCAGAATTATGCCACCCGGTCGCTGGTGGTCTACCTTCACTTGCTGACAGTTGGGACAGTTAGCCACAAAACCGGCTGTGTCCTTCTTCATAACATTCACCATAAGACTTCCCGTAGATCATGGTACATCTTGGTGGCACTGGGGTGGATGGAATATCTGGAACTATGAGCCTCAGTCAAAATCTGCTGGAGTAACCCCTCTACATTTGGCATACATAGTCGACCCTGATAACAAAGTACACCATCTTACCCTTGGGAGAATACCTCAACCCTTTGTTGATGGACTGCACCCTTAAGCTGAAGTAAAATGGGATCACTGTCTTGCTTTGCCTTCACCTCTGCTACCAAGGATGATTCAGAACCATTCTGAATAATAACACCACCTTCTGTCGTGTCCATGAGGCGAACTCCCAACCGAGCTAGCTTATGAACCTCCTTAAGTACTTCCTTCTTTCCTTCTTCAACTGAAGACACACTACCTATCGACAATCTACTAAGGGCATGCGCCACAACATTGGCCTTACCTGGATGGTAAAGCACACTCATCTCATAATCCTTAAGAAGCTCAAGCCATCTTCTTTGTCGCAAATTTAATTCCTTCTGAGTGAACACATACTGAAGACTCTTATGATCGGTGAATACATCCACATGCACCCCATACAAGTAATGTCTCCAAATCTTCAAAGCAAAGACCATGGCTGCTAACTCATGATCATGAGTAGGGTAGTTCTTCTCATGAGTCTTAAGCTGTCTAGAGGCATAAGAAATAACCTTACCACGCTGCATTAAAACACAACCTAAACTAATCCTAGAAGCATCACAATACACAACAAAATTATCTAAGACCTCGGGTAGAGCTAACACTGAATCTGTGGTCAATCTAGTCTTCAATTCCTGAAAGTTCTTCTCACACAAATCAGACCACAAAAATTTTACCTTCTTCTGAGTCAATCGGGTCACTGGGGCAGCAATGGAAGAAAATCCTTCCAAAAACCTTCTGTAGTAGCCAGCCAAACCCAAAAAGCTTCTAATATCAGACGGGGAAGTGGGTCTAGGTCAGTTCTTTACCGCCTCAATCTTTTGAGAATCAACTCGAATACCATTCCTAGTCACAATATGACCTAGAAATGCAACAGACTGCATCCAGAACTCACACTTGCTAAACTTAGCAAATAACTGCCGGTCCTTGAGAGTTTGCAACACAACTCTCAAATGGTACGCATGCTCCTCCTCACTATGAGAGTAGATGAGGATATCATCAATGAAAACAATCACAAACATATCCAAATACTGCTTGAACACACAGTTCATCAAATCCATAAAAGCTGCAGGAGCAGTTTTTAGACCAAAAGACATCACAATAAATTCATAATGACCATACCGAGTCCTGAAGGTTGTCTTCAGAATATCACACTCTCTTACACGAAACTGATGATAACCAGATCTAAGGTCAATCTTGGAGAAGAAACTAGCACCCTGAAGCTGATCGAACAAGTCATCAATCCTAGGAATGGGATACTTATTCTTGATTGTGACCTTGTTCAACTGACGGTAGTCAATACACATTGCAATTGCGATAGACAGCCTCATAATCACAAAGAAGGAAATCGAGCTAGGTCCACTAACCCTTCATCAAAATTATGGTAGCCCATCTCACGATCATGATGGTCAAGAGATCAGACCATCCCAAACGCGGTGGCCATGTCGCGATCACAATTAAGAAATGCAGTTGCACACCAAAAATTTACCAAGCCTAAAAAATACTCGGATGAACCCTCGAGATTCATTTAGAACCCCGCGCATGGTAGTGAAATATGCTACCCTTCCAGAAATGGCATTCCAGATTCAATAGAATCGATGAAATTCTCAATGGAGATTATTTCAATGAAAAGTGGGTTCAACACCCAAAACATCCATTTTAACCAAAAACCGACCAATAGCCCAAGACGAGTCCAAAAGCATCAATACCCAAACCAAAGGTTCCACTATCCCAAAGTTCATGCTCCAGAGCTATTGGCACTGACAAAATTATCATCTGAGCCAGTTTACTCTGAATATTGACTAAAGTCAACTCATTTATCTTAACAGTTTCAAAATAAGGAAACTGGCTTAAAGTACCAATGAACTGCTCGAGAACCAAACCAACTGTCCTGGGAAGTCATAAATGAGTTGTATCCACTGTGGGGAAGCTTGAAACACTGAGAACACACGAAAATAGAGAAAATGACCTAGAGGGTCATTATAACATCCACTACTAAAAGAACTTTCATCCTAAAAAGTTAGTAAAGGAAAGGTACCTGAAGGTTCAAAAAGGCAAGGATATCTGGTCCGCATGTCAAGCTCATCTCCCCAAGGATCCTCCTCGACTGGACGACACCTCCATAGAACTTTAATCGATGGAAAAACTCTTTAGACCCCAAATACTTGCCTGCTTGGCCAGAATAGCAACAAAATCTTCCTCTAAAGCCAAAGCTTTGACTAACTGAACTGACTCCCATCGAAACACGTGAGACTCGCCCAAAACATACCGTTGTAACCCAAACATATGAAATAGGGTCAACCCCTAACACTCTAAATTATGAACTCTATGATCAGCATAACCCTTCTTCCTATCCTGAACTGTGCAAAGTCTTTCTCGAATTACCCATACTCTGTTCATAGAACTACGCAACAAGTCAACACCCTAAAACCCCAATCTCGAAAGAATCAATCTAGCCTATCAAAAACCTGTACCTCCTATCATACCATACCTCGAATAGAACCACCAGAATACTCGAATGGTAGCTATCACCAATGCAAAATCTACCAAAGTTAATAACTGGTCTCACTAACCTCCAAAGATCTATAACATCTGCTCAAAGCATTTCCTCTGGAACTCGAATAGTCTGCTCAACTGACCATCAGTCTACCGAGGGAAAAATATGCTAAGCTCAACTCGGGCACCTAAATATTTTGTGAACAACCACTACAACCACAATGTAAATAAAACACCATGGTAAAAAATTGTCACACCTTGAGGCTACTCCCTGGATGTAACATGGGACTCAAGACCACAAATGATCCCAAGTTTACCCTTGGCATTATCATGACTTAAACATAACATAGATAACAATAGCGGAAGCATAAGCTAAAGTGGTAAGAAAACTAGCTCAACATAAAGATCATAGTCTAAGAATATCAAAATTTGAAACATGAAATACCAAAATCTAGATATGTCTAAAAAGCCTCTAAATCTGACATAATGAATTACTGGTACAAGACCCCAACTAACTCTAAGTACTAAAGTAAAGTCATAACAACAGCTAAACCCATAAATAGTCCTCAAAGGATGAGGACTCACCAAAAGCGACTGGAAAGACTACACTCTCTAGCCATGAATCTGGGAGTAAGAGTCTGAATCTATATCATGATAGGATACATCACAAGAAGTATGCGTCAGTACTATAGGATTGTAACACCCCAGAAATTTTAAGCCAAGATCCAATCTGTTATTCATTTATTGTTAGACCTGAACTAGATGAATTTTCTATTAATCTAAGTATTAATATCAATTCCTAAGTTTTGAAGGAGTATTAGATGTGAATCAAAGTCATAAAGGACCCTTAGCTCAAAGTTAAGTTGAAAGCCCTTCGGCCGATTTAGTTTTCATGTAAGTTCTAACTAGGGTCAGTTTCAAATGATCATAAATCCTAGAATAAAAAGGGTTAGGTAGCCTAGTACCTACCAAAATAAAGGTATTTGAATCTTCTTTCCAACTTCACCAACCACTCATTAATATGAGTCAGGAATAAAACGTTATGGGCATTTTAGTGAAGCACTGTCAGCAGTCAAAAATCTGATGGGTTGGCCGACGGGAGTGGGAATCTCCGACAGGCGTCCCGACGCCCGTTGTGACCATGATGGACCATGGTGGCAGGCCGTGGGAACTGTCCAGTGAGGTTATTTGGACCCCATGAGGCCGACGGTTGGGTTTGATGGCCCATGGGAGACACTACGTCCCGTGGAAAGCGTCGTCCGATGATTTTCTGCACTTTTCCTATGAGTTTAATTAAGGATAGTTTGGTCCTTTCCTCACCTCAGGTTCTTTCCCTAATATTTTAAACACCCAAAAGGGGTTAACCCTCATATGAATATCAATCTATCTCTAAAGAATTTCCTCAAGACTCTAAGGCAATATACCTAGGGTTTCAAGCAAGCAAGATCATAGAAGCTCCAGCAAGAAAGTCTCTCAAGAGTTTTTTTTTCCAGATTTCTTCTCCAACTCTCCACCTCCAACCTTAGGGATTCTTATCCAAGCTTCATCCCCAAAGTTCTAGCTAGAAATTCTTCAAGTTTAGGTATGTGGGCATTCAATAAGGGATTTCTTTCACCCTTATGCCCAAAATTCTCAAGTTTTACTTTGATTTATGAATTTATAAAATTAGGGTTCTTACCCAAATTGGGGAAAAGTTATGGGTTTTGTTTTAAAGTATCAATTCATGATTTCCCATTGATTATACATGTTTTAATTGAGATTCCTTAAGTGATTTCAAAAGCTCATGCATAAAGAAGGATTTCTAGTATGATTTTATTGAATTGCATGTTTTCAAGTGAAATTTGGCATGTTTAGATAACATGACCTCAAGTATTATGAAATTGCATGCCTAATTTTTCAAGTTATGAATTTAGAAAGAAAATTATATTTTGAATTATGGTATTGCTAAGCTTTAAGACTTATGATTTGAGATTTGCATGATATCAGATATGTCCTTATGCTTTTCCAATAATTTTGGACATTAGATATGTCCCTATGTTTATAAAAGGTTTGGCATCTAGGTATGTCTACCTAAGTTATGTGAATTGCATGGTATCAGATATACCCTTATGCTTTTCAAAAAAATTTGGCATTAAATATGCACAAGTATAAGTTGAGCTATAAGTATGTTTGGGAGTAGCATTGAGCACTGAGTTGGATTGGGTGAGCATGCCCCTTGTATATCCTAGAACTACGTGGCACCATAGGTTCTTTAAGTCCCCTCTATGGGCATCAAACATTGTGATCACACTTGTTATGCCTTTATACCCTGGCAAGGTATATTGAGTCCTTTCGATGGGGTAGATACATCGGATTCTATGTAGCTCACATGGTCTATGTCGGTTAGAGAAACTCCCATATAAAAAGTTTCAAGTTTTTAAGTGCATTGACTCTTTGCTTTTAGATTTTAGACTTTCTACTAGTATTATGATTCTAAAGGTGTTTTCAGCTTATGATATTGCATTGAGTCATTTCATTACAGATTTTACTATCATTATACAACTTCAGATTTAGTTATGCTTTAAGCATGTTTTACCACGACATATATATGATATCAGTTTTAAGCATGCTTTCAAATATACTTTATCATGTCATATGCATATCTCACATACTCAGTACATTCCATTATACTAACCGGATACCTCTTTGTGCTGCATCCTATTATGATGTAGATCCTGTAGCTTGCTCCTAGATCCATGGCTAGTAGATCAGCAGCACATCCAACCAGCTTGGTGAGTCCTCCCCATTCGAGGGCTTGGAGTTTAGCTTCATTATAGAATACTAGTTCTTTCATTTAGTTTTCAGTATTTAGAGTTAGCTGGGGACTTGTCCCAGCAACTCGTCAGTAGTAGGGGCTTTAAGACATAGAGTCAGATATTCAGCTTAATTCAAATTGTCATTTTAGACTTATATTTTCATAAGAAATTCAGTTGCTCATTACTCCAGTTAAGCTTCCATTCTTATATTTGTTTTAGTTTTTAAGTCATGCTAATGCCAAAGGGTTATCTTGAGATCACTTGTGATCTTGGATCCCATGTTACATCTAGGGGGTAGGCTCGAGGCATGAAAAACTTTGTATTAGACCATCAAGTTCGAGAGTCCTAGGGTGTCTGAAAGTCGCACCAAGTAGAGTCTCTTTCATGGGTGTGAAACACACCACACTTATGAGGGGGAGACTATGAGTTGTTTTAGAAAAAAACTTCACTCATTTCATGTTCACTATCATGCAATAGAGTTTAACTCTATTTACCCTTCTAATCCATTCCTTACACATTTCAGATAATGCCTCCGTGAAGAAACCCCAAGAGAAATGTTAATCTTCCTATTCCAGACCACAAGGTTACGAATGCGGAGTTTTTTGAAGCCATCTGTATGTTGTCTCAATCCATGATAACTCAGTTGAATAAGAAAGAGAAACTGAAGAGGAGAAAGAAGAAGAACAAGAAAACCAGAACTTGGAACCATGACTCTAGTCGGCGAAAAACTGATAGTAGGAACCATTCATCTTTTCAGCAGAATTCATCCGGACCAACCCCATCCCCAGTTAGCACACCTGCACTCGATTCTCAGTATTATCTTGATAAGGCTTCAAAGACCTTGAGGTACCCTCGTTTTAGTAGTTATGGTAAGTTTCATCTAGGTGGGTGCCTTGCTGGCAAAGAGGGTTATTTTAGGTGTGGTCAGTTAGTCCATAGGATCAAGGATTGCCTCTCAGCTAAGCAGAGCAATAGTGGTGTTCAGCTCCAAAACTAATTCCTTTCATTGCCTAGCCAGCCGGGTTAGAGTATTCCTCTAGAAGCTGAATCAGGTATGTCACTAGATTTCTTCCTTTATGCATCCATAGTCCCCAGACCCTTATTTTTGTATGGTTGTGAGTTGTCTTAGCTTAGAAAAAATAGTGATAGAGGAATATAACATCGCGATGGGTAGTAGAAAGAGAGAGTTGTGGGTTGTTAGAACCATGTAAGCTTAAAAGGTATAGGTTGTAAGTTAATGAATATGGTGTGTACAACTCCTATTTGAAATAGAAAGATTGAGGCTTAGGCTTTTAGGAAATGGAGAGTCTTATGCTATAGAAGAAAGTGGATATTCATACTAGATTCTAGATTAGTGTCTATTCTGTTAGGGTAAAATGATCGTTGTTCAATTTAGGGGTTAGTGAGAGGTCCACAAACTTCGAAAGGTAGCACGTTCCCAAGGGGGGATATTGTAACACCTTGGTATCCAGACCAGCTATCCAAATTACAATCCCTGAGAAATTTCTGCAACTGTTGGTCCCCACGGGAGACCACCACGGGCGTCAGAGTTTCGATGGGCTATGGGGCTCATAAGGGGAATTGTCCAGTGGCCTTGAGCCATAGTTTTCCAACTCGATGGCCTAGGGCGATATGCATGGCAGTTTCTACGAGACGTCGGCCCCACCATGATAATTTCCCAGTGGCCCATTCCTAACCATTCCTATGTTCCAATGGGCGATCACCATATGCATCATAGTAGCAACGGGTCATGGGAGCCCATTGTGGAAATAATCCAGCAACCCCAGACCCTTAGCCAACCTTTTTGATGACCTTGTCCGATGGGCCGTTGTGGTTTCGATGCCCATCGAGTAGCCCATCCGATAGGAAATTTGCTGCAATCCTTCCCTTAAGTCAGGGGTGTTCCAGTCTTTTCCCCTATTCTCTTAACTCCTAAGTGAGGTCATTTTGAAACCTGTAGTGGGGTTTTATCCCCTATTAGACTAAACCTTTCCCATTTCCCTCATTCTAAATTCTAAAAGGGAAAAAACTCCACTCCTCCAAGCTTCAAGCTTTAAGATAAGGATCTCCATCTTCAAGTCTCCATTCCTCAATGTTCTAGCTTAGATATCTTCAATTCTGGTATGTCTTGTTGCGGAAGTTCTTCAAGTTGCAGCTCCTAGATATGATAGAGAAGAGAGGAGAAGTCTTGGATAGTGTAAGATATAAGAAACGATAAGGTAACCATAGTTATAAGCTTGGATATTGTGACTAAATACATATGGGCTTTTGTTGTACGCGACTAGTGATCCCATTGGTTAAGAGCTCAAGGTTACTAGTTTTTGTGATAAAAAGGAATGTTATTCTTAGGGGGTAACTCTAGATGCATGAGATTTAGTCGATATAGGCTTGAACATAGTTAAAGAAGGTAGTCAAACTCAGACCTAAGTATCTATAGGTGCGCTGGTGAAACTTTTAGTTGCAAATGGTAAGTGTGTTGTTCAGAAAAGTTAGTGTAGTTAAAAAGGTGTTCTTAAGCTTAAAAGTTATTAGTTGTGTTGTTTATGCGGGAATAGTCTTGTTCTTACTCCCTGCCTAGGGTGCTCATATCATATAAGTTCAGACCTACCGGTAATCATTACTAAGGCTAGAAGACCCTACGTTCAACTAAGTCCATGGTAGTAAGTTTAGTTTAGAAAAGAATAGTTTTCTCATATAGCTACTCCTCTCAGTTTGATGTTTCATGTAGTTGACTATGATCCCTAAGAATGTGTTCGATCACTATGAGTTTCAGCCGAGTCCTTACTATTAATCCAGACTAGTTATCATGCTAGATATTTAGTTTCATGCCCCATCAGTTATACTTATGCTCTTAGAATGCATGCATGTTCCTGGAATCGATCTCAGTTATATTTTAGTCAAAAATCTGTTACCATGAAATATTTTAGCTATTAGAACTCTGTTTATAGGATTTCAACCCTTTCCCACTCCAATCTCAACTTAGTAGTCTTCATTCGAGGACGAATGATCCCAAGGGGGAGATATTGTAACACCCTAGAAATTCTAAGCCAAGATCAGATCCATTCTTCATTTGTTGTTAGACCTAAACTAGATGAATTTTCTATGAATGTAAGTATTAAGATAAATTACTAAGTTTTTAAGGAGTATTAGATGTGAATCGAAGTCATAAAGGACCCCTAGCTCAAAGTTAAGTTGAAAGCCCTTCTACTGATTTAGTTTTCATGTAAGTTCTAACTAGGGTAAACTTAAAACGATCATATATCCAAAAATATAAAGAGTTAGGTGGCCTAGTACCCACCAAATTAAAGGTATTTGAATCTTCTTTCCAATTACACTGACCACTTGTTAATTCAAATCTAGAGTAAAATGTTATGGGAATTTTAGTGAAGCACTGTCAGCTGTCAAAAATCCGACGGGCTGGCTGACGGGCGTGCGAACCTCCGACGGGAGTCCCGACGCCCGTCGTGACCACGACGGCCCATGGTGGCAGGGCTGGGAACTGTCAAGTGAGGCTATTTGTCCCCTGTGAGTCTGACAGTTGGGTACGACGGCCCGTGGGAAGCATCATCCGATGATTTTCTGCACTTTTCCTATGAGTTTAATTAAGGGTAGTTTGGTCCTTTCCTAACCTCAAATTCTTTCCCTCATCTTTTAAACACCCAAAATGGGTTATCCCTCATAAGAACATCAATCTATACCTAAATAATTCCCTCAAGACTCTAAGTCAAGATACCTAGGGTTTCAAGCAAGCAAGATCATAGAAGCTCCAGCAAGAAAGTCTCTCAAGAGTTTTTTTTCCAAATTTCTTCTCCATGTCTCCACCTCCAACCTTAGGGATTCTTCTCCAAGCTTCATCCCCAAAGTTATAGCTAGAAGTTCTTCAAGTTTAGCTATGTGGGCATGCAATAAGGGATTCCTTTCACCCTTATGCCCAAAATTTTCAAGTTTTACTTTGATTTATGAATTTATGAAATTAGGGTTCTTACCCAAATTGGGAAAGAGTTATGGATTTTGTTTTAAAGTATCAATTAATGATTTACCATTGATTATCCATGTTTTAATTGATATTCCTCAAGTGTTTTCAAAAGCTCATGCATAAAGAAGGATTTCTAGTATGATTTCATTGAATTGCATATTTTCAAGTAAAATTTGGCATGTTTAGATAATGTGACCTCAAGTATTATGAAATTGCATGCGTAATCGTTCAAGTTATGAATTTAGAAAGAAAAGTATATTTTGAATTATGGTATTTCTAAGCTTTAAGACTTATGATTTGAGATTTGCATGACATCAGATATGCCCTTATGCTTTTCCAACAGTTTTGGACATCAGATATGTTCCTATATTTTATGAAAGGTTTGACATCTAGATATGTAGGTCGCTCCCAGATCCGTGGCTAGTAGATCAACAACACATTCAACCAGCTTGGTGAGTCCTCCTCATTCGAGGGCGTGGAGTTTAGCTTCATTCTAGACTACTAGTTCTTTCATTCAGTTTTTAGTATTTAGAATTAGCTGGGGGCTTGTCCCAACAACTCTTCAGTAGTAGGGGCTTTCAGACATAGAGTCAGATATTCAACTTAATTCAGATTGTCATTTCAGACTTATATTTTCATAACAAATTTAGTTGCTCATTACTTCAGTTAAGCTTTCGTTCTTATGTTTGTTTCAGTTTTTAAGTCATGCTAATGCCAGAGGGTTATCTTGAGATCACTTGTGATCTGGGGTCTCGTGTTACGTCCAGGGGATAGGCTTGGGGAGTGACAAGGATGTACTTAGTATGAAGGCTTATGCAACATCTTGATAAAACATACTTGGAAAAAATGATCAAAACTGAGTTCATGCATAAGTAGAAGAAACTATGAGTAAATTTCATAATTTGAGCATAAGTCATAAAATAATAAGTCAAGCTTCAAAATAGAATATCATATAACTTAGTAGCTTAAAAATCATTTTTACAAGAGTTTTTCTTAACCGACAGTAAGCAATGTTGAGCACCATGGAGTCCAGTGTCATACACCCACACTAAAAAAGGTTGTCCTAATCTGCCAAGGTTAGAACCATGTACATAAGGATCCTGAAATAAGCCACAAAAGGCAATCTACGGTGGCAACATAGTTTTGGACTTGGGTCATCTAGAACCCTCATTGCTTGGTGCTAAATTCTACTCCCAAAATATATCATAATGCTCACATACATATGACATATGTAGATGTCAAATATTATTCATGGTCATGATGGCAAACCCGAATGTCATACTACTCACAAATCTTATTTTTGAAAAATAGTTCATGAGCATTGATGGCATGTCGGGATGTCATATCATTCACAATAGATCATACCTTAAATACTTTCATGGCCCTTGTTCAATTACATAGTCTTATATAATTTTATAGGAAAATAGGAACTAGACATGCAATTTTTTGAAATACATAAGGTCATGATATCTAAACATGTCAATTTTCTTAAAACAAGCCATACATGTAAAATTAGGCTAGGATTATCCTTCAAATCATGACATAAATAATCATTTGTAAAAATCCATGTAAAATCATGTAATTAGAATTAAAGATCATATGAAAACATGAGGAAAACGAATTTAAAGAAAATAATAAAATTGGGTAAGAACCCTAACTTGGAGAATTCATAAAATCAATTAAAAAAACTAGGGTTTTGGGCATAAGAGTGAAGGGAATCCCTTATTAAACGCCCACATAAGTAAATTTGAAGCTTTCTTAACCTAGACCTTGGGAATGGAGACTTGAAGATGAAACCAATTTGGAGCTTGGGAGAATTTAGCTCCTTTTCCTCTTTTGGAACTTGATTGAGAGAATGGAAGAGAACTTAGGCTAAGTGGGAATAAAATCCTTCTAAATTGGCCCAAAACCACTTAACTTAGGAGCTAAAAAGATAGGTAAAATACCAGAATACCCCTGACTTTAAATAAGAAATTGCAAAAAATTTCCCGCCGAATAGACCGTCTGATGGCTCATTGCACCTCCCATGGACCATGGGAGATGATCGTCGAAAGAGGTTGGTTTGGGTTGTCATACTAGTCAATTCTCACAGTGGGGGTCGATGGCCCGTGGTGGCTGCTATGCCTGTCACCCTTGGTCATCTAGCTGAGAGTGGCTGGCAGAGCCACTAGAGGTTTTCTATGGCAGCTTCGATGGCCCATTGGGCTTTTGATGCTCGTGGGGTCTACCCGTGGGAGGCTGAGATGACTGGACAGTCTCAATGGCTGGCACGATGGGCCATCGTGCCTTGCACGTGCTCGTGGGACCTAAAAGTTACAGAAATGCAGATTTTTCTGAATCATTTTTAAAGGGTTCAAATTCCAAGGTGTTGCAATATCTCCCCCTTGGGATCATTTATCCTCGAATGAAGACTAAGTAAACTTAGTTTAGAGGGAAAAAGATGCAATACCAACCAATAAAACATGAAAAACTGAGGTATAGGCACATTGACTGGTTTTGACTTAAAACATGACTGAACTAACTTCGTAAAACATGCATGTATGCTAGGATCATGAGAAAAAGCTGATGGAATAGAGCTGAAGGGACATAGTAAGGAGGAATTTATTACCTCAAGTTGAAACTAGATCAGAAGGAAAAAAATGGGGGTACTTAGTCTTCATGTCTACTTCTGCTTTCTAAGTAGCTCCCTCAACTGACTGGTTCCTCCAAAGAACCTTCACTGAAGAGACTTCCTTGTTTCTCAACCTTTGAATCTAACGATCATGGATCTCAACTGGGACTTCTTCATAGGTGAGACTATCCTTCACACTCACATTATCTAATGGCACAACTGATGCTGGATCACCGACACACTTTTTCAACAAGGAAACATGGAAGATCGGATGAACCGCTTCAAGCTCGGCTGACAACTCTAACTCATAAGCTACATTACCAACTCTCCTCGAAATCCTGTAGGGACCTAAAAACCGGGGACTAAGCTTCCTCTTCTTACCAAATCTCATCACAACCTTCATGGGTGACACTTTCAGAAACACCCACTCATCCACCTCAAACTCCAAGTCCCTTCTCCTCACATCTACATATGATTTCTGTCGACTCTGGGCAGTCTTCAATCTCTCCCTAATAAGCTAAACTTTCTCCATAGTCTCATGAACTGAATCTGGGCCTATCAAGGCTACTTCACCTACATCAAGCCAACCATATGTGATCTACACCTCCACCCATAAAGTGCCTCATAGGGAGCCATCTGAATGCTAGAATAGAAGCTGTTGTTCTAGGCAAACTCAATAAGAGGTAAGTGATCATCCCAATTACCCTTGAAATCAATCACACAAGCTCTCAACATATCCTTTAAGGTCTAAATGGTATGCTTTGCCTGACCATGTATTTGTGGGTGAAATGTTGTGCTAAGATTAACCTAAGTACCAAGACCTTTCTGAAATGATCTCAAAAATTGGGATGTAAACTGAGGGCCCCTATCTAAGATGATAAACAATGGGACCCCATGTAACCTGACTATCTCATGGATGTAGAGCCTGGTATAATCTTCTACTGAATCAATAGTCTTGACAACCAAGAAGTGGGCTGACTAAGTCATCCTGTCGACAATTGCCCAAATATAATCATGCTGCCTGCGAGTACGAGGTAAACTTGTAATGAAATCCATATTATTCACCTCTCACTTCCAAGTAGGAAGATCAATATCCTGAGTCATACCACCCAGTCGCTGATGTTCTACCTTTACTTATTGACAGTTGGGACACTTAGACATAAAATTTGCAATGTCCCTCTTCATTCCATTCCACCAATAGACTTCCCATAGGTCACGTTACATCTTAGTGTCACCAGGGTTAATAGAATACATGGAACTATGAGCCTCTTTCAATATCCACTGTCTCAAACAATCCATATCTGGAACACATAATCGACCCTGATAGAGAAGCACACAATCTCCCCCTTGGGAGAAAACCTCAATCTCTGCCGAAGAGTTGGACCCTTCAATTGGTGCAAAATAGGATCACTGTCTTGCTTTTCCTTCACCTCAACTACCAAACAAGATTCCAACCCATTCTGAACTATAACACCACCATCCGCTGAATCTATAAGGCAAAATCCTAACTGAGCAAGACTATGAACATACTTAGCCAACTGTTTCTTTTCGTCCTCAACCAATGACACACTACCCATAAACAACCTACTAAGTGCATCAACAACTACATTGGCCTTACTCGGATGGTAAAGCACACTCATATCATAATCCTTATGAAGCTCAAGCCATCTTCATTGGTGAAGATTCAATTCCTTCTGAGTGAACACATACTGAAAGCTCTTATGGTTGGTAAACACATCCAAACGGATACCATATAAGTAGTGTCTCCAAATCTACAAGGCGAAAACCACTGCTGCTAACTCAAGATCATGAGTCGGGTAGTTCTTCTCATGAATATTAAGCTGTATGGAAGCATAAGCAATCATCTTACCACGCTGTATCAAAACATAACCCAAGCCAACTCTAGATGCATCACAATATAAAACAAAGCCATCTAAGCCCTCTAGTAGAGCCAAAACTAGAGCTGTGGTCAACCCAGTCTTCAATTCCTAGAAGTTATTCTTACACTCATCGGTCCACTAAAACTTAACCTTCTTCTGAGTCAACCGGGTTAATGGGGAAGTTATGGATGAAAATCCCTCCATAAACCTCCTGTAGTAACCAGCCAAGCCCAAAAAGCTCCTAATGTCTATCGGGGAAGTGGGTCTAGGCCAGTTCTTCACTGCCTATATCTTCTGTGAATCCACTCGAATGCCATTTTTAGTTACTACATGACCCAAAAAAGGAACCAACTGCATCCAAAACTCACACTTACTAAACTTAGCAAACAACTGGCAATTGAGAGTCTGCAACACCACTCTCAAATGGTCTGCATGCTCCTTCTCACTCCGAGAATAGATAAGAATGTCATCAATGAAAACAATCACAAACATGTCTAAGTACTATTTAAACACCCTGTTCATCAAGTCCATAAAGGCTGCAGGAGCATTCGTTAGTCCAAAAGACATAACCACAAATTCATAGTGACCATACTGAGTTCTTAAGGCTGTCTTCAAAATGTCACACTCTCTAACTCTGAGCTAATGATAATGGATCTGAGGTCAATTTTGGAGAAGTAACTGGCACCCTGAAACTGGTCGAACAAGTCATCAATTCTAGAAATGGGATACTTATTATTGATTGTGACCTTATTAAACTAACGGTAGTCGATACACATTCTGAGGAAACCATCTTTCTTATGCATAAAGAGGACAAGATAACCCCATGGAGAGATGCTGGGTCTGATGAAGCCTTTATTTAGGAGATCTTTCAACTGATCCTTAAGTTCCTTAAGGCTGGAGCCATTCTATAAGGAGGAATAAAGATGGGTTATGTATCTGGGAGAAGGTCTATCCTAAAGTCAATCTCTCGCTCAGGAGGGACTCTAGGTAAATCCTCAGGAAACACTTCAAGAAATTCATTTACTACAGGAATCAACTGGGATATAGGGTTTTGGACTCTGAGTCCATAACCTAAACTATATGATATGCATACCCCTTAGAAATTATCTTTCTAGCCTTGAGATAAGATATGAAATGACCCTTTGATGATGGAGGACTACCCTGCCACTTTAAGACATGCTTATTTGGGAACTTAAAGCTGACTACTCTGGTTCGACAATCAATAGAGGAATAACATGCATGTAACCAATCCATACAAATATTAACATCAAAATCAATCATCTCCAACTCTACTAGATCAGCTGAGGTGACTCTATGGAAGACTAAGATGGGAAAATTTCTATAAACTCTCTTGGCTAGGACTGACTCTCCAATAGGAGTGGAGACATAAAATAGTTCTAAGAGTTGTTCAGGACTGACTTTAAACTTGCAAGCAACATAAGGGGTCACAAAAGACAAAGAAGCTCTGGGGTCTAACAAAGCATAAACATCGAAGGAGAAAACTCGTAACATACAAGTGAGGACATCAGGTGAGTCCTCCTGATCTAAGATGACATAGCATAGAGATGGTTCTGGCACTGACTGCCACCCATGACAGAACTGGTACCCTGCTGAGCTGTACGGCCTGCTGGAGCTGCCAATGTAGACTGTGTCCTGCCACCTCCATTTCCCTTCTTGGCTAAAGGTAAATCCCTGATCCTATGACCAATTTGTAGACACCCAAAACACTCACCTGTGCAATAGAGGCATTCTCCAAGGTGCTTCTTCCAATACTTATTGCAAATAGGGTAGGAAGCCCTCTTTGTAATACTCCCCTGCGGCTGAGAACCTGATCCTTTAACAACCTGATCATGCCTAGGCCTAGGGGCCTGAGTAGGAGCACTAGATGATAATGGCACAGGTTCTGATAACCTCTTCTTAATAGAAGAACGGTGTCTGCCTCTGAACCTCAAATAACTGAAACCTGAATTCTCTGTTCTGAACCTCTTATTCTCTCTTGCCATTTGCTTCAACTTATCTTTCTTAATTTGCTGAGCATATGTCATGAGCCTCAAGATATCCATATCCCCCAATAACATAGTGGTCCTGCACTCCTTTTTGACTAAGTTGGATACTCTAAAAACAAACTTACTCATCCGAGCCCTTGGCTCGGCCACCCTAGATGGAGCATACCTAGAAAGTTGAGTGAACTTCAACCCATAATCCTAAACTGACATCGATCCTTGCTTCAAATTCATAAACTTTTCAGCCTTAGCCTCCCTCAACTTCATAGGGAAGAACCTATCAAGAAATTCTCCCTCAAAGCACTCCCAAGTCACAGGAGATGCATTCCTGCCCTTAGCATCCTTCAACTGAGTATACCAAATATGAGCCACATCCTTGAGCTGGTAGGAAGTGAGCTCAACACTGTTGGAACACATAATCAATATCACCTCCAAAATCTTCTTTACCTCATCTATGAAATTCTAGAAGTCATTACCAACCTTAGACCCCAAAAACTCTGGCAGGTTCATACGAACAAAATCTCAAACTCTGGCAGCAGCTATCCCACCATTTGGGTTGGCAGTAAGAGGCGCTTGCTGATTAGCCTGGTTGGTCATTATCTGACCTAGCATCTGAATGGCATTCCTGAACTCCGCATTAGTGATCTCATGATCCTTAACTAAAACATTAGAATTACGGGCATTGGCTCTACGAGGAGGCACGACTCTGTGAGGAGGCATGATCTGAAATGCATAAAACATAGATTATAGAGGGAAAATAGAGTTAAAATCTATGGCATTATATTGATCATGAAAGAAGTATAGTTTTTCCTAAAACACCTCGTAGCCTCCCCCTCATAAGTGTGGAGTGCTTCACACCCATGAAAGAGACTCTACTTAATGCATCTTTCAGACATCCTAGGACTTTTGAACCTGATGCTCTGATACCAAGTTTGTCATGCCCCGAGGCTATACCCTCTGGACCTAACATGGGACTCGAGACCACAAGTGAGCCCAAGTTAACCCTTGGCATTAGCATGACTTAAACAACATACACAAGTGTATCATAACAAAAGTATTTTTTATAGACATTTAAAATACTTTAAAAAGGTAATAAAAATATAACTTTTTACCACATTCAACTTTAAAATAAAATATTTTCAAATACGCGCGATGTTAATAAAATTCTTAAATTTAGGCTCGCAAGCCTTTGATACGGAACAAAGGTTAAAGTTATACGACGCAAATCATCACACGATTTCATTACTCAGCTCCTACGGCTCAGCTCTAAAATAGGAGAACGACCATAAGGACCAAACGAATGGCCAGAGCACCGAACCACCGGTCCCAGCAAGCCATAAATGACTTGGGGCCGCTACAGAAAAGCTCTAACGATACAAGAAAGGCAAAAACGCATAAATGACCGGAAGGGTCATTACATCATCCACTACTAAAAACGACTTTCATCCTTGAAAGTCAAGAACAAGGAAATACCTAAAGGCTCGAACAACTACGGATACTGAGCCCGTATATCTCTCTCGGTCTCCCAGGTAGCCTCCTCAACTGGACGGTGCCTCCACTGAACCTTGACAACCGTGATCTCCCGAGACCTCAATCTCCTGACATCTATGGCCAAAATAGCTACTGACTCCTCAACAAAGGCTAAACTCTCATCCACCTGAACCGTCTCCCACTGCAACACATGAGACTCATCTAGAACATACCGCCGCAACATCGATACATGGAAAATTGGGTGCATAGATGAAAATATCGGAGGCAAAGCTAACTGATAGGAAACACTACCAACCCTCTGGAGAATCTCGAATGGCCCAATGTACCTGGGGCTAAGCTTTCCCCGCCTACCAAATCTCATCACACCCTTCATGGGTGATACACGGAGAAATACTGAATCACCAACACTGAACTCTAAGGCACGAAGTCTACGATCAGCGTAGCTCTTCTGCCTACTCTGGGCTGCCCGAAGTCTATCCTGAATCACTCGAACTCGATCTAAGGAATCTCGAAGCAAATCTGTACTCTGTAGCCTAGATTCAGAACCATCAAACCAACCAATCGGCGATCTGCAACGCCTACCATACAAGGCCTCAAAAGGTGCCATGCCAATGCTCGAATGGAAACTGTTATTATAAGCAAACTCTGCCAAGGGAACAAACTGATCCCAGGAACCTCCAAAGACAAGAACACAGGCCCGAAGCATGTCCTCCAGGACCTGAATGGTCCTCTCGGACTGGCCATCTGACTGAGGGTGAAAAGCGGTACTAAGATGAACCTCTGTACCCAAATCTCGCTGAATAGCCCTCCAGAACTGAGATGTGAACTGAGTGCCGCGGTCTGAAATGATAGAAGCTGGGACCCCGTGCAACCGAACAATCTCACGAAGGTAGATCTGAGCTAACCTCTCTGCACCATAAGAAGTCTGAACCGGCAAGAAATGTGCTGACTTAGTCAGCCTATCAACAATCACCCATATGGAATCAAACCCATGAGAAGTACGAGGCAAACCAACAACGAAGTCCATAGTAATCCCTTCCCACTTCCACTCAGGAGTGGGAAGTCGCTGCATCAAACCACCAGGTCTCATGTGCTCAAACTTAACCTGCTGAGAGTTTAAGCACCGAGATACGAAATTCGCTATATCCCGCTTCATACCACTCCACCAGTAAAGTTGTCTCAAGTCTCTATACATCTTTGCTGTGACAAGGTGAATGGAGTATCTAGTACAATGTGCCTCGTGAAGTATGAACTAAATCAAATCACTAATCCTCGGAACAGAAAGGCGACTATCAAACCTCAGAACCCCATCTAAATCTAGAGTAGCCTGACTGGTCTCACCCTGAACAACCTGATCACGAAGGTCACACAACTACTGATCCTCAAACTGACGGCTCTGAATCTGATCAATCAAAGTAGAACGAACCTCAACACTGGCGAGAACTCTGCTAGGATCCGACAAGTCAAGCCTAACCAAACAGTTAGCCAAGGACTGGATGTACAAGGCCAACGGTCGCTCTGAAACTGAAAGAAAAGCTAGGCTACCCATACTCACTGCCTTCCGGCTCAAGGCATCCGCTACCACGTTTGCCATGCCCGGATGATACAGAATAGTGAAGTCATAGTCCTTCAGTAGCTCGACCCATCTCCTCTTCCTCGAGTTCAGCTCTCGCTGACTCATGATATACTGAAGACTACGGTGATCAGTGAAGATCTCACAGTGAACTCCATATAGGTAATGCCTCCAGATCTTGAGCGCGAAAACTACCACCGCCAACTCTAAGTCATGAGTGGGGTAGTTGCGCTCGTGAACCTTCAGTTGCCTCAACGTATATGCTATTACTCGACTCTACTGCATCAACACACAACCAAGACCAACCCCAGAAGCATCACAATACACGGAGAAGCTCTGATCCTCAACCGGCAAAGTCAAAACTAGAGCTGAAGTCAATAAGGCCTTAAGCCTCTGGAAGCTATCCTCGCACTGGTCCGACCACTGAAATGGGACATCCTTCCTAGTCAGCATAGTCAAGGGTGCTGCTATGGAAGAAAATCCCTGAACGAACCGTCTGTACTAACCTGCTAATCCAATAAAGCTACGGACCTCAGTACCAATAGTATGTCTAGGCCAATCACAAACCACAAAAATCTTTCCCGGGTCAACCCTAATCCCATCCTTAGACACCACGTGCCCTAGGAATGAAACTGACTCAAGCTAAAACTCGCACTTTGAGAACTTGGCATAAAACCGATGATTTCTCAAAGTCTGGAGTACAACCTTCAAGTGCTGTTCATGCTCATCTCTACTACGCGAGTATACCAAGATGTCATCTATAAAAACTATCAAAAATGAGTCCAAATACGGGCCAAGAACCCTGTGCATCAAGTTCATAAAGGCTGCGGGGGCATTAGTCAACCCAAAAGACATCACCAGGAACTCATAATGGCCATAACGTGTCCTGAATGCTGTCTTAGGGATGTCCTCTGCCGTAATACTCAACTGATGGTAGCCGGACCTCAAATCAATCTTTGAAAACACGACTGAACCCTGAAGCTGGTCAAACAAGTCATCAATCCTTGGCATCGGATACCTATTCTTCACTGGCACCCTATTCAGTTGTCGATAATCAATACACATGCGCATCAACCCATCCTTCTTCTTCACGAAGAGAACAGGAGCACCCTAAGGTGACATACTTGGTCTAATAAACCCCTTAGCTAACAGATCCTGGAGCTGCTCCTTAAGCTCCCCCAACTCAGCCGGAGACATACGGTAAGGAGAAATAGAAATGGGTCTGGTGCCCGGCTCTATCTCAATAGCAAAATCAATATCTCTCTCAGGTGGAAGGCCTGGCAGGTCAGTAGGAAATACATCAAGAAAGTCTCTAACTACAGGAACAGACTCAGGAGATGTAGGGTCAGCACTAGCATCTCGGACATATGCTAGATAAGCTAAACACCCACGAGAAATCAACTTTCTATCTCGAAGACAAGGGATGATCCCAGATGGTGCATGGCTAACCGAACCCTGCCACACAACCGGGGATACACCGGGCACAGCTATGGTAATGGTCTTGGCATAACAATCCAAAACCACACGGTGAGGGGATAACCAGTCCATGCCCAGTATCACATCAAAATCTAGCATATCAAGAATCATCAAATCACCCCAAGTCTCTGAATCACCAATAGATAGCATACAAGATCTCACAATCCGATCCACTACTAAAGAATCTCCTACTGGGGTCGAAACAGAAATAGGACCAGATAATGGCTCACTAGACAACCCCAAACATGGCACAAAGTAGGCAGATACATATGAACAAGTGGATCCAGGATCAAATAAAGCCATAGCCGACTGATGGCACACAGAAATCGTACCTGTAATCACAGCATCTGACGCCTCTGCCTCTGGTCTCCTAGGGACCGCGTAAAACTGACGACGACCTCCACCTGCCCGACCTCCATCCCTACTACCTGCTCTGCCATGCAGAGCACCACCTCTACCCTGATGACCACCCCCTCTAGCCGGAGGCTGAACTACTCGTAAAGTCTCGGCCAACTGAACTGTACCCTGCTGAGGGCAATCTCTAGCAAAATGACCAATCACACCACAAGTAAAACAAGCCCCTGGCAGCCTACTCATTCGAGATGAACCAGCAGATCCCGTATGACCATCACAGCCTGATGCCCCAGAAACTGTACCCCTCGAAGACTGGACGCTAT
Organism: Jaltomata sinuosa; assembly: GCA_003996215.1. Taxonomy (NCBI): domain Eukaryota; kingdom Viridiplantae; phylum Streptophyta; class Magnoliopsida; order Solanales; family Solanaceae; genus Jaltomata; species Jaltomata sinuosa. The sequence continues at coordinate 86,391 of QJPP01000158.1, forward strand.
AGCCCTGATGGATGCTCTGACCCTGCTCGCACTGGGTACTACCGAAAGTCTGAAGGGAAGCCTGAACCGGTCGGCTGAACTGACCCTGGTGCTGATGTGGCTGATAACTCCGGCTCCACTGGCCAGAACCTCTACCACCATATCTGGAACCACTGTAGACACCCTGATGTCGAGGCCTCTTATCTCTGGACCCCTGATCATGTCGCTGTAAGTCCTCCACAGTGTGGGCATAGTCTACGATAGCCTGAAATGACCGACCACTGGCAATCAATATCTCAGCTGGCTGCCTGATCTCTGGCCTCAAACCCCATACAAATCTGGGAATCCTATCTGCCTCGGTAGGAATAATCATAGCTCCAAACGGTGCTAGCTGATGAAAACGGGTCTCATACTCCGAGAAAGTCGTAGACTCCTGCATAAGGTGAGTAAACTGCTCCCTGCGACGCTCACGATCACTCTGAGGTAGGAACTTGGCCATAAAGCCCTAATAAAACTCAGACCAGGTCAAATAAGGTGACGATGGTGGTCTACAAGCAACATGGGCCCTCCACCATATCTTCGCTGGGCCCTCCAACTGATAGGTGGTATAACCAACCCCGTGAGTCTCCAACAAACCCAAATGATGCAACCTCTCCTCACAGGTAGTAATAAAGTCATGTGGATCCTGTCCCGAAGTACCAGCAAACCTCGGAGGTGCTAACTTCAAAAACCTACCTATCCAACGCCTTCTGCTCTGACTCTGTCATAGCTGGGCGAGGAGCAAGAGGCTGTGCAACTGATGGAACTGGAATGACCTCCGCACGGGGAGACGCAGTAGCAGGATGCGCTCCTGAACTCTGTGCACCCAGGGCTGCCCCCTGAGCGGATGTCTGTGCTACATCAGAAGGCCGCTCTCCAATCATACCCAAAAGCTGTAATAGTAATCCCCGAATATCTGGAGACTGAGCTACAATTGGAGCTGGCACATAAATGGGCGCTGTAGATGGTACTGGAGCTGGTGGTACCTGGGCTTCCCCCTGATCCACAGGCTGCTCGAGCTCTATCTTAACTCTAGTAGCTCTAGCAGGTGCCGCTGCTCGAGGGCGTCCTCGACCCTTAGCTGGAGTGGGAGGCTCATCTCCACCTGATGTCGATGATCTCGTACGAACCATCTGCGGAAGAATGAAGTAGAAAAAATGAGATTTCCAGAAACTTCAAGGGTCCTACGCACGACACAGAAGCAATGAAAGAGTCAAATTTCCTAAAATGTCACTGTAGCCTCCCGGAGATTGAGTACGGACGTCTCCGCCCCGATCCGCAAGACTCTACTAGACATTAGCTCCTATACCGATGACACCGGTGAACCTAGAGCTCTGATACCAAGATGTCACGACCCGATTTCTCGGTCATGATGGCACCTACAACCCCCCCAGTAGGCGAACCAATTCTCGTAGCCCAGGACAATTAGTAATGGGCTACTATCTAACAAATAAGCGGGAGAATAGTTTAATAATCAAAAGTAAGGGAACAAGATGAAGATAATAGATAACAGGAATATATATATACATATGCGAAAACTAAACCAAACCCCAAGACTTGGTATCATAGTATAGAGACAGAACTACATATAAGGAATACAAATGCTTCAAAACAACATATACAGATGTCTCCGAATGGTAATAGAGTACATAAAGCCGAAGATAAACTAAAGGTAAGCTCCGATCGCCAAGAGCTCACCCTCAGTCTGAAGTAGTCCCCAACAGACCTCCAAGCATGAATCACAGTGATCTAACGACGATGGCCCACGCTAGGATCTTCACCCAAAGATGCAAGGGGTAGGGTGAGCACCAAATGCGAAGCATAAGGTACCCAGTACGTATCATAGGCCGACTGGGCACATATAAGATAAAAGCGTAGTAACAGATAGAATAGAAGCAAGTAGTCACAGAAATCAACAAAAAGGTACACAGGAACTATCCCAGAGGGAAGTCAACAGAACCACATGTGAGGCCAGCAAGCAGAATATATACACCATAGGCACAGGTGAAAGTAAGAAACAACGCACCTGGGGTCCTTGCAATAACAGTGTATACATAATAAGTTTACGAAATGGACGGTATACCGGTAACCTCAAGTGTAAGAAGAAGAGAGAAAGAGTAATGATAGGCATGCTCAGAGACACGAATCAAACTAAACTAATCATATCAATCTCAAATCCAGAAACTAACAGTCTAGCAGTAACCAATTTCATACTTAACCGTAACAGGGAACAATTCTGTAAGTAAATAGCAAGAGTCTACCTACAGTGCCCCGGTCGCCCATACAACCGAGGAACACAAACAAGTGAAAACAAACCCTCCGGCATCCCATACTATCGGAGCATACAATCAACAAACAACAAACAAGGGTGGAGCCTCAAACAATGAATGATATGATGCATGAAGATCTCAAGTGAAATGGTATCTCTGTATGTACCTCCTCCGGTGCCGATCCGGCCCAGCAGGTAGGTTCCATGGAAGGACACTGCCCGTATACCTCTACTCCACCGTATACCCTTCCTCCGACACACGCAGCCCGAAGCCCCAGGCCTGGATGGCAAGGTCCATGGAGGTCCCTGACCCCATACTAAAACTCAGTATCAAAACATGTCATCCGGAAGCAAGTCCGGGTTCAAGATAGAGACCCAGTCTCTAATATGCATGCCCAGACCCTGTCCAGGACTAAAGTAGTAGGAAAATATCTCAAAAAACCCCTCCAAGGGTGCCCGGGCATAACCGGGTCTAAACAGTAGAAAGTCATCTCAGGTGCTCGGTCCGACCGAGGCTAAAAATCATCTCAAGTAGCAAGAAAACTCAACTAGCACCCCGGCCCTGCCGAGTCTAGCGTTTATCGTAAAACTGGTGATTTAAATCATAATTTTACTTTCTTTTACCCAAGAATATTCACGAGTTAAATCAACCATTTCCAATTTATTTCCATCAAAAAGGGGGCCCCGGGGCCATGTAAGGTTTAGAAAATAGTGCCAGTAGGCCCGAAGCCAAAACCGTAGTAAAACATGGATAAAACCTCTTTATATGCATGGAAATGGTATGATCAAACACAATAGCTGCCCAGCAGCTCACAATCAACCTATCGACCCTGCACAGGCCCACAGCTATCAGCAAGCATAACCAGCCTAGAAGGATAATTCTATGCCCGGGACTCGCGGACATTCCCAATATCCCACCTTCTATGTTCCAGAGTCAACAAGGCCTCACAGGACCACAAGGGTAAATAAAACATATCGGTAAGTACTACAAGCATCGGAGGAACAAAAGTAGGCGGACATGAATAAAGCGGTCAAGGTCTGTGGTACCAACCTAATAATCCAACCCAAGGATGCCAGCTAGTACAATTTTATCCGATATATGCTAAGTCTAAGGAGTTTAAACCATAACCTACCTGTCGTCCGATGACAAGCTTGAACCTCTCTAAAAAATCCCCAAAATGAAAATCAAACTCGAACTCGGGCTTGAATAACTTGACGTAGATAATCGATTTTCTTTCGATTAGCGAATAAATTATCAAGATATTTTCCCACAAAATTCCATGTGAATGTGACTTGAGGAATTAGCTGTAGCATATATCATACAATATCTTACTCACTAATAGAAGGTTAGAAGAGAACAAATTGAGATTATATATCTAGATCTTTTGTGAATTAGAATTTTCAGCATGAATTAAATACATACTACCTATAATAATTACTAGTTATGTAAGTAATGTAGGTGGAAACATTAGAGCATATAGAAATACTTGCTGTCACTTTCATATGCTTCCATGTAATGATGGTGTGTCACCACCACACTTCATTTTATTCCGTTAGGTACACACTCGGATATTGCGTAGGTTCGTGGTAAAATAAATATAAATTTTTGAATATATCATAATTAATAGAAAATCATTTCAAATAAAACCTACTATATTATAATAATAATTTTCAACATAACTAAATTTACTATCTCCGTTAAAATATTACAATGAATAAAAACCTTATAAAATAAATGCATACACAAGTGTATCATAACAAAAGTATTTTTCATAGACATTTAAAATACTTTAAAAAGGTAATAAAAATATAACTTTTTACCACATTCAACTTTAAAATAAAATATTTTCAAATACGCGCGATGTTAATAAAATTCTTAAATTTAGGCTCGCAAGCCTTTGATACGGAACAAAGGTTAAGGTTATACGAACGCAATTCATCGCACGATTTCGATACTCAGCTCCTACGGCTCAGCTCTAAAATAGGAGAACGACCATAAGGACCAAACGAACGGCCAGAGCACCGAACCACCGGTCCCAGCAAGCCATAAATGACTTGGGGCCGCTACAGAAAAGCTCTAACGATACAAGAAAGGCGAAAACGCATAAATGACCGAAAGGGTCATTACAGATGGCATATTGGGATGTCATATCATTCATAACAAATCGTACCTTAAACACTTGCATGACCCTAGTTCAATTACATAGTCTTATATAATTTCATAGGAAAATAGGAACTAGGCATGCAATTTCTTGAAATACATAAGGTCATATTATCTAAACATGCCAATTTTCTTAAAACAAGTCATACATGTAAAATTGGGCTAGGGTTATGCTTCAAATCATGAGATAAATAATCACTTGTAAAAATCCATGCAAAATCATGTAATTAGAACTAGAAATCATAGGAAAACATAAGGAAAACGAATTTATAGAAAATCATAAAATTGAGTAAGAACCCTAACTTGGAGAATTCATGAAATCAATTAAAAAAAACTTGGCGTTTTAGGCATAAGGGTGAAAGGAATCACTTATTGAATGCCCACATACCTGAACTTGAAGCTTTCTTAACCTAGATCTTGGGATGGAAACTTGAAGATGAAACCCTAACTTGGAGCTTGGGATAATTTAGTTCCTTTTCCTCTTTTGGAACTTGATTGACAGAATGGAAGAGAACTTAGGCTAAGTGGGAATAAAACCCTTCTAAATTTGCCCAAAATGACTTAACTTAGGAGATAAAAGGATAGGGAAAAGACCAAAATACCCCTGACTTAAAATAAGAAGTTACAGAAAGTTTCTCGAGAGATGGACTGTCCGATGGCTCGTCGCACCTCCCATGGCTCATGGGAGATGACCATCTAAAGAGGTTGGTCTGGGTTTGTTTGCTGGTCGATTCCCACGGCGGGTGTCAAAGGCCTGTGGTGGCTCTCACACCTGTCGCCCTTGGCCATCTAGCTGAGAGTGGCTGGCAGAGCCACTAGAGATTTTCCACGACATCTCCAATAGCCCGTCGGGCTTTCGACGCCTATGTAGTCTGCCCGTGGGAGAATGATATGACTGGACGGTCTCTATGACCAGCACGATGAGCCATCATGCCTTGCATGGCCTGTGGCACGTGCCCATGGTATCTAAAAGTTGCAAAAGTGCAATTTTTTCTGAATCTTTTTTCAAAGGTTCAAATTCTGGAGTGTTACAAAAATAACAGGTACAAGCACCCCATACCAATGGACCATCTCTCAAAAGTAGATTTAAGTCAACCTCTCTGAACTGCATGAAGTCTAAACCGACCAAAAGTGAGCAGACTTGATCATCCTATCCATAATGACCCAAACATAATCATATCTCTGCAAAGTACGTGGCAAGCTTACTCTAAAATCCATAGCCATCCAACCAGATTCTAGTTCTAGAAACAATGCTACGACCCACAAATTCTGAAAACACCACCCGGGTCTAAGGTTGCCTTCCTAGACTCCATGCAAGAAAGATTCGCCAAACCTTGAAATATCAAGTCAAACTAACATTTTTTCTAAGGACTGGATGTCTGAAGCCAAAGGTCACCACTTATCTATTAGAAATGCCATAACCTCTATACTTACCTCCTTCTTGTCAGAAGCTTTTGTCCTGCTGCACTGACACACCATCCACCAACTCTGTAAGCATCTCAATATACAATAAACCCTTGGCCCTCAACTGGAATAGTCCGAATCGACGCTGAAGTCCACAAGGCTTTGAGATTTGGAAAACTTGCCTCACACTTATCAAATCACTATAAGGGAACAATCTTATGAATCAATTCAGATAGATGGTGTTGCAATTGAAGGAAACCCTTCACAAATCGCTTGATGTAACCTTCTAACCCTTAAAGTCTAAAGCCTAATTCTCAATGCTTCTCACGCTCTTTCCTATTTCTCGAGTAGACTCAGATGTCATCGATGAACACTATAGCAACTGAAACCAAATAGGCAATGAACACACGGCTTATTAAATCAAACACTTCTAGGGCATTAGTCAAACCAACAAACATATCTAGGAACTTATAGTGGATGTAACAAGTCCTAAAGGTAGTCTTTGGAATACCCGCCGCCCTGATCGTTAACTGGAGGTGACCTAACCTCGAATCCATCTTTGGAAAATGCCACTGCACTCTGTAGCTGGTCCAATAAATCATTAATATGTGGCATTGGATACCTATCCTTAATAGTTACCTCAGTCAGCTGTCAATAGTCAATGTACGTACGCAAGGGGTCATCCTTCTTCTTCTCAACATAAGGAAAGTACCCTATGGGGATACACTAGACCTGACCAACCCCTTTCTCAAAAAATCCTGAAACTGTTCCTTTAACTTCCACAACTCTACTGGTGTTGTATGATATAGCAGAAAAGGAATGGGTTGTGTGCCCAACTCATTATCAATGCCGTAGTCAAATCACCACCAAGATAAAGACTAGGTAAAATAGTAGAAAACACCCTGAATATTGGCTAACCGCATAAACTGACCTATATGACGAATGTCGACACTATTACCACAAACATAGGCAAGATGATCCAATCACCCCTTAGCCTACCAACCAATGCACCCTCCGAAATGACCTAACTCCCCTCGGTACATAACTATCTGAAGCCTCCCTTACAAACTAAGGAATTCCAGGCATACACAAAGTCATAACCTTGGCAAAACAACCTAAGACCGTTAGATAATGAGATAACGAACCCAAGCCTAGAACTACGGTGAAGACCACAAACGAGGATGAGAAAGTCTACCCACGCGTCACACCACAAGATACTCACCTCCCAAGGCATGAGATACTCGATTCACTACTAAAAGAAGTTTCCTATGGGGTAGCAACATGCATACACACCAACATGAACCATATAGAAACCTAGAAGTAAAGCAAAGTAAGCAGATATATAAGAATATGCAGACCTCGTAGAAAATAATACAAAATCTGACCGATGATAATGCAGATCATACTTGTGATGACGACATCTGAATCATCAACCCCTGGCCTACCCGAAGAAGAAAATAAGTAGGGGTGGGCATTCGGTTGGTTCAGTTCATTTTTTTGGTGTTTGCTTTGGTAAAAAAAGAAACTGAAATCAAATTGAAATTAGTTCGGTTTGGTTTAGTTTTTTAAAATTCGGTTTGGTTTATCTCAGTTTGGTTTTTTGGTTTGCACTTATCACATTAGAAAAACATGGAATTGGCAAATTATATGAAAATGGAAAGAATAAAGTGGGAAAAACAAAGAATGAAATAAGAAAATATTTTAAGCTATGCATGTGATACTAGATGAATATAAACTAAGCAACTTAAGACTATTTAATATTTCAAATCTTGATGTTTATGAAAGGAAATAAGATATTTCTAAGAAAACAAAAAATAAATTGAAAATGGAGAAAAATAATTAGTAACTGATGATATGTTGGTTTGGACTTGGTGAAAAGGCCCATTTAGTTGTGGTCTTAACCCATGTGGGTTTGTTGGACATGAAGGAATTGGGTAGTGGAGTAAATGAAAAAGTTACAAATTATTAAAATTTGGTTTTTTTGGTTAGTCAATTTTTTAATTTGAGAAACCAAAAACCAAACCAAATAACTGAAATTTCAAAATATTAAACCAAAACCAACTGAAAAACCGAAAAACTAGAATTGAAAAAATAAAAAAATTTGGTTTGGTCGGTTATTTCGATTTTAACCGATCTAATGCCCAGCCCTAAAAATAAGTGACTGTGTCCGCCAAGGCCACATGACCTGCCTGGCTGAGGACTACTTCTAATAACCTGGGGACCACCCCTACTACCTTGCGCACCACCTCTGGCCGGTGGAGTCACTACTCTGAGAAGCTGAGTAGTCAATGTTGAAGGATCGATCATCTCACGCCGGGAACACTACCTAAAAAAGTGACCAACCACCCCACAATCATAATCCCGAGAAGGTCTGCCCTGATGCGAAGTACCTATCTATCTAGAATGGCCACTACAACCTAAAGACCCAAAATAAGAACTCGGCAAAGACTGACTAGAGATATGACCACTATACCCAGGATGGCTACCAACAGAAGGCTGAAGTGCGGCCTGTATGGTCCTGCTAGGCTGAAAGTAGTGATGCTGACCCCTACCAGAGAATCCTCTACCTCAGGACCGAGAACCAGTGATACTACCTCAACAACAATGCCTCTTGTCGCTACCTCCATAGGCCTCACGACATAACCTCTCTACAGTCCACGCGCAATCAACCACCTAAAGGAAAGTAGTCCCAACTGTCATCAAGTTCTCTGTCACTAAGCGGAGCAGTGAAATCAAACTTTTGGCAAATGTCTGCACTATCTCATACTCTATAGACATAGTCATGGTAGCGCACCTATCAAACTCGTGAAACCTTACTTCATATTCCAAAATAGACATTGAACCCTACTGAAGATCTGCAAACTCATCCCTGACCACAATATCGCTCGAAGCACCGGGCACTGCCTCATCCTGTGACACACTCTCCAGGAGACTCGAAAACCTAGCCATGTTGTCTTGAAGAACCGATGCATCCACAAATCCTATTGGAGGCTGGGATGGACCAAGTCCTCTGGTTGAAGCGGTATACCCTCAATCTCTATCTTTGGCACTGGTGAAAGTGTTGTAGCAACAGGCGTAGGAGCCTCGTCCTCACCCGCTATCGTACTCGTCTTAACCATATGAGAAGGAATGAAACAAATGAAGTTTAGAAATTGATAGACTCAAGAACGCATGGTAAGGAATCAAAAAGATGGAATTTTCCTAAGAATGACCTATAGGCTCCTGCAGATAGGATACGAACATCATCATGCCGATCCATGAGACTCTACTAGATACTTGCTCTTGCACAAACGACACGGGTGAACCTAACTCTGATACCAATTTGTCATGACCCAAAATATTAGATCGTGACGGCACCTAATATAATCCACCAGTAGGTAAGCCAACCCATAGCCCGGAGCGACAAGCAATGGGTCAATGAGAGAACGAGATAAAAATAGGAAACAAGCAAAACGTGCATATATAATTACGGAGAGGAAAGGAATAAAATAAATAAAAGATCCCCCAAGACCTGGTATCAGCTAGTACAAGAGCTACTATAATATACGGAGTACTAGATAGGTACAACATATATAGAACAGTCTCCAAAAGTACAAATAAGATTAGTCCAAAACAAAAGGAGATGGATCAACTCCGGTCGCCAAGAGCTCACCCCAAATCTCCGGTTGGCAATGTTGACACCCAATTTTTTCCCTCCACATTCTGAATAATTTTGAGCTTCTACTATTTTTAAATAATTTTGAAATAATTATTTTTATAAGGTTAAAATGTTTTCAAAATTAATTTAAGGTCAACTTTGTGATTTTAAGGTGAAATATATATATTCTGTATTTAATTATATAGAATTATCTAAATTTTAATTAAGAAAAAAAACATTTTTTTGAAAATTATTTCAAGTGAAAATTATGTTTAAATAAAAAATGCTTTATTTTCCCTAAAAAAATTATTTATTTAAAATAAAAAATTAATTGAATAATTGGTTTCTTAGTTTAAATAAAGTAGTTAGGCTTTATATTAAGATAGTTATTTACAATTATTGAAATTAGAAGCTCATTTAATTAATTAGAGATTTAATTTGTCTCTATTTTAAGTTCGACGTAAATTCGTCTATTCTAATTTCAGCCAATTTTTACTAATTAAACTGATTGGGTTACTCTTTAAACCAAATCTTGCCACATTTTCAAAGCAAAGTGGCCAGTCTTGCAATTAGTTTTAACCCTCCACTTTTTAGCCAAATCTTGGCCTAACAAATTACTTTTCCAGCCCAATTTCTCACAAAACGCGATCCAACCCACTCCCTATTTCCTTTCATCAGACATATACTCCCTCACAATATATACACCTCAAATATATATTCACCTCACGCATCTCAATAATCTCTACTTCCTAAGAAAGGATGCACCCCAAGTTCTACGTGCCCCTTTACTTCGTCTTCTTGTTCTTCATCACAGAACACAAACAAACCTAGCTCCCTCACCCAAAATGCAACAACAACAATGCCAAGATGACTCCTTAATCCCTCGATTCCATCCATAATGCCGTCAAGTTCTCAAGCGGGCAAGACCCAGAAGCTTCTAGAGGCCCCAGGTGGTGTTCCCTCCGCGAAATCCATGAATCCTTGTACAATCCCTTGCTGGCCAAGCCTCTTCCATTGAGGAATTTGAATTCAAATTGTGAAATTATCGAAGTGTTCTTCATATTCTACCCTGTGTTTCTCCCCAATCAGACCCCAAAATCTCCTATAAATACCCTCTCTTCCATTGGATTATTGGCTGGAATTTTAGGAGAAAATTGGGGATTCTACAGATTCTTTTCTCTAATCTCACATAACAAAAAGGTTTCAGAGAAATATACACTAAAAAGTCAAATTCTGGTGAAATCATTATAAGTTTCGGTGGTGGAAGTTCTCTAACGAAGGCCCGTTATTCCAGTTTGCTGCTTATAAATAGGTAATATCTTCGTCCAAAATATTATTTTTACTTTAAGATGCATGGTTTATAGAATTAGGCTCGTATGAGTTCTGTGTGAATTTTTTTGTTATTTTGGTCAGGTTTTGGGATTGAAAGTTAAAATCTGATTTGTGTGATTCATTGTTGGGAGAATCAACTAGTCATGTTTGACGTATGTGCTGATTGTGTTAAGGAATTACGAATGAATGTTTAAAATTTGTTTGTTTGAAGCAACTATCAAGCTTAGGAATTCTTGAAATTTTTTCTTTGTTTTTCTTCTTGTTTTATAGCTATTTATGTACTCATGTGAATGATGATGTGTTTTGTCTTGGTATAGAAACCTTCTTAAAAGATCTCTTGGTTTGCAATGCCAAGTAAGACTTATTAAGAAAAGGAAAAGTTTGGTCTCTGGATTTTATTATCATGACCTAAACCGCCACGAGTGACACTACATTAAACCCCCAGTGGGAGAACCAATTAATCAAGACAACACTTAACCAAAATCTAAGCAACTAAAACTAATTTAAATAATAAGTCCAAGATTCACATCTTAAATAGCAGAATAGAAAAACCTGCAAAAATAAACCTCTAGGATCTGAAAGCCGTCTACCAAAACTCTAATCAAGTCTGAAAGATGGGGATGCAACCTCAAAACATAAAGAGTCTAAGTCCTAACAAAGGACTAGAACTAGCAGAAAAATCCATGGTAGCCCGAAAGATGCAGCTCACCGTTGGATTCAGAAGTCGTCTGAACTACAACTGAGGTCTCGCAATAGCCACCGGAATATGCCCTGTACTCAACAAAAAAGAGCAAGTGCAGTATTAGAATAAAAGAATAATAATGTTCTGGTAGGATCATCACCCAGCTTCAAAATACAAAATATGAACATAAAACTGTAACACCCCAGAATCTGAAACAACTATTGGACTGTACTCAGCAGGAAAATCTCAGAAAAATTTAAGTTTTCAGGAACCACGGTTAAGATCACGGACCGCAGTACAGGACCATGGACCATCATTTGATTCATGGATCCAAAGATCAGAGAAGTACCAATTCCCTTACTCAGAACCACGGATGGGATCACAGACCGTAGTTTAGAACCACGGTCCGTCCTATCCACTCGTAGTTTCCCTCATCATAGGATCATCAGTCTAGGGCTTAGAACCCATGAGTCATACGACGAACCGTCGTTCAGGACCAAGGTTCATCTTGTGGGCTCGTGGAACCAGAACCTCAGAGGACCCTCAATCCAAGTCCCAGGAACCATGAGCCACATGATGAACCATCGTTCCGAACCACAGAGTCGTGGTACCCTCAGATCAGAGAACCCTCAAGACTCCTGGATAGGACCACGACTCAGTTGATGGTCCATCATCCAGGACTATGATCCCTTAAACAAGCCATAATCCCTAAGTCATGATTTTCAGCAGAGTTCTTTTAAATTTCCTAGAGGTATTTCGGACTTTTCCTACTTCTTTTAAGGCCTATGCTAAGTCATTTTGGTTATTCTAAGCCTTAATTAACCAAAATCTACCTAAATCACCTATTCTCCTAAAATCATCAGACTTAGAAATGAAAAAGGAGAAAAACGGCGATAATTTTCTCTCAAGAACGAGCAGAGGTCTTCTTCAAGTTCAGCCCCAAATCCAAAGGATTTCTTCATAGTTTGTTCTCCAGATATGTGGGATTTCATCAATGGGTTCCTTTCACCCATTGAGTCCCTAGTTTCAGCCAAGTTCTTCAGTTCTCCATGAATTTGTTCAGACCTAGGGTTCCTAAATCCTAGGGTTTTATTGTAATTCAGATTCTACTACTTATATTGATATCTATTTCATGTTTCTTGGAGAGTTAGTATAGTCACAGGTTCAGGACTCAGAAACCTTAGCATGTCTAAATTTCAGTATTTATAAAATTATGCTTGCTAGGCAGGAAATTTAGATAATCATGTTTCAGTATTAGAAATTTCAGTATTCATAAAATTATGCTTGCAAGGCAGACAATTTAGATAATCATGTTTCAGTATTAGAATGCCATCAGTTTCAGTATATATATACATATATTTGCATGCTCAGATAATTATCAGTATTTGAGCTATCCAGTATATTAGCTTGCATTTCATTGCTTGCTTTCTGTCGGGAGTAAACTTAGTACCGAGAAGATGATGGGATGAATGCTTAGCTGTCAGATCCAGCTAAGACCTTTAGTAGCAGTCCCCCAATCCCAAAACTACGGCACCACCATAGGTGTAAAGAGGGGTCAGCTGTCAGGTTAGGCTGCACACCTCTATCCCTTGGGGACATCAATTAGTGGATCCATGTTAGACTTGTTTGTGCCCTTGTCAAGGTATGAACACCATTCCATCTAGGGTTACAGGTTAGCCCCATAGTTATCTCAGCTTGGGGTATGTCAGTTAATAGTATCTCTCATAGTCAGACTCATATTGTATTGACCATGTACTCAGTATCTGTTTCAATATTCAGTTTATTATATTATACTCATTTTAGTACTTGGTTATTATATCTAGCTTAGCTTTCATTTTATGCTTCAGTATATATATATATTTCCATGTTCAGTTATTACATTGTTCATGTTAGCCCATATCTCACATGCTCAGTACATTCAAAGTACTGAGTGCTACATCGTTTTATGATGTAGGTTCAGGCGCCCAACATCCAGACCGCGTTTAGATCGACTTCTAGTCCTACTCAACAGCTTCAATGGTGAGTTCTCATAGTTCAAGGATGATGCACATGCTTTATCTTTCAGTCTTCTTATTTCAGTTTTTTTTAGATTTCTTAGAGTTAGCTGGGGGCATGTCCCAGCAACTCACATCAGTTAGAAGCTTTCAGACATAGACTAGATTTAGCTATTGAGTTGTTAGTGTTGTTTTCAATCATCACTATACTCTATATATATTTTATATATTCAGATGTTTTGGGCTCTTTCCCACTTCAGATATTAAACTATTTTTAGCTTTCGCACAATATATGTTTTCATTATAAATTGTTTAGATATGACAGACCATGGGTTAGCTTAGGGTTACCTCTGACACTAAGAACCATGTTACGTCTGTAGGGTACCTCAGGGCATGAAAAACTTTGTATCAGAGCATAAGGTTTAAGTGTCCTAGGGTGTCTTAAAGCCACATCAAGTAAAGTCTTCTTCATGGGTGTGAAGCGCGCCACACTTATGGGGGAGAAACTATGAGATGTCATTAGGAACAACTTCCCTTCTTTATTTTCCAGATCGTGCTATAGAGTATGAACTCTATTTAATCTCCTTTTAACTCTTGCTCTTTGCATTTCAGAAAATGCCTCCTGGAAGAGCTAACGCCAGAAATCAGCCAGCAGCTCCAACAGACCCATTGAATGAGCAACTCACGCATGCCAAATTCAGGGCTGCTTTCCAAGTTCTTGCTCAGGCCATGACCGCCTAGGTCAATCAGCAGGCTGCGGCACTAGATCCATCTCAGACTAACACTGCTGCAGTAAGGATCCGAGATTTTACTCGGATGAACCCTTTGGAATTTCATGGGTCTAAATCAGAAGAGGGTCCACAAGAGTTTCTTGACGACATCTAGAAGTTCACAGATATTATGGGTGTCACTCCGATTGAGAGTGAAGATTTAGCCACCTATCAGTTGAAGGGAGTGGATTATACTTGGTATCAGCAGTAGAAGGAGTCCCATTGTGAAAATGCCGGTCCAGTTGATTAGGACCGGTTCAATACTGTATTTTTGGACAGGTTCTTCCCATTTGAGCTCAGAGAGGCCAAGGTCCAGGAATTTATAAACTTGAAACAGAATGATATGAGTGTGAAGGAGTATGCACTCAAGTTCACACAACTATCCAAGTATGCTCTAGTGATAGTATCTATCTCCTGAGCTCGTATGATAAAGTTCATATCTGGTGTGTCCGATGATGTGTGAAGGAATGCAAGACAACCATGCTTATTAAGGAAATGGACATCTCCAGGTTGGTTACTAATGCTCAACAGATTAAGAAGGAGAAAATCAAGGAAAGGGGGGGAGATAGTAAGAGGTCTAGGACAGGTGACTTTAGCTACTCTCAGCAGAGGTCAGAGGGTGCTAATCGCTCTCAGTTTTGTTAGAAAATTTTAGCTCCAACTCCATCTTCTGCTAGTGCCCCAGTACCTAAATTCAAGAAGGATCGATGGGATAGAGCGTATGGCTCTAAGTACCAAGGTACAGTTACTAGTGGGTGCACCCATCCAGTGTGTAAGAAGTGTGGTAGGAACCACCAGGGTGAGTGCATGACAAGTAGTGGAAATTGCTTTGGGTGTGGTAAGCCAGGCCAAATAATAAGAGATTGTGCAGCAGCTTCTCAAAAGGGCAAGGATGTTCGCCCACAGAATCAGGTCAGCTCTGCAGCAGCTCCAGCAGGTCTCCCCACTCAGAAGGGTGCCTCGTCTGGTACATGTAGTGGTCAGTGCCAGAACAGGTTGTATGCCCTTCTGCCTACTTTGTGCCTTGTTTGGGGTTAGCTAGTAAGCCGTTATCTATTCCTATTTCTATTTCGACCCCAGTAGGAGATTCTTTAGTAGTGGGTCAGATTGTGAGATCTTGCATGATATATGTTGGTGATTAGGAGACTTGGGGTGATTTGATGATACTTGATATGTTAGATTTTGATGTGATACTGGGCATAGACTGGTTATCCCCTCATCGTGTGGTTTTGGATTGTTATGCAAAGATCGTTACCATCGTCGTGCCTAGTGTATCCCCAGTTGTGTGGCAAGGTTCTGTTAGCCGCGCGCCATCTGGGATCATCTCTTGTCTTTGAGCTAGGAAGCTGATTTTGCAAGGGTGTTTGGCTTACTTAGCATATGTCTGAGATGCTAGTGCCGACCCTTCTTCCCCTAAGTCCATTCCTGTGGTTAGAGACTTCCTAGATATGTTCCCTACAGATCTGCCAGGCCTTTCACCTGAGAGATATTGATTTTCTCTATTGAGTTAGAGCCGGGCACCAAGCCTATTTCTATTTCTCCCTATCATATGGCTCCTACTGAGTTGAAAGAGCTTAAGGAGCAGCTCTAGGATTTGTTAGCTAATGGGTTCATTAGACCGAGTGTGTCACCTTGGGGTGCTCCGGTTCTATTTGTTAAGAAGAAGGATGGGTCAATGTGGATGTGTATTGATTATCGACAGTTGAATAGGGTTACTGTGAGGAATGGGTATCCGATGCCACGTATTGATGATTTGTTTGATCAGCTCCAAGGTTCAGCCATGTTTTCAAAGATAGATTTGAGGTCAGCCTACCATCAGTTAAGGATTAGAGCAGAGGACATCCCTAAGACAGCATTAAGGATACGTTATGACCATTATGAGTTCCTGGTAATGTATTTTGGTTTGACTAATGCCCCCGCAACTTTCATGGATCTGATGCACAGGGTGCTTAGCCCATATTTGGACTCCTTTGTGATAGTATTCATAAACGACATTCTGATATACTCGCGGAGTAGACATAAGCATGAGCAGCACTTGAGGATTATACTCTAGACTTTGAGAGATCATCAACTTTATACCAAGTTCTCAAAGTGCGAGTTTTCGTTTGAGTTAGTTGCATTCCTAGGACACATGGTGTCTAAGGATGAAATTAGAGTAGATCCGAGTAAGATTTCAGTGGTCCCTGATTGTCCTAGACCTACTACTCCTACTGAGGTTTGTAGCTTTGTTGGGTTAGCCGGGTACTACAGACAGTTCATAAAAGAGTTTTCTTCCATAGCAGCACCTTTGACTAGGCTTACTAGGAAGGATGTCCCATTTCAGTGGTCAGATCAGAGCGAGGATAACTTCCAGAGGCTTAAGGCCTTGTTGACTTCAGCTCCTATATTGACTTTGCTGGTTGAGGTTCAGAGTTTCTCCGTGTATTGTGATGCTTCTGGGGTTGGTATTGGTTGTGTGTTAATGTAGAAGGGTCGTGTGATTGCATATGCATCGAGGCAGCTTAAGGTTCACGAGCGCAACTACCCCACCCATGATTTGGAGTTGGCAGCGGTACTTTTCGCGCTCAAGATCTGGAGGCACTACTTATATGGAGTTCATTGTGAGTTATTCACCGATCACCGTAGTCTTCAGTATATTACAAGTTAGCTAGAGCTGAACTCGAGGCAGAGGAGATGGATTAAGTTACTAAAGGGCTACGATTTCACTATTCTGTACCATCCGAGCAAGGCAAATATGGTAGTAGATGCCTTGAGTCAGAAGGCAGTGAGTATGGGCAGCCTAGCTTCACTTTCAGTTTTTGAGCGACCGTTGGCCTTGGATATCCAGTCCTTGGCTAACCGCTTGGTTAGGCTTTATTTTTTGGATCGTAGTCGAGTTCTTGCTATTGTTGAGGTTTGGTATACTCTTGTTAATCAAATACAGAGCCGTCAGTTTGAGGATCAGCGGTTGTGTGACCTTTGAGATCAGGTTGTTCGGGGTGAGGCCAGCTGGGCTACTCTAGATTCATATGGGGTACTGAGGTTTGGTGGTTGACTTTGTGTTCTAAGGGTTGGTGATTTGATTAAGTGGATACTCTATGAGGCACATTGTTCTAGATACTCGATTCATCCTGGTGCGGCGAAGATGTATAGAGACTTGAGACTGGTTTACTAGTGGAGTGGTATGAAGCAAGATGTAGCAGAGTTTGTGTCTCAGTGCTTGAACTATCAGCAGGTGAAGTTCGAGCACATGACACCTAGTGGGTTGATGCAGCGACTTCCCATTCCTGAGTGGAAGTGGGAAGGGATTACTATGGATTTCATGGTTGGTTTGCCTTGTACCTCCAGGGGTTTTGATTCCATTTGGGTGGTTGTGAATCAGCTGACTAAGTCAGCCCATTTATTACCGGTTCATACTTCTTACAGTTCCGAGAGGTTAGCTCAAATATATATTCGTGAGGTTGTTCGGTTGCACGGGGTCCCAACTTTTATCATCTTAGACCGCGACACTCAGTTTACATCTCAGTTCTAGAGAGCTATTCAATGAGATTTGGGTACAGAGGTTCATCTTAGTACTACTTTCCACCCTCAGACATATGGTCAATCCGAGAGGACCATCCAGGTCCTAGAGGACATGCTTCGAGCCCGTGTTCTTGATTTTGGAGGTTCTTGGGATAACTTTGTTCCTTTGGCTGAGTTTGCATATAATAATAGCTTCTATTCTAGCATTGGCATGGCACCCTTCGAGGCATTGTATGGTAGGCGTTGCAGATCGCCGGTTAGTTGGTTTGACAGATCGGAGTCCAGGCAACAAAGTACTGATTTACTTTGGGACTCCTTAGACAGAGTTATGGTGATTCAGGATTGACTTCGAGCTGCTCAGAGTAGGCAGAAGAGCTACGTTAATCGTAGACTTTGTGTCTTGGAGTTCAGCGTTGGTGATTTGGCATTCCTCCGTGTGTCACCCATGAAGAGATTCATGAGATTTGGTCAGCGGGGCAAGCTTAGCCCCAGGTATATTGGGCCATTTGAGATCCTCCAGAGAGTTGGTAGTATTGCCTATCAGTTAGCCTTACCTCCAATGTTTTCAGCTATGTATCCGGTGTTTCATGTTTTGATGTTGAGACGGTAGGTTCCAGATGAGTCTCATGTGTTTCATTGGGAGTCGGTTCAGTTGGATGAGAGCTTCTCCTTTGTCGAGGAGCCAGTTGCTATATTGGCTAGAGATGTGAGGAGGTTGAGGTCTAGGGAGATTCCTGTTGTAAAAGTTCAGTGGATGCGTCGTCTAGTCGAGGAGGCTACCTGGGAAATCGAGAGAGATATGCGGGCCTAGTATCCACAACTTTTTGAGCCTTCAAGTACCTCTTTCTTCTTGACTTTTGAGGACGAAAGTCCTTTTTAGTAGTGGATGTTGTAATGACCCTTTCGGTCATTTTCACATTTATGCCTTCTTTGTACTGCTAGAGCTTTCCTTTAGTGTCCCCAAGTGATTTATGAATTGCTAGGACCGGTGGTTCGGTGCCCTGGTTATTCATTTGGTCGTTTTAGTCGTTTGCCTATTTTAGAGCCTTAACTTAGAATATCGTTGAATTTAGTTAACATTATTAATAAACATGCTCGAAATCAAATTCCAACCATTTCGTTAGCTCCAGAGCGTGGATTTTGGTCTAGATGGACCCTGGGTCAGGTTCTGGGAGCTTTCGATTTAGTTTTGTTTGGGGTTTTGTGTTTTAGCCAAGTTGAACTTGAAAGTTTGACTTTGGTCGACATTCGGAGAAGACGGCCTCGGATGGAAATTCTATCTACGCTATTAGCTCCAGAATGTTTACTTTGGGCTAGGGGAACCTTTGGTTCGGCTTCCGAGGCTTCCGAACTTGGTTTGGAATATTGAGTTCCGAGTTAGTTTTGGGCATGGGGCCCATTTTTTCTTAAAACGATCTCCTTTGGTAAATTCGTTGATTCCATTGAGTCCGGAATTTTGTTTCCACTCAAATAGCTTTATTGGCTTATGAGTATCGTGTTTCAATTATGCCCGGAATGCCCCATAGAAGTTTAGAAAATTGCAGATTTTCTGTTGCGGGCTAGCTTTAAATAGTTGTTGGCAGCTTTATTTTCAGCTTTTGCTCTCATCTTCCCAACTCGTTTTCTCCATCATTTTTGCACCAAATTTCTTCAAATCTTCACCTTCTCTTACCCATAACTTGGAGGAATAATTGTTGCTGATCCGGGTGTGTTTCTTGGCCTCGTGAATAGGTAAAATCTCTTGTTAACTTCCGTTAATTTCCACAAATTTCATTCATTAAATTCTTGTTTTTCACGATTTTCAGCTTATTTCTTTCACCTCTTTCAACTTCAACTTTATTTTTCTCAACTCTATTTATTCAAGAATAGTGTGAGCTCGTGGGAATTCTCCAAATTATCATTAATCTCGCTCCTTTATCTTTGGTAAGCCTCTTCTTCTTCAAGCCTTGTTCTTCTCTTCAAGCTCAAAAACCTCCATGGTTGAGGCTCTTACAAGCTTGATTTTTCTTGGGTTAAAGCTGCATTTGAGAGCTTGACTGTTCATGGTAGCTGTAGTTCCAGTCCGTGGTCAATTTTTGATTCCAAATTGGTACGTTTCTGCCCTTGAAAATTGCAATTCTCCACTTTTGGTCACATGAATTAGTAGTACTTCGGGGCTGTTTTGAGCCCCGAAACGAATTCCGTTTGCACTCAAATTTTTAGCATGGATTCCTAAATTCACCGCAAACATAATTGTGAATTTTATTTTTTGTTTTGCTGCACGGGCCCCGAGGGTCATTTTTTGACCCGATTATCAGCCCAATTTTCTGTATAGCAATATGGGTGTCGTTCTTCTTGTTTTGACACCTAGATTATGTTCTTGATAGTGTGGTAGCTTTCCGAGGCTGTTCATAAGGGGAAGGCACATGAGTGATGGTTCATGTTTGCAGTTCGGCCCCGAGGTAGGTTACGATTTAAACTCCTTAGACTTCGCATATATAGAATAAAATTGTACTAATTGGCATCCTTGGGTTGGATTTACTAGTTGGTACCACAGACCTTGACCGCTTCACTCATGTCCAATTCCGTTCTTCTTCTGATTGTTGTAGTACCTGCGATAGATGATATTATCACCCTTGTGGTTCTGTGAGGCCTTATATTGACTCTGGAACATAAATGGTGTGAAATTAGGGATGTCAGTGAGTCTCGAACATCATTATTATTTTTATAGAGATGGTTCTCTATGCTGTAGAATGATTGGAGCATGTGCAGGGCCGATAGGTTGATTGAGAGTCGTAGGGCTATTGATTGTGATTGAGCATGCCATCATCATGCATATAAAAGGATTTTCTTCATGATATTACTATAGTTTTGGCTTCTGTCCTACTATTGCTAAATTTCTAAACCTTGCATGGCCTGTGGGGCCTGTTTTCAGTAAAAATGATTGAAAGAGGGTTTGGTACCATCTTAATTGATATTTTTGGGGTAAGGGGGAATTAAAGGATATTTTATCACTATTTACACTTACACTAGACTCGGTGGGATCAAGGGCTAGACTTGTTTTACTACAACTTCTGGAGTGATGCTAGACTCAGTGGGGCCATGCGCTAGTACTATTTAACTTCCTAATTTAGATCTGGATACTCCACGGGCAACTTTACTTGGGGATTTTTGAGATTGCAGAGCATCTAGTATGTTGGTCGGGGGCCTCCATGGACCTTGCCATTCCAGACTAGGGGCTACCTGTTGCTAGTGCCGGAGGAGGGGTATACGGTGTAGTAGAGGTATATGGGTGTGACCTTCTATGGATCCTGTCTTCTGGGCCTTATAGGACGTCAGAAGCGGGTAAAATATGTTACTACTATTACTCTTGTCTTAGCATGACATGTCATACCATTCATTTGTGTGAGGTTCCACCCTTGTTTGCTATTTGTTGATTGTACGCTCCGGTAGTATAAGATGCCGGAGGATTTGTCTTCGCTTGTTTGTGTTTCTTGGGTGTATGTGCGCCCATGGGACTATAGGTAAGCTTATTTTTACTATTTCACTCTATTTGTTCCTATTGTGGTTCTTATGACTTTGGATATTGATTAAGTTATGCTTGGGTTTCTGTTGTTAGCTCTTGACTTGAGATTAGTAGGCTTATTTGGGTTATTGTATCTTGTATTCAAGCATGACTATCGTTATCTTTTCTCTCCTTCTCTATCCATTTGAGGTTACCAATATATCACCTACTTTCTGAATCTCTCTTTATTTACTTGTTGTTGCGAGGATCCCGGGTACGTGCTTCTTCGTTTCACTTGTGATAAATATTCTAGTAGCTAGCCATGTGTATTATTCTTGTTTGTATTCCTTCCGTGCTAGATTCCGTGTTCTTATTCGTTGCTTTCTGCGACTATTTATTTCTATTCTGTCTATTATTTCTCTTTTATCTTATATGTGCGCAGTCGGCCTATGATACCTAATGGGTACCTTATACTTCACATTTGGTGCTCATACTACACTCTGCATATTCTGGTGCAAATCCTAGTGTGGGACATCGTTGTTAACTCATTGAAGACTCATGCGAAGAGCTATTTTTGAGATATTTCAGACTGAGGGTGAGCTCTTGGCGATCGAAGCTTAGCTTTTAGTTATCTTTGGTATTATGTACTCTATTGCTACTCGAAGACATCTGTATATATTGTTTTCGATCCTTTGTACTCCTTATATGTATTTATGGCTCTATACTAAGATACCAGGTTTTGGGGTTTGGTTTAGCTTCCACATATGTATATAAATTCCTGTTATCTATCTTTTCATCTTATTCCTTTGCTTTTGCTTGATTATATCACTTCTTCCTCTTAACTGTTAGCTAGTAGCCTATTACTAACCATTGTGGGCTATGGGGATTGGTTCACCTACTGGGGGGTTGTAGGTGCCATCATGACCGAGAAATTGGGTCGAGACAGTCTTCTTTTTTCTTTTTTGGAAATCCTGGAGACTCTGGTTGTGTAGAGATCCTAGTGTTTTTTCTAGTCCTAAGGCCCTCTTCGACCATTTCACCGATTTTGACTAAATTAGCGAACTTTGAATTGATTGCTGAAATCATCTTGTCATAGACTTATGATTCCTGGGCTCGCATAAATACGACAACAATTTCTTTCTGAGTCATACGAGGCCGGACCCTCGCTGCTTCTTTTCTCCACCGATGGGCGTAGTCACAGAAACACTCATCGGTTTTCAGCTTAATATGATCTAGTGAATACCTATCTGGGAGAATCCCCACATTGTAAGAAAATCTTCTAGCAAAATCTTTGGCCAAGGAATTCCATCCAGGCCATCTCTTAAACTCTTGCAAAGTAAACCATTCTAGCGCTTCACCGCTTAGACTTCGACTAAAGAGCTTCATTAGTAGCGCTTCATTTTTACCTGCTCCTATCATTCGATCACAATAAGTCCTAAAATGGACCGTGGGATTTCCACTACAATTAAAAGTATCAAACTTTGGAACTTTAAATCCTTCAGGCAATTTCAAATCTAGACAGATACAAAGATTATCATAGTTGAATCCTACTTTGTCGGGCGAACTCCTTTATTCTTTGATCTTGGAAATCTCTTCTTTCAGTAACATCATGTCCTTATCATTCTTATCCTTCACAGCCTTGAATTCCCTCTTTTTTTCTCATAATGGTCATGCTCGAGTTTCTCTGGAAAGGTGGAGTAAGGTTCGACTGCACGGGTGGTATAGTTTGAGTAGATTATATGTGCGGGATATTTGAAGAAATATTTCTGTATGTGGAGGTAAAATTTTATGGGTTAGAGATATTTGAGTTATTTTGGTACGCAAGAGGAATGTTTTGAAAATTGCAGGCACTTGAAGTGGTTAAGTCAATTGTAAGTGCTTTAGGAATGGAGAGAGCGGGTGCATTCAAGCGGGTATGGAAACGTTCGAATTTCGGAGAACTTAGAGAAGGAAAATAGATCGGAGGATTCACTTCGCTGGATATGGGAGCATTTTCAACATTGGTCGTCCTGGTTAATTCTCTATTTTTTTGCATTTCTTCCCCATCTCATCAAATCTTTTGTATTAGATTGACTCACTCTAATCCACTAGGATTGACTCTTGTATAGCCATGCTGGTCAACCTAGTTTCCTTAGTATTACTAGTCATTTTTATCAAGCTACATTCAGGGGAGGATGCTTTGTCTTGAAGTAAGGATGTTTTGCTATTTTTTCAACACAGATCAGTTTCTTTACCTGTTACACAAAAAATAACTCAAAAGGTAATCATGTTAGATTTCATTCATGATAAATAATACAATATATTTGACATAACGTAAACATACAAACATTTCTTTACTTAAAGGTGAATCAATCCACGGGTGGATACTGATAGAAGGACTCAAACGGATAGGAATTTTCCTGTTCATGAGAAAAATTGATTTGTGTTTGAATCCTGATCTTCTAACGTAGATTTTTTAGCCAAGGAAAATCCTTTAACTTCTTTCGCCAAAAGAGGGAAAATGAGAATTTTTAATATAGGGGACGGACCCTGAAAAGATGTTGTTCGGATATGGTAAGTTCATTTTCTAAAGAGATAGGAACAACATTCAAAGGGGTTTTTAAGGAGTCTTTGAATGTTTCTGGGAAATTTTAAAGAACTCAAGGAGTGATTTTGCTCGGATATTCCATGGTGGGCTTATATCCTTCCTAGGGATTCTAAAAATATTCAAATAGGAGCGAATCAATTCACTTTTGATTTGAGAAACACACATAAGCACATAAGACAGTTATATCACGTAACAGCTTATAGTGCGTCCTATACGAATATGTGACCTTTTTATGCCAAAGGTAGGCCTAACGAATTGAAGGATGTATGCCATTTGTAAACGTTCCATTGCCTCAAAAATATTCTATACAAACTGATTAAATGAGATAGGGATACAAAATAAGGAAAGGGATGTACATCTAATATCAGTCCCACGCAGGGGTACAATCCTAAACTAGGCCACCATGGAAAGTCCTTCATTCTCTAACTTCTTAGACTTCTTGAAATTCCAAATGCCGTTTGGATGACGATCTTCCTTTGATAATAAAGAATTATTTAAAATTCTCAACCCCGAGGGACAATGGTTCATACAATCTGACATCACATCCTTTAATTAAATACATAAGAGATGATTGTTCTATCAGGTCGTGGGCCCTTTCGAACACAAGGTGGTCTTACTAATGGATTTAGTACCCCTTGGATATTAAGACATCTTAGGCCAATGCCTACTTTTGGAATTTGGTTTCACTCTATCCTAGGTTGACTAGAATCAATTTATTTGAAAAGGACAAGGAATCCAGGCGGACAACTGAGGGCTAAAACAACAAACGACCGTTAACCGGTTGTGGGTCAACTACTTCACTCGTTTTTTTGAGAAAGTATATTTTTTAGTAAAGGATGACTGCAAATAATTGCATAATCGCCATTTTTCCTAATGCAAATTAATGCTTCGCCAAGGGAGGCGGAATATGCCATGAACATTTTATAATTTACGAAAAATAAATAAATAAGGAAAGCGATAAAAATTACTAATTATTACAATTTCGAATAGTTAGTCAAATACGTTAGAAAAAATAATAAGGTTAGAACCTAGTTGAATAATCCCCAGCAGAGTCGCCATTTCTGTTTTCAGAAAAAATGGTTTAAGCTTTAAAAAATTATTTCGAAAACTAACTTAAATTCTCAAAACAATTTTAGAAAAAAGCAAGAGTCGCCACTTAATTTTATAAAGAAAATTAAGAAAACCTTTTTATAAAATTTTTAAGTCTAAAATAGTAAAAGACTTAGAAAATTAGAGATTAAGGGTAAGAGGTTCCTATTAATACTCCAAAAGGGGTTTTAAGGCATTTGAAGTATCCGCTAACTCGCGGTTATCCGGTTTGTTTAAACTAACTCTTTTGACTAACTTAAGAAAGTTTAATTTTTTTGAAAATATGAGAACTATTATTAACAAGATAATTTAGCTAACGATAAGTGTACCAAATGTAAAGTTGAAATTCTCGATAACGAATTTGAGGAAACAGTGAATTTGTTTTTAACGAAAATAATAATCATGCTTTTGTACTTTGAGCTTAAGAGAATATTTTCATGATGAAGAAATTAATCAACTTAAGAAAAATATTTAAACAAGAAAGGTTCTTCTTTTGGGGATTTCGACTAAGTTAAATAAAATGTTAGAGTTAAATAAGCACACAAATAATTTCTAGAATTAAAAGAGAGAAGAAGTAAGTGATTAAGCCTTTGCTTAACCCGATTTGAACTTTGGTCCAGTTTCTCCAAGTCTTTGCCCATTTGGGCTGCTGCTGCAATTTCAACCAGGGCTTTAGCCCATTTCCTGTTTGTATATCAGCCCATATACAGGGTGTATATCAGCTTCCAGTCTTGTGTATCTTTCTCTTAAACCTTATGGATCAATCCCTTTAGGACTTTGAATGGGCTGACTCGAAGAGATTGGACCTGAACTCAACGGGAAGATGCAGAGGGTGGAATTCATAGTGAACTCGTTGAATAACTCATGCAAAACAAACAAAGAAGAGAAGGAATAAGTATCAATTTGTAAATGATCAAATCAAACCAACAAGCTTAACAGCACAATAGAAATTTAACAAATTTTATACATGAGTTAGACTTTATCTTATCTAGAAAGACAAGGAAATTATCAACGCACACAGAAAATACAGAACAAAACACAAAGAATGACTATCTACATGTTAATTTCATAGCAGTAGGACAACTCTGGACAAAGACTCTTTGGTTTTAGAAAATGAAGGGACGGGAACATAGGATCGTTCATAATATTTAAGCTAATTCCATATGTTCTGCTGCTTAGCAACCATTATTTTGAAGAAATTTGACCAAAAAAAAAACTTTGAGTTTCGAAAAGAAAGGTAGCATCAAATTCCTAAATATAAACTTCACCCTATGATCATATTGAGGTAAAAAAGGGTCTTTGCAAAAGAAAACAAGGTCTAGAGTTACTAGCAAATTGAGTCAAAGTCAACAATAATGTAAAATATCCCCAACAGCCATGGTATGCTACAACAGTTAAAACAAATCCTAATAGTCTTTAAATTAAATGAGAGAGAGAGAGACCACTGCCATGGTTAAACGAGATAGTGGTTTCATTTCCAAGATATGATCAGCTCATTGACGCTTCAGGAAAGATAGGGAGGCTATGCAGACATGCTTAAAGTTAACATTCGAAATATCCTCAAACCAATATACTTTTTAGAAGAGGTCATGAATTTGACTTAGTTCTAAAAAAAATTATTATGCTAGAGAGAATCAAGATCAATAAGTTGTACCTAGAAAAACACCGTCGATACTATGAAGTAACTACACATTTTACTAACACTAGAGATCAGTTTAGGGAACTCCAAATTCACAATTTTCAGATTTGGATTTGTTAGTTAAATCATTAATTTATCACCTATAGTCATGATCCCTACAACAAGTTCAAACTTTGAACTAAACCCAAGGTAAAACTTGAAAGCAATTTCTTTTCGAGTAAACGAGCACTGGTAAAGAGAGGATTTTAAGAAAAGATGGAAAGAAATGTAATCCAATAAATGCCAGTAACATCATTCTGCCAACTAGTTTAAACATGATATCAAAAACTAAAGAAACCAAGCAATGTAGACAATCAATTCTAAACAAAATTCATGTCACTCAAGAAGGAATCAGATGAGCAAAGATGGCTCCTTTAACAAATTTTGCACTATGATCTAGATGTGATTCATAAAGAAAGATCCCATTACCCTCCTTATCCGTATCGAGTTTAAGAATTCCAAAGATCTAGGGAGGAAACTCTTCATACCTTAAACTTCTTTCAATAACCTTCTTTGGTATTATGAACCAAGAGGACACTTGAAATTTAATTCGACACTCCTTCAAAACCAAACCAACAAACAGAGAACAAAGAAGGAAGACGGGGAATGGATCTATCATGAAATTATTCCTAGGAACTAATTGTTCTTCCATTTTAAGACTTTATATAAAGAGTCAAGCAAAATCCCGAACGACATATATCACTATTCTAACTGATGCGAAGGACCTTTAAAATGAAAACAAGTTATGATAACACTTTCTCCACTCCAAAGCTTTGAGCTTTAAAGATCCTAAAGAGCAATTTCAAACCACACCACACTTTTGCAATCTTCTGAAAGCATACTAGAACGAAACTTAAACTATGCTAAAGTTTGGTTTCATTCTATTGTTTTTGGTTGTTTTGGTCTTTGGCAAGAGCTAGAAAGCAATCCCCAAGGCCAAATTGCTTCTCTTAACGAGTCTTACTTAGAATGGTAAACTAAGAAGCCCCTTTAAGAGTATCTACACTATATACATACAAGTCTCATAATAATGTTCACATAAAACACATGCACACAACCATAGAAAATGATAAGAGCTGCAAAACACACTTCAAGAACCTCTAAACTTGACAGCAGTTCAAATAAACAAACAAATTCTAAACTCTCATTCGTAATCATCATCACAACAATCACACACATATTCATACAAGACCAGTCTAAACCATCATGAAACTTGGAGTAAAACATCTTGACATAATCCTAATTAAAGAGAATACGAAAGGATGAAGCTTTTACCTTCTTTGGTGCAGCAAATTGGAATGCACGAGCTACGTCAGAATCATTTTACGACCACCAGAATCATACTGAACTTATCAAAATCAGCTAAAAAACCTCCCTCTTTTGAGTATTTTCTCTACAACCTTTGGTCTTTTTCGAGTTCTAGAGAATGACCCTTCTAAGAAGAAACTCAAGATCCAAAAGCCCGCCCCTATCCTTGTAAACTCTTATAGTTCATATAGGAATTCTTGAGAGAAGAAAAGAGGGGGAGGGGGAATAGAGGGGCCTTATGGGTAGAAAATTTGAATTTGAACTTCTCCCAGCCGAATTGTGGCATGTCTGTACTATCTTAGTACAAATTTGAGCTATTTTTTTCGCGATTTTAGGGGAATGAACGTTGGAGTAGCCAGCTGTCCCTTCTAGAATGTTCGCGATTCCTCTAGCTAGCAAACCGTGAATAGACGGAGAGATTTTGATGGAACTCGTATGGATTTAGGATGATTAAGGCGTCATTTGCTGGAGTTGTTGTTGCATTTTCAGAGAAAGCGTTAGAGTTTCTATCAAACAAGATGAAGAAGAAGAAGCATACTAGGTGCGTTTCTAGTACGGTGCGTTCTTTTGGGGAAATTAAAGGGTGCGTGGGGTGCGCTTGTTGTGTACAGAAGGAGAAAGAACAAGTATAAAGAGTAGCGGGTTTGGTCCTGGAGCGGGTCAGATGGAAGTTTTGTGGGGTGGAGGTTAGTAGTTGTTTTTGGCCAATATTAGACAGCTGAAAATAAGGGAAGCTTAATTGATTTAATGTCTGGCCACATTTGCAAAATGTGGACATATGTACTTTAAGAAATGACAAAATAAAATGAATTTAGTGAAATTCAGTCATAATTGAAATAGATGAATTAGATTCCTAATTAGTGAATCGAGCTGTTAACTTTAACAATTAAAAAATAATCACTTTTAAAAAAAACTATTTTAAGGAGTAATTAAACGTGTTATCTTAAATGCGATTTTTACTCGAGATAATTTTCAAAAGAAAATATATTTTTAAGTAAAACTTATATTATACTACATAATTAAATATAGAACATACTTATTTCACCTAAAAATCACAGAATTTAGCCTTAAATTAATTTTGAAAATTATTTCATCTTGTAAAACAATTATTTCGAAGTTGTTTAAAATAATAGAAGCTCTAAATTAATTAAGACTGTGGAGGGCAAAAATTAGGTGTCAACCGATAAAAATATACAAGATAGTCTCCAGATATACAAAAAGGGGACCACTCCCAGAGTAGAAGAAGACAAGTCAGCTTCGGACGCCAGAAGCTCATCCTGGATCTCCGAATCAGTGGCGATAACTCGTGCTAGGGTCTACATCAGGGAAAAAGATGCAGAAGTGTAGCATGAGTATGAAAACACGCATTATTCAGTAGGCATCATAGGCCAACTGAGCTCAATAAGATAAAAGCATAGAAAGTGCGAATGAACTAAAAAGGCAAAGTAGAGGGAGTCAATATAAGAGCACATGTCATATCTAGAAATAACAAGGATGATAATAATGAGTTCAGCGAAGCCTAAAACATGAAGATTAAGGCAACGTGAAGTAAAGAAAAGTAAAACAGTCTAGCTATAACGTAAGCGAACCCCTATATGCTCGAAAGGTACACAAAATCAGAGAATAACCTAATCGGTCCCTCATAAGCCTGAAAGGTACAACCAATAAATAATAGACCCACCTGGAGACCCCATAAGTACAGAGGGTACAAATAGTAGACAATAATGACTAACAATCAACCTAATGGGGTAATGCTGGTGGAATCATGCCATGATATGCCATATGATTAGTGCCAAATGGCAATAGTGTTGTATACTTCTCTTCCAGCCATATCTTGCAAAGGAAGGACCAATGGGGACCTACGAAATCCGTATACCAAATCTGAACCGTATCTTAATAACCATGCCATAATCAAAATTAGTAAAACCACCCAGAACACTTTTCCTCAGGCATGCAAGTTCAAAGTACCAGTAAAAACTACCAGGAACACTTACCCTCGGGCATGCAAGTTTATCTCAAATCCATACTTCATAAAATATACCAATTTTTTTGTAAGAAGGTGAAAATACAAAAAACTGTTCTTACAAACCCATTTCTGAAGTCGAAAGTGATGTTTTTAAACCAAGTCTTTCATATCCCATGAAGAAACAACCATAATACAAGGACACAGATGCACAATCAAGCCTAGTTAACTCGCACTGGGGTAGTAAAATCCATAGGTAAAAAAAGAATGTCAACACTAAAAAAATAGCACCTAAATGAACCGAACTCTTTTCAACCTCCTACGGGAACTACTCTAAGGAAACAACTCCCCCAATTCTAACTAACGTGGATAATTCATACTAAACTAACTATAGGAAGAAACAGACCAAAAGGAGTTAAGGAAATAGTAAACTGACCTAGGGTCCAATAATTACAACGCATACGGCCTCGGTCCCATAAATACATAATTATGAATAACAATACAAAGATAGAATGATAAGCAAAAATGATAAATAAGCTTCTAACCTATCTCGAGAACTACCAGAAATTCCATACCACAAATATCTAAATTAACCACCCCAACACCCTAAGGCCGACTAACTAAGCTAAGACAAGTAAGGATTTATAATTAAATACAACTATAGGCACTACACCAGCTACGCTAAGGCCTATAGGTACAAGCAAAGGTAATACTAAGGTATTCCCACTCCTCGATTCTAAGCCAAAGCCCTAAATTGACTACGAGAATCAAGATCCCTTAATAATCACTATTCAATCCATAATTTCCCACCAACAATTAGCACAAACCATACAATCATCTTATATGGTCTTAGTCTAGAAGTATGTAAGTCGTAGCCTACCTGGGGCCGATCACACGTGCTCGCCCTAACTAGACTAGTGATTTTCCTTTCCGAAAAGCCTCTGACTGCTGCCACACAATCATACCAATAGTCTACTCGTCAAAATAGGAACAATGATACCCATATTGCAAAATAACAATTCAGGTCGAAAATCGAGTGAAAATTCACTTGTGGGGTCCGAATGAGAATTTCAAAAATGAAATCAGGGAAAATGTCCCTCGTGGGACAAGGATTACATGCTCAATTGATTGAGAAAAATCGGGCTAAAAAATGAGCCCAAATCAGCTCCTAAACCCCAAGAATAAATTGAGAATTAACTAGCAAATTTAATGGAATTAAGGGTCGAAAACTTATAATTCGAAGACGGGAATCGGCCACGGACTAGAAAATAATCACCCAACCAGCCTAAAGTGATCCCACACTGCAATTTGGAGCTTAGAGATCAATGGAAATGGAGGAACTTGGTTTTGAGTGTTTGAAAATGAAAGAGGAAGCTATATATACTGCCAGGGGTCCTTCATCATGATCGTGAAGGACCCCACGCGATTGTGATTACCATGCTGACTAGACCATTATGATTGCGATGGTCCAGCCATAAAGTCGCAAAGAGAAAATAGGTGTTGGGTCCACACGCCCTTCATTGTGATTCATTGTGATCGCATGAAGGAGACCTCATAGTCGCGATGACCAAAGAGGCAGACCATCGCGATCGCGTGGCCGTCCTTGCAGTCACGATTAAGGTCTGAGACCTGCACCTGCAATAACAACAAACAAATTTCTCAAGTTAAAAAGTCAATGGATGGACCCTCGAGATTCATTCAGGACCCGGCGCATGCAAATAGACTATGCTACTCTACAAGAAATGACATTTCAGAATCTATGAAATTACCAACAGAGATTGTTTTAATGAAAAGTGGGCCCCGTGCCCAAAACCCAACCATTACCTAAAGGAACCTGATAGCCCAAAATTAGTCCAGAAGCTTCAGAACACAAACAAAAGGTTCTTCTAGCCCAAAGTCAATGTTCTAGAGCTAACAACGCTGACAAAATTTCCATATGAGGTCGTCTTCTCCGAATGTTGACCAAAATAAACTCTTCAGATTTAAGAGTTTCAAAATAGGGAAATAGGCTTAAAACACAAATGAACTGCCCAAAAATTGAACCGTCAGTCTTGGTAGGTCATAAATGACCTGTAACCACTGTGGGAAGGATCGAAACACAAAAAATGAATGAAAATAGAGAAAATGACCTTGAGGGTCATTACAACATCCACTACTAAAAGGACTTTTGTCCTCGAAAGTTAGAAAATGGAAGTACCTGAAGGCTCGAAAAGACATAGATACTCGGCCCGCATATCATGCTTGGTCTCCCAGGTAGCCTCCTCAATGGGATGATGTCTCTACTGCACCTTGACCACCAAAATCTCTCTAGACCTCCATCTTCTAACATCTCAAGCTAAAATGGCTACTTGTACCTCCTCAAAAGTCAAATGATCATCCAACTGAACCGAAACCCTCTGAAGTACGTGTGACGCATCTGGACTATATCGATGGAGCATAGACACATGGAAAACAGGATAAATAGCAGAAAAGGTTAGAGGCAAGGCTAACACATAAGCAATATCACCCACTCGCTGAAGAATCTTAAATGGCCCAATATATCTGGGGCTAAGCTTACCCCTCCTCTCGAACCTCACCACAACCTTTATGGCCGACACAGAGAAATACACGGTCACCAACCCCAAACTCTAAGGCATGATGCCTATGGTCAGCATAAATCTTCTGTCTACTCTGAGCTACCCTAAGTCTATCCTAACTCAACCGAACACTATCCAAAGACTCATACAAAAAATCTGTACTCTGCGGCCTGGCCTTAAAAGCATCAAACCACCCAATAAGAGACCTACATCGCCTACCAAACAACACCTTAAATAGAGCCATTTGGATACTCCAATGGTAAATATTATTATAAGCACACTCTGCCAAGTCTAGAAACTAGTCCCATTGACCCCCAAAATCCAAAATATAGGCACGAAGCATGTTCTCAAGAACCTGAATAGTCCATTTAGACTGGCCATTAGTCTGTGAGTGAAACGCCATGCAAAGATCAACCTGAGAACCCAAATATGCCTGAAATTCCCTCTAAAAGTGAAAAGTGAACTAGGTACTTCTATCTGAAATAATAGATACTGGAACACCATACAGATGGTCTATCTTTTGCACGTAGATCTAGCTAACCTCTTAGCATTGAAGGAATACTGAACGGGGAGAAAGTGGCAGACTTAGTCAACCGGCCCATAATTACCCAAATGCTATCAAAACCATAAAAAGTACGTGGTAAGACAACTATGAAATCCATGGTAATCCGCTCCCACTTCCACTCGAGAATAGGTAAACTCTAAAGCAAACCACCCGGTCTCATATGCTTAAACTTCACTTGCTGACAGTTCAAGCACTAAGATATGAACTCTGCTATATCCCTCTTCATCCTGCTCTACCAATAATGATATCTCAAGTCCCTATACATCTTAGCTGCCTCTGGATGAATTAAATATATAGAAGAATTAGCCTCCTTCAATATCAACTGAATCAAGTCACCAACCCTCAAAACACATATATGACCCTTGAATCTCAAGACACCCTCTGAATCTAAGGCGTCCCTACTGGCCTCACCACTCAACACCTGATCTCAGAGCCCAAAAAGTTGAGAATCCTTAAACTGCCACTCTTGAATCTACTCCCACAACATAGACTGAGCCTCAACTCAGACAAAAATCCTCCCTGGGTCAGAAATGTTAAGTCAAACCAACCTATTGGCTAAGGACTGAATGTCAAAAACCAAAGGCCTCTTAGAAATGATAGGATGGCTAAACTACCAATTCTCACCGCCTTCTGACTCAAGGCATCTGCTACCATATTTGCCTTGCCTGAATGATAAAGAATAGAGAGATTGTAGTTCTTCAGCAACTCTAGCCACCTCTGCTACCTCAAATTAAGATCCTTCTAGCTCAGAATATACTGTAGGCTATTATGGTTGGTGAGTATCTCACAATGAACACCATATAGGTAATGCTTCAAAATCTTAAGCGCAAAAACTACCGCTGCTAACTCCAAGTCATGGGTGGGGTAGTTGTGCTCATGTACGTTTAGCTATATAGAAGCATATGCTATCACTTGGCCCTGCTGCATCAGAACACAATCCAAACCAATATCTGAAGCATCGCAATAAACTGTGAAACCCTGCACCTCAATTGGAAGAGTTAATATTGGAGTTGTAGTCAACAAGGCATTGAGCTTTAAAAAGCTTGCCTCACACTCATCAGACTACTGAAATGCGACATCCTTCCTAGTCAGTCTAGTCAATAGTGCTGCAATGGAAGAAAAGCCCTCGATGAACCATTATAATAACCATCCAACCCAACGTAACTCCGAACCTTGATCAGAGAAGTGGGCCTATCCTAATCATGAACTGCCTCAATCTTCTCCGGGTCTACCATGATCCCATTCTTGGACACCACGTGCCCTAAGAATGTCACAGACTCAAGCCAGAACTCACATTTTGAAAACTTGGCATAAAGTTGCTAATCTCTTAAAGTCTGAAGCACAATCCTCAAATGCTGCTCCTGCTCCTCTCTACTCCTCGAGTATACAAGAATTTCATCAATGAAGACTATCATAAAGGAGTCCAAATAACGCCTGAACATGAAGTTCATCAAGTCCATGAATGAAGCTAGGGAATTGGTCAACCCAAAAGACATCACTAGGAACTCATAATCGCTGTAGCGAGTCCTCAAGGCTATCTTAGGGATGTCCGCCACCCGAATCCTCAACTTGTGGTAGCCAGATCTCAAGTCAATCTTAGAAAATATGGTTTCACCTTGAAGCTGATCAAATAGGTCATCAATACATGGCATCAGATACTTATTCTTAATAATTACCATATTCAACTGTCGATAGTCAATGTACATATGCATAGTGCCATCCTTTTTCTTTATAAAGAGGATAGGAGCACCCCCATGGAGAAATACTCGACCGAACAAAACCCTTACCTAGAAGGTCCTGAAGCTGAACACTAAGATCCCTTAACTCAGCAGGAGCCATATGGTAGGGTGGAATAGAAATAGGCATGGTGCCCGGCTTGACATCAATAACAAAGTCTATATCATGCTTAGGTGGGAGGCCAGGTAAGTCGGCAAGAAAGAAACTGGTGAACTCTCGGACTATGGGAACAAAATCAAGTGAGGGAACCTCGACACTTACATCATGGACATAAGCAAGGTAATCTAGACACCCTTTCAACACCAAACTCCTAGCCTGAATATAAGAAAAGATCCCCATCAATGCATGACTAACAGAACCCTGCCATATAACTGGGGGCATACCAGGCATGTCTAAGGTAACGGTCTTGTCAAAGCAATCCAAGACTACATGATACGGGGATAACTAGTACATGCCAAAAATAGCATCAAAATCTAACATATCAACCACAACAAGATCCACACTAGTGTCACACTCCTAAATAGTCACCACACAGGATCCAAATACCCGATACACTACTAAAGAATCACCCACGGGAGTAGCTACATGCAACGTCACAGGCAAAGGCTCACAAGACAATCCCAATCAAGAAGTAAAGTATACAAATATATATGAATGAGTAGAGCTTAAATCAAATAAGACAGATGCTAGTTGGTGGCATACTGAAATTGTACCTACTATCACTGAGTCAAACGCCTCTGCCTCTGTCCTCCATGGAATGTCATACAACTGGCTGTGCCAACCTCCAGGATGACTACCTACATAACCACCGGTCCTACCTAGCTGAGCACCACCATGAGCACCCCTACTACTTTGAGATCCTTCTCTACAACTCTGAGCACCACCTCTGGCCGATGGTGCCATTGCCCTAAGAGGCTGGGCAGCTGCTGAAGGCTCGACCATCCCGCACTAGGTGTCACGATCCAAACTGCCACGAGTGGCACCCACCCAAAACCCCTCGAATGAGCAAACCAATTTCCAACCCAACACTTAGTAAATCTAACAGCTCAAAAACCAATTTGCATTAAAATAAGTTATCATTAAAATCTAAACCAAAAGCTAACAACATCTTGCGGAAATACCTCTAGGAACTGAAAGTCATCGTACCAAAGTATCTACCAAATGTATAGAATAGGGATGCAACCCCAATACAAGAGTTTAAGCCCAAAACAAATGGACTATAACTAAACTGGGTGAAGACAAGGTAGCCCAGAGGAAGCAGCTCACCTTTGAAATCTGGAATTGTCGAGACTATATGTGAGGTCACGTAGCAGTCGCCAGAAGATGTCCTGTACTCATAAAAAAAAGCAAGGGAAGAATCAGTACACAACCATAGTGTACTGGTAGGATCATCATCTAGCTACATTAAACAATATGTAAACAATAAACTATAACCAAGTAAAGCAGAACAAATATGTAACAACAACCAATAATATATTTCCAGACCCTCAGTCTACTTTCCAACTTATCAACCATAAGGAACAGATTCAACAACTATTTAAAAAATGAACCAATAACAGTAAGACTTACCCCTTTTTACCACACTCGGACCACCTAAGAGTCCATAGACCAACACCTAGTGATAACATGCAATGCCCGGTCCCCCTAAGGACCAACCCCATATTGAAGTGTTACAACCTGGCCTCTCAAGGAACAATATACATAATCATACATTCAACAATTAACTCGGTCCACTCATGGGACCATCGATAAAACACAATCAATAATACATAATTAAACCCATTCTGGGCGTAGTACC
Organism: Jaltomata sinuosa; assembly: GCA_003996215.1. NCBI lineage: Eukaryota > Viridiplantae > Streptophyta > Magnoliopsida > Solanales > Solanaceae > Jaltomata > Jaltomata sinuosa. The sequence continues at coordinate 122,944 of QJPP01000158.1, forward strand.
CTAGCCAACCATTATAGAACCTGTACCAGATGTGGCGGAGCCAACTATAAGTATCCCATACCAGGCGTAGTACTTGAGCCAACCGAATATCACACAAAAACAACAGTCAATAATTAAGTAAACAAAACACACTTGTAAGACTAACATGCAATAACAAAGTTCCTTTCACATAATTGACACCCAAATACTTGGACATTCATATCTTCATTCCCTAAGAATGCAAAGCCCCCATAATACTACATTAAAGTAACATGCACACACATTGTATTTGGAAAACAATAACCATCACCTACCTCGACTAGCTTGGAAACTTTACTGGACCGGAGCCTTCCCATTTTCTGAAGATTTCGCTTGTTCTTGGTCTTTTTGATGGAGTTTGGTAGAAATTCACTAAAAATCACCTCCCTTTGTCTATTCCCTTCCCCAAAACATTCTTCAAAAATTATGAATGTTTTTAGGGAAGTTTGTACATTAATCCTGACTCATTCTGCTATAGCAGTCCATACACCACTATAGCGATGCTGCTATAGCAGAACCAACCACTATGGTGGTGCTGACCGACGTTGACCTCTGCTATAGCGGGAATTTCCTCCTATATAGCGATAGTCACTGTTGCGCAGTGTCAACCGCTATAGTGGTTGACACATGATAGAAACTTGGGAAATCCCTCAAAAGTGCTCATTTTACAACACACTTTAAATCCTGACGTTCTGAAATAACCTCTTCACGTCAACTTTGATACCAAGAATTTTACTCACCTGAATTGACTTCTAAAAAGTCCCCCAGACTCTCTAAGGTCTTGGATAATGGAAACACTAGATCGACCTAAGATATTTCACCCAATCCTCACCTAGATTGCCCTAGACCATACCTCGCTTAGAATTCATCCAAGACTAGCCTAGCCCAAATTTTCCAACTCCCAAACCCGAAAGTATTCTAACTCAAAACTTGGCACAAAAGGTTTACCCATAATGACAGACCTAGTCATTACAATAGATACCAATTTACCCATCGTTCATCCCTGAATGATCAAACCCAAAAATGATGATTTAAAAGAAGAGAAAATGTAGTACCTGAATTGTCAAACAAGTAAGGGTACTTGTCCTGCATGTCCTTCTTGATTTCCCAAGTGACTTCCTCAACTAGACGATGCTTACATTGAACTTTTACCAACCTAAATTCTTTTATCCTCAGTTTCTGGACATCCCGATCTAGAATTGCAATTGATTCCTCTTCATACTGATGATCTTTGTCTAGCAAAATGGAATGACATTTGATAATATAGTCCCCATCCCCATGGTATCGCTTCAGCATGGATACATGGAGGACTGGATGGACTCTAGATAAATTGGGAAGTAGTGTCAACTTGTAAGCCACTGGCCCTACAATCTCGAGGACCTTGAATGGACTAATATACTGAGGGCTGAGCTTGACCTTCTTGTCGAATCACATTACCCCCTTCATTGGTGACACTTTTAGCAACACCTGCTCACCAACCTGAAAAGCCATTTCTCTTACCTTGCAATCTGCGTACTCTTTCTGCCTGCTTTGGGGTGCTAGAAACTTGGTTTGAATTCCCCTTACTGTTCCTGTACTTCCCTTACCAAGTCTACACTAAAAGGTTTCACATCGCCTACCTCAAACCACCCTATGGGCTATCTATATCATCTCCCATAAAGTGCCTCGAATGGTGCCATGTCGATACTAGAGTGATAGTTGTTATTGTATGAGAACTCACACAATGGTAGAAACTGGTCCCAATGGCCCCCAAAGTCGATCACACATGCTCTCAGCATGTCTTATAATACCTGAATTATCCTCTCCGACTGACCGTCTGTCTGAGGGTGAAATGTCATGCTGAAAGTGAGTTGGGTGCCCAATTCTTTGTGCAATTTACCCCAAAACTTGGAAGTAAACTGAGTACCCCTATCTAAAATAATGGAGAGTGGCACCCCATGAAGTCTCACAATCTCCTCAACATAGATCTTAGCCAATTGTTGTGAGTTATAATCCACCCTGACCAGAATAAAATGAGCTGACTTGGTTAGCCTGTCCACAATGACCCAGATAGAGTCATACTTGCCCAACGTCTTAGGAAGACCCACCACGAAATCCATGGCTATCCTTTTGCACTTCCACTCGGGAATGGCTATCCTCTAAAGCAATCCTGCAGTCCTTTTGTGCTTATACTTGACCTGCTGACAATTCTGACCCTTAGACACATAGTCAACTATGTCTCTCTTCATTCCAGGCGACCAATAAAGTCGCCTTAAGTCCCAGTATATTTTGGTTACGCCTGGATGAATCGAATATTGTGAACCATGAGCTTCTGCCAACATATACTGGATCAAGTCACCAACCATAGGAACACAAATTCTCTCTCTAAAACTTATCACCCTGCCAACATCTAATGTGGCATCCCCAGAATCTCCAGATACCACCCTGCTCCAAAGCTTATCCAGCTATGTATCCTGAAACTGCTTGGCTTTAATTTCCTCGATAAATGTGCATTTGACCTCAATACTGGCCAACACCCTACCCTATTATGAGATGCCCAATTGCATGAACTTAGATTCTAAAGCCCGAATCTCCCTTGCCAAGGGTCATTTGGATGCCTCCAAGTAAGCCAAACTTCCCATGCTAATCACTTTTTGACTCAATGCATCTTCCACCACATTAGCCTTGCCCGGATAATACTGGATGGTCACATCATAATCCTTTAACAACTTCATCCACCTCCTCTATCTTAGATTAAAGTATTTTTGTGTAAACACATGCTGCAAGCTGCGATGGTCCATGAACACTTCACACTTGACACCATAGAGGTAGTGCCTCCAAATCTTGAGTGCAAAGACCACCGCTACCAACTCTAAGTCGTGGGTTAGGTAATTTTTGTCATGGGGATTTAATTGACTTGAAGCATAAGCTATAACATTCCTGTCCTACATCAACACATCACCTAAACCTGAATGTGAAGCATCATAATACATAATGAAATCCTTACCTCCAACCGACAATGATAGGATGAGAGCTGTGGTAAGAAGTGTCTTGAGCTTTTGGAAGCTCTCCTCACACTTATCAGACCACACAAACGGTACCTCCTTTTGACTCAACCTTGTCAAGTGAGTAGCAATGGACGCAAAATCTTTGAAAAATCTACAATAGTATCCTGCAAGCCCCACAAACTCCTAACCTCAGTCACGGAGCTAGGCCAGACCCAACTCTTAACTGCCTCAATATTTTAGGGATCCACTATCACCCCCTTTTCTGACACCACATGTCCTAAGAAGGAGAATAAAGTCAACAAAAAATTACACTTGGAAAACTTGGCATATAATTTCTGGGGCCTCAAAATATCCAAAACAATGCGAAGATGCTAAGGATTCTCGTCCCTACTCTTGGAGTAAATAAGAATGTCATCTATAAACACAATGATGAATGAATCCAAATATGATTTGAATACCCTATTCATCAAACTCATGAATGCCGCTGACACATTAGTTAACCCAAACAACATCACCAGGAACTCGTAATGCCCATACCGAGTTTGGAATACCGTCCTAGGGATGTCCTCAAGCCTAATCTTTAACTGATGGTACCCTCACCCTAAGTCAATTTTTGAAAATACAGATGCACCCTGCAACTGGTCAAAGAGGTCATCTATGCAGGGTAAAGGATACTTATTTCGGATGGTGACCTTGTTCATGTTGCTTGTAGTCTATACACATCCTCATCCTACCATCTTTCTTTTTCATAAATAACACCGGAGCACCCCAAGGTGAAGCACTGAGATGAATAAAGCCTTTATTTAACCGTTCTGAATCTGAGTCTTAAGTTTCCTCAACTATGTCGGAGCCATACAATAAGGAGAAATAGAGATTGGGTGAGTGCTCGACTCTAAGTCTATGCAAAAGTCAATGTCTCTATTCGGAGGCATTCCCGATAAATTAGCTGGGAATACCTCTTGAAACTCATAGACTACCGAAACAGACTCAATCAAAGGGGACTCCACATTAACATCTCAGAGATGAGCCAAGAAATCCAAACAACCCTTTTCCCCTAACTTCCTAGCCCAAACAAATGATATAATCTTAGCCGGTTTAGGCTTGTATACACCTTTCAACTCTAGCCTATCATTAACCGGGATCTCTAGAGTCACAGTCTTAGTATTATAATTCAACACCGCGTGATATAGAGACAGACAGGTCATACCCAAAATAATATCAAAATATAACATGTCCAGAATAACCAAATCTACCTAAGTCTGCAACGCTACAAACACCACAGGACAAGTACGCTAAATATGGGTTACTATCACAAACTCTCCAATCGGGGTTGAAACATGAATAGGGGAATCTACGACATCACAAACCAAATCCAGACCCAAAGTAAATTTCACAAAAACATATGAATAAGTAAAACCTGGTCACAGACTAGAATAGTACATGTGATCACCACATCTGATGCCTCAGCCTCAGACTTTCATGGAAATGCATAACATGTGCCCACTCATCAATCAGAGCAACTTCCCTGGTTGGTTGTGCAACTCCCCTGCCCATGCCACCATTCCCTCTGTTTCCCCAACCTCTCTGGAAATTACTTCGCCCACCTTGTGGACGACCTCTGGCATAGCTACCTCCACTTGCCGGAACTACAACCTTAGACTGCTGCTGAGTATGATTACCTGCCTGCCTGTGAGGGCACTCCCTCTTGAAGTGACCTAGATCACCATAATCAAAGCATATGCGATCAAGAGTAGGCCACTGGTAGAAGTATAAGAAGTCCCCTAGCCTTTAGAAGCTGAAAACTGCTGACTGGCTCCCGAACGACCCCCTGTAGCAGCTGGCAGGGCTGACTGAATAGGACGGGCATAATGCACATGCAGATTGTGACCCTTGGAGTTTGAGCCACTGCAGTTACCTTCATTTCGGGACTTCTTGGCTAACACCTTAGCCTGCCCAACCTGCCTGACCCCCTTCAATTTCCTGCTGAGGTTATATGCACAGAAAACACCTGCAACTCAGTATTTAGGCCCTTCATAAATAGATGAATCCTCTCCTCTTCTATACCCAAAAGCTGAGTATCAAAATGGGACAAGGCATGAAATTTGCCCTTATAGATTGAAACTGACATGTTACCCTATACAAGATCTAGAAACTCATACTTTTTACGATCCTTCAAGGTGCGGGGCACATACTTCTCTAAGAAAAGAGCATGAAACTCCACCCAGGTTAGTGGAGGTAAAGCTGATGGCCGACACTCTACATGAGACCTCCTCAACTACTTGGCATCACCCTGAAGATGGAAGGTGACGAACTTTACCCCATGCTGATGCACAGCGCCCAGCTTATGCAACCTCTCATAATAGTCGCGAATAAACTCAAAAGCATCCTCTTTCTCAGTACCCTGAAATGTAGGAGGTTTCAATTTCAAGAACTTAGTCAGTATCTCATGTTCATTCCTAGTCATAATCGGACCTAGCATCGGATGGAAGAAGTCATCAGTACCCGATGCCGCATCCATCCTAGGAGCTATTGTGATAGCTGGTTGAGTGCCCAAAACCTAATCCGCAGTACTAGTAGGAGTAGCTCCAGCACCTACCAGCCTACTCAGAAAGGTCCATACTTGTTTAAATGCCTCAAGTGATATAGATGGAAGGCCTGCACCTCCATCCGGTCTGCCTCCTCCTTTTCTGCGCCCTCCTCAAGAACAACCTCAACTTCCTTCTCAATCAGCTCCTGGGGTGGGGGAGGGGGTCGCCCCCCTCGGCCCTACAGTTGTCTCAGCTCCACCCTTGGGGGGTGTTTCCTACCTATGCCTTTGCCCCTGCCCCATCCGCGTCCTCTGACCACTGGTCCTGCTTCTGGAACCTCCACTCTAACTCTGTTACGTCTGGTATTAACCATTTGCAGACAAAAGAGTGGAAGAAGTTAGATACCAATTGGAATTAAGTTATAGCATGAAGGAAGAAAAAAGAGATAGTTTCTAAAGTATTATATCCTCTCAAAGAAAAGTACAGACGTCTCCGTACCATTCTGCAAGATTCTACTAGACCCATTTTGGTACGATGAGATCAACAAACCTAAGGATCTGATACCATCTTTGTTATGACCCAAACTTCCGCGAGTGGTACCCACCCGAAACCCCCCGGATGGGTGAACCAATTATCAACCCAACACTTAGTGAATCTAACAACTCAAAAACTAGTTTGCATTAAAATAAGTTATCATTCAAATATAAACCAAAAGCTAACAACATCATGCGAAAATACCCATAGGAACTGAAAGTAATTGTACCAAAGCATCTACCAAATGTCTTGAACGGGGATGTAACCCCAACAAAACAAAAGTTTAAGCCCAAAATAAATAGACTATAACTAAACTGGATGAAGACAAGGTAGCCCGGAGGAAGAAGCTCACCCCTGAAATCTGGAATCGTCAGGACTACAAGTTAGGTCGCGTAGTAGCCGCCGAAAGATGTCCTATACTCACAAAAAGAAAGCAAGTGCAGAATCAGTACACAACTACAATATACTGATAGGATCATGGGCCAGCTCCAATAAACAATATGTAAACAATAAACTATAACAAAGTAAAGCAGTACAAACATGTAACAACAACCAATAATATATTTCCAGACCCTTAGTCTACAAGACTTACACTTTTTGACCACACCTGGACCACATGAGAGTCCCTAGACTAACACCTAGTGATAACATGCAATGGCCTATCCTCCCCAAGGACCAACCCCATATTTAAGTGTTACAACCCTGCCTCTCAAGGAATAATATTCACAATCACACATTAAACAATCAACCCAGTCTACTCATGGGACTTTCGACAAAACACAATCAATAATGCATTATTTAACCCATACCAGGTGTGGTACTGGAGCCAACTATTATAGAACTTGTACCTAGAATGGTACCCGAGCCAACCATTAGTATCCTATACCAGGAATGGTACCTGAGTCAACCAAATATCACACAAAACCAACAGTCAATAATTAAGTAACCAGAACACACTTGTAAGACTAACAAGCAATAACCGAGTTCCTTTCACATAATTGATACCCAAATACTTGGACATTCATATCTTCATTCCCTAAGCATGAAAAGTACCCACAATACTATGTTAAATTTACATGCACACACATTGCATTTGGAAAACAATAACTATCACCTACCTCGAATAGCTTGGAAACTTTACTGGACCAAAGCCTTCCTATTTTCTAAAGCTTTCGCTTGTTCTTGGTCTTTTCGATGGAGTTTGGTGGAAATTCACTGAAAATTGCCTCCCTTCGTCTATGCCCTTTCCTATAGTGTTCTTCAATTTTTTTGAATGTTTTAGGGGAAGTTTCTGCATTTATCCCGACTCAGTCTACTATAGTAGTCCATACACCACTATAGCAGCGCCACCATAGCAGAACAGCCTGCTATCGCGGTGCTGATCGATGTTGACATCTGCTATAGCAGGAATTTGCTCCACTATAGAGATAGTCAATGTAGCACAGTGTCAACCGCTATAGAAGTTGACATAGGACAAAAACTCGGGAAATATCCCAAAAGTGCCCATTTTACAACACACTTTAAATTCTAATATTCTGAAATAACCCCTTCACGTCAACTTTGATACCGGGAGTTCTACTCACCCGAATTCACTTCTGAAAAGTCTCTCGGACTCTCTAAGGTCTTGGCTAATGAAAAACTATCTCAACCTAAGATATTCCAACTAAACCTCACTTGGATTTCCCTAGACCATACCTCACACAGAATTCATCCGAGACTAGCCTAGCCTAAATTTTCCAACTCCCTAACTCAGAAGTTTTCTAATCCAAAACTTGGCATGAAAGGTTTACCCATAACGATAGACCTAGTTGTTACATGGGGACAACTAGCATAGTGACCAAACTCCCTGCACTCATAATAACTCTAAGGGGCCCTACCCTATTGTGAAGTACCCGTTAAACTAGAATGGCTACAACGACCTAAAGACCCAGATTATGAACTCCTCGAATACTGATTGTAGCTCTGACAACTGTACCCTGAATAGATGCTACTACCCAAAAACTGAAGTGAGGCCTAAATAGGCCTAGTAGGCTGAAAGTACCTCTGATGCTGACCTCTACTGAAGGAACCCCTACCATAAAACTGGGAACCACTATAGCTACCCTGGTGTTGGGGCCTCTTATCGCTGCCCCTATGGGCCTTGCAATTAATAGACTCAATGGTACGGGTATGATCAACCACCTCTAGAAAGGACTTACCCAAATACACGATACTATCTGTAGCTAAGGAAAGTTGAAAGCTCAAATGAAGCACCACACTCTCTCGTGCTCGATAGGCAGAATCACAGTGGCATGTCCAGATAACTCGTGGAACCTCGACTCATACTCTGTCACACTTATAGAACCTTACTCGATCCCCAAGAGTGCATCCCGTAGTCTCTTACACTCATTAAGAGGCATATACTCCCCCAAGAAAGCCTCAGAGAACTGTGCCCAAGTCATAGGAGGGGACCCAGATGGTCTACTCTCTGAATATGCTCTCCACCACTATCTCGCTACACCATCAAGCTGAAATATAGTGGTGTCTGCCTCGTGAGAATCCACTAGATCAAGGTTATACAACCTCTCTCATCAACTTTCAATAAACTCATATGCATCCTCTCCTGGAGCACCAGAAAACCTTGGTAGGGCTAATATGAGAAACTGACCCCGCATCTTCTGCTCCTCAGAAGTCATGACTGGTCGGGCTGGCATTGGTGGGTCAACTAACAGAACTGGTCGTACCTCAACATGGGGAGTTGCAGCAGCATGATGCGCCCCTATACCCTTAATACTCTACTACTCCCTAATCCAAAGTCTGAGGTAGGCCTCCCAAGGCACTCAAAAATTGAGCTATGGCGGCCTGAAGTGCCGGTGAAACTGTAGGTTTGGGTGGAGGCTGGGTTGGTCGCTGCCCCACTAGTTGCAGCAGAGGAGGATCCTCTAGTACTAACTGTGGAGCAATCACAGGCTCCTAATCATATACAGGCTTAAGTGATGGCTGGGGCCAGGCTAGAGCTCATGCTTGACCTAGACCTCTGGGTCAACCTCTTCCTCTACCCAGGTTGGGGCCCTAGCTGCCAGCACAAGGGCCTCTCCCTCGGCCATTGTGGCTCTCATCCTAACCATCTGAGAAAGAATGAAACAGGCAATATTTAGAAGTTGATAGAAGTCAAAAATGCATGATAGATAATAAAAAAGATGGAATGTTTCTTAAGAATGCCCTGCAGCCTCCCGAAGATAGGATATAGATGTCATCGTACCGATCCACAAGACTGTACTAGGAACTCGGTCTTTTACCAATGATATTGACAACTTAGTTCTCTAATAGCGATCTATCATGACCTGATTTCTCAAGTAGGGATGGAACCTACTATACCTCACCAGTAGGTAAGCTGAAACCCGTAACCCAGAACAACAAGTAGCAGGCTAATATAAGACACGATATAAAAGCGCAACAAACAGATACACGATAGAGATAATAAAAGTAGAAAACAAAATAAAGCAGAAAAAAGGAGTAAGTCATACGGAAAACCCCCAAAACCTGGTATCAGTCGATATAAAATCTACTACAACATAAGGAGTAATAGATAGATACAAACATATATAAGATAATCATGTTATATTAGGAGACAAGTGAACTTTGGATGCAGGAAGCTCACCCTGGATCTCCGAGTCAGCAACTCCACACCAATACAACATCAACGACGATAAATCATGTTAGGGTCTACATTAGGGAAAAGATGCAGAAGTGTATCATGAGTACCAAAACACACGGTACCAAATAGGCATCATAGGTTAACTGACCTCAATAAGATAAATGCATAGAGAGTGCAAAAAAACTAAAAAGGCTAAGTATATATAAGAGGACAGGTCGTAGCAAGAAATAACAAGGAAGATAATAATAAGCTGAACGAAGCATAAAATATAAAGAGTAAGGCAACATGTAGTAAAGCAAAGTAAAATAGTCTAGTTATAACCTAACCAGACCCCCACATGCCCGGAAGGTACACAGAATCAGAGAATAACTTAATTGGACCCTCATAAGCTCGGAAGGTACAACCATCAAACAATAAACCCAACTGAACTGCCCAAAAGTCCAAAGGGTACAAACAACAGACAATAATGACTAACAATCAACCTAATAGGGTAATGTAAGTGGTATCATGCCATGATATGCCATATGATTCGTGCCAAGTGCCAATAGTACCATATACTCCTCCTCCAGTCGTAGCTTGCAAAGGCAGGACCCATGGGGGACTCAGAAAATCTGTCTACCAAATTCAAACCGTATCTCAATAACTGTGCCATGATCAAAATTAGTAAAACCACTCAGAACACTTTTCCTTGGGCATGCAGTTTAAAAATACCAGTAAAAACCACTCGGAACACTTACCCTCGGGCATGCAAGTTTATCTCAAATCCATATTTCATAAAATATACCAAGTTTTCTGTAAGAAGGTAAAAATACCAAAATTGTTCTTAAATACCCATTTTTGAAGCCGAAAGTGATGTTTTTAAACCAAGTCATGAATATGACATGAAGAAACAACCATAATAAAAGGACACAGAAGCACAATCAAGGCTAGTCAACTTACACTGGGGTAATAAATTCCACAAGTAAAAAGGGAAGGTCAACACTCCAAAAATTGCAACAAAATGAACCAAACTCTTACTAACCTCCAACGGGAACTTACTCTAATGCAACAACTCCCCAATTCTAACTAATATAGATAATTCATACTAATTTGGATAAAAGAAGAAATGGACTAAAAGGAGTTAAGGAAATAGTAAACTGACCTAGGGTCCAACAATTACAATGAATACGATGACCTCAGGCCCATAAATACGTAATTATGAATAACAATATAAAGATATAATGATTAACCAAAAATGATAAATAAGCTTCTAACCTATCTCGAGAACTACCAGAAATTCCATGCGACAAATATCTAAATTAACCACCCCAACAACCCAAGGCCTACTAACTAAGCTAACAAAAGCAAGGATTTATGATTAAATACAACTAAAGGCACTACACCGGCTATGCTAAGACCTATAGGTACAAGCAAGGGTAATACTAGCCGATTTTAAGCCAACACCCTAAATTGACTATGAAAATTAAGATCCCTTAGTAATCACTATTCAATCCATAATTTCCAACCAACAATTAACACAAACCATACAATCATCTCATACGAGCTAAGTCTTGAAGTAAGTAAGTCGTAGCCTACCTAAAAGCCAATCACACGCGCTCGGCCTCACTAGACCAGAGGCACCTGTGGGGCCCGTATGCGAATTTCAAAAACAATACTAGGGAAAATATACCTTGTAGGACAAGGATAACATGATAAATTTAGTGAGAAAAGTCAAGCTAAAAATGATCCCAAATTATCCCCTTAACCCCAAGAACAAATTGAGAATTAACTAGCAAATGGAATGCAATTAAGGGCCAAAAACTTACAATTCAAAGATAAAAATTGGCCATGGACTAGAAAATAATCACCCAACCAGCCTAAAGTGATCCCACACTGTAATTTGGAGCTTAAAGCTTAATGGAAATAGAGGAATTTGGCTTTTGAGTGTTTAAAAATGAAGGAGAAAGTTATATATACTGCCAGGGGTCCTTCATCGCGATCGCAAAGGACCCCATGCAGTTGCGATGACCACGCTGGCTAGACCATCATGATCATGATGGTCCAGCTAGGCGGTCACAAAGAGCAAATGGGTGTCACGTCCACAGGCCCTTCATCACGATCACATGAAGAAGACTTTGTGGTCGCACTTACAAAAGAGGTAGACCATCACAATCACGTGGCCTTCCTCGTGGTCGCAATTAAGGTTGGATACATGCACCTGCAACACTAACTAGCAAATTTCTCAAGTTAAAAAAACACCGGATGGACCCTCGAGATTTATTCGGGACCCACACATGAAAAAAAACTATGCTACCTCACCAAAAATGACATTCTCGACTCAATAAAATTAATTAAATCCCCAAAGGAGATAATTTTAATGAAAAATCATCCCCGTGCCCAAAACCCAACTATTACCCAAAGGAACCCGATAGCCCAAAATATGTTTGGAAGCCTCAAGACCCAAACAAAAGGTCCCTCTAGTCCAAAGTTAATATTTCGGAGCTAAAAGTGCTGACATAATTCCCATTCAAGATCGTCTTCTCTAATTATTGACCAAAGTCAGCTCTTTCGACTTTAAAAGTTTCAAAATAGGGAAATAGGCTTAAAACACCAAATGAACTTGCAAAGACTGGGTCCATTATTACGGGTGAACCATTCATGCCAATTCTTAGAGTGAGAAAACTTTGGGTTTGGGTATTAGATATTCTGGGCTAGGCTAGTCTCGACTGGTTTTGGAGTAAGGTATGTTTTAGGGCAATCCGGGTAAGGATTGGGTTAAATGTCTTGATTTGAGCTAGTTTTCCATTTAGATAATACATAAAGGATTCCTAGGGACTTTTTGAAATCAAATTTAGGTAAGTAGAACTCCCGGAATTGAGGTTGATATAAAGGGGTTGTTCTGGGACATCAAGAAAATGAGTGTGTTGTAAAATGAACCAATTTTGGGGATTTTATGACTTTTTGTCTTGTGTCAACCGCCGTGGCGGTTGATACTCCGCCATAGCAACCTCCACCGTAGCGAAGAATATACCGCTACTACGAAAGTCAACGTCGGTCAGCCTTTTCCATAGCAGACGACTCTGCTATGGTGGTAACGCTATAGTGGAGCTGACCGCTATAGCGGATCATGACGGAATTTAATACAGAAACTTCCCCAAAATAGTTCACTTTTTCTTCAAATGTTTTGGGAGAAGAAGTGGGCGATTATAGGCAATTTCTATCCATTTTCCACTATTTTTTGTCCTAAAGGTAAGGATTCTACTCCCAAAACTCCATAATATCTTTCCTACGCTATAGAATTGCTAGGGGTGGACTTGGAGAAAGGTTTGGGATAACCTAGGATTGTAGAATCCAGGGAAAAAGAGGAATTCTAGGGTGCTAGAGGTCTTGGGTATTGTTTATAGTTAATGGGTAATGATCAGCATGCTTTAATTCTCTAAATGTATCAGTATAAATGATAATCTTAGGTGAATTAATTGCGGGAAAGCCCGGATAGGGTTGGGATGATCATGGTTTGGCCTGGGGATTAGGATTTTGTATAATCCAGGTAATTTAGGCCAGTTAATTAACTATAGTGTTATGTGTTTGTTTCTAGACCAAGAACAAGCAAGGGATCCTGAAAAAGGGAAAGCTTTGGCACTGTAGAGCTTGATTATTCAAGGTAGGTGATGGTTATTGTTTCCTGTATGCATTGTATGTTTATGTACCTTTGTCTAAATATTTGTAAGGTTTTCATTACTTAGGGAATGATTTAGGAATGTCCAAATGTCCTGTTGTAAGTCTTGTGAAATGAACTAGGTGTTATTGCTTGTTGGTTTACAAGTGTTGATTGTTCATTGTTTGTGACTGTGTATTTATGTGACATTAGTTAGCTCGGGTACCACGCTTGGTACGGGTATATTACTAGTTGAATTGGGTACCATGCTTGGTATGTGATATACTAATGGTTGGCTCGGGTATCACGCCTAGTATGGGAAATACTGATTGGTTGGCTCGGGTACCACGCCTAGTATGAGTTTACTTTATTGTATTATTGCATTTTTACTAATGGTTCCCTGAGTGGGCCGGGTTGTGTTTATGATTTGTTATTGTGAATATGGTCCTTCAGAGACCGGGTTATCATCATATTAATTTGTGAGTTGGTTTGGTGTAGACCGGGTTGTATGTTTGACACTTAGGTGTTGTCTAGAGGGGATCCAGGGTGGATCCGGATATGTAATACGATATAATTATTGTTTAAGGTGGATTGTTGAGCATAGTTGTAAAAGTGGATTACATGTGGCAACAAGCTAGGGAGAGACTTGAAGTCTAGAATTACCTGTTGGCTTGTTTGCATGTTTCCTGTATTACATACTTGACTTTTGTACAATTTATTTGGAACTGGCTGATGATCCTACCAGTACACGGTGGTTGTATACTGATACTGCACTTGCATTTCTTTTGTGAGTACAGGAAATCTTCCAGCGGTTGACGCATGACCTCACCTGTAGGCCTGACACGTCAAGATATCAAGGGTGAGTTGTTCAATTGAGCTGCCTTGGTTTCTTTCTTATTGGTTGTAGCCCACTTGTTTAGGGCTTAGACTATTGCTTATTTTGGGGTTTCATCCCCGTACTCTAGATTTGGTAGTGTTTTGGTACAATGACCTTCAGGTCCTAGGGGATTTTTCCGCAGGTTATTTATTATAGTTTGTTTGATTTTGGTTAATTATCGCTAGTTTATTTTCTTGCACATTAGTTTTAAGCTATTAGGCTATGCTAAGGGTTGAGTTCTATTGGTTCACTCATCCAGGGGTTGGGTGGCTGCCACTCGTGGCGGTCTGGGTCATGACAAAGATGGTATCAGAGCCCTAGGTTCATTGATCTCATCGTACCAAAATAGGTCTAGTAGAGTCTTGAGGAAGGGTACAGAGATGTATGTACTTCTCCTCGGGAGGCTATAGGACTTTAGGAAAAATATCTCTTATTTCTTCCTTCATGTTGTAACTTGATTCCAATTGGTATCTGGTGATACAAATTTGTATATGACTCTTTCATTCTTCTGTCCACAGATGGTTAACACCAGGAACAATGGAGCTAGAGTGGCGGTCCCAGCGGCGGGCCTAGTTGTTAGAGGTAGAGGCAGGGATAGGGGCAAAGGTCGAGGTAGAGGCACACCCGCCAGGGGTGAAGCTCAATCTGCTGCAAGAGTGCGAGAAGCAACCCCTCCCCCACCTCAGGAATAGGTTGTATAAGATATGGAAGTTCTTGTGGAGGATGATGGGGCACAAGTGGAGGCCGCACCGGCTGGAGGTGCAGGCCTTCCCTCCATGATGCCCGAAGAATTTCAGCAGGCTTGGAACTTCTTGAGTGGTTTGGTTGGTGCCGGAGCCACCCCCGCGGGTGTTGCAAATCAGGCTCTAGGCACTCAGCCAAAAGTCACTATGTCTCCTAGGATAGATGCAGCTTTAAGGATCAGTGATTTCTTCAGGCCAATGCTAGGCCTAGTAATGACAGGAAGTGAACATGAGATGCTGACCAAGTTTCTCAAGCTGAAACCTCTCACGTTTCAGGGTATTGATAAGAAAGATGCTTGTGAGTTCATATTGGATTTCTATGAGAGGGTGCACAAGCTGGGCATTGTGCAATAGCATGGGGGTAGAGTTCATCACATTTCAACTGCAGGGTGATGCCAAGCAGTGGTGGAGATCTCATGTGGAATGTCGATCATCTGTTTTGAATCTCTCTTCTTAGAGAAGTATGTACCCCGTACTCTGAGAGCTAGGAAAAAGGATGAGTTCTTGAATTTGGAATAGGGTAGCATGTCCGTCTCTTCTTATGAGGCTAAGTTTCACGCTTTGTCTCATTTTGCTACACAGTTGTTGGGTTTCGAGGAGGAGCGGGTTCGATTGTTTGTGAAGGGTTTGAATACTGAGTTTCAGGTATTGTCTGTGCATATGACTTCATCAGGGAAAGGATTCAATGAAGTGGCAAATTATGTAACGAAACTTGAGGGAGTAAATAAAGAAGGGCAGGCTAAAGTGTTAGCCAAGAAGCCCCAAAATGAGGGAAATTACAGTGGTTCATACTCCAGGGGCCAGAATCAGTAGATATACTCAGCCCATTTTATTTAGTCAGCTCTTCCAGTGGCTACGGGTGGTCGCCCGGGAGCTAATCAACAGTTTTTAGCTCCTAGGGGCCAGGGAGCCTCTTACATGTCTGCCAACAGGTCTGCACTTGATCGTGGTTGCTTCTATTGTGGTGATCTGGGCCACTTTAAGAGGGAGTATCCTCACAGGAATACTGGTAATCAGGTTCAATAGCAGTCTAAGGCTGTGGTCCCAGCAGGTAGAGGTCTTCCACAAGGTAGGCGAGGTAACTTTTAGGGAGGCCAGGGAGGCATAGGAAATGGCGGTGTGGGAAGGGGTGTGGTGCAGCTGGCCAAGGAAGTTGCTTGGATTGATGATCAGGCTCATTGTTACGCGTTTCCATGAAGGTCCGAGGCTGAGGCATCAAACATAATGATCACAGGTACTATTCTTGTCTGTGATAGGATGACTTCGGTACTTTTTGACCCAGGTTTTACATATTCATATGTGTCTGTGAAATTCGCTATGGGTCTGGATTTGACTTGTGATATCCTTGGTTCCCCTATCCATGTTTCTACTCCAGTTGGAGATTCGGTGATTGTGACTCATTGTTTATCATAGTTGCTCTGTTGTATTTGTGGGGTTGCATACGTGGGTATACTTGGTAATTCTGGATATGGTAGACTTCAACGTCATTTTGGGCATGACCTGGTTATCCCCTTATCATGTTGTGTTGAATTGTAACACCAAGTATGTGGCTCTAGAAATTTTGGGTAAGGATAGGCTAGAGTGAGAAGAAGTGTATAGGGCCAAGCCGATAAAGGTAATATCATTTGTTAGGGCTAGTAAGCTAGTGGGGAAGAGTTGTCTAGCCTTTTTGTCTCATCTCTGAGATGATAGTGTGGAGTCCCCATTTATTGAGTTAGTTCCAGTTGTTTCAGAGTTTCGAGAGGTATTTCCAGCGGATTTGCCTGGTATGCCTCTGGACAGGGATATCAATTTATGTATTGACTTGGAGCCGGGCACTCGCCCAATTTCCATCCCTCCTTACCGTATGTCTCCGGCAGAGTTAAGGGGGCTTAAGTCTCAGCTTCAGAAACTCCTAGATAAGGGATTTATCCATCCCAGTGATTCGCCTTGGGGTGCTCCGGTCTTGTTTGTGAAAAACAAGGATGGTAGTATGCGGATGTGCATAGATTACAGGCAATTGAACAAGGTCACCATTCGAAATAAGTACCCTTTACCCAGTATTGATGATCTTTTTGACCAGTTACAGGGTGTATCCAAGTTTTTGAAAATTGACTTGAGGTCGGGATATCATCAGTTAAAGATTAGGCCTGAGGACATTCCTAAGACTGCTTTTGGGACCCGATATGGGCATTATGAGTTCTTAGTGATGTCATTTGGGTTGACCAATGCACCAACAACATTCATGAGTTTGATGAATGGGGTGTTTAAACCTTAATTGGATTCATTCGTCATCATTTTTATTGATGATATTTTGATCTACTCCAAGAGTAGAGAGGAGCATGTTGAACATCTCTGTATAGTGTTAGACATTTTGAGACATCAAAATCTTTATGCAAAGTTCCCCAAGTGTGAGTTTTAATTGACTTCAGTCGCATTCTTGGGGCATGTAGTGTCATAACAGGGGGTGATGGTAGATCCCCAGAAGATAGAGGCAGTCAAGAGTTAGGTCCGGCCTAGCTCAGTGACTAAGGTGAGAAGTTTTGTGGGACTTGCAGGCTACTATCATCAAGGATTTTGCATCTATTTCTACTCACCTGACAAGGCTGACACAGAAAGACTTACCATTTTTATGGTCTGACAAGTGTGAGGAGAGCTTCCAAAAACTCAAGACACTTTTGACCAGGGCTCTGATTTTGTCTTTGCTGGTTGAAGGTAAGGAATTTATTATTTATTGTGATGCATCACATTCTGGTTTGGGTGTTGTGTTGATGTAGGATACGAATTTGATAACCTATGCTTTTAGGCTGTTGAAGGTGCATGAGAGAAACTATCTGACTCATAATTTGGAGTTAGCAGCGGTGGTGTTTGCACTCAAGATTTGGAGACATTATCTTTATGGTGTCAAGTGTGAGGTGTTCACCGACCATCGCAGTCTGCAACATGTCTTCATTCAGAAAGGCTTGAACCTGAGGTAGAGAAGCTGGATGGAGTTGCTAAAGGACTATGATGTGACCATTCAGTACCATTTGGGTAAGGCTAATGTGGTGGCAGACGCATTGAGCCGGAAGACAGTTAGCATAGGCAGTTTGGTTTGTTTGGCGGTGTCCAAATGACCACTTGCTAAGGAGATTCAGGCATTGGAATCTAAGTTCATGCACTTGGGTATTTCAGAACAAGGTGGGGTATTGGCTAGTATTGAGGTCAAATCCACTTTCATAAAGGAGATAAAGGCCAAACAATTTCAGGATTCGCAGTTGAGCAGGCTTCGGAGCAAGGCAATATCCAGAGAGTCCGGGGATGCCACATTTGATTATGGAGGTGTGTTAAATTTTAGAGGAAGTATTTTTGTTCCTCGGGTAGATGACATGATTTAAAATATGTTGGCAGAGGCTCATGGTTCATGGTATTTGATTTATCCGGGTATAACTAAGATGTACAAAAATTTAAGGCAACTTTATTGGTGGCCTGGGATGAAAAGGGACATAGCGGATTTTGTGTCCAAGTGTCATAATTGCCAGCAGGTCAAGTATGAACACCAAAGGCCTGCAGAACTACTTCAAAGAATGCCCATTCCAGAGTAGAAGTGGGAACGGATAGCCATGGATTTTGTGGTGGGTCTCCCTAAGACTTTGGGGAGGTATGACTCTATTTGGGTCATGGTTGACAGGCTGACCAAGTCAGCTCACTTCATTTAGGTCAGGGTGGATTACAATTCGCAGCAATTGCCTAAGATCTACGTGAAAGAGGTTGTGAGATTGCATGGGGTGCCACTGTCTATTATTTTAGATAGAGGTACGCAGTTTACCTCCAAGTTTAGGGGTAAGTTGCATGAGGAGTTGGGCACTCAACTCACCTTTGGTACAACTTTCCATCCTCAGACTGATGATCAGTCGGAGAGGACGATTCAGGTATTGGAGGACATGATGAGAGCATGTGTGATTAACTTTAGGGGTCATTGGGACCAGTTCCTACCGTTATATGAGTTCTCATATAACAATAGCTACCACTCCAGTATCGACATGGCACCGTTCGAGGCTCTATATGGGAGGAGTTGTAGGTCACCTATAGGGTGGTTTGAGGAAGGTGATGTAAAGCCTTTGAGCATAGACTGGGTAAGAGAAGCACAAGAAAAGGTAAGAGGCATTCAAACCAAGTTCCTAGCTGCCCAAAGCAGGCATAAGGAATATGCGGATCACAAGGTAAGGGACATGGAGATTCAAATTGGTGAGCAAGTATTGTTGAAAGTGTCACCAATGAAGGGAGTTATGCGTTTCGGTAAGAAGGGCAAGCTCAGCCCTCGGGTTCATTGGACCGTTTGAAGTTCTTGAGATCGTAGGTCTAGTGGCTTATAGATTAGCACTGCCACCCAATCTATCGAGTGTCCATCCAGTATATTATGTATCCATGCTGAAGCGATACCATGGGTATGGGTACTACATCATCAAGTGGGATGAGGTGTTATTTGATAAGGATTTTCACTATGAAGAGGAACCAGTTTTGATTCTTGATCAGGATATCCGGAAATTGAGGACAAAGGTGATCAGTATGGTAAAGGTTCAATGAAAGCATCATCCGATTGAGGAAGCCACTTAGGAAACCGAGAAGGACATGTGAGACAAGTACCCTCACCTATTTAAGGATACAGGTACTACTCTTTTCGCTCTTTACTTTTTGTATTTTTGGGTTTGATCGTTCAAGGATAAACGATGAGTAAATTGGTATATGTTGTAAGGACCGTGCCTATCGTTGTGGGTGAACCATTCGTGTTAATTCTTAGAGTGAGAAAACTCTGGGTTTGAAAGTTTGAAATTCTTGGCTAGGCTAGTCTCGACAAGTTTTTGAGCAAGGTATGGTCTAGAGTAATCCGAGTAAGGATTGGGTTAAATATCTTGATTTGAGATAGTTTTCCATTTAGCTAAGACATAAAGGAGTCTGGGGGACTTTTCGGAATCAAATTTTGGTAAGTAGAACTCTCGGAATCGAGGTTGATGTAAAGGGGTTATTCCGGGACGTCGGAAAAATGAGTGTGTTGTAAAATTGACCAATTTTAGGGACTTTACAAATTTCAGTCCCGTGTCAACCGCCTTAGCAGTTGACACTCTGCCATAGCAACCTCCATCGTAGCGGAGAAAATACCGCTATAGCGGAAGGCAACATCGGTCAGCCTCCGCCATAGCGGACGACTCCACTATGGAGGTACCACTATAGCAGAGCGGACCACTATAGCAGAACGTGATGGGATTTAATGCAGAAATTTCCCCAAAATAGTTCAGTTTTTCTTCAAACATTTTGGGAGAAGAAGGGGGAGATTTTGGTCGATTTCCATCCGTTTTCCACCATTTTTCATCCTAAAGGTAAGGATTCTACTCCCCAAAATCTATAATATCTTTCCTACGCTATAGAATTTCTACGGGTGGACTTGGGGAAAGGTTTCAGATAACCTAGGATTGTAGAATCTGGGGAAAAAAGAGAATTCTAGGGTGCTAGAGTTCTTGGGTATTGTTTATAGTTAATGGGTAATGATCACCAATCTTTAATTCTCTAAATGTATCGGTATAAATGATTATTTTAGGTGAATTAATGGTGGGAAAGCCCGAAAAGGGTTGGGATGATCATGGTTTGGCCTGTGGATTAGGATTTTGTATAATCCGGGTAATTTAGGCCAGTTAATTAACTATAGTGTTATGTGTTTGTTTCTAGACCAAGAACAAGCAAGGGATCCTGAAAAAGGGAAAGCTCTGGCACTGTAGAGCTTGATTATTCGAGATAGGTGATGGTTATTGATTCCTCTATGCATTATATGTTTGTGTACCTTTGTCTAAGTATTTCTATGGTTTGCATTGCTTAGGGAATGATTTAGGAATGTCCAAAAGTCCTGTTTTCAGTCTTGTGAAATAAACTAGGTGTTATTACTTGTTGGTTTACAAGTGTTGAATGTTCATTGTTTGTGACTGTGGATTTATGTGACATTGGTTGGCTCGAGTACCATGCCTGGTACGAGTATACTAACAGTTGGCTCGAGTACCACGCTTGTTACTGGATATACTAACGGTTGGCTCGGGTACCACGCCTGGTATGGGAAATACTGATTGGTTGGCTCGGGTACCACGCCTGGTACGGGTTAACTTTATTGTATTGTTGCATTTTTACTAATGGTTCTCTGAGCGGACCAGGTTGTGTTTATGATTTGTGATTGTGCATATGGTCCTTGATAGATCGGATTATCATTATATTGATTTGTGAGTTTGGTCTTGGAGTAGATCGGGTTGTATGTTTGACACTTAGGTATTGTCTAGAGGGGATCCAGGGTGGGTCCGAGATATGTAATGCGGTATAATTATTGTTTAAGGTGGATTGTTGAGCATATTTGTGAATGTGTATTACATGTGGGGACAATCTAGGGAGAGACTTGTAGTTTAGAATTACCTGTTGGCTTGTTTGCATATTTCCTGTACTACATACTTGACTTTTGTACTGTTCATATACTGTTTATTTGGAACTGGCTGATGATCCTACCAGTACACGATGGTTGTGTACTGATATTGAACTTGCATTTCTTTTGTTCAGGAAATCTTCCGGCGGTTGACGCACGACCTCACCTGTAGGCCTGACACCTTAAGACATCCAGGGTGAGCTGTTCAATCAAGCTGCCTTGGTTTCTTTCTTATTGGTTGTAGCCCACTTGTTTTGGGCTTAGACTATTGCTTATTTTGGGGTTGCATCCCCGTACTCTAGATTGGGTAGCATTTTGGAACGATGACCTTCAGGTCCTAGGGGATTTCTTCGCAGGTTATTTATTATAGTTGGTTTGATTTTGGTTAACGATCGCTAATTTATTTTCTTGCACATTGGTTTTAAGCTATTAGACTATGCTAAGGGTTGAGTTCTATTGGTTCGCTCATCCAGGGGTTGGGTGGGTGCCACTTGCGGCGGTCTGGATCGTGACAGAACTGCTCGCAAATCGAACCGTCAGTCCCGACAGGTCATAAATGAGCTGTAGTCATTGTGGAAAGGCTCGAAACACAGAAAATGAACGAAAATAGAGAAAATGACCTTCAAGGTCATTACATAAACTTTTTCACAGTTATATAATATCTTTTCAAGAAAATAATGCGAGAACCCGCGATGAAGAAATAAAGAGATCTTTCTATATGAAAATATCAGTTTATAAAATAATAGGAAATTCTTGGATCACTCATGAAGTTATTAGCTTTCTTTGACAGAGTAGGTGAGCGAGCTTAAATTCGACGAGTTTGAGTCTGTATCCGAGTTAAGGAGGCTAGAAATTTATTGTTTGATTGAGTTGACATGTATATATTGCATGATGATCAGGAAGTATACTTGATGTTGTCAGTTATTTTTGACCTATTTATTCATATCAACCAAAGTGGTGGTGTTCCTATGTTTTATTTATTGAGATGAGTTTTAATGCTTGTCCGAGGACGAACAAGAGTCTAAGAGTGGGTGATGATGTTAGGTTAAAACTACATATATTTAGCCATTATTTACCTCACATTTTAGTATTTTTAATTTTCTTTTGAGTATTTATTATTTTTCTTTGTGCTTACTATTATTTTTCTATGTGTAAAAATAAAATAGTGTGACGATAAAGTGATTAGGAACAAAACTAAATTAAAGCAAAAGAAAATAAAAGAAAAAAATAGGAAAACAAGAGAGGAGACACCATTTAGTGATTGCTCCCCTGAATGAGGACAAGAAATAAGGAAAGCAATTAAAGAGAGGCAACAATGAAATAAGCTCACTGGAAAATTGTGCACCCTTGATGCGCCGCGCTAAGCATACTGCATTTCGCCAGGCCAATTTGAAATCTGATTTTTTTTCAAATTTTGTTGGACTTAGTTATTTCGTCTAGGACTCTTTCTACACCTATAAATAATCCATAAGTATGGTTTTACGTAACTTTTTATCTGGGAAGAGTTAGGAGCTGTTGTGAAGGCCATAGTTATTGGGTTTATCTTTTCTTCTCTCTATTATTTATATTTTTTTGGATGATTTATTGTATTTTATCCATGACTGTGTGGAGCTAAACATCTCATTGTAGGTTTGTGGTTCTTTCATGATTGTTGTTATTCAAATATTATTTTTGATCAATTAACTTTTCATCATTGTTTCTTCTTCTTGGTCTTAATTATTTAATCACCTTTCAAATACTATATGTGGATCATTAATTAAACTCGAGAGAAGAAATTGCAAGAATAATAAGAAGTAGAGCTTGTTCATGAACCTCTAAAGATAATGGCTCATTTTGATAATGTGAATAAAGATATACCCTTTAGTCTTGTTCAGTTGAATACAGAAAAAATATATATGCACTTCATTATTATTCAGTCACCGTAGAGATATAAGTGTAAGAATAATCGAGTAGACTTAGAGTTATTATTTTCTCCCAACACACACGCAATTTTATGTGGTTGCAAGTAATATAATGATTATAAGTAATTGGGTATTTTCAATCCCTCGTGAACTTAATTGCTAACAAGCTAAATAATTATACTATTGAGATTGTGAAAAAAAGTGTTATCCGCTTAAAGAGTTCTTTTGATTTAGTTTATTCTACTACTAACAAAGCAATAAGAGTTGGAAGTTAGAAGTTTATCACAAAAGTATTAAGATCTAAGGTTATAGATCTTGCGTAATCACATCATAGTTTATATATCTTTATTTAAGTATTATTAAGTCATCTAAAAAATTATTGTATCACAGAGTTAATAATATGGTCATGGGCTCTCGCAATACCCTAACCGTCTATCTAGAATAGCTATATCATTGAGCGGTGATAGTCGAACTAATTTGAATGAGAATAAGTTATCATCCTATATTTTACCCAACTAGGGAGATGAACCCTAGCTGTCTCTATCCTAACTGCTAATTCATCTACAGATTAACCGTGCTTCCCTTAATCCATGTTCTATATTTAGTCTTCGTCTCTCAAGTTTCTCTAGAAATTATCTATTGATCCTATTGGCCGCGAAGCAATAGAATAGGAAGCATAAGATTAAGAGAGAAAAAATTTCATGACCCCAAATAAGGTAGGACCATGCGGGCACCTACTTTAACCTATCCAAGTAGGAGAACCCTAAAGCCACCCAACCCTTAACATGCTGATATCCTTTTTAAGAGATTTCAAATGTAAGGCATAGAACAACTGTATAAAATATCAATAGTCATTAAGTAGTCAATAATATCAGGGATGCAATTTATACAAGTTACTACAATTTCTCCCAAGACATAATCTAAGCCTGTACAAGAGCTACTAAAGAATGGACATGACACAACATAGAGACACAACTACCGCCTGAGGTATAGATAAATGGAAGGTTCTGGTGGAGACTCTTCAATTCAAGCTCAAACTTCAGCCAGCCTGTCGCACATCTACACCAAGGGTGTAGCAAGAGTAGCATCAGTACAATCACACATACTAATAGGTATCATTGGCCTTCCATAATTAGTTCACATAATATCATATATAAAAATTAGGTCTAAACAGAACGTAGTCACTTCCATATGTAATAAGATAATTTGTCAAGTAGTCATCTATATGTGCTCCTCACCCATCCTCATTCAACCAGTCCTTATTACAGAACAAGGGTATCTTCTAATCTCTGCTAACTTCCCCCGGTTCACATATGGCATCTACTTACACAAGTATACTTAGTGGTAAGGCATTATACACTAACCCAGTTCACCCAGCAATTATAAACCTAACCGGTTATTCATTCTAGGTCCACATAATGTACCCGTCTATATCTAAATCATAGAAAGTCATTACAAACACTTATCGGAATGCCCCACTATGAAGCTAGTTCATCTACAACCCACTTCTCATCATACCCAGTACTCAAAGACCTTGCCCATAACTATCCTCCTAGCTCATATAGCTGACCCCAAGATAATATAACGGAATATGTAATAATAATGCAATAACATATGCAGTGATATATGCAGAATATGTACATACATGCTATGAGTCTTATGTTTTCCCACTAGAAATGACCTGTAAGGGACCCTAGGTTTTCATGTACCATACCGATGTGGTATCCACTTTGTACCAGATGTGTCAATATCACTATCTGCATAACTAGGTTCTCAGACCCATATTCTCACAAGATATTCCGTGCCCAAGACATTATACATACTTAGCCTTTTTAGCTCACTTATCATTCTTGTTCATTTAGCCTAATCATACAAGCATAATAGGGAAAACATATATAATACAACCACATCTGAAGACCAATCATAGGTTATACAATTTTATTAGAAACATACAACAAGGTAAGTCTTAACTCCAATTCAGACCATAACCTACAAACCTTTACCAACCTCGCCCATCTCATCAGTGGGTTCTACACTTCTATTCAGGTCAGACTAACTTTTCCCTCATCTTTATAATACTAACGTAAGGTTTGTATTTTGGAACATAAGATCTCCATTGTCTTAGCTTCCTTACTACCCCATTCTTTATGGACATGGGGCCTCTACATAAGTCATCCTTATTAGTCCTTGTTTTGGTTCCCATTCTAAGGCATAATCATGAGTCTGCCTAATAAGGGTTTCCAATTTAGTAAAATTGGGTTTCAACCACCCCATATAGGCATCCAAGCTCATCCTAGGTTAATTAAGAGTCGCATTAAGGTTATTCTTCCTACCAGTTGAACACCCTATAGTTCAGGCATCACCTAATTATCAAACACAAGGTTTAAGTCTTAATCACTACATCTTAGGCACTATTTATACATGCAACTCACCATTCATATAGTTATTCACAAACTAGGCTTATTATCTACATTCAACTATTACTATCCAGACTCCGTGGCCGAAGGCCTAAGCATGCTGTCTCTATCAATTTTTATACAGTAAATATGCTCACTAATCAAGTCTTGCTATTATTTAACCATAACTTATATCGAATGTTGAGTTGTTTCCATGATGCATGCAACTTACATGTTGTTCCCATCCCAAGAATCCCGGAGAAATGGTCACTATGATGGGGAGGGGAATCCACTCCTTTTTCAAAGATCTTTTCCTCCTTTTTATTAACTTTTCTAGGGTTGGGAGAGAGTTGGAACTTTTTAAGAGAAGGCCACCTTTTTGAAAAGGATATAAGGAATGAAAAGGTTTAATCCCGAGTTCTGTCCCGTGTCCTCATCCTTACAAGGGATGCTTCATCGCGAGGGACCATCGCAATGGACCCTCTTTCACTGTAATGAACCATCACGACGAGCTCAGGCTTGTCATGATGAGGTACTCTGTTAGCTTTATCTTGGTTACATTTCATGCTCATGGTTTATTTGAACACACTTAAAATCAACTCCACAATTTTAATTCACACAATTTTGTTTCAAGAATGTTAATCTGATAATTTTATCACAACTTCTTAATAACAACGGGTCGGTTGTTACAAAAATATAAGGGTAGATTCTACAAAACAATCAACTTGTGATGTTCGTATTATAGCCACAACCCTTTATAGAGATATTTTAGCCACTCATAATTTGATTATGAAGCAATGATAATGTATGAAGAATAAATTATGCTAAGCTAAGAGTTATAATGAACTCTATGAACTTCTAGCTTCCTCTACTTTTTCTTCTCCCAAAAAACTTGTGTTAAAAATGATCTAAGGGGGAATTTATAATATTTAAAATCACCTAACATACCCCTCTAAGCCAAACTGGAAAAAAGGAAAAGATTTCCCTATGCCATGATTTGCTTGCGACACGAGATCCTCCATCTCGCCCTGAGCTCACATCGCGAGCTCCTGTTGCTCACCTTAGAAATCTTCTCTTTAGAGTGTGAACTTTTGAGGGTGTGTGTTAATGCACTCACTCCAAAGCTAGCCCAATGATCTTCTAGCTTTGCTCTGAACTTTGCTTTACAAAAATTGGTCATTTATTAGTCCTATATTAACTTCTTTCACCTAAAATGCACAAAACACCTTGTATAAATTAAATATCATGAAATCAAGCAAAACTCATAAGCATTAAGCTAACGTATCCTCAAAACAAAGCGTAGATGTGGGAAAAATGTAGTGAAAAAAGTATATATTAAACACCCATTAGAATCCAACACTTTAACCTTTATTCGTCCTTGAACAACCAACATATTCCTAGCTTAAGCTCCCTTCTACGATGAAAGTTCAATAAACTTACCCCTATATTTCTAAGACATTTCAATGCAAGCAACTTTCAAACAAAGTGCATTTGAATAATTCGTAACAAAAGATTTTCATCAAGACGACGGAACCTCTAAAATTGACTCTTTACTTAATATATGGGGAAAATCAACATGTAATCAGGAAAAGAAATCAAACAGCTCACCAAGTTTATATCATCTATGTGCCCTCACTTTAAGAGAGATTCCCCCACATACATTCACAATATATGATGACTCTTGGACATATAAATAAATCAATCACACTCACTCTCACAAATGAATTCACATGTATACAAGATATACCATAATCTTGCCTTTAGTGTAATATTCCATTAACAAAAGCGTAGAAACATAGGATCAAAAGTTCTTTATTTGCTAGTAATTTTGGCTAAGAGATAGTAGGAAATACTTGGTTAAAATAGTGACTATTCTCCCTATGCACTTTTAAGACTACAACTTTTTGATCTCTTAAATCTCTTCTTCTCTTTGTGACTACCAGTATTCAACTTTTCTTTCAATCCTCTTTTTTCATCTTCTTTCATTTTTAAGTATTCACCCTTTTTCATACATTGTTAGCAAGGAGAAATTTCTTCTCTTTTTTTTGTTCTTATTTTTATTTTCTCACCTTACTACAACAACTATCCTTTATGCATATGCACCGTTTAAATTTCTTTCTTTTCTTTCTTAAACTAATTCTCATTAATTCACCATCCTTTCCTTTTGTACTTTTGAGTCTTAACTTTAAAGTGCACTAGGGACTTTTATATCAAATTAATGCAAGATTAATCAAAGAAGGAGAAAAGCTAATAGGCTATCAAGAAACAAATTAAAGAGGCTCAAGGGGGCTAACTATGAATAATGAGAGGTAGGTAAAATTATAGTCAAAATTCAGTTTCCAAAGAAATGCCTTAATCATATCCGATGAATCAATAGTTTATTTCACTTTACACACACACCAGGTAAGTTTTTGATACCAATGCAAAATATAGAATATACAAACCTTACCACATAGGCACACCATGGAACATAAATGAAAAATTTGGCTCCCTATCAACTCTCTACCTAACAACACAAAATTTAATTCAATCAATGTATTATTAAGCCATTTTTATTCATTAGAGTCAATCTTAGAGCCACATGTCTTTAACAAGGAAATCTATCTTTGTATGCATAATATTATTGAAAGAGATACCTAACACAATCTTAGCATATCTAGATTAAGTACCTAGATTATTAAGGCATTTGAGTTACTCTAACTCTTTTTCATCCTAAAGAAAAAAAAACTAAAAAGTAAAAATATCCTAAAAATTAAGAAAGATATCTACGAGTACAATTTAAAGGATTTTCTTGGAAAAGAATCAAAAATAAAACCAAGGATTGTATCAACTATTGATATGACACACTAATTAAATAAAAAAATTCTATAACATAAGTTAATTACCGAACTACTTAATTAATAACCTACTTAGAACATTAAAATCCTATCATTATTAGTACAAACTGAATTAAAATATACTTTCTAGAAAGCATGAAATAAATCAAAATAATGGTCAAGTGACCAAAATAAAAATCATCCAAGCATAATAATAATACAGACCCAGTATCGAATAAATAGAGTTTCTTAATCTCTCACCTCACATTTAAAGATTGGCACTGTCCTCAGTGCCACAAATTAAGTCAAAAGTAAGAGAGGTAGAAAGAACTCTCTGGTCATTTATCCTGATAGTCTGTAGGTGCAAACTCGGAGTCACCGTTATCACAATTGCACTCTGGAATCTCTTAATCCTCATCTGCATTGCGAACAGGTGATAGAGGGGTAGGGATGTTGTCATCTAATGGATCCTCAAACTATAAGCCAATCTTGCACATAAGCCGTGCATTAGCATTGAGAGGATACCGCTCCTATACCTTTGAAATATCCTTCTTAGTCACAGATTATCCAAGAGACACTTGAAGCCTCGCCATGTCATACATCAACCCAGCAAGACAATCATCTCTAGCATGGCACTTCGAAGCTCTCATTGATAATCCATCGATATCCTTAAGTGTTTTCACTATGGTGACATCAACCAATATGCCACCCCTAGAAGGATAGTAATATGCAAGCTCTACCATGGCCGGCTGCTACTGGAAGAACTAAGTCAAGTTCCCACAAAAGAAAAAGCTACGACCATTACCAGTTATGCATGTATCATCATTGCACGCATAATAACATCCACATTCACTTGCTTACCTGTCATCAAGTGGTACACTAAACACCCATTGTCTCTAGTAACCACTGTGGTATGTTCATATTGTAACAACCTAGCACACATAATATTCAACTACACATGGGACTTCTGTATAAAATGGCTCATGTTGAGAGTGCTATGTGCCCCATTGGACCTCCTACGGTTCTATCTAACTGTAGAATGCATCACAAAGTGTGTGACATATCGCTCGACATGGTGGACGTGTATGTAGCTCACCAAACAGGGAATAAGGAACAATTAGTTCCCTCAAGAGGCTGTAAATTATCTCATCTCTAAATAGGATCATTATACCCTTTAATTTCATCTCATATGGGATCTGTATGGGGTGACAATTCATATATAATTCCTGGATAAGGCTGAGGTTTCACTCGCCAGGATTCTCAAAGACAAACTTTAGGCCCAACTCCTGTATTCGTGCCTAATTATATAAATACTCAGAGCAAAGTCTTACCTTATGTATCAATACCTCATTAGGGTACCTCTCTCTTATAAACTTGTTTAACCACATACTAACACTCTCTTCAACCCATTTGATCCAAAATATCTTAGGGATCGGAAGATGTAGTGGTGGTGAACTAGGTTATACTGGGTATACACTCCCAGATGCTCAACCTGTATGATCCCTTTTCTTCATTATCTCTCAGGAGCCATCCCCCTTTATTTGTTTTATTGTGAACCTTTCATTGTACCTAAAAAATTTCAAGCATTAATTATCATATAATGAGGCTAAAAAATTATGCAACTATGGAATTATTAGACCACACACTTAATTTGCTAGAACGGGTACTATGACTTCCTCGCATATATTATTCACAATAAAAAAATATCCTACCAATATTTTCCATACTTAAGTTTCTCCATATATGGACCACCCCCCATTTACACTATTTTTGGTCTTTTAAAATTGTAATGACCCTCCAGGTCATTTACTTTTTTTTTATGCTTTTTCTACGTTTTAAGATTTTTCGCAGCGGCTACAAGTCATTTATGACTTGTCGAGATTGATGGTTTGGTTCTCAAGCCGTTCGTTAGGTCTTTATGTCCATTTCCTATTTTAGAACACGAACTTAGGAAATCCTTGACTTTGGTCAACTTTCTTGGTAATTATGCTCGGAATCAAATTTTGACAGTTTCATTAGCTCTAGAATAGGAATTTTGGTCTAGTATGACCCTTGGTCAGGGTCTGGGAGCTTTCAGTTTGATTTTGTCTTATTTTCTGTGTTTTTAGGCTAGTTTGGCTTGTAGGATTGACTTTGGTCAACATTCTTAGAAGACGACCTCATATAGGATTTTCGTCAGTGCTGTTAGCTTCAAAATATTGACTTTGGTCTAGAGGGACCTTTTGTTCAGGTCCCGAGGCTTCTAGACTTGTTTTTTTCCTTTGAGTTCCATATTGATAAAAGTTAGTTTTGGACATGGGGACCACTTATTGTTAAAACAATCTCCATTGGGAGTTTTGTCAATTCTACTGAGTCCAGAATGCTGTTTCAGATGGGGTAGCATGGTTGGTTTGTGTTCTCGGGGTTCCGAATAAATCTCGAGGGTCTATCGGGGGATTTTTTAGCCTTTGAGAATTGCTGGTTGCTATTGTATGTTGAAGATCAGTTTGGTCATCGAGACTGTGAGGTGGCCATCACGTTCATGATGGTCTAAGATTTTTGACCATCATAAATGTGTGGGTGGCTCCTTGCGACCGTGATAAAGCAGGCTGGGACTTGGTCCAGCCTGTTCTACGCAATCACATGGTTGAACTATCACGAGCGTGATGGTCTGTCTAGCTCATTTCTCACGATTACGTGGGGTCCCTCACGATCATGATGAAGGACACTTGGCAGCTATATAAGCTGCCAACTTTATTTTCATCACCTCGTGTACAAAAAAATTCCATTGATAATCTTCCAAAGCTCTGCTCCAAACTTTAATTGGTCTAGTAAGCCCCCTCTTATCCTTCTACTCTTGAACTTGTAGGACTTCAGGGCTGTTTTGAGCCCCGAAATGAGTCCCATTTGCGCTCAACTTTTTAGCATGGGTTCCTTGACCTATTGTGGACATAATTGTGATTTTTGTTTTCCATTTTGTTGCATTGGCCTCAAGGGTCATTTTCGACCCAATTTTTGGCTCGAATTTCCGTATAGTAATATGGGTGTTAATATTCTTGTCTTGACCCCTGGATTGTGTTCATGATAGCGTGGTAGCTTTTTGAGGCTATTCGGAAGGGGAAGGCACATGAGTGACAGTTCGTGTTTGTGGTTCGGCCCCGAGGTAGGTTACGATTTACTTTCCTAGACTAAGTTTAGTTAGATTATATATATTATAAGTTACTTTTATGTTAGGTTGGACTTTAGGTCGAATTAGGCTTAAATCATGTGACTTGTATAACTTGGCCATTTTGGATTAGAGATTAGAATTATTATTGTTATCCTTGGTGTAGGAGCTCGTAGTATTGTTGGGGCTATCATAGAATTCTTAGTATGCTTTTAGGAGGTTTTAGAGGTAGAATAGATGCTTTTATCTATTTTCATAGTTATTTTCCATTCTTTTTGCCTTATTATCGGTTGTGTGTGTAACTGTGGGCCAGAGGCCATAGCTTAGATTTAGGTGGAGTTTCCAGGTCAGTTCTCTTAGTTGGAGGGTGTCTTGCCATGTATTGCCTTGTTGCGTGCTATATTCTCTGAATGTGGAAATTTCATGCTCATATTGCATTCTCATGCCTAGCGATACAAAAAATAATGTTTTTCAAGGTTTTTGGTTCAAACTTGAGACATACTATGGTTATCATGATATTTGAATTTAAAGGAGTTATCTTGAGTTTTATTACTAATTTTGGAAAGAAAAGGAAAAGTACTACTTTTATAATCGGTTTGAGGGGTGTTTCTGGACCTTTTCTCCATTTACTTTACTGTTGATAAGTCTGATGATCGATTTTGGGCACCCCAATGTGATATTCTGAGTTTTATTTTCTATGCATATATTGATGAGTCTGATGCTAAATTTTGGGCGCCTGATGCGTTATTCCTTGTTTTACTATTATACATATATGCATCACATCGTCACCCCTTATTGCATTGCGTTATGCTTGAGTGTACTTGGAATGTCTGCTGCCTTGATTCCACTCTTGGTTGTTACCTTCTTCCCTGTTTGCCCGGTTAGTTTGGTTTTATGTTTTATAACTAAAGTTAGGTAGATCCCTGTAGTTAGCTTACTTTCCTGTAATTTATATTATATATTATTTTTTTGCACTTGATTGGCCTATGATGCTTACTGGGTACCCGTTATTCTAGTATTCATACTACACTCTACATCTTTTTCTGATGCAACACTTAGTACGGGCAACCCCCAGTGATCCTCCCATCGTTCAAGGCCAGCTGTTGTTCGAATTGTGGTGAGCTCCCACCATTTTGGAGAATTTTACTGCTTTCCTTCTACATTTCTGTCTATATTTTGTATCTTGGATAGACAGAGTTTATTGTAAAGCTACTATGTACTTTGGACACTCTTATACCGGTGACACCAGGTCCGGGTTGGTTCTTATGTATATTTTGTCTTCTTGGTCACTTTAGGGCCACCTATGTATATTTAGTACTGCTAGTATGTATCTATGCTATTGGCCCTACATCTTTTGTATATCTCTTCCGCTTTCCTTATTTAAACTGCTTTATTTATTGATGCACCCAAATTACACCTCCTTTTAGAAGCGTAAGCGGTCGCTGTTCAAATATAGAACCCAATGAAAGTTGGAGTCAATCCCACAGGGAATATGGTATGACTATGGTTTATTAGTGTTTACTTGCACTGTTATCCATTTATTTCCCTCGAAAAGGGGGGTTTTAAGTAACAAATATTAAACGTAACTTAGAATCGTAACAAGTAAAAAGTATCAGTTTCATAGGTTGTTATCAATAAGAGAAGCGACTAGGGTAGTGTTCCCCATGAGATCATAACTTAGTAAGGCATTGTACTTAGTAGACTAGTTTGGTTCTTAGCATGCAGAATCGATAAGTTAGGCTCACCTAAATAGTTGGTCCCTCAGATAGATGAATTTCACCACACGCCTTGGTCCGGCCGTGGGTGTATGATTTATGTCCCTTACCCTGGATCTCATATTAGCTATTCCCGGACAAGGTCAAGATATTAGATGAGGGTTGGTAGCCTCAAATCTCCATTGTTAAACAACCCTTTTCCCATCCGTTACCCCCTTGGTCCGGCAAGTAAAGATAAGGCGAGTTCTAATATTGTACACCATTAAAAAGCAATCAATGCGAAGGGAAGAACAATACATGCATAAACACCGCCCTAGAATTACCAAGTACTTTTCCTACTTAGTTAATCCTTCATGGTTCCCACAACCCTAGTTGTGGATTTAGCTACTCATGTTCATAAGTAAACAAACAAGAATTGTTGGAACAATCATGTGTATAGACTTACGAGAAGAAGTACAGGAATCCAAAATCTTGAAGAAATCTCAAGAACTCTTCAATAAAATCAAGAACAATCTTTGAATATTCAAAACTATGAATTAATGTCTCAAAAACTAGTCACAGTGTAGTAAACTTGGTAACAAAAGTCGGAACCCTAAAATAAAACCTAAGGGGTAGTATTTATAGAAAACAAAGACCAAATCCTAAGACTGGGAAATCTGGATGCGGCACCTCTAACGGGATGCCTCACGGGCCATCATGGATGCAACAACCATCGTGGGTACTTATCGAGCTTCTTTCCATTTGAGCTCCAAGTCCGCTGCTTGGTTCTCACGGGTTGCTGCGATGGGATGCCATGGCTGCAACACCCATCGTGGTTGCCCATTGGCTCTCCTTGGTCTCTCAACATTCTCACTGCCTTATTTCCACGGGCAGTTGTGATGGGACGTTGTGATTGCGATGACCGTCGTGGTTGCCCATCATCCTTACTTAGCTGCTTCACATTGGTCTCTGGCTCATATCGATGGTCCCTGTGACATTCCGTCATGTCTTTCACAAGCGTCGTGACAGCCCATCAGGCTTCTACTGCTAGCTCGTTCAGACTTCTTCTTCCATGGGACATGGTGGATCCCGCACCCGTGGGGCATGATTTTTTCCCAGAAAACTGCAATATTTTGGTATTTTCATCTTTTCAATACTTTTCCCTGTACAAGCAACAAACAACATCAAATCTAACAAAACAGGCTTAAGAACACCAAAAAATCCTTAGTATTAAGCATCAAAAGTGCCGTAAAATCTTGGCACATCATTTATCTTCCACATTGTTGGGTTGGCTTGTCTACCGAGGGGTTATGTAGGTGCCATCATGGCCCATTTTTTGGGTCGTGACAAAAATTTACTAAGTTAACTAACTTATCCTTAAGATGGTCATCATCCATTTATGATAGGGTACATAACGTCTATGACTATAATTTGATAATTGTTTTCATCACCTATATGCAATATTTCAAGTCTAATATCAAGTGTTCATATGCAAATGTCTACATTTTTCCTCAATTTCTGCCAATTTATCAAATTTCATAACAACAAATTCCAATCAACAATTATGAGGTTTACATCTATCACAAATATCACAATTTATTTTTGTAACACCCCAGGACTTCCAAGCCCAGGCTAAGCTCAGAAAAACTAATAGGAAAATAATTTCAAAATAATTTCCAAACTTTCCAGGAACCACGGGTCAAATGATGGCCCA
Source organism: Jaltomata sinuosa (assembly GCA_003996215.1). NCBI lineage: Eukaryota > Viridiplantae > Streptophyta > Magnoliopsida > Solanales > Solanaceae > Jaltomata > Jaltomata sinuosa. The sequence continues at coordinate 157,983 of QJPP01000158.1, forward strand.
TCGTTCAAAAGGATGGACTGTCTTGTTGAACCATAGTCCCTAATCCAGTAGCCTGTCAGTTCTCCCCAGGGACCACGGCTCAGACAACGGACATCGTTCAGAAGAACGGTCCATCATTTGAGGTCGTAGTCCCAAGTCCAGTAGACTCTCAGCGCTGATCCCAGGGACCACGAGTCAAACCAAGGATCATGGTTTAGAACCACGGCTTGACCTAATGCACGTGGTTCCCCAAGATCAGAGGACCCCAGATTCCAGCCCCAGGAACCACGGGTTAAATGATGGCCCGTCGTTCAGAAGGATGGACCGTCCTGTTGAACTGTTATTCCTAGGAACAGAGGCCCTAAAACCCACAGGAAGAACCACGGCTCCAATTGATGGTCCGTCATTTAGAAGGATGGTCCATCAACCAAGCCGTAATCCCTGAGCGTGATTTTCTGTAGATTCTTTTAAACTTTCCCAGGGGTATTTTGGTCTTTTCCTAACTATTTTAATTCCGATTATAAGTTAGTTTGGCGGTAATTAAAGGGTTTTTAACTCTATTTCTCCCTCATTACTCCTAAATCACTCATACTTAGCAAATCTCTCAAGAACAAAATGCTCTCTCTCAAGAATAAGGCAAAAAGGATTTTCTCCAAGTTCCTCTCAGAATCCAAGGTTCAATCGTAGAATCTTCATACATGTATGTGGGATTTCACTAGTGGGTTCCTTTTACCCATTAGGTCCCTATTACTCAGTCAAATCCCTTCAGTTCTCAATCAATGCTAAAAACCTAGGGTTCATAGACCTTAGAGAATTCTTGCTATTCAGATGTTATGGAATTATATAATGCTTAGTCCATATTTCTTGGAGAATCAGTATAGTTCATGTATAGAATTCAGAACCTTAACTTGTTGTAATTTTCAGTACTCCATATATTATACATGTTAGGCAGACTCAGTCAGATGAATAGATTTCAGAATTTGAATGTCATATCCTACAACTTGGTTGTGTGCATTCTCAAATTATATCAGTATTTTGAGCTATCCAGTGTTAGAGTTGCATGCTAGCTTATATTCAGTTTGGAGTAGACTTAGTACCAAGTGGACTAGGGATGAGGGCTTAGCTATCAGCTTAGGCTATAACCCTTAGTAGCAATCCCCAAGTCCCAGAACTACGGCGCCACCATAGGTTTAAAGGAGTCAGCTGTCAGACTAGGCTGCACCTCCTTGTCCCTTGTGGAAATCAGTAGTTGATCCACATCAGAATCGTTTGTACCTTTGGCAAGGTATGAATGCCCTTCCATCCAAGGTTACAGGTTAGCCCCACAGTTAGCTCAACTTGGGGTTTGTCGGTTAGTAGTATCTCCCACAGTCAAATTCATGTGCATTGACCTTGTATTCAGTACTCATGTTCAGTATTCAGATCAGCATGTTATTTCATGATTTATACTTGGTCACTGCATTCAGTATAGCTCTCATTTAAAGTTCGGCATGTTTATTCTTATGTTCAGTTTTTTATATATATATATATATTGTTCAGTCCAGCTTGTATCCTGCATGCTCAGTACATTCAAAGTATTGATGCATACTTTTGTGCTACATTATTTCATGATGTAGGTTCAGGCACTCAGCATCCAGATCGCGCCTAACTTGACCTCCGGTCCATACTCAACAACTCAGTGGTGAGTCCTCAATAGTTCGAGGATAATAAACATGCCTTTATTTCAGTATTTATCTTCAGTTTTCAGTTTTGCTAGAGTTAGATGGGGGCATGTCCCAGCAACTCCTATTCAATTAGATGGCTTTTAGACATAGACTAGATTCAAAACTTTTAGTATTGTTATTCAGTCAGTACTAAACCAGATTCTTATATATTCAGATTTCATTTGGGTTCTTCCCGCTTTCAGATATTTAATTGCTTTAGTTTTCTGCACAGTACATATCTTTAAACTGGTTTTAGTTAGATATGCCATGCCATGGGTTAGCTTGGGGTCACTCATGAGACTAAGCACTGTGTCGCATCCAGGGGATAGCCTCGGGGTATGACAAACTTGGTATCAGAGCATAAGGTTCAAGTGTCCTAGGATGTCTGAAAGACGCATCAAGTAAAGTCTTCTTCATGGGTGTGAAGTGCGCCACACTTATGGAGGGGGGGCTATGAGACGTTATTAAGAATAACTTCCCTTCTTTCTTTTCCAGCTCATGCTATAGAGTGTGAACTCTAATTTATCTCTCTCTATTCTAACTCGTGCTCTTCACATTTTATAAAAATGCCTCCAAGAAGAGCTAACGCTAGAAACAAGCCAGCAGCCCTAGCAGACCCCTTAAATGAGCAGGTTACGCATGCCGAATTCAGGGCTGCCTTCAAAGTTCTCGCTCAAGCCATGACCGCTCAGGTCAACCAGCAAGCTGCTGCACCAGCTCCACCTCAGGTCAATGCTGCTGCAGCAAGAATCTGGGACTTCACTCAGATGAACCCTCCAGAGTTTCATGGGTCCAATTCATAAGAGGATCCCCACAAGTTCCTTAAGGACATCCAGAAGGTCACTGATATTATGGGTGTCACTTAAGTCGAGGGTGCAGACTTGGTCACTTATTAGCTAAAGGGAGTGGCCTACACTTGTTACCAGCAGTGGAAGGAATCCCGTTGTACCAATGCAGGACCAGTGACTTGGGATATGTTCAGGACTGCTTTCTTGGACAAATTCTTCATACTAGAGCTCAGGGAAGCTAAGGTTCAGGAATTCATCAACTTGAGGCAGGATGACATGAGTGTACAGGACTACGCTCTGAAGTTCACACAGTTATCCAAGTATGCTCCAGCGATAGTAGCTGACTCACAAGCTTGCATGAGCAAGTTTGTGTTGGGTGTGTCCGATGATATGGTCAAGGAATGAAAGACGGCCATGCTTGTGAAAGAAATGGACTTCTCCAGGTTAGTTACTTATGCTCAACAAATTGAGGAGGAAAAGATCAAGGAAAAGAGAGGTGATGCTAAGAGGGCTAGGATAGATGATTATAGCCACTTTCAGCAGAGGTCAAAGGGTGCAAATCGCTCTCAGTATCGACAAAAAAATTCAGCACCATCTCCATCTTCTGCTAGTGCCCCAGTGCCTAAGTTCAGGAAGGATCAACGGGGTAGAGCGTCTAGCTCCAAGTCCCAAGGTTTGGTTACTAGTGGGCGTACTAATCCGATGTGTAAGAAGTGTGGTAAGAACCACCAAGGTGAGTGCATGGAAGGCAGCGGAAATTGCCTTGGATGTGGTAAGCTGGTCACATGATGAGGGATTGTCCCATAGTTTCTCAGAAAGGTAAGGATGTTCGCCCTCAGACTCAGACTGGTTCTACAGCAGCTCCCGTAGGTCGCCCTACTCAGAAGGGTACCTCATCTGGTACGGGTGGCGGTCAGTGCCAGAACAGGTTGTACGCACTTCAGGGTCGTCAGAACCAGGAAGATTCTCCCAATGTGTTCACGGGTACGTTACGAGTTTTTAATACTGATGTTTTAGCATTGTTAGACCCAGGGCTACACTTTCCTTTATAGCTCCATATATAGCAGTAAACTTTGTTGTCAGTCCAGAAACTCTCCTAGAACCCTTTTTAGTCTCTACTCCAGTTGGTGACCAGTTATAGCTAGACGAATATACAGAAATTTCCCAGTCATAGTTTCCCAGAAAGTCACCTTAGCAGATCTTGTAGAATTATAAATGGTAGACTTTGATATCATTCTAGGCATGGATTGGTTACACTCATGTTATGCCTCTGTCGATTGTAGAACTAGGATCATTCGGTTTCAGTTTCCTAACGAGTTGATCCTAGAGTGGAAGGGTAGTAGCTCAGCACCTGTAGGTCATTTCATTTCCTACCTTAAGGCCAGAAAGATGATTTCCAAAGGGTACATCTATCATCTAGTTTGGGTTAAGGACTCAAAATATGAAACCCCAACTCTTGAGTAAGTCCCAGTAGCCAGTGAGTTTCTAGAAGTGTTCCCTGAAGATCTTCCCCGAGTTCCCCCAGAAAGGGAAATCGACTTCAGAATTGATCTCCTTCTAGATACCCAGCCTATTTCAATTCCTCCTTACAGGATGGCTCTAGCTGAGCTTAAGAAATTGAAAGATCAGTTGAAAGACCTTTTAGATAAAGGCTTCATCAGACCCAGCATCTGTCCATGGGGTGCTCTAGTATTGTTCGTGCGTAAGAAAGACATTTCACTCAGGATGTGCATAGACTATCGTCAGTTGAATAAATTCATAATCAAGAACAAATATCCTATCCCCATGATTGACGACTTATTTGACCAGCTTAGGGTGCCAGTTATTTCTCTAAGATAGACCTCAGATCCGGCTATCATCAGCTCAAAGTCAGAAATAGTGACATCCCGAAGACAGCCTTTAGAACTCGGTATGGTCACTATGAATTTGTTGTTATGTCTTTTGGACTAACCAATGATCCTGCAGCTTTCATGGACTTAATGAACAGGGTGTTCAAATAGTATTTAGACTTGTTCGTCATCGTTTTTATTGATGATATCCTCGTTTACTCTAGAAATGAAGAGAAGCATGTGACTCATTTGAGGGTTGTTCTGCAAACTCTCAAGGATTGCCAGTTATTCGCTAAGTTCAGCAAGTGTGAATTTTGGTTGCAGTCGGTCGCTTTCCTTGGTCATGTGGTATCCAAAGAAGGGATTCGTGTTGATTCCCAGAAGATCGAGGCAGTAAAGCACTAGCCCAGACCCACCTCTCTGACTGACATTAAAAGTTTCTTGGGTTTAGCTGGTTATTACCATATATTCATCAAAGGATTTTCATCCATAGCTGCCCCATTGACCAAGTTGACTCATAAAAAGGTCAAGTTACAGTGGTCAGACTAGTGTGAGCAGAGTTTCTTAGAACTGAAGACCAGGTTGACTACAGATCCTGTCTTGACTCTACCAGAGGGTTTAGATGGTTATATGGCTTATTGCAATGCATACAGAGTCATCCTGGGATGTGTTTTAATGCAGCAGGGTAAGGTCATAGCTTATGCCTCCAGAAAGCTTAAGGTCCATGAGAAGAATTACCCGACTCATGACCTTGAGCTTGCAGTGGTGGTGTTTACCCTAAAGATCTGGAGGCACTATTTGTATGGTGTCCATGTTAACGTGTTCACAGACCATAAGAGCCTCCAGTATGTGTTCACCCAGAGAGAGTTAAACCTTCATTAGAGGAGATGGCTTGAATTCCTCAAGGATTATGACATGAATGTGCTCTACCACCCGGGTAAGGCCAATGTAGTGGCTGATGCCCTCAACAGACTGTCTATGGGTAGTGTGTCTCATGTTGAGGAAGAAAAGAGAGAACTAGTCAGAGATGTTCATCGGATGGCTCGCTTAGGGGTTTGTCTTATGGACATGTTAGAAGGCGGTGTGATAGTTCAAAATGGAGAAAAATGTTCACTAGCAGCAGAGGTTAAGGAGAAACAAGATAGTGACCCTATATTGCTTCAGTTGAAGGGTGTAGTTCATCAGCAGAGAGTAGAGGTTTTATCCCAAGGGGGAGATGGTGTACTCCGCTACCAGGGTCGCTTGTGTGTTCCAAATATGGGTGAGTTAAGGCAACAAATCTTTACAAAAGCCCATAGTTCCAGATATTTCATTCATCCAGGTGCCACTAAGATCTACCATGTTCTACGGGAAGTCTATTGGTGGAATGGCATGAAGAGAGACATCGCGGATTTCGTGTCCAAGTGTCCCAATTATCAACAGATAAAGGTAGAACATCAGAAACCAGGAGGTGTGACTCAGGAAATTAGCATTCCTACTTGGAAGTAGGAAGTGGTTAACATGGATTTCATAATGGGTCTACCTCGTACTCGCAGGCAGTATGATTCCATTTGGGTAATAGTGGACAAAATTACCAAGTCAGCTTACTTCTTAGTAGTCAGGACTACAGATTCAGCTAAAGATTATGCCAGGCTCTACATAAGTGAGATAGTCAGGTTGCATAGAGTTCCTTTGTCTATCATCTCAGATACAGGCCATCAGTTTACATCTCTCTTCTGGAAGTGATTCTAGAAAGGTCTTGGCACTCAGGTAAAGCTCAACACAACATTTCACCCCAGACGGATGGTCAGGCAGAGCGTACCATTCAAACTTTAGAGGATATGTTGAGAGCTTGCTTGATTGATTTCAAGGGTAGTTGGGATGATCACCTACCTCTCATAGAGTTTGCCTACAATAACAGCTACCACTCCAGTATTCAGATGGCCCTATACGAGGCTCTATATGGGCCCAGATGTAGATCACCTGTTGGTTGATTTGAAGTAGGTGAAGCAGCCTTGATTGGACCAGATTCAGTTCATGAGGCTATGGAAAAAGTTCAGCTCATCAGAGACAGGCTTAAGACAGCTCAGAGTCATCATAAATCCTATGCAGATGTTAGGAGAAGAGACTTAGAGTTCGAAAGTGATGATTGGGTTTTCCTGAAAGTGTCACCCATGAAGGGTGTGATGAGATTCGGCAAGAAAGGGAAGCTCAGTCCCAGGTATGTAGGCCCTTACAAGATCCTGAAAAGGGTTGGTAATGTGGCTTATGAGTTAGAGTTGCCAGCATAATTAGTAGCTGTTCACCCAGTCTTTCACATTTCCTTGCTGAAGAAGTATGTGGGTGATCCGACATCGATGGTCCCCTTAGAAAGTATGGATGTGAAGGATAGCCTCACCTATGAGGAGGTTCCAATTGAGATTCTTAACCGTCAAGTTCGTAGGTTGAGAAATAAGGAAGAAATAAGGAAGTCACTTCAGTCAAAGTTTTGTGGAGGAATCAGTTCGTAGAGGGAGCTACTTGGGAAGCAGAAGCAGCCATGATATCCAAGTACCCTCACCTCTTTCCCTCCGACTCAGTTTCATCTTGAGGTAACAATTCCTCTTCAGTCTCTCAGTTTACTCTTATGTAATTCAGTCTCAAGTACTTTGTTCTGTCAGCTTTCCTTGCATTTCAGCTTATGTGCATGTTTATGGAACTTAGTTCAGTCAGATATCAGTTTCTAGTACTCAGTTGGTAGGGAGTTCAACTCTTTCCCTCTAAACTCAGCATGTTCAGTCTTTATTCGGGGACGAATAATCCCAAGGGGGAGATATTGTAACACCCCAGGACATCCAAGCCCAGGCTAAGCTCAAAAAAACTAGTAGGAAAATAATTTTAGAAAAATTTCCAAACTTTTCAGGAACCATGGGTCAAACGATGGCCCTTCATTTAGAAGGATAGACCGTCCTGTTGAACCGTAGTCCCTGATCTAGTAGCCTGTCAGTTCTCCCCAGAGACCACGGCTCAGACAACGGACCGTTATTTAGAAGAACGGTCCGTCGTTTGAGGCCGTAGTCCCAAGTCTAGTAGACCCTCAGCTCTGATCCTAGGGACCACGAGTTAAACCATGGATCGTGGTTTAGAACCATGGCTCGACCTAATGCACGTGGTTCCCCAGTATCAGAGGACCCCAGATTCCAGCCCCAAGAACCACGGGTCAAATGACGGCCCATCATTCAGAAGGACGGACCATCCTGTTGAACAGTTGTTCCTAGGACCAGAGGCCCTAAAACCCACAGGCAGAACCACGGCTCCAGTTGACGGTCCGTCATTCAGAAGGATGGTCCGTCAAACAAGCCGTAGTCCCTGAGTGCAATTTTTTGCAGATTCTTTTAAACTTTCCCATGGGTATTCTGGTCCTTACCCAATTATTTTAATTCTGATTCTAAGTTGTTTTGGGGATAATTAAAGGGTTTTCAACTCTATTTCTCCCTCATTACTCCTAAATCACTCATACTTATCTCTAGAACAGAACGCTCTCTCTCAAGAACAAGGCAAAAAGGGTTTTCTCCAAGTTCCTCTTAAAATCTAAGGTTCAACCGTAGAATCTTCATACAGGTATGGGGGATTTCACTAGTGGCTTCCTTTCACCCATTAAGTCCCTATCACTCAGTCAAATCCCTTCAGTTCTCCATAAATATTAAAAACCTAGGGTTCATAGACCTTAGAGAATTCTTTCTATTCAGATGTTATGGAATTATATAATGCTTAGTCCATGTTTCTTGGAGAATCAGTATTGTTCATGTACAGAATTTAGAACCCTAACTTGTTGTAATTTTCAGTACTCCATAGATTATACATGCTAGGTAGACTCAGTCAGATGATTAGATTTCAGAATTTGAATGTCATATCCTACAGCTTAGTTGTGTGCATTCTCAAATTATATCAGTATTTTGAGCTATCCAGTGTTAGAGTTGCATGCTAGCTTATATTCAGTTTGGAGTAGACTTAGTACCAAGTGGACTAGGGATGAGGGCTTAGCTATCAGCTTAGGCTATAACCCTTAGTAGCAATCCCCAAGTCCCAGAACTACGGCGCCACCATAGGTTTAAAGGAGTCAGCTGTCAGACTAGGCTGCACCTCCTTGTCCCTTGTGGAAATCAGTAGTTGATCCACATCAGAATCGTTTGTACCTTTGGCAAGGTATGAATGCCCTTCCATCCAAGGTTACAGGTTAGCCCCACAGTTAGCTCAACTTGGGGTTTGTCGGTTAGTAGTATCTCCCACAGTCAAATTCATGTGCATTGACCTTGTATTCAGTACTCATGTTCAGTATTCAGATCAGCATGTTATTTCATGATTTATACTTGGTCACTGCATTCAGTACAACTCTCAGTTACAGTTCAGCTTGTTTATTCTTTTGTTCAGTTATATATATATCTATTGTTCAGTCCAGATTGTATCCTGCATGCTCAGTACATTCAAAGTACTGACGCATACTTTTGTGCTACATCATTTCATGATGTAGGTTCAGGCACTCAGCATCCATCTCGTGCCTAACTTGACCTCTGGTCCGTACTCAGAAGCTCAGTGGTGAGTCCCCAATAGTTCGGGGACAATAGAAATGCCTTTATTTCAGTATATATCTTCAGTTTTCAGTTTTGCTAGAGTTAGCTGGGGGCATGTCCCAGCAACTCCTATTCAGTTAGATGTCTTTCAGCAATAGACTAGATTCATCACTTTTAGTATTGTTATTCAGTCAGTACTAAACCAATTCTTATATACTCAGATTTCATTTGTGTTCTTCCCGCTTTCAGATATTTAATTGCTTTAGTTTTCCGCACAGTACATATCTTTAAACTGGTTTTACTTAGATATGCCATGCCATGGGTTAGCTTGGGGTCACTCATGATAGTAAGAATTGTGTCGCATCCAGGGGGTAGCCTCGTGGCCTACAAGAGGTCCTTACCTTATTGGTTGTACCTCATAATGTGAGCCCAGGCGCGAGCCTGGCCTTCTCGTTCGAAGAGTATGGCCTGCTCGCCCTAGGGCTCGTGCGGGCAGTTCCCAAAAATGGGTTCTCTGATTCAATTTTTTGTGTTTTTGTCTATGTACTCTATTTTTGAGATATTTTCAACCCATGTACCTTCACATGGCCTTAAAAATATAATTAGGGTGGGTTGCCTCTCATCAAGAACTTTATTTAAGCTCGTGGCTCGACACTTTAGATTTTTTCTTTATTTTTCCCATTTTTTGTATTTTTCTTTATTTTTCTAAACTATAACTACTAAAAATAAATACAAAACACAAGTTTTATCCCAAGAAGCACTTGATTTAACATCGCGTCATGGTGAAGCTTACCTCATACTTAACTATGTTCTTTGAAGTGATTCGGGTCTTGAATTTCCTTAGAAAAGTGATATTCTTTGAATATTTCTTTATTTTTCAAGATTCCCTATGTTAGGACTTTGATTATTGCATTCCAAACGTCACCATGTCTATCCATATAATTTAGCAACTTAGTGGCATCTTCAAACATGAGATCTATGAGGTCTGTTCTGGCTACTAAGTTAGCTATATATCAATTTGCTGGATCCAATGTGAAGTAGAATGATTCAATCCCTCTATATTCATCAATCCCATAATTTTGAGGCACTTACACTTGTTTGAATTGGCACCAAGCTTCTGATAAGAGTTCTCCTTCCATTTTCTTAAAGACAAAAATGTTGATGTCGTCTCTTAGTTTTCCTCTTGGTGGACACTATTTGTATAAAAATACATCAATAAGAATACTTGTCGCCTCTCATGTATTCTCTTGGAGGGCACCATTTGTATAAAAACTACATCAATAAGCATACACCATATATGGATGGATTTTGGCAATATATTTTGGTACCACACCTTTGCTTCCCCAACAAGGGAATGCACGAACATTTTCAACTTCAGGGTTTTGTCTGAAATTTGTAGATTTTGAAGTTATATACTAACCTTCATGAATCTTTTTAGGTTCTCCCTAGGATCCAACTCCCTTGCATTTTTGAACAATTCTTGGTCCTCTAAGGCCTTTTCTGTTGTAGCTTCCATTGATAATGGTGTTGATCATGACACTTTTCTAATACATTGTAACACCACAACTTCTTCAAAGATCATTGATTGCTCATGTGGATTATAAGCTTCGAACACCTCAACTGTATCTTGTGCTTTACCCCTGCAGCATTAATAATTATTTTTCCCATATCCAAGAATGGGTATCCCAAAATAAGTTAAGGATCATAAAATCCACCGAGAAGGTTAAAAATTCAATCTATACCAACACATCTTCAATTATGACCTCTGGTATAATCAATGACTTACCAGCCAATTGCATACAACTGAAATAGGTCGGGGATTGCCAACTCCATCTTTTTGAACAACTATAGTGGCATTCAGTTGATGCTAGCTCTCAAGTCATACAATGATTTATCCTTATCTGCTGCCCACTGAAATTTCAATGTTGAAACTTTTGGGGCCTACATTTTTGTGGAAATATATTTTTTTGAATCCATGATGAGCATTTTTCAGTGAGGTGGTACCATAGAATTCTCCATCAACCTCTTTTTGTTGTTTATCAATTCACTCAAGTACTTTGTATATTAGAGAATGCCCTGTAACATACTATAAAAAGAATGTTAGTGGTTAGATTTTTTAGTAGCTCATAGAACTTTTAACATGCTGCATCCTCCTTTGCTTTCATGAGCCTTTGTGGAAAAAGAAGAGGTAGGTTTAGGGATTTTGAATGAGATTTCCTTGGAACCTTCTCGCTTTGCACCTCAATTTGTTGCATCTCACTTTCTACTTTTGCTACATTCTCTGGTGTTACATCTCCCAACTCTTCTCCACCTTTTTCCATAATCAGATTTATCTACTTTGGGTTAGAATTCACATCATTAAGTAGACTTGTAGAAGGTCCAGTATTCTTCACTTTAGCAAGTTGACCCATTTATCATTACAAACCTCAGAGTGCAAAGTCATTATTTTTAAGACTAGTTTCACTTCTATTGCCCTTCTGCCAGCTTCTTTATTATTTCTTTAATTTTATCAAGTTGTCCCAGTATTGTATTATGGTTCTGCTGATATCCCTACTACTGACCTTGTTTCTTGTATTAGTTTTGATTTTGTACCATCCTATGAGAAGTTAAGGTGGTTTCTGTAATTTAGGTTGTAAGTGTTACCAAAGTTTTGATGTTTTGTGTTTTTTGCTATGTAGCCCACAAAGTGTATGATCTCTGCACACATCAACTGTATGATCTCCTCCATATACCTCAAAAAAGAACTTTGCTTGTTGCACTTCCAGCACTTGCAGAGCTTGGTGTTGAGCTTGCAGTTTCCCTATATTAAGTTGCTCAGCTTATTGAAATTGTTGTTCATAGTTGCAATTTGTGCTTACAAACTAGTTATCCCATCATCTTCAAGAATCCTTGCAGTCTTTTTTACAGCACTAATGTTAGACTAACTGGTCCACTCTGGATTGTTAGCTACTAATCTAATTAACAAAAGTACTAATTCATCATAAGTTTTCTCCAGTTCTTGTTCACTTGCAATTGAATCAAGAAAAAGCTTAGAGTGAATACCAAAATTTTCAATAAAAGTATGTGCTAAGACTTTCTGATCCTGACGATGATGAGGAAAACTTAGTAATGGCATTTTAAATTGTTCCCATTCTTGGGGTAAGCCTTCTCCTTCTTTTTGTTTGAACCCCAAAATCTCACTTCTTTACTTAGCCATCTTCGCAGAAAGAAAGAACCTTGCAATGAATTTATGGCTAAATCAGCCCATAAAGTAATAGAATTTGGTGGGTCGGCTTTAATCCATCATTTGGATTCCCCTAGTAACTTCTAATGACCCTCAAGGTCATTTTCTCAGTTTTCATTTATTTTATATGTTTCGAGTCTTCTCACAGCAGCTACATGTTATTTATGACCTACAAAAACTGATAGTTTGGTTCTCGAATAAATCATTTATATTTTAAGCTCATTTCCCTATTTTGAAACTGTTAAAGTTGAAAGAGTTAACTTTGGTCAATATTCGAAGAAGATGGCCTCGGATTGAAATTTTGTCAGTGTTGTTAGCTTTGAAATATTGACTTTGGGCTAGAGGGACCTTTTGTTTGGGTCTTGAGGCTTTCGAACTTAATTTGGGCTATTGGGTTCCTTAGGGTAATAGTTTGGTTTTGGACATGGGACTCACTTTTCATTAAAATGATCTCTGTTGTGAATTTTATCAATTTCATTGAGTTTAGAATGTCATTTCTGGTAGGGTAGCATAGTTTATTTGTGTGTGCACAGTCCCGAATGAATCTCGAGGGTCTATCCGGTGAATTTTTTATTTGAGAAATTTGTTGGTTGCTATTGTAGGTGCATGTCTCAGACCTTAATCACTACCGAGAAGAAGGCCATGTGTAACACTCCAAAATTTAATTCAGCTTTTAAACATAGAAATTCTACAAAATTCAAAATGTCCAGGAACCACGAGTCATGTTCACGAGCCGTAGTTAGAACCACGAGTCATGGAAGTGACTCGTGAATCCAGTCATGCAGATCAACCTTAAATCTGAGAACCACGAGTTAGGTTCACGGTTTGTGGATGGTTCCACGAGTCATGGAACCAACCCGTGGAACTCAGACTGAGGGTAGACAAATCCCCCAAAAACCACGAGAGGTTTCTATGACCCGGGAAAGTTTCCAAGAGTCATCGTGTTACCTCGTCGAATGTCATTCGCAACCTATCTTTTACCTCAAAAAACTACAATCCAATCCACGAACCGTGGTTGCTTCTACGACTCGTGGAAGGGACTCATGGAACCTGAAGCCGAGGTTTTAAACAACTTTTCTCTAATTAAATCCGAGGGGTATTTCTATAATTACCCATCCTTTTAACTCTTAAGTGAGGTCATTTTAGCCACTTTTAGTAGGGGTTCTACTCCTATTATCCTAAGCCTCTCATTATTCCTTATTCATCTACCAAAAGAGGAAAAGAACTCCTTCAAGGTCCAAGTCTCAAGCTCCAAGTTCAAGTCTCCATTTCTTTTTATCTTAGACCAAGCTAGCTTCAATAAGGTATATGGGTATTCAATGAGGAATTCCTTTTACCCTTACGCCCAAAACCCTGTAACACCCCGTGCACATATCCAGCTATCTAAGTTAGAAACTTTAGAAATTTCCCATGATTCAGGGTCTACGAGTCCAACCACGATCATGGTTGGAACCACGGTTCGTGGAAGGCACTCGTGGAATCAAGGATGTAGACGGTCAGGATCCACGAGTCCAGTCTACGGTCTATGGTTTGAATCATGAATCCATCTTGTTGACTCATGGAAAGTCTTCAGAGGGATGACATTTCCCAAATTCCCTTCAGGAACTACGAGTTAAGTCTACGACTCGTCATTCAAACTATGAGCCATAGTCTTGAGTCATGGTTTGACCGAGTCAGCCGAGCAACCTGAGTTGTACGACTCTATTCGACGAATCGTGATCCATTCCACGAGTCCGTGCTATTGACCCGTAGAAATGGATTTGTAGTCCAAGCTTCCAGCTTGAGTTCCACGAATGGAAAACGATGACTCATCATTCAGATCACAACTCGTAGACTGAGTCGTGGTCACCTTAAGTTGACCATTTTCCAGCTTTTTCCCCATTAAATCCCAGAGTCATTTTGGTTATTTCACACCCTATTATGTATTAAGTGAAGTCTTTTTGACTACTTTTAGAAAGGTTTTCACCCATATTACCCTAAGTTCATCCCAAGTTCCTCATTCTCCTCCCAAAAAGGAAAATCCATCTTCAAGCTCAAGTCTCCAAGCTCCAAGTCAAGTCTCCAAATCTTTTCCATTGAAGTGGGTAATTGATAACGCCCAAACTACACCTCAGATTAACGAAGCGTAAGCGGTCGTAGTCAAATATAGAACCCAACAAAGGTTGGGGTCGAATCCCACAGAGAATATGGTGAAGATTAAGCCTTTAGTGAAGTATGTGACTAATGGTCAATAGCTTCCGGTAAATAGGGGGGTTTTGTAATCAATATTTGTAAACAAAACAAACACTTAATGTATGAGTGATAATCAATAGGAGAGAGAGAACTAGGGAAGTGTTTACCATGGCGTTAGTAACAAAGTCGATTCTAGGCTTAACGGGGTTCTTTCTATATGTGTGTCACGATGCGATTGAATTAATGGTATCGTCTAAACGTTTCTCAACCAAATAGACAAATTTACTTTTCAATTCTCTCGAACTTGAAAAGGTGTGCTTTTAGATTTCAATCCTAAACATCAAGTAGATTAATCTAGTTACAGCATTAATCATAAGACGAGAGTTAGTAGTCTCGAATCCTCGTCGTTAATCAAGTTTCCCGGTTTTAATCTCTTTACTCAAGCAAATTAAACCTAGGCAAGTTCTAATGTTTGCAACCACTAGAAAACGTGACATAATGAATGATTAACAACGTGACAACATATATATTGAACCCGACGCTACCCGAAATCTATCTTGCTACGTTTGCCATGGCTCCCACACCCTAGTTGTGAGAGTTTTAGTTAATCATGCTTGAAGAAGAAGAGAAGAAAATCATAATCATAATAAAGGGAAAAGATCCTTACAATATAATGAAAACAATCTTCAAGTATTCCAAGAACAAGAAACCAAGAACTCAAGAACAAATCAAGAACAAGATTGAGGAGGAAGAAAACGTGTATTGCGTGTTTTCCTCTCTCAAATCTCGACTTTATACTCCTAAAATTATTGGGTAATGTATGTAAAAAGCTTCACATGTAAAATAAACCTAACATAGGGTATTTATAGAAGTCTAGGAAACAAATCCCAAAAATGCTCGGATTCCGCATAACCGACTGCCTAAGTGTGACGGCTTGGGGTGACGGACCGTCACCACCTTGACGGACCGTCACGGTGGCCGTCACCACTAGGCAGTGGTTCTGCCTCAGGGTGACGGTTTGGGTGACAGACCGTCACTAGCTTGATGGCCGTCACGGTGGCCGTCGCCACTAGGCAGTGTATTGCCTTAAGTTGACGGCTTCCTTGACGGCTCGTCACTAGCTTGACGGTCCGTCACTCGGACCGTCACTCTTATCCAGAATGTCTTTTTGCTCGTATTTCCTTCCGTTTCCATGTTTGTCTCCCTTTCCTACAAATATAACATAAAACCATCAAAAACGACAACGGTTGCTTGAAAACGTACGATTGTTCTTAGTTAAAAGGAGTCGAAAGTGCCGTAAATTTGCGGCACATCAACACCCTCAACTTAAAACGTTCGCTTGTCCTCAAGCAACATAACATAAAAGAAAAACAACACGACTACTCAACTAAGAAAACAAACTCGTGTCTCTAGCAACTCATGGTCATTCAACATCTTCTTCAATTTTAATTCAAGCTCCCTCGTAGCACATAAATGTATGAAACACTAACTTTCATGGATCCAAACATGTCATTCCGATATGATAGAATGTTATGCATACACATACGCAGCTATCCTAACAATCAATAGACAATACAGAAATCTTGGTGCCCTCACCACAAAGAAATCCCACACACAAGATTTGGGACTAGGTAAACGCTCACACTTACAAACGATTTCAAACAATGCACATGCGATACCATAGGCTTGCCCTTACTATTCTATTTCAGTTCTTCAGAAAGCCGCTCAGGATCACTACAGGACTTGTTTTGGCTTGTAATGAGGCTTCAGGTGCAGGTAGGACACATTTAGGGGTTAGTGACTAAGCCCTCCTTGGAACTACCGACGTCTTATTACCACATACTTTACTTTGTCCATCCTTATTCACCTTTTTATTTCCTTCTCTCTAGCTACAGGTGCGGCCTCTTTATTTTACTTCTTTTTCATTCTTTCATCTCTTTTTTCGTTTCTTTATCTTTCTTTTCTTAGGCACACACCTGAATTTTTATTCTATTCACAACCAATCTCATTCATCCTCTTTTTCTTATCATTCACCTCTGTAGTAGCCACCCTCAACTTAAGCTAATTGCCTGCGTTGAGGTGCACAATATCCATGGAAGGACCAGGGCCAAAACAGGGTTTACCTCTATAGTAGCCACCCTCAACTTAGGCTGATTGCCTGAGTTGAGGTGCACGATGTCCAAGGAAGGACCAGGGCCAAAATAGGGATTCAAAGTTAAACAGGAATGGTGACAGGTTATTGAAAGAACAAGGTTAATTATGGCTCAAACAGGGATCAAAAGGGATTATTTATATTTGGACGGTCTTTTAGGTTAAGTAGACTGCACACAAAAAGGGCCTGTGATCCTTTCCTAAGCAACCAAACTTCTAACTTAACAAAATAGACCGGGCAAGTTCTAGATGCATGCACAGAGTAAGAATTTATAACAATAATCTCACACACTCTTGGCACCAAGAAACTATATTGCTATCAACTATCAAACAACCGCTCGGCTTAAGCATACTTATTCTAATCATAATCACACAATGACATACAAGGATCCAGACAGTCAATCGTTTCAACATAAGTACAAAACTAGAAAAATTTTAGAGGGGCTCCTTTAGTCAAGAAAAACGCCATGCTCATCACTATAGACACTAAAAAAAACAAAAATTTAAAAATACAACCTAAACATGCCGGTTCTACTAGATAGCACACCGGAGGGAAAAGAACTCGGCAACAAAAACCCTCGGTGGTGACTCACAGGTTTCCCCACACCCTCAACTTAGACTCATGCATTGTCCCCAATGCATACATATGAAAACTAAAAACTGTGAGAATAAAGGAATACCTGTGAAGTCGGTATGACTCAGATTCTGGAACGATGTTGGAGACCGCCAGGGTCTCCAAAACAGGAGAACTCGATGGAGTGTGGCATTCCAGCTTCCTCTTTGGGCTCCATCGCTAGTCGCGACAACTTCTTCGCTCTTTCTTTGCAGATTCTCTTGCGGTGTTTTCGTTTTCTTGATTTATTTTCACCGCTTTCCTTCACCTGCTCGTCCTCTTGCAATCGCGACCTTACTCTCATAACAGCTCGGGTTTCAAGACAACCCTTCTCCTTAAGATACACATCCGCAGGGACTTCCTCAATAGCCTTGATGACTACGACCACCCTCATGTCACTTGGTTGCTTCATTAATTTGGACACATCGAACTTGACCACTTCATTGTTCAATCGGAAGGTCAGTTCGTTTCTCTCCATGTCGACCAGTGCTCTTGTTGTGGCTAACAATGGTCGTCCCAAGATTATGGGAACCTCAAAATCTACTTCGCAATCCAAGATCACAAAGTCGGCCGGGAATATTAGCTTACCAATCTTGACCAGCACATCAGATAAGATTCCCACCGGTCGCTTTACCGAATGGTCAGCCATCATCACTCTCATGGATGTTAGTTTAGGAGCTCCCAAACCCAATTGTTTGTAAACTGCTAGCGGCATCAAGTTGGTACTAGCACCAAGATCGCATAATGCTCTTCCGAAGTTGAGCTTCCCGATAGTACAGGGAACAGTGAAAGCACCTGGATCTTCCTTCTTTTCGACTAACGACCTTGAAGAAATAGCGCTGCAGTGGTGGAGGTTGTCTTCCGGTTCAAAACTTACCGACCTCTTCTTTGTAATCAAGTCTTTCATGAACTTGGCATAACCGGGCATTTGTTCCAGCGCTTCCACCAATGGTATGTTTATTGAAATCTGCTTCAGCATGGTCATGAAGTTCAGGAACTTACCATCGTCAGCTTTCTTCTTCAAACGCTGTGGGAAAGGGGGTGGTGGTCGAGGCATCATAGTTGGAAGCTTTTCAGCTTCCTTGCTTTTCTCCGCGGGCTTTGGAGTTTCCTCCTCTACTGCCTCTTCATCATCTGCAACATCACCTTGAGTCTGAATTACCGGATATGATTCCGGTAACTTTTTCCCACTTCTTGTTGTGATTGCCATACAGCTCGCGTCATTCCTCGGATTAACAGTATCGCTCGGCAAGGTACCTATCTTCCTTGGGTTTAGAGATGCCGAGATGTGACCCACTTGCTGCTCTAATTGCTTGATCGCGGTGGAATGTGACTCCACTACCTGACTCAATGTTGATAACTCAGTCCTCATTGCCTTTACCCTAGAGTCAGTCGATTCCACCTTCAGCAGCATCTTCGCCATCATGTTCTCAAGTTTGGACGTGTCTGCCTCGTTGCCAGCTTTGTCCCGATTACCAGGTGGTATATACAACCCACCTCTATCGGTGTTATTCCTCCAGTTTCCTTGGTCGCGATCTTTGTAGCCGCCTTTCTCATAGTGGTTGTCTCTATGATAGTTCCGACCTTGGTTTCCCTGGCCGTTGGCCTGGAAACCCCCCAAATAGTTGGCCTCCTCATCAGATTCAACCCCTGCTGCTCTACCTTGCGAACCCATGGCTTTCACCTTCTCAATACTTCCTGACATCAAGTGCTTGGTCAAGAGGTCCATCTGCGTTTTTAGATGCGCCATGTCTTGGTCGCGTTCCTCCTCTTTTCTGCGCTGCTCTGCTGACACACCAACTACGTAAGTACTAGCTGCCACCTCTGAATCTCGTGTATGCCAGGCCCTGTTGGTTTTGGTGAGCCTGTCCAAAATAGCTGTGGCATCGGTAAAAGTGCGACCCATAAATGCTCCACCTGCTGCGTTGTCCAACGTCGGCTTGGTAGCCGAATTGAGTGCCCTGTAGAATGTCTGCATCAAAAACTCATCGTTCAACTGATGGTTCGGGCATTGTGTTAGCTTTTTCTTGAATCGCAGCCAGGTCTCGTGCAATGCTTTGTGAGGTTGCTGCCTGAAATTGCTAATCTCGTCCCTCAACTGTATCATCCTCGAGGGAGGAAAGAACCTTTCTAGGAAAGCTCCTTTCAACTCTCCCCAAGTTGCAATAGAGTCGGGGGTCAGTTCTGTCAACTATAACGCTGCCTCATCAGACAGAGACAACGGAAACAACCTGAGCCTGATCGCTATCTGACTCACGCCCGGCAGTTCAAACGACTTGTAGATACCCACGAAGTTCATTAAGTGACGGTTTGGATCGTCACCAGCTGCTCCACGGAATACTCCTCTTAAGTTCAATAGCTGAATCATCGTGCTAGTGATGTTGAACTTGGCTCTGGGCGGTAGCGGTGGAACAACAATGGCGCCCGTAGCGCCAACTCCATCTAAGTCGAGATCCTCATCATTCCGTGCGATCTCATCCTGCAGACCACCAGCATTCAGATTTTGTTGGGCCTGCAGTTCTGCAGCGAGCCTTGCTGCCTCTAGGTGTGCGGCCATATTCCGCCTCAATGTTCTAGAGAGCTCGGGATCGTAAGGTAATATTGATTCACCCGAGCTCCAGGTACTTGGCATGCACAACTATGTACCCTGTCAATAACAAAAACAACAAATAAACGTAAAAGCAGGAAATTATGACTAAGAGTCAAATAAACACACCGGACTTAATAATCAACCGTATTCCCCGGCAACGGCGCCACTTTTTGATAACGCCCAAACTACACCTCAGATTAACGAAGCGTAAGCGGTCGTAGTCAAATATAGAACCCAACAAAGGTTGGGGTCGAATCCCACAGAGAATATGGTGAAGATTAAGCCTTTAGTGAAGTATGTGACTAATGGTCAATAGCTTCCGGTAAATAGGGGGGTTTTGTAATCAATATTTGTAAACAAAACAAACACTTAACGTATGAGTGATAATCAATAGGAGAGAGAGAACTAGGGAAGTGTTTACCACGGCGTTAGTAACAAAGTCGATTCTAGGCTTAACGGGGTTCTTTCTATATGCGTGTCACGATGTGATTGAATTAATTGTATCGTCTAAACGTTTCTCAACCAAATAGACAAATTTACTTTTCAATTCTCTCGAACTTGAAAAGGTGTGCTTTTAGATTTCAATCCTAAACATCAAGTAGATTATTCTAGTTACAGCATTAATCATAAGACGAGAGTTGGTAGTCTCGAATCCTCGTCGTTAATCAAGTTTCCGGTTTTAATCTCTTTACTCAAGCAAATTAAACCTAGGCAAGTTCTAATGTTTGCAACCACTAGAAAACGTGACATAATGAATGATTAACAATGTGACAACATATATATTGAACCCGACGCTACCCGGAATCTATCTTGCTACGTTTGCCATGGCTCCCACAACCCTAGTTGTGAGAGTTTTAGTTAATCATGCTTGAAGAAGAAGAGAAGAAAGTCATAATCATAATAAAGGGAAAAGATCCTTACAATATAATGAAAACAATCTTCAAGTATTCCAAAAATGAGAAACCAAGAACTCAAGAACAAATCAAGAACAAGATTGAGGAGGAGGAAAACGTGTATTGCGTGTTTTCCTCTCTCAAATCTTGACTTTTTAAACTCCTAAAATTATTGGGTAATGTATGTAAAAAGATTCACATGTAAAATAAACCTAACATAGGGTATTTATAGAAGTCTAGGAAACAAATCCCAAAAACGCTCGGATTCTGCGTAATCGACTGCCTAAGTGTGACGGCTTGGGGTGACGGACCGTCAACTGATGGTTCGGGCATTGCGTTATCTTCTTTTTGAATCGCAACCAAGTCTCGTGCAATGCTTCGTGGGGCTGCTGCCTGAAGTTGCTAATCTCGTCCCTCAACTGTATCATCCGAGAGGGAGGAAAGAACCTTTATAGGAAAGCTCCTCTCAACTCTCCCCAAGTTGCGATAGAGTCGGGGGTCAACTCTGTCAACCACAACGCTGCCTCATCACACAGAGACAACGGAAACAACCTGAGCCAGATCGCTGTCTGACTCACGCCCGGCAGTTCAAACGACTTGCAGATGCCCACGAAATTCATCAGATGCACGGTGGCCATCACCACTAGGCAGTGGTGCTGCCTCAGGGTGACGGTTTGGGTGACGGACCGTCACTAGCTTGACGGCCCATCACGGTGGCCGTCGCCACTAGGCAGTGTGTTGCCTTAAGTTGACAGCTGCCTTGACGGCTCGTCACTAGCTTGACGGTCCGTCACTCGGACCGTCACTCTTATCCCGAATGTCTTTTTGCTCGTATTTCCTTCCGTTTCCATGTTTGTCTCCCTTTCCTACAAATATAACATAAAACCATCAAAAATGAAAACGGTTGCTTGAAAACGTACGATTGTTCTTAGTTAAAAGGAGTCGAAAGTGCCATAAATTGGCGGCACATCAGCATCCACGACCCCTACCTCTACCCTTGAGACCACCCCGATCCCTAGCTGGAGTCGGAGGTGCAGGGGCAGGAGGATCTTCTCAACCAAAAGCTGAAGATCTCATACAAACCATATGCGAAAGAGTGAACCAGAATAAGTGAGATTTCCAGAAACTTTCAACGGTACTACGCACGAGATAGAAATAAGAAAAGTCCAATTTTCTGAAGATGTCACTATAGCCTCCTGAAGATTAAGTATGGACGTCTCCGCCTTGATCCGCAGGACTCTTCTATACATTGGCTCCTATACCGGGTACACCGATGAACCTAGAGCTCTGATACCAAGTTGCCACGACCCGATTTTTCGGTCATGATGGAACCTACAACCCCTAAGTAGGCAAACCAATCCCCGTAGCCCAGAACGGTGAATAATAGGATACTATCTAACAATCTAAGTAGAAGGACAGTTTAATAAGCGAAAGCAAGGGAACAAGATAATAAAAATAGATAATAGGAATAATATATACAATGTTGAAGCTAAACCAAACCCAAAACGTAGTATCATAGCGTATAAGAGTTGAATCTACGTAAGGAGTACAAGGGTCCAAAATAACATATACATCATGTCTCCGAAGCTAGGAGAGTACAAATATACAAAAGACAAACTAAAGTCAAGCTCAGGTCACCAAGAGCTCACCCTCAGTCCGAAATATCACCAAAGCAGCTCCTCGATGAGTCTCTCCATGAGCTAACGGTGATGGACCACACTAGTATCTGCACCAGAAGATGCAGAGTGTAGTATGAGCACCAAATGCGAAGCATTAGATACCCAGTAGGTATCATAGGCCGACTGAGCACATATAAGATAAAAGCGTAGTTACAGACGGAATAGAAGCAAGTAGTCATGGAAATCAATGAAAAAGTACACAGGAACTATCCCATAGGGAAGACAATAGAAACAACATGCAAGGCTAGCAAGTAGAATATATACACAACAGGCACAGGTCATAGTAAAAGATGACGCACCTGGGATCCTCGCAAAAATAGTATATATATATATATACAAGTTTTAAGAAGTAGACGATATACCGGTAACCTCAAGTATAAGGAATGGGAGAGAAGAATAAATATAGACATGCTCGGAAAACAGGAATCAATAACCAAATAATCATATCACTCTCAAAACTAGAACTAACAATATTGCAACATAATATCTCACAATCATAACCGTGACAAGGGGTAGTATCCTGATAAAGTAACAAGAGTCTACCTACAGCCCCCCGGTTTCCCATACAACCGAGGAACGCAAACAAGTGAAAACAAAACCCTCCAGCATCCCAAACTACCAGAGCATACAATCAACAACCAGCAAACAAGGGTGGTACCTCACACAGATGAATGATATGATGCCATACTAAGTCAACAGTGATAGTAGTACCGTATTTTACCCGCTTTCGGTGACCTATGAGGCCCAGAAGACAGGATCCATGGAAGGTCACACCCGTATACCCCTACTACACCGTATACCCCCCTCCGACACCTGCAGCTCGCAGCCTCTGGTCCAGAATGGCAAGGTCCATGGAGGACGTCGACCATATTACTAGATACCGCACAATCTCAAATAAATCCCCAAGTAAAGCTACCTCGAAAGTATCCAGGTCTAAAATAATAAGTCCAATAGTTCTAGCACATGGCCCCGCCTAGTGCAGCGTCACCCCGGAAGCTGGAGTAAAAAAGATGTAGCTCGACCCTGTCGAGTCCAGTATAAGTATTGCAAGTGATAAAATATCCTTTAAAACTCCCTTACCCCAAGAAGACCCATTAAAACGTTACCAAACCTTTTTTAGATTATTTTTATCAAAAATAGGCCCCACGGGCTATGCAAGGTTTAGAAAATCAGTCCCAGTAGACCCGAAGCCAAAACCTAGTAAAAATCAAGAAGAAATCCCTTCTATCTATATGCACGGTGAATGGCATACACAATAACAACAGTGGCCCCTGGCCCACAAATAACCTATCAGCCCTGCACAGGCTCCAATCGTTCTACAACATAGATAGCTAGAATAATATCACGATAACGTTGCCCGAGACTCACGGGCACCCCCAAAAAACACACCATTTATGGTCCAGAGTCAATCAAGGCCACACAGGACCATAAGGGTGATACTATCACTATGAAGAATACTATACATAGCGGAGGAAAGAAGCGAAGTGAATCATGGAAAAGCAGTCAAAGTCTGTGGTACCAACCTAATAACCCAACCCAAGGATGCCAGCTAGTACAATTTTATCTGATATATGCTAAGTCTAGGGAGTTTAGACCATAACCTACCTATCGTCCGATGACAAGCTGCCCGAACAACAACGTCCAAGCCCGAATCGCTTTGAGAGATCTCGAATGATAATCAAACTATCACAAGCATAAATAATATGTTAAAATGAGTCTTATGATACCCATGTTGCTACAATTGTAGCCAGGTCAAAATTTGAGTCAAAAGCAGACCGTAGGGCCCACAACCCAAAACCAAAAATGAAAAGGAGCACGATGATCACTACCCTCCAAGATGTGCATGCTCGGATTTTAGAGGGAAAATGGCCAAGGAATTGGCTCAAACCAGCCAGCCCACACAAGGAACAATTTGGGAATCAAAGGAGATAATTTGATAGATTGAAGCGGATAAAACTTACCAATTATGATGGAGGAATGATCAAGGCCAAGGAATTAGCAACCCAACACCCAGAATTGGTCAATTACCGAGTTTGTACGAGTTTGGAGATGTCAACAATGGAGAAAATGAGTTTTGAATGAAGGAGACAAAGTTGGAAAACTTATATACTGCTCAGGGGTCCTTCATCGCGATCGTGAAGGGACCCCTCACGGTCGCAAAGACCATGCTGGCTAGATCATCACAATCGCGAAGGCTAGCCACGCGATCGCGAAGAACAAAGGGAAAGAGACTTCATCGTAGTCATGATAGGGGACGTCGCGATCGCGAAGCACAATGAACCAAGAACTTCATCGCAGTCGCGACAAGGAGTCTCGCGATCGCGATTAAGGCCTAAGGCCTGCACCTACAACAGCCAAAAATCTACTACTTTCCCAAAACTCAATGGGGCGTTCTGGGCATAATCGGAAATCGACATTAAAAAACCAATAATGCTCAGAGTGGAAATGATGTTCCGAACTCAACGGAATTGACGAAACTTCCATACAAGGTTGTTTCAGAGAAATGTTGACCCAAGTCAACACTAATGAATAAGATCCCAAAGGCTCGAAATGAGCTTGGCTCACCCAGAACCCTAACCAACCACCTTCCTAACCCAAACTCATCATTCCAGAGCTGATGGAATATTTAGATTTTGAATCCGATCATCGAAAGCCTCCCAAAGTTACACTTTCAACTCCAAATGGCCTGAAAATAGAGAAAACAACACAAATCCCACACTGGAAGTTCTCAGACCCCAACTGAAGGGCCAACTAAACCAAACTCAACGTTTCGGAGCTAAAGGAACTGTCAGAATTCAATTTTGAGCATATTAGCTAAGAATGTTGACTAAAGTCAATGATATTCTAAGTTAAAACTCTAAAATGGGAAAAAAGGCAAAACAACCAAACGAACGACCAGGGAATCGAACTACTGGTCCCAGTAAGCCATAAATGACTTGGGGCCGCTACAGATAAGCTCTAACAGTATAATGAATGCATAAATGTGAAGATGACCAAAAGGGTCATCACAGGGTTCTTACATATGAACTCCTATTTTCAAATTGAAGGCTAATTATGGCAAATTCTACATGCATAATTTGATTCAAGTAAATTGGGTATTTGATAGCATGTTTTCATGAATTTCAAGCAAGTGCATGCCTAGTTCCTATATTTTATGAAAGTATATGTATTATGAAATTGAACTAGTGCCATGCAAGTTTTCAAGTTATGATCTATTATGCAATGCAAGACACCTGATGTGTCATCAATGCTCATGATTCATTTTCTAAACCAAGATTTGTGAGTAGTATGAAGATCCGAGTTATGAACATGTTTATGAACAAGCTTGACATTTAGATATGTCACATGTATGTGAGCCTTATGTTATATATTTTGGGAGTATTATTTAGCACCGAGAGATGAGGGTTCTAGATAATCCAAGTCCAAAACTACGTTTCCATCATAGGTTGCCCTCCGTGGCTTATGAAAGGATCCTTATGAACATGGTTCTAACCTTGGCCAGTTAGGATAACCTTTTTCAGTGTGGGTGCATGACACTGGACTCCATATAGCTCATCCTGGTTTAATGTCGGTTAAGAGAAACTCTCACATGATTATTTTCAAGTTATAAAGTTATATGATACTTTACTTTTAACCTTGAGTTTACTTCATATTTATGCCTCATATCTGGGTAATTTCTTATGCTATCTCTTATTTTGAAAGAGCTCATTTTAAGCATGTTTTAAGTATGTTTTTTCATGATCATGCATATCTCACATACTCGGTACATCCTATAGTACTGACGCATACCTGCGCTTTATCCTCTGATGATGCAGATTCAGGTTCTCTTCCTCAGGCACGAGGCTAGAGATCGCAGGCCATTTCCAGTCAGTGTTGATGAGTCCTCATAGTTCGAGGGCTAGTTATGATTCTAACTAGTTGTTGGTTATTTACTTTCGTACCTCGAGTTAGCTAGGGTATTGTCCTAGCAACTCCTTATGTCATGTGTAGAGGCTTTTCAGACATAGCCAGTATTCGAGTCACTCTCTTAAAACTATGTTTCGTATTGACTTATCATATATAGTTTTGGATTGCCTAATATTCTATCTATGCTTCTGCTATACTTTCTTATGAATGACTGAGTATGTTATGACCAAGGGTTAGTCTAGGGCACTCGTTCCTCGGATCTCATGTTACATTTTAGGGGGTAACCTTGGGGCGTGACACATGACCATCCCATTCTAAAAGAACTTTAAGAACAAAAAAAAACCTAATTCTTTCTTTTTCTTTAGTTTGACAGCCATTAAAAGAAGAGCACCAAACTTCATTTTATTTTATTTTAAATTTGGAGAAGAATACAAAAAAAAGTGTGAGACAAAATATATTTTCTCTTCTCTTCTTCTTTATATTTGTCAGATAGAAAATCTTTTTTTTTGAAAAAAATCAGATCTGTTTGGCTGGAAAAAAAACTAAATTTTTTTTTGAATTTTCAAATCTTTTTACAACATACCCAGTGTAATCTCACTAAGTGAGGTCTTGGGAGGGTAGAGTGTATGCATTCTGTACCACTACCTCAGGGGCGAGGTAGAGAGGCTATTTTCGATAGACCCCCAGCTAAAGATAAAAACAGGCTAGAAAAGACATAATAAAAGAGCACCAAATAAAAGGTAGTAACAAAAACCAACAGATAGTAACAGAAATAAGACTACCACAAAATAATACTAAAACTGGTGTACCCGAAAATACAAACATCACCAAAACTCCAAGAATAAGAAACTAGAAGTGCAACGCTACACTACTAATACCGACCACAAAACACAACAAGGGTGCACTCCCTCCTACTAACCCTCTACTCTAATACACGACCTCCACACCTTCCTATCTAAGGTCATGTCCTCGGTAAGCTGAAACTGCACCATGTCCTGTCTAATCACCTCTCTCTAATATTTCTTTGGCCTACCTCTACGTCTCATGAAACCATTCATAGCTAACCTCTCACACCTCCGTACTGGGGCATTCGCACGCCTCCTTATCACATGCCCGAACCATCTCAACCTCCCTTCTCGCATCTTGTCACCTTGCCCCAGAAAATCTCATTTCTAATACTATCTCGCCTAGTAAAATCACATATCCATCCCAACATCCTCATCTCCGCCACCTTCATCTTTTGGATGTGAGAGTTCTTGACAGGCCAATACTCCGCCCCGTATAACATCATTGGTCTAACCACTAGTTTGTAGAACTTCCCTTTCAGTCTCAGGGGCACCTGCTTATCGCACAAGACCCCTGAAGAAAGTTTCCAATTCATCCATCCTACCCCAAGACGGTGGGTGACATCCTCGTCGATCTAAATATTTTTAAATACAAAAATGTTTTTTTTGTATCGGGTCTGTTAAAAAAATATTTTTCATTCAGATCTATTTCGTTCTTAATGAATAACGAAAAAAAACTCTTTTTTTTTCATTTTTATATTTGTTCTTGGCAAAAAAACATTTTTTTAGATCTGTTAAAAAATATTTTTCATTCATATTTGTTTTGCTCTTGACGAAAAATGAAAAAAAATCATTTTTTTCGTTTTCAAATCTATTCTAGCAAAAAAAAAATCAGATCTGTTAACAAAAAATCGTTCAAATCTGTTTTGTTCATGATGCTTTTTTTGGTTTTCTAATCTGTTCTAGCAAAAAAAATATCAGATCTGTTAAAAAATATTTTTCATTCAGATTTGTTTCGTTCATGATGAAAAATGAAAAAAACTTATTTAAAAATTTCAGATAAAAAAAATTAATTACTGATTCAAGAACTTTTTTAAAATCAGTGTCATTAAATCAATTGATTATACCCTATTGAATAGTGTAAAAAACAAAAACATAATTCTATATTTAGACACCAAAAAACCAACCTATGGCTCATGATACCAATGAAGGATTATATCTATCATATTAATCTAAACTAAATATATAATATGCGTAAATCATAATACGAGAACTTACTTGTTGTTCGCGTAGCGGAAGCAGAAGCGTAGGATGAACCACGGTTAAAATTATCAATCGGCGGTGGTTGTCACGGTGTGTCAGAGCAACCCCTATACCACAACTTAAACTCTAACTGAATGGGAGAAAATAAAGCGTAGGATCTAATTGTAGTTTTTTATGTATCTCTAATAATACACCATATATGTTTATATAGAGAAATTAATTAGGGTTTACTAATTACCCTAATGGGCCTTAAAGCACCCTTTATGGGTGGACCTGAATTTCCTAATATACTCCCCTCTTCTCCACCATTAAGGGATCGATTTTTTGGTCCAGAAAAATAGAGGTTATAGTCAGCTCTTGAAATTTTGGGGAAATTTTAGAAGAAATTCTAGGTAGTTTCTTTGAAGAGTTTGAAAATTCCTTGTAAGCTTTTTCTCTAAAAATGTTATGGTATTCTGGAGGGTCTTTTTCTCTTGACATTAATATTAGAGAAGTTTAGTGCATCAAAAAGTCAAAGCAATTTCAAACTCGACTCGTCGATCCCAGACTCACTGCTCCCAAAAAGGTAAATCCCTCTTTTCTTTTGCTTCTCTTTTTGTTCTTACTAGCATTTGACTCGTTGTTGTAGTTTTGTTTTATTAAGATTCATTGTCGAATTGTTTGCTGAACACTATTTTAGGGATGGTTTCTTAGGAAAAACAATGGGTTGAGTGTTGGCAATGGTTGAGCTTGGGAGAGCTTTGAACACATAAGTTTGACTTCTCCCAGGTGCTCCTTAGACCTAACGCTCCTCATTTTTCTTTCTTGATATTGGTTTAGGAATATGTTACTGGTATGTTTGTTTCTTGTATGGTACAAGAGGAATCTCTAACGAATTTTGTTTAAGCATGATCCTTGTTATGACATTTAGGTGTTAGTTTTGTGTAGATTCATGTTTTGTTGTTTCTCATTAGTTCACTGTATCTTTTCATTTGTTTGAGTGGGTATATTTCTTGCTTTGTATGCATCAGTTGGCAAAACAGTCATCTAGGTTGATGGATGACTCTGTTTCAAACCCTGTTCTAGAGTTTTCATGGTTTATAATACCATGTGACGTTCCATGAACCAATATTCTAATATAACTCAGTGATTATTTGCAAAAAGACCTTGGGAATATGTCTAGAAGTCAGGTCTTTCTTACCACCTTGTATGTCAAAAATTGATTATGACTTTTCAGGCCTCTTAGATCGTAACTTGAGTCAAGGTCTACCAAGTAAAATGAAAGACTGCTCTTTGAGGGCTATTCTCTAGTTTTAACCAAAAAGTAGAATTTTAAGGTGATATGGGGCGTTGTAGCTTCTTTTCATCCCAAAAGGCTTATTCCTTTAGTTTAATAGTGTGTAGAAATTCCTAAGGATGTTACTTGGTTCTTAATGCCATTTGAGGTTCAAAGAGGGATAAAAGATCATTTTTTGAGGATATTCTTTAGTTATTTTGTCTAAAGAATCAAATATCGAAAGATCAAGTTCATATTACAGCTTATGGTCTTTTAAAGAAGTCTGATTTTCCTTTTAAGTATTTGTTTGGTTCATAATATTATTAAAGATAATATGGGACTGCTTTCTTAGATGTAACACCCCAGGTGTTTAAGGTTTTTCTTCGTCCCGTATTAAAAGTTTACGAGCCTAAATTTGAGAATTTTTATTAACGTCATGCGTATTCGAAAATATTTAATTTAAGACTTGAGTTTGGTAAAAAGTTATATTTTTATTGCCTTCTTAAAATATTTTAAATATTTATGAAAAATTCTTTTGTTATGATATACTTGTGTATGTGTTTATTTTACAAGAGTTTTTTAAGTTATTAATATTTTAACGGAGATAATAAGTCTAGTTATATGGAAAAAATAGTATTTTGTATAGAAGGCTTTATTCGAAATAATTTTCTATTAATTAAAGTATATTCAAAATGTTATATGAATTTACTATGAATTTATGCAATACCCGAGTACATACAAAATGGGATAAATAATTTTCTTGTGGCATTGACACCTCCACTCTACATGGAGGTAATAGAATTGGACAACAATATTGTAAATATGTGGTGGCATTTATTTTCATGTTAAGCTTAGCATAGTAACTTTTTTCATTAAATATTAAGGTATTGTTTACTAACTAATTTGTCAATATATACATACATCTGTTAACATCACGACCTCTTAGTCTTGCTTATATATGAACTTGTTACACTTTATATATCACTATATAATTTTTCTAAGAATTCTAATGGTTTTGAAATTATTGTACACTTTGAGAGAATATTGCAACACAGGTGCTCCCTTTGTTCATCTACATGTGTCTATGGTGGCTTCTTTTCTACCTACTTAATACGTGAGGAGTAATTTTGGAGAACTTATTGGACGATTTATTCAATCCCGAAAGAAAATTTGATTATCTACATTAAGTTATTCGAGATCGGATCCTAGGTATGTTAAGGTTATTCTTTTCTTTTTGGCATGATTACTTATGATTTGAAATCTTTCTGTTTAGCGTGCTATCAAGGAGTCGATTATTAGATGTCTCTAAATTATTGTTGGTGTTATTTTTGTTAAAAACCCATATTTAATGATGTTGGTTTAGTGTTAAGTTGGAAGAATGTGGTGTATATTTGTGGTTATCAAATGACAGTGAAGGTCGAGTTTATCATGGTCTTATGGTTGAGGTACGGTGGAGGTACGGTGATTCTTGGATATTTGTGAGATGCTTTAAAGCTTGTATGGTATTGTATTATGTGTTGCATATTTCATCATATTCTATTGCATTTTGATTGTGGTTGCCTAGAGGGCTCACGAAAACCTATAAGGCGTGAGACCTGTCTGCATGGTTGAGCCCATGGCTTTGTGATGACCTGTAAGGCGTGAGACCCTTCCGCATGGTTTATCCCATGGCATTATGAGGACCTGTAAGGCGTGAGTATTTTTTGCATGGGCTCTTTTGTGTATTTCTCTCCCATAAGGTGTGAGTTTGTTTGGCAGGTTGAGCCTTTGTATTGTGTTATTCATCTCGTATTGCATTCATATGTTATGATTGTTGTGGTTAGCTGCATCTTGAGCTTCAGAGGCGATGAGTGGTTGAGTTTGTGGTTGCTGTGGAGACTGGAGTAGAGGGAACTAAGATAGTATTGGGCTGATGTGGTGTTTGTACAGGTTGTGGTTGGGATGTTGGTATTGTTCCTTTTTTGACTTTCTTCATATTGTGGTTTCAGTTTTGAGTTATACTATTTCAGTTATCATGTCTCCTTGCATATTAGGTACATTATTTCGTACTGATGTACCCATTGGTTAGGGGGCACTGCATTCATGCCTACAGGTTATCAGGTAGACGGTGGTCCTCATTACATGTGGTTGGGTTCAGCTGATAGTTAATACACTCCATTCTTTCATGAGTTATTGGTTCTAGAGTGTTCTTCGATTTTGTATTGGTAATGGGTATGTCGGGGCCCTGTCTCGAATCATGGTAAGTAGTTTTTAATCTTTGAGGCTTGTTGTAATGACCAGCCAAGTCATTTCTCTGTTTTCTTTTGTTTGTTGCATTTTATGTTTTTTTGACGGTTCGGTGCTCGGTTTTGCCGGCCAGTTCATGCGGCATTCCAGATTTCAGGGAGCGGTTGTTCGAGGCACAGTGGGCAGAGTAGTCGGGGTTCACGTCAGACTTCTCGAGGTTTATATTCTGGGTATCCAGGTCGTGGTGTCAAGTCAAGTTCACGCAGATTTTCTCAGTGGGGCACTTCTAGTAGGGGTTGCTATGTTTGTGGTGAGCAGGGACACTTTTCTAAGACTTGTCTAAGATAAAAGGAGTTTCACCTCCTCCGAGTTCCAGCATCACCAGCCAGGGGCGGTGCACAGATTAGTAGGGATGGTCGCCAGCTATATTGGTCGAGTAGTCATGGCAGACGGAGTCACACAGAAGTTTCTATCACAGGTATGATTTTGTTATCATCAGTGAGCTTTTGGTATTGTTCATTGTAGGGTTTGTGTGTCCTTATATAAATCTTCTTACATTACTTCTAATCCGGACTCGCATGGTGAGATTGTGGTACTTGTGCATATAGCTACCCTGTAGAAGAATTCTTTTTGCAGTGAATCTAGTATGTTGGCTTTTGGGTAGTAAATATATTAGGATGCAAGGCGCGGTAGTCTTAGTCGTTATGGTTGGTGGGATCCCACAGAAATTCTAGGCTTGGCTTTGCCATCTTAGCACCTAGCAATTCTTGGATGTTGGGTTCTCTTGATTTTATTTATGGTGCTGGTTTCGATGTTCTTCCTTTGGGTCAATTTCTACGGTTGATGAAGGTTTAGGTTGCGGAAGTGTTTTCTAAACTCGGAGTTTGAGATTTGGGTTATCTTCTGTTAAGGGTCAGGTTGGTGGGCATTCCAAGGACTACCTCAGGACTCGTTCCTTTATAAGTTCCCAGCTATGTCCTTTGGTTTAACCCATGCCCAATTAGTGGTTGCAGATTATTTAGCATCTTATTCAGATCCATTTTGGGTTCCAGTTACTACAGTATTCTTGGGTGACAGCTGAGTCTACTTGAGGAGTAGAGAGGAGATATATTAGGAGTTGGTTGTGTTTCAGACTTTACAGGTTAGCGGACTATTTCAAGAGGGTTGTGGAAGACTTCCTCTATTCGCGGCACTTTTGAGTAGATTGATTTAGGAGACCGTTCCTTTCTAGCGGTTGTACCATAGTGATATGGGTTCCCTAAGGGTTGGAGGATTTACTTTAGGCTTCGTCGCATACTTGCTACATTTCTTTATTGGTTCTGGTGTTCTTGGGTTCTGGTCGGATAGGCAAACCTAGCCTAGTCCCTTCTGCTGGATCAGACATTGTGTGGTTCTGAGGGTTTGGTTCAGGATCTGCGTTCAGAAGGTTGTCCTTCAGCATGGGTTGCCTGGTTACTTTCTTTTTCAAATACCGGTGTTTTCTTTTTAGTTGGTTATTTCTCATACGTTTGGGTTATTCGGGTAATCTTACTGCAATTGTCCATCTGCGGACCGATAGTTAGTCAAGGTAGGCTAATCCGGTCATAGTGGGTATGTCTCGGGAAGGTGTTTATGTTTCTAAGGTTAGTAGGACTAGTGTTTGGTATTTTGTTGAGATCGAATTTTTAGACTGATTCGTGGAGGTAGAGTATGGTAGGAATCCTAGCCTTCCGATGGGTTGGTTGATGTTTTTATGAGTTTAACTCGAGTATTTGACTTGTGTTTGACTTTATGGTTTAAATGTTGATGTTTCGGGATAGATGGAAGGGTCTCAAACCCAGGACTCTTTGGTTAGAATATTGGAGGAAGTGGGTTTTGTGCTTTGTCTTAGCACGGTTTTCAATTCTATGTGATGATTGCCTTGTCTTCGTGGTTCTTGTGTTGTGTTGGTGCTTTTTGAATGTTTTCTTTTGGGGTTATGTTTAAGTTATTTGACTGGTTAGATTTTGAGTTAGAGGTTCTGGTTTTTCCTGTTTTGGCTGGTTTTGAGTTAAGGTTTTAGTAAGCTTTCTTTGGTTATCTTTCCATTCGTCGTTATCCGATTGAGGAGCCTACTCGAGAGTCCTAGATCGACTCACGGACCTAGTATCCTTTCCTTTCTGGGCCTTCGGGTACTTTCTATTTCTTAACTTTCGAGTACGAATGTTCCTTTAGTAATGGATGTTGTACTGACCAGCTAGGTCATTTCTCTGTTTTTTTGCATTTCCGGCATTTTAAGTTTTTCTGCAACGGCTACAGGTCATTTATGACTTGCTGGAACTGATGGTTTGGTGCTCGGGCCATTAGTTTGGTCGGTATGACCATTTCCCTATTTTAGAACTCCAACTTAGGAAATCCTTGACTTCGGTCAATGTTCTTGGTAAACGCGCTCGGAATTGAATTCCAATAATTATGTTAGCTTCGGGTGCGGACTTTGGTTTACTTGGACCTTTGGTTGGGATCTGGTAGCTGTTCAGCTTGGAAGTTTCTCTCATTCTGTGTTTTAAGGCCAGTTGGGCTTGAAGGGTTGACTTTGGTCAACATTCGGAGAAAATAGCCTCGGATGGAAATTTCGTCAGTGTTGTTAGCTCTAAAATGCCGATTTTATGTTAGGTAGTTGGTTGGTTCAGATTTCAGGTGAGCCGGGTTCATTTTGGATATTCTGTTGGCGTTAGTTAGTGTTGACTTAGGTCAACATTCCTCCGAGATGACCTCGTATAGAAGTTTCATCAATTTCGTTTAGTCCGGAACGTCATTTCCACTGTAATAGCACTATTGGTTTTTGAGTATCGAGTTCCGATTGTGCCCGGAATGCCCCGTAGAAGTTTTAGTTGTTGCTGGTTTTTTTTGTGTCTAGTGGGTCTGCATTGTGGAATTTGACCGCATTTGCAGCTACCGCAATTGCGGTAAAATACTGCATTTGTGGTGTTCTTGTCACATTTGTGGTATTTTGGCCAAAATTACGGAGTTCCACATTTGTAATGATTTCTCCGTATTTGCGAAGGTCACTATTCATCCGTGCCTCTGCATTTGCGATAAAAGTGTCGCATTTGCGATATCTACTGGCAATATATTAAATTAAGCCTCTTCTACATTGTTTAAACTCCCAAACTCCGAATCCTCCATTATAACAGCTCTAAACGTCCATTTCCTTCACTTTGCTCATCAAATCTCTTGGAGGAGAATCATCCTTGCTCCGTGATCATTTTTTTGGCCTTAATTCGGTAAGTTTTATTGCTAAATTTCGATCAATTCCTTCAAATTCCCTCTTTGTTCTCTTGGTTTGGTTGGGATATTTTAGCCCAAATTTCTTGCCCAATTCCCTCTATATTTTGCGCTTGCACTCATTGGGTCATTGTGATCATTGTGCGCTCTTTCATTTCCTGCTTTGGGTTGTGGGGCCCACAGGCCCGCCGGTGTTCTGAATTTTGGCCTGGCTATTCTTATAGCATTATGGGTATCATTAGTCTCATTTTGATGTGTAGATCATTGTTATGATAGTGGGGCAGCTTGCGGATACTTCTCGGGGGAGATAGGCTCTGGTCTTGTGGATTGGATTGTGCGTGCGTGCTTCACTTTTCTGGTAGGTAATGGTTTACTATTTTCTATACTTTGCTCATATGAGGTATGAATATAATTACTTGCTAATGGTTGGTGGGATCTTGTGGTTTGGATACGGTTATGAGTAGGCTTATTGATCCTTATAGGTGATTTAAGTGCTCTAGAGAATGATTTTAGCTAGTAATCCTTAGTATAGGTTGTAGCTCTTCCTTAAGACTTGGCGTAGGTGGTGTCATATCCTTGGGATTAGGGTCAGATGCCTTAGTTTAGTTTAGATTTCTTGTGGTTGAGAATATTAGATTAGGGAGCCTTAGCCTAGAATTAGATAAAGGTTCAGGATAAAAAATATGTTATCGTTTCATTGTTATTATTATTATTATTATTATTCTTGTTGGTTTGGTGTTCTATTTTTCATGTAATTGTGGTCCTGAGGCCGTGGAGATGGGACTTGTAGGAGCCAGGTCAGTATGGTTGTGTTTTGCTTAAGTTTTTATTTGTCGTACGCTTTATGCTTAGTTCTGGTTAGTTGATTTCCTTAAGCGGGTCCCTTGGAGTTTGGTAGATAGTGCAGTGTTCCCTTTTAGTATTTGTACTAGAATAGTTGGCCTTAGCATCCGATGGGTATAGTTCCTGGTAGGGTAATTTCTTACTTGGTTTTCTGCTTGTTCTTATCGTGCTATATTCTTATGGTTGGATTTGGTATGCGGATTTGTGGGCCTAAGGCCATGGTGTTGGGCTGGCTGGAGTCCAGGTTAGTACGATATTGTTGTGAAGGGTTAAATGCCCTATCTTGGTTTATTTGTGTGCATCATATGCATACATACATATATTTGAATTGATTGGTGTTTATCTCTTTTTCACATATGATTGGGTTATGATATGGGTTGAAGGGAACTGAATGGTATGAATTTACGGGGATCGATTGGCTCGGTGGTTTGATAAGGGAATCTTCTTTTAACAAATGGTTTTCAAATTAAGGAAAGATTTTACCGATTTAAGCTGACTGCTAACGTTTAAAACCCGAAATACTTCATTTTTAAATGATTGGAGCTCCAGGGAGAGCGTCCTACTTTTATAAATGTTTTTGGTTGATAAAGAGGGAAAATGGTTTCTTTTCTATAAACTTGTGCGGTCAAGGAGAAATTGTACATCACTATTTTACTGACCTTGAAATGGGAAAATACTTCTATTTTGTGCACTTTATTTGAGAGACGATTTGAACCTTGCTTTCCATTGGTTATGGGATTATATTTATAAGCTCCGGCGGCCTCCCCCCTTTTTGTGTATATACGGGGTTTTACTTGTGGAAATATTATATTGTTCAGCTCCGGCGGAACATTAGAATACTCAGGGTTTTCTTGATTATACATGGATATTGTGGCATTGGTTCTTATACTGATAAGCTTTGGCGCCCTGAAGGTACATTCCAGGTATTATGGTACGGTATTGGCTGGTAAGCTGGGGCGGCCCCTGAGGTGACTCAGGGTTCTCATTCATTATTGCATTGGCCACATTTCATTCTATTTCATTCCATCCATTCTATATCACAACTTTATGGTATTCCTTGTGTATCTTTACTATCGGAATCTTTGTGTAGTTGGTTGTCTTTATTGGGTGTATTTTCTGGACTCAGGAAGTCCAAATTAGTTGTAGCTGGTTTATTGTTATGCTTTTCATATTATGGCGGTGTTTCCCCTTTTTATTTAGGTTTTGACCACTATAGTTCCTTCTGACTCATCTTTCTCACCTTTGGGTTATATTTGCTTTTTGTTATATTTATATCTTGTTTGAGCTCAGTCAGTCGATGATTCCTACTGGGTACCGCGTGTTTTGGTACTCATACTACACTTCTGCATCCTTTTGTTGATGCAGATCATAGAATGGGTTATCGTCGTTGATTGCAGTCCTCGTGCAGAGTTGCTGACTGGAGACATTAGGTGAGCTCTTGGCGATTGGAGTTAATCCATCTCCCTCTACTTTTGAACTTGTATCCTACTGTACTTTGGAATATTGTCCATATTTTGTTGTATCTAACTAGAACATCTAAGTTGTAGCAGCACTTGTACCGACTAACACCAGGTCTTGGAGGATTCTTGTGTATTTTAGTTTCTTACCTTCCCTGTTTACTTATATTGGTTTATCGTATCTTCCATTGTTATTGTTGTTTCTTCCGCTTTTAGGGTTCTTTCTTGAGTTGGCCCGTTACTTGCAGTTTTGGGCTAATGGTTGGATTACCTACTGGTGGGTTATAGTAGGTGTCATCACAACTTGAGTTTTCGGGTCGTGACACAGTGGTATCAGAGCTCTAGGTTCACCGGTGCCGTTGGTATAAGGGCAGGTGTCTAGTAGAGTCTCGCAGATTGGTACAATGACGTATGTATCCTATCTGTCAGAGTCTATTGGGTATCCATAGGAAAAATTCCATCTTGTTGATTCCTTATCGTGCGTTCTACGCTCCATCAAAGTCTAAACTTCAATTATTCCTTTCCTTCTCAGATGGTTATGACGAGGTCGATAGCAGGCTTGGGCGAGGCTCATGCGCCTGCTACTGGAGCGCGGTTACAAGAGTTAGGGGTGTAGGGTGTTCAGTTTTAGTCATAGAGTTAGGGGTTTATGTCATACTTCTCGAGGTTTATATTCTGGGTATCCAGGTCATGGTGTCCAGTCAAGTTTAGGAAGATTTTCTCGGTGGGGCACTTCTAGTAGGGGTTGCTATGTTTGTGGTGAGCAGGGACACTTTGCTAAGACTTGTCTAAGATACAGGGAGTTTCACCCCCTCCGAGTTCCAGCATCACCGGCCAGGGGCGGCGCACAGATTAGTAGGGATGGTCGCCAGCTGTATTGGTCGAGTAGTCATGGCAGACAGAGTCACACAAACGTTTCTATCACAGATATGATTTTGTTACCATTAGTGAGCTTTTGGTATTGTTCGTTGTAGGGTTTGTGTGTCCTTATATAAATCTTCTTACATTACTTCTAATCCGGACTCGCATAGTGAGATTGTGGTACTTGTGCATATAGCTACCCTGTAAAAGAATTCTTTTTGCAGGGAATCGAGTATGTTGGCTTTTGTGTAGTAACTATATTAGGATGCAAGGCGCGGTAGTCCTAGTCGTTATGGTTGGTGGGATCCCACAGAAATTCTAGGCTTGGCTTTGCCATCTTAGCACCTAGCAATTCTTGGATGTTGTGTTCTCTTGCTTTTATTTATGGTGCTGGTTTCGATGTTCTTCCTTTGGGTCAATTTCTAGGTTGATGAAGGTTTAGGTTGTGGAAGTGTTTTCTAAACTCAGAGTTTGAGATTTGGGTTATCTTCTGTTAAGGGTCAGGGTGGTGGGCATTCCAAGGACTACCTCAGGACTCGTTCCTTTATAAGTTCCCAGCTATGTCCTTTGGTTTGACCGATGCCCCATTAGTGCTTGCAGATTACTGAGCATCGTATTCAGATCTTTTTTGGGTTCCAGTTACTACAGTATTCTTGGGTGGCCGCTGAGTCTACTCGAGGAGTAAAGAGGAGATATATTAGGAGTTGGTTGTGTTTCAGACTTTACGGGTTAGCGGACTATTTCAAGAGGGTTGTGGAAAACTTCCTCTATTCGCGGCACTTTTGAGTAGATTGATTTAGGAGACCGTTCCTTTCTAGCGGTTGTACCAGAGTGCTATGGGTTCCCTAAGGGTTGGAGGATTGACTTTAGGCTTTGTCACATACTTGCTACATTTCTTTCTTGGTTCTGGTGTTCTTGGGTTCTGGTCGGATAGGCAAACCTAGTCTAGTCCCTTTTGCTGGATCAAACATTGTGTGGTTCTGAGGGTTTGGTTCAGGATCTGCGTTCAGAAGGTTGTCCTTCAGCATGGGTTGCCTGGTTACTTTCTTTTTCAAATACCGGTGTTTTCTTTTTAGTTGGTTATTTCTCGTAATTTTGGGTTATTCGGGTAATCTTACTGCAATTGTCCATATGCGGACCGAGGGTTAGTCAGGATAGGCTAATCCGGTCATAGTGGGTATGTCTCGGGAAGGTGTTTATGTTTCTAAGGTTAGTAGGACTAGTGTTTGGTATTTTGTTGAGATCAAATTTTAAGACTGCTTCGTGGAGGTAGAGTATGGTAGGAGTCCTAGCCTTTCGATGGGTTGGTTGATGTTTTTCGAGTTTAACTCGAGTGTTTGACTTGTGTTTTACTTTATGGTTTAAATGTTGATGTTTCAGGATAGATGGAAGGGTCCCAAACCCAGGACTCTTTGGTTAGAATATTGGAGGAAGTGGGTTTTGTGCTTTGTGTTAGCACAATTTTCAATTCTGTGTGATGATTGCCTTGTCTTCGTGGTTCTTGTGTTGTATTGGTGCTTTTTGAATGTTTTCTTTTGGGGTTATGTTTAAGTTATTTGACTGGTTATCTTTTGAGTTAGAGGTTCTAGTTTTTCCTATTTTGGCTGGGTTTGAGTTAAGGTTTTAGTAAGCTTTATTTGGTTATCTTTCCATTGGTCGTTGTCCGATTGAGGAGGCTACTCGGGAGTCCTAGCTCGACTCACGGACCTAGTATCCTTTCCTTTCTGGGCCTTCGGGTACTTTCTATTTCTTAACTTTCGAGTACGAATGTTCTTTTAGTAATGGATGTTGTACTGACCAGCTAGGTCATTTCTCTGTTTTCTCGCATTTCCTACATTTCAAGTTTTTCCGCAACGGCTACAAGTCATTTATGACTTGCTGGAACTGATGGCTTGATGCTCGGGCCATTCGTTTGGTTGTTATGCCCATTTCCCTATTTTAGAACTCCAACTTGGGAAATCCTTGACTTCGAGCAATGTTCTTGGTAAACGCGCTCGGAATCAAATTCCAATAATTCAATTAGCTTCGGAGCGCGGACTTTGGTCTACTTAGATCTTTGGTCGGGATTTTGTAGTTGTTCAGCTTGGAAGTTTCTCTCGTTCTGTGTTTTCAGGCTAGTGGGGCTTGAAGGGTTGACTTTGGTCAATATTCGTAGAAAACAACCTTGGATGGAAATTTCGTCAGTGTTGTTAGCTCCAAAATGCCGAGTTTGTGTTAGGTAGTTGGTTGGTTTGGATTTCAGGTGAGCCGGGTTCATTTTGGATGTTCTGTTGGCATTAGTTAGTGTTGACTTGGGTCAATATTCCTTCGAGAAGACCTCGTATAGAAGTTTCATCAATTTTGTTGAGTCCGGGACGTCATTTCCACTCTAATAGCACTATTGGTTATTGAGTATCGAGTTCCGATTGTGCCCGGAATACCCCGTAGAAGTTTTAGTTGTTGCTGGTTTTTTTGTGTCTAGTGGGTCTGCATTGTGGAATTTGACCGCATTTGCGGCTACCGTAATTGCGGTAAAATACTGCATTTGTGGTGTTCTTGCAGCATTTGCGATATTTTGGCCAAAATTGTGGAGTTCCACATTTGCGATGATTTCTCTGTATTTGCGAAGGTCACTATTCATCTGTGCCTCTGCATTTGCGATAAAAGTGCCGCATTTGCGATATCTAGTTTAGTTTAGATTTCTTGTGGTTGAGAAAATTAGACTAGGGAGCCTTAGCCTAGAATTAGATAAAGGTTCGAGATAAAAAAGACGTTATCGTTTCTTTATTATTAATATTATTATTATTCTTGTTGGTTTGGTGTTCTATTTATCATGTAATTGTGGGCCCGAGTCCATGGAGATAGGACTTGCAGGAGACAGGTCAGTATGGTTGTGTTTTGCTTAAGTTTTTATTTGTCGTACACTTTATGCTTAGTTCTGGTTAGTTGATTTCCTTAGGCGGGTCCCTTGGAGTTTGGTAGATAGTGCAGTGTTCACTTTTAGTATTTGTACTAGAATAGTCGACCTTAGCATCCGATGGGTATAGTTCCTGGTAGGGTAATTTTTTACTTAGTTTTATGGTTGTTCTTATCGTGCTATATTCTTATTGTTGGATTTGGTATGCGGATCTGTGGGCCTAAGGACATGGTGTTGGGCTGGCTGGAGTCAAGGTTAGTACGATATTGTTGTGAAGGTTTAAATGCCCTATCTTGGGTGTGCATCATATGCATACATACATACATTTGAATTGATTGGTGTTCATCTCTTTTTCACATATGATTGGGTTATGATATGGATTGAAGGAAACTGAATGGTATGACTTTACGGGGATCGATTGGCTCGGTGGTTTGATAAGGGAATCTTCTTTTAACAAATGGTTTTTAAATTAAGGAAAGAGTTTACCGATTTAAGCTGACTGCTAACATTTAAAACCCGAAATACTTTCTTTTTAAATGATTGGAGCCCCAGGGAGAGCGTCCTACTTTTATAAATGTTTTTGGTTGATAAAGAGGGAAAATGATTTCTTTTCTATAAACTTGTGAGGTCAAGGAGAAATTGTGCATCACTGTTTTACTGACTTTAAAATGGGAAAATACTTCTATTTTGTGCACTTGGTTTGAGAGACGATTTGAACCTTGCTTTTCATTGGTTATGGAATTATATTGATAAGCTCCGGCGGCCTTCCTCATTTTTGTGCATATACGGGGTTTTACTTGTGAAAATTATTGTATTGGTTAGCTCCGGCGGTCCATGAGAATACTCTGGTTTTTCTTAATTATATATGGATATTGTGGTATTGATTGTTATACTGATAAGCTCTGGCGGCCTAAAGGGACATTCCAGGTATTATGGTATGGTATTGGCTGATAATCTCGGGCGGCCCGTGAGGTCACTCAGGGTTCTCATTCATTATTGCATTGGCCACATTTCATTCCATTTCATTTCATCCATTCCATATCGCATCTTTATGGTATTCCTTACGTATGTTTACTAACGGAATCTGTGTGTAGTTGGCTGTCTTTATTTGGGTGTATTTTCTATACTCGGGAAGTCCAAATTGGTTTAGCTGGTTTATTGTTATGCTTTTTATATTGTGGCAGTGTTTCCCCTTTTTATTTAGGTTTTGACCACCAGTGAAAAATGGACACAAAGTCCATAAAACTCAAGTCCAAAATATGGACAGCTTTCAAATGGGCCAAAACATAGACCCAATCTCAACTTTGCTCTATTTCTATTTGTAATTCATTGATGTCAATTATTTGTAATTAACACTAACTTTAATTTAATTAATTTAAATAGATCCCCAAGTGTTGTTATTTTAGTTTTGTCTTTGTTTTCCTCTTTAATTTGCTTGTCCGAATTTAATAATGTAATTTACCTTGTTAATGAAGGAAATTGGGTTTTATATTAACTTGCTTAAGAAACAGATTTTTCAAAATGAAAATGGTTCCTTTCCCCATTTATGTTCTAATTAGTTCTATTTAGGTTCAACGGGATTCTTTGATATGAAAAATATTTTAAAAGGTTGAATCCTCATAAATTGGTAAAAATATCTCTTTAATTTTTCCACATGTTTAATTTGCTCCCTTTCAAAGATTTAGCTTAAAATTGGGATTTTCACCCACTTCATTTGGTAAATGTCTCATTTTTTTAAAAAAATCATCTTTTATGTAAATAACTTGTTTTCTTCACAACTTTAAAAAAATGGAATTTATTTTCAAATTTTTTCCTATTCAAATGAATTTTTCTTTAGCTAAAATGGACTATTTTGCCTGAGGAAGTAATGTCATTTTCTTTTCTTTAAACCACATTTTTGAATAAATCTTGATATTTTCATAAAATAACTTATTTGCAGAATTAGCCACCTCTCTTATTAAGTTAGTCAAACTGTATTTGGTCAATCATTTTTAAATGGACGTTCTTAAGTGCCTTAAAAACCTCCTTAAGACATTACTTGAATCCTTACCCATTTTCTCTAATTTAAAGATTTATTTCTATTTTAATTTCTTTGAAATTTTTTCAAGTTTTTTTATTTTCTTTATAAAAATTAAGTGGCGACTCTGTGATTGTTTCTTAAATTATTTAGAACTTCCTTTAAGTTTTGAGATGATTTGAAAGTTGAAAATCATTTTCTCCTTAAATATATTCTTTTTCAAATTCCAAAAAGGAATAAAACATACGCTACATTAAAATACACAGAGAGCAGACAATGAGAGCATGAGACAGAGAAGGGGTACCTTCCAATTTTGATTCTTTTGGCTATTACATTATCAATTGAATGCCTAGTATTTATTTGGGCTGAGAGGCCAGTTTTGTACTTGCCCCAATTAAAAGTAGTGGGTGGGGGTTGAGTTAGCAAATGAGACGTGCAAAATGTCACATGTTCATACAGTAAAGTTAAGTGTTTAACTACTATTTTCTCCATTCTTAAATAATATTACATTTTCTATTTGCACATTTCTTAAAAAATTATGTATATTTACCATCATACACTTATTTTAATTTCTTTAATCATCTCCTTTATTTAATGAAAAGTGTGCTAATGAAAGTACCTAAACAACCATAAATAAAGATATTGGACGACTAAATCACTTAGATTTTCTATGCTAAATTAGTCAAAGTTTACTTCAAGAATAATTACTCCTAAAGGTAAAATGGGAAGACCATATATAATTATGTCTTGATTTTCTAAAATGACAAGTATTATGGAACGACTATTTTTAATAAGAATAACAAGTATTTAAAAACTGTGATGACCCTTCCGGTCATATTCGCGTTTACACATCCATTGTACTGTTAGAGCTTCGTTGTAGCAGCCACAAGT
Source organism: Jaltomata sinuosa (assembly GCA_003996215.1). Lineage (NCBI taxonomy): Eukaryota > Viridiplantae > Streptophyta > Magnoliopsida > Solanales > Solanaceae > Jaltomata > Jaltomata sinuosa. The sequence goes on from QJPP01000158.1 coordinate 201,775, forward strand.
CATTTATGGCTTGCTGGGATCGGTAGTTCGGTGCCCTGGCCGTTCGTTTGGTTGTTTTATCCTTTTGCCTGTTTTAGAGCTTTAACTTAGGATATCGTTGACTTTAATCAACATTCTTAGCTAGCATGCTCTAAATTGAATTCCAAGAGTTCCGTTAGCTCCGGAATGATGAGTTTGATCTAGTTGGACTTTTAGTTGAGGCTTGAGAACTTCTGGTGTGGGTTTGGTATTGCTTTCTCTGTTTTCAGACCATTTGGAGCTGAAAGTGTAACTTTGGGTGACTTTTGATGATCGGAGTGTCGGATTCAAAATCCGACAATTCCATAAGCTCCGGAATGTTGATTTGGGTTAGAAAGGTGGTTGGTTCGGGTTCCGAGTGAGCCAGACTCATTTTGAGTCTTTGGGTTCTTATTCGTTGATGTTGACTTGGGTCAATATTTCTCTGAAACAACCTCGTATGGAAGTTTCATCAATTATGTTGAGTCCAGAATGCCGTTCCCACTCTGTTAGCATTATTAGTTTTTGAATATCGGTTTTCGATTATGCCCGGAACACCCCATAGAAAATTCTAGTGCAGTTGGTTTTATTGCAGGTTGCAGGACTTCAGCGCCCAGGCAGCGTGATCGCGCTAGCCTGTGGCCAGGCCTTCAGCGCAATCGCGCAAGTGCCAGCGTGATCTCGTATCAGAGCCTGCAGCCGGCCAGCGCGATTGCACCTTTTTAGCATGATGGCGCTTTGGCGCCAGGCCTCCTTCAGCGCGATGGCGTTGGTCTAGCGCGATAGCGCTGACCAGCGACCATCAGCTATATATTTCTGGTTGTTCATTTTTCCAGCCATTTTCTCTCAAAAACAGTAAATACTCTCCCAATTTTTTCCAAACCTATTCTAAACCTTGGGGAATCATTTGTTCATGGAGTTTCCGTAGTTCTTCATCTATTGCTAAGCCTTCTACTTCCTTGAATTTTCTTGTTCTCTCTCTAAATTCCACCATTGATGCTCATTCCAAAGCTTGGAAATATTTAGGTAGTGGATGCCTCTAAGCTTGTGCATGTTCGTGGGGGTGAAGAATTCTTCGTCTTGGCTTAAATTCTATCTTTGTGGTAAGTAATTCTTGCCCAATTTCTGATTTTATTCTTGAAATTCCATCTTTAAACCCCAACTTGAGCGGGATGTTTTGGTGCCTTCCTCTTGGCCAATTGTGCTAAATTTTGGAGCATGCCTTCTTGGCATCGTTGGGGTCATCGTTCTTCTTTTCATTTTTAGTTTCGGGTTGTGGGCCCCACAGGCCCATTTTTTACCCAGATTTTGACCCGGCTACAATTGTAGTAATATGGGTATCGTTAGACTCGTTTTAGTATGTTTTTCGCATTGTTGATAGTTTGACCCTCATTCGGAGCTTCTCAAAGCAGCTCGGTCCCGGATATCGTTGTTCCTGTAGCTTGTCATCGGACAACAAGTAGGTTATGGTTTAACTTATAGACTTAGCATATATCGGATATAATTGTACTAGTTGGCATCCTTGGGTTGAGTTATTAGGTTGGTACCACAGACCTTAACCGCTTTTCCATGATTCATCCCATTTTTTTCCTCCATTGTGTGTAGTACTCTTGGTATTTGATATTAACACCCTTGTGGTCCTGTGAGGCCTTGTTGACTCTGGAACATAGATGGTGGGATTATTGGGAATGTTCATGAGTCCCGGACATAGAAATATCCTTCTAGGCTAGTTATGCTTGCTGAGTAGCTTTGGAGACTATGCAGGGCCAGTTGTTGTGAGCTGTTGGGCGGCTATTTGTGTTTGATCATTCATTTCCATGCATGTAAAGAGGGTTTATTCGTGTTTTACTATGGTTTTGGCTTCGGGCCTACTGGAATTGTTTTCTAAACTTTGCATGGCCCTACGGCCCCGTTTTCGATGGAAATGAATTAGAAAATGGTTTGACTTAACTTGTGAATCTTCTTACGGGAAAAGAAGGTTAAATTATGATTTCTATCACCAATTTTACTACTATTTCTAGACTCAACCGGGTCATGATTAGCTTGGTTATTGATTTCTATTTTTCGAGCATATCTACCTTTATTCCTCTCTCCCATTCCTTATACTTGAGGTTATCGGTATACCGTCTACATCTGAAACTTATTACATATATACTGTTATTGCAAGGATCCCAGGTGCACCATTTCTTACTTTCACTTGTATCTATTGTTTATATATTCTAATTGCTAGCCTTTTATGTTGTTCTTGTTGTCTTCCCTCTAGGCTAGTTCCTGTGTACTTTTCATTGATTTCCATGACTTCTTGCTTCTATTCTATTTGCTACGGCGATTTTATCTTATATGTGCCCAGTCAGCCTATGATACCTACTGGGTACCTTATACTTTGCATTTGGTGCTCACCCTACACACTGCATCTTATGGTGTAGATCCTAGTGTGAGCCATTGCCGCTAGCTTGTGGGAGACTAGTGCTTCGAGTTTTGTGACATCCAGACTGAAGGTGAGCTCTTGGGAACTGGATCTTGACTCTAGTTTATCTTTTTGTATATTTTGTACTCTTATAGCTTTGGAGACATGATATATCTATTTATTACTTTTGGATCCTTTGTACTTCTTATGTAGATCGGGATCTTATACGCTATGATACCAGGTTTTGGGGTTGGTATAGCTTCCGCTTTGTATTTATATTACTCCGATTATCCAGTTTATTCAACCTGTTCCCTTACTTCTGCTTATTTATTTGTTCTTCCGCTTAAACTGTTAGAAGGAATCCCATTACTAACCGTTCTGGGCTACGAGAATTGGTTCACCTACTGGGGGGTTGTAGGTGCCATCATGAACGAAAAATCGGGTCATGACAGCTTGGTATCAGAGCCCTAGATACACCAGTGTCATCGGTATAGGAGCCAATGTCTAGTAGAATCCTGCGGATCGGGGCGGAGATGTCCATACCCAATCTTCGGGAGGCTATAGTGATATCTTAAGAAAATGGAGCTTTCTTGTTTCTCTCTCGTACATAGTATCCTTGAAAGTTTCTGTAAATCTCACTTATTCTGGTTCACTCTTCCGCAGATGGTTCATATGAGATCTTTAGCTTCTGGCGGAGGAGAGCCTCCTACCCCTGCTCCTCCGACTCCAGCTAGGGGTCGGGGTGGTCGTAAGGGTAGAGATAGGGGTCGAGGGCGCCCCAGAGCAGCAGCACCTGCTAGAGCTGCTAGAGTGGAGCTAGAGCCCGAGTATGATTATGAGCCCGAGTTCGTCCCTGAGCAGCAGCATATGGACCCAGGGACATCCCAGGTACCACCAGCTTCTGTACCAGTTCCAGCACTAGTTTCTGTGCCAGCTTCATCCCCAGCTCAGTCTTTAGATATTAGGGGTTTGCTTGTTCAGCTATTGGGTATGATTGGAGAGAGACCTTCTGAGGTAGCACAGACATCCGCTCAGGGGGCAGCCCTGGGTGTTCAGAGTTTAGGAGCGCAGCCTGCTACTGCGGCTCCTCGTGCTGTGGTTGTTCCAATCCCATCGGTTGCCCAGGCCTTCGACATAACCTCTCTTAACTTGGTCTGAGTTTTATGAGGCCTTTATGGCCAAGTTCTTGCCACAGAGTGACAGAGAGCGTCAGAGGAAGAAGTTCATTAGACTTTCTCAGGATTCTATGACTGTCTCAAAGTACGAGACCCGTTACCATAAGCTTGCTCCATTTAGGGCCATAATTATGCCTACTGAGGCTGATAGGGTCCGTAGATTTGTTTGGGAGTTACAGAGAGAGTTTAGAGAGCCTGCAGAGATATTGGTTGCTAGTTGTTGGTCATTCCAGGCCATTGCGGACTATGCTCGTACAGTTGAGGATTTGCATCATCATGACACCGGGGCCAAAGATAAGAGGCCTCGACACCAGGGTGGCTACACTGGTTCCAGTTATAGTGGTAGAGGTTCAGGCTAGTAGGGTCGAGGTTATCAGCCACAGCAGCACCAGGGTTAGTTCAGTCGACCGTTTCATGCTTCACTTCAGGCTTCTGGTTCTCAGTTTGAGCAAGGTCAGGACAGTCAGGGAGGTCATAGTGGTGAGACGTTAAGAGGTACAGATTCTAGGGCATCAGGCCGTGGTGGCCATTTGGGTTCTGCTGGTTCATCCCGATCGAGTAGGTCATCAGAGGCTTATTTTACTTGCAGTGTGGTTGGTCATTTTGCTAGAGATCGCCCCCAGCAGGGTACAGTTCAGCCGGTCGAGTCATTTGAGCAGTTCAACCTCCATTTAGAGGGGATGGTAGTCAGGCTAGGGGTGGTGCCCCGCATAGGATATCATGTGGTAGGGATGGAGGTCGGGCAGGTAAAGGTCGTCGTCCATTCTATACGGTCCCTGGGAGACCTGAGGTAGAGGCCTCGGATGTAGTGATCACAGGTACGATTTTTGTATGTCGTCAGCCAGCTTATGCTTTGTTTGATCCTGGATCCACTTGTTCATATATATCTGCCTACTTTCTGCCTTGTTTGGGGTTGGCTAGTGAGCCATTATCTGTTGTTGTTTCTGTTTCAACCCCATTAGGAGATTCTTTAGTAGTGGATCAGATTGTGAGATCCTGTGTGATATCTGTTGGTGGTATGGAGACTTGGGATGATTTGATGATACTTGATATGTTAGACTTTGATGTGATACTAGGCATGGACTGGTTATCCCCTCACCATGCGGTTGTGGATTGTTATGCCAAGACCGTTACCATAACTGTGCTCGGTGTATCCCCGATTTTATGGCAGGGTTCCGTTAGCCGCGCACCATCTGGGCTCATCTCTTGTCTTTGAGCTAAGAAGTTGATTTCCCATGGGTGTTTAGCTTATCTAGCATTTGTCCGAGATGCTAGTGCTGACCTTACATCTCCTGAGTCCGTTCTTGTGGTTAGAGACTTCCTAGATGTGTTTCCTACCGACCTGCCAGGCCTTCTACCTGAGAGAGATGTTGACTTTGCCATCGAGTTAGAGCCAGGCACCAGGCCCATTTCTATTCCTCCCTACTGTATGGCTCCTGCTGAGCTGAGAGAGCTTAAGGAGCAGCTCCAGGACTTGTTCGCTAAGGGGTTCATTAGACCGAGTGTGTCTCCTTGGGGTGCTCCTGTTCTCTTCATGAAGAAGTAGGATGGGTCGATGAGAATGTGTATTGACTATCGACAGTTGAATAAGGTGATAGTAAAGAATAGGTATCTGATGCCCAGGATTGATAACTTATTTGATTAGCTTCAGGGTTCAGCCATGTTTTTGAAGATTGACTTGAGGTCCGGCTACCATCAGTTGAGGATTAGGGTGGAGGACATCCCTAAGACAGCATTCAAGACACGTTATGGCTACTATGAGTTCCTGGTGATGTCTTTTAGGTTGACTTATGCCCCCGCAACCTTTATGGATTTGATGCATAGGGTGCTTAGCCCGTACCTGGATATGTTCGTGATAGTCTTCATTGATGACATTCTGATATACTCGAGGATTAGGGACGAGCATGAGCAGCATTTGAGGACTATACTTCAGACTTTGAGAGATCATCGGCTTTATGCCATGTTCTCAAAGTGTGAGTTTTGGCTTGAGTCAGTTGCATTCCTAAGACACGTGGTGTCTAAGGATTGGAGTAGAGTGGATTCGGGTAAGATTTTTGCGGGTCGTGATTGGCCTAGACCTACCACTCCTACTGAGGTCCGTAGCTTTGTTGGTTTAGTCGGGTACTACAGATGGTTTATTGAGGGATTTTCTTCTATAGCAGCACCTTTGACTGTGCTGACTAGAAAGGATGTACCATTTCAGTGGTCGAGATCAGTGCGAGGATAGCTTCCAGAGGCTTAAGGCCTTATTGACTTCAACTCCAGTTCTGACTTTACCGGTTGAGGGTCAGAGTTTCTCCATGTATTGTGATTCTTCAGGGGTCGGTCTTGGTGTGTGTTGATGCAGCAGGGTCGAGTGATAGCATATGCATCGAGACAGCTGGAGCTTTACGAGCGCAACTACCCCACTCATGACTTAGAGTTGGCAGTGGTAGTCTTCGCGCTCAAGATCTGGAGGTACTACTTATACCGAGTTCACTGTGAGATATTCACCAATCACCATAGTCTTCAGTACATTACGAGTCAGCGAGGGCTGAACTTAAGGCAGAGGAGGTGGATTGATCTACTGAAGGACTACAATTTCACTATTCTATACCATTTGAGCAAGACAAATGTGGTAGCGGATGCCTTGCCTCGGAAGGTAGTGAGTATGGGCAGCCTAGCTTCACTATCAGTTTTTGAGCGACCATTGGCCTTGGATATCCAGTCTTTGGCTAACCATTTGGTTAGGCTTGACTTGTCATATCCTAGAAGAGTTCTTGCCAGTGTTGAGGTTTGTTCCGCTCTAGTTGATCAGATTCAGAGCTGACAGTTTGAGGATCAGGGTTTGTGTGACCTTCGTGATCAGGTAGTTTGGGGTGAGTCCAGCCAGGCTACTTTAGGTTCTAATGGTATTCTGAGGTTTGATGGTCGGATTTTTGTTCCGAGGGTTGGTGATTTGATTCAATTGATACTCTGTGAGGCACATTGTACTAGATATTCCATTCATCCTGGCGCAATGAAGATGTATAGAGATTTGAGGCAGCTCTACTGGTGGTGTGGGATGAAGCGGGACGTAGTGGAGTTTGTATCTCGATGCTTGAACTGTCAGCAGGTGAAGTTTGAGCACATGAGATCGGGTGGCTTGATGCAACGACTTTCTATTCTCGGGTGGAAGTGGAAAGGTATTACTATGGACTTTGTTGTCGGTCTGCCTCGTACTTCTCGGGGTTTTAATTCTATTTGGGTGATTGTGGATCGGCTGACTAAGTCAGCCCACTTCTTACCGGTTCAGACTTCCTACAGTGCTGAGAGGCTAACTCATATCTACATTCGTGAGATTGTTCGATTGCATGGGGTCCTAGCTTCTATCATTTCAGACCGCGGCACTCAGTTCACATCTCAGTTCTGGAGAGCTATACAGAGGTATTTGGGTAAAGAGGTTCAGCTTAGTACTGCTTTCCACCCTCAGATAGATGGCCAGTCCGAGAGTACTATTCAGGTCCTAGAGGACATGCTTCGAGCTTGTGCTCTTGACTTTGGAGGTTCATGGGATCAGTTTGTGCCATTGGCCGTGTTTGCGTATAATAATAGCTTTCATTTGAGCATTAGCATGCACCTTTCGAGGCCTTGTATGGTAGGCTTTGCAGATCGCTAATTGGTTGGTTTGACGGGTTAAAGTCCAGACCGAAGGGTACATATTTGCTTAGAGATTCCTTGGACTGAGTTCGTTTGATTCAGGACAGGCTTAGAGTGTCCCAGAGTAGGCAGAAGAGCTATGTTGATCATAGACTTCGTGCCTTATAGTTCAGTGTTGATGATTTGGTTTTCCTTCGAGTATCGCCCGTGAAGGGCGTGATGAGGTTTGGTCAGCGTGGCAAGCTTAGCCTCAGGTTTATTGGGCCGTTTGAGATTCTACAGAGGGTTGGTAGTGTTCCCGAGAGTGAGTTGCGTGCTCAGTATATGCAGATGTTCGAGCATTCAGGTACTCCCTTCTTCTTGACTTTCTACGATGAAAGTTTTTTAGTAGTGGATGTTGTGATGACCCTTCCGGTCATTTTCGTGTTTACGCATCCATTGTACTGTTAGATCTTTCCTGTACTGGCCCCAAGTCATTTATGGCTTGCTGGGACCGGTAGTTTGGTGCTCTGGCCATTCGTTTGGTTGTTTTGCCCTTTTCCTATTTTAGAGCTTTAACTTAGGATATCATTGACTTTAGTCAACATTCTTAGCTAGTGTGCTCGGAATTGAATTCTGACAATTCCGTAAGCTCCAGAGCGATGATTTTGGTCTAGTTAGACCTTTAGTTGAGGTCTGAGAACTTTCGGTGTGGGTTTGGTAGTGCTTTCTCTATTTTTAGGCCATTTAGAGCTGAAAGTGTAACTTTGGGTGACTATTGATGATCGGAGTGTCGGATTTGAAATTCGACGATTCCATCAGCTCCAAAATGTTGAGTTTGGGTTAGAGAGGTGGTTGGTTCGGGTCCCAAGTAAGCCGTACTCATTTCGAGCCTTTGGGTTCTTATTCGTTGGTGTTGACTTGGGTCAACATTTCTCCGAAATGACCTCGTATGAAAGTTTTGTCGATTCCTTTGAGTCCGGAACGTCGTTCCCACTCTATTAGCATTATTGGGTTTTTAATATAGATTTTTGATTGTGCCCGAAACACCACGTAGGGAATTCTAGTGCAGCTGGTTTTATTACATGTTGCAGGCCTTCAGCGCCATCAGCGCCCAGGCAGCGCGATTGCGCTAGCCTGTGGCCAGGCTTTCAGCGTAATCGCGCAAGGGCCAGCGCGATCGCGCCTCAGCGCGTACAGTCAACCAGCGCGATTGTGCCTTTTTAGCGCGATAGCGCTTTGGCGTCAGGCCTCCTTCAGCGCAATAGCGCTGACCAACGCCATCAACTATATATTTCTGGTTGTTCATTTTTCAGCCATTTTCTCTCCATCTTTCTCACTCTAAAAATAGTAAATACTCTCCCAATTTGTTCCAAACCTATTCTAAACCTTGGGGAATCATTTGTTCGTGGATTTTCCGTAGTTCTTCGTCTATTGGTAAGCCTTCTACTTCCTTGAATTTTCTTGTTCTCTCTCTAAATTCCACCATTGATGCTCATTCCAAAGCTTGGAAATATTTTGGTAGTGGCTGCCTCTAAGATTGTGCATGTTCGTGGGGGTGAAGAATTTTTTGTCTTGGCTTAAATTCCATCTTTGTGGTAAGTAATTCTTGCCCAATTTCCAATTTTATTCATGAAATTCCATCTTTAAACCCCAACTTGAGTGGGTTGTTTTGGCGCCTTCCTCTTGGCCAATTGTTCTCAATTTTGGAGCATGCCTTTTTGGCATCGTTGGGTTCATCGTACTTCTTTTCATTTTTGGTTTTAGGTTGTAAGCCCTGCGGGCCCTGTTTGACCCAGATTTTGACCCCCCTACAATTGTAGTAATATGGGTATCGTTAGACTCGTTTTAATGTGTTTTTCACGTTGTTGATAGTTTGACTCTCGTTCGAAGCTGCTCGGAGCTGCTCGGCCCCGGATATCGTCGTTCCTGTAGCTTATCATCGGACGACAGGTAGGTTACGGTTTAACTCCTAGACTTATCATATATCGGATAAAATTATACTAGCTGGCATCCTTGGGTTGGGTTATTGGGTTGGTACCACAGACCTTGACCGCTTTTCCATGATTCGTCCCATTTCTTTCCTCCGTTGTGTGTAGTACTCTTGGTATTTGATATTAACACCCTTGTGGTCTTGTGAGGCCTTGTTGACTCTGGAACATAGATGGTGGGATTGTTGGGAATGTCCGCGAGTCCCGGACATAGAAATATCCTTCTAGGCTGGTTATGCTTGTTGAGTAGTTTTGGAGCCTGTGCAGGACCGATAGGTTGTTATGAGCTGCTCGGCGGCTATTTGTGTTTGATCATTCATTTCCATGCATGTAAATAGGGTTTATCCATGTTTTACTATGGTTTTGGCTTCAAGCCTACTGAAATTGTTTTCTAAACTTTGCATGGCCCTGGGGGGGCATTTTTTATGGAAATGAATTGGAAAATGGTTTGACTTAACTTGTGAATCTTCTTAGGGTAAAAGAAGGTTAAATTATGATTTCTATCACCAATTTTACTACTATTGGTAGACTAGACCGGGTCGAAGTGCTAGTTGAGTTTTCTTACTGATTTGAGATGACTTTAGCCTCGGCCGGACCAAGCATTTGAGTTGACTCTCTACTATTTTAAACCCGGCTACGCCCTGGGCACCCTTGGAGGGGTTTTTGAGATGTCATCTACTAGTTTAATCCTGGACAGCGTCTGGGCATGCATATTCGAGATTTAGCCACTGGCTTGAACCCGGACTTGATTTCGGAGGACACGTTTCTGATACTGAGTTTTGGTATGGGGTCCGGGACCTCCATGGACCTTGTCACCCCGGGCCTCCAATATTTAACAATAATAATAACTAGCTATTCTAATATAATTCTTTCACATGCTGCATACAATCTCTTCGCAATGAGCATGATTATTTTTTTTGCAAAATTTAAAGTGATTATTTTTTTAATAAAATATAAACTTATTTTTCTAAACTTAAAATATAAACTTATAAATCACGTTTTATATTTTTAAAAAATTAAAATCTCCTAGTCTTTAGAAAATTTAAATTTAAAATCATAATATTAAATTGCATGTCCAAACATTAATTTAAAATCATGATGCAAATTACCTGTGTAGACGTCTAGTAAGTGTAAATACATTTAAAGGTCGTTTGGTACAATGTACTAGAATAAATAATACATGTATTAGGTGATATTAATTAATCCTTTGTTTGTTAGAAATTTTGAGCTTATATATAATTAATACATGTATTAGTTATGCACCCTATTCAGTATTATAGGGTGTATAACTAATATATATTAATTCATGATATTAGTAATACTAGAATTTTAATACATGAGATAAATATGGTCAACGACAAAAACAATCTTAAGAATGAATAATAAAGATTGAACAATACATATATTTCTCGTAAAAAATGCATATATTAGGTATAGTATTAATTTTTGAGAAATATTGTTTGAACAGTACATTAATGATCAACAGCTAAATTAATCATTAGGTTCAATAATTTTAGCACTTAATTAATCAGTATGTAATTCATAAGGTTTTACTACATTTATTTGGAAGCGGAAGACGCTAACTGATATTCAAGAAATTACGGCATTGTTCCCTTACTTTTCAATACTTCCACAGTTCCTAAACTTTTTCCAATTTTCAAGTTAATTTCATGATGTAAAAATTTCAATTATTTATTATATGCTCCCGCATTAAAAGTTGTTCAAGATTTCATCGTTTATGTTTTTTATTTCTTGATTTTCATATTTTATATTTATCTAGTATGAATCACTTCTTTTCAATTTATCAATATGCTAATTTCTCTCAAATAATTTAAGTGAGAATACCAATTTTATTTTTCATTTATAAAAATGAATAGTAAAGCTTTGCAAAAAAAAGTACATAATGCTATAGAATGTGAAGGGTATTTTTATAAATAAATAATACATTTTTAAAAATATAATAATATATATTATTTTTAATACATCAAGTCAAACACTGAATAGAAAATAAACTTATGATAACTAATTCTATCACTATTAATCTCAACATTATTAATACATTTTATTTAGTAGTACATTTGTTTTTATACACTCAACTTATAGTGCTTGTTTGAATATTTTGCATCAAAAAGGTGCACTCCAAATTTGACATATCTTTTGGCCACAAAGGAAGAGAGAAAGTAGAGTAAAAAGTAGGAGCGAAAGGGCAATAAATAGACATGAAAGGCACCGCTGCATAAGAAAACAAACAATATATCCCCCCATCTTCTCTTTCGGAAAAATTAATTAAGGGTGACAAAAAAGTTTCAAATTTAAGTTGTAGTAACTTAAGTTATTTTAATTGAGTAGAGGTGACAGAAGTTAGATTAGGAATTAATGAATTTTGACTCATTTTCTGAGTTGCTCTCAAGTTTTTATTTTTACACTTTGACCCATGGGATCCATCTTGAAAGAATTAAATAAAACCCTAATTGCCTAAAATGGGAGAGAAAAAAATCGTCGTTGCCTTCTTCTTGCTTCTTCTTTTCGCGCCATTTCACCATTTTTCATTGTTGTTACTGTTGTTGTCTTCTTCTTCTTCTTCTTCATCATCATCATCATCTTCTTCTTCTTGTTCATCATCTTCTTCTACTACTACTGTTTGTCGTTGACATTGTTGTTGTTGTTGTTGTTGTTGTTGCTGCCGCTACTGCTGCTACTAGACTAAATTTTTGGACCAAATTTTATTCGTAATCATTGGGCATTGCTTCATAGGTGATTTTGGTAAGTAAAATAATGAGTTTTAGTTCAATTTCTCATCTGGGTATATCTGCTATTTTCTGTAATTTTCAGTAGCGTATCCAACAGATGACCTATTTATTGGATTCATGTTACAGCAACTGAATCCAACAGGTCAGATGACCTACCTATTGGTTTAAGCTACTGGTTCTGAACATGAATCCAACAGATAAGTCATTTGTTACAACAGATGAGTCATCTGTTGCAACAGATGACCTACTTGTTGGATTCAGCTACTGATTCTGAACATGAATCCAACAGATGAGTCATTTGTTGCAACATATGACCTACCTGTTAGATTCAGCTACAGGTTTTGAACCAGCTTTGCCAGCTAATGTAAGATGAATCCAACATATAAGTCATTTGTTGCAACAGATGAGTTATCTGTTGCAACAGATGAGTCATCTGTTGCAACAGATGAGTCATCTGTTACAGCAGATGACTTACCTGTTGCAACAGATGAGTCATTTATTGCAGTAGATGACTTACATGTTGCATTCATGTTTAGAACCATTAGTTGAATCCAAAAGGTAGGTCATCTGTTACAACAGATGACTCATTTGTTGCAACAGATGATCTATTTGTTGGATACATCTCACATTAGCTGGCAAAGCTGGTTTAAAACCAGAAGCTTAATCCAACAAATAAGTCATCTGCCGCAATAGATGAGTTATCTGTTGCAACAGATGAGTCATATGTTATAGCAGATGACCTACATGTTAGATTCATGTTACAGCAGATGACAGTACTGGGATAGAACCAGAAGATGAATGCAATAGATTAGTCATCTGTTGTAACATATAACTCATCTGTTGCAACAGATAAGTTATTTGTTGCAGGATGACTTATTTGTTAGATTAAGCTTCTGATTCTGAACATGTATCCAACATCTGAGTGATCTGTTACAACAGATGAGTTACTTGTTGGGACAATGATATTATTTTGTTGTTGTATATAGCCACTCCATTTTACTATACTATTATTATTGATTTTTTTAATAAATTTCTTTAGGTACCATAAATAGAGGAATCAATAACAATAGAGGTTGATTGTCATGTTGAATGGATCGTGAAGAAAAATCAATTTATTTAGAGTTGGAAGGATGGTGACATGTTAGAGACGATAGCGATGACAGTCCAAAGAGATGTTTTGTATGATGATTTTGTGAACTTAATCATCAGTTATTGTCAATTAAATTGTCAACCAAAAGATCTTGTCATTAGTTATATGCACAACTCTTTTGAAATTCAGAGGGTCTTGCCTTTTAAGATAAGTGATCAAATTCATTTGAGTGCTTATTTGAGTGATGCATCTAGGCCCATTTTAAGGATATAAGTGATTGAAAAGTCGATACAGAACCCCAATTTAGCTCAAGACCAACAAGATATGTTAAATGATGAGTTGAAGGATAGGGTAGATATGGATATTCCAAATAATGGAAGTGGGGATGAATTGGATGGTCCAAACTGTGGGGATGACCAAACTCCGACACCTGATGTTGAGAGCAATACAGTGGGCAATTCTCAATCAACACAATATAGCCATGTATAAGAGGATGAAACAGGTTTTTATAAGGGAATGTCATTCAAGAACAAGCAAGAACTGGAAACTTCATTAAAAATTGCTTGCTTAAAAAAAGATTTTAGACTCAAGAAGGTGATTAATTTGCGTAATGTGTATTATTTTAGATGTGTACATCCAGAGTGCAAGTGGTGGATTAGGGCTGTAAAACTTTTAAGTTCTGATAGATTCTGTATTACAACCTATGTAAAGTATCACACATGTGGTTCTGAGCATATCATGAGTCATAATCCGTATGCCACAACAAAAGTCATTGGTGAAATTTTCAAAGATAGGTTCCCCAAAAGTAAAGGCCCATCTACACAAGACATGAAACATCAAATTCATACAAAATTGGGTGTCAAGGTGAGTTATTGAAAGATTTGGAAGGACACGGAGATTACAAAGTCTTTGGTTAGGGGAACACATGAGTACGGGTATGCAGTGCTTGATGTGTACCATTATATGCTTCGGTCCACAAATCTAGGAAGTAAGACAGCATTGAAAGTTGATGAAACTAGAAAGTTCAAGTATTTTTTTGTAGCCTATGGGGCTTGGATACGTGATTTTGATCAAATGAGAAAAGTCATAGCCGTTGACGGGACATTCTTGAGAAGCAAGTATGAAGGAGTTTTATTGTCAGCTGTGGCACAAGATGCGGAGAATCATATTTTTTCAGTTACTTTTTGTGTAATTGACAAATAGTGTGATGCCTCATACCAATATTTTTTTGAATAAATGAGAAGCTATGTAGATGATACTGTTGATTTGTGCATAATTTCTGATAGGCATCCAAGTATCAAGAAGATGATTTCAATTGTCTACCCTACAGCTCATTATGGTTGTTGCATAATACACCTTGGGGAGAATAATCGAAACAACTTTCACAATACGAAGGTCATATCTCATTTTTATAAAGAAGCAAAAGCGTACAAGATTGATGAGTTCAATGACCATTTCAATCAAATAAGAGACCTGGTACTCGGAGCAGCCGAGCATCTTGAACGTGTTGGATTTCACAGGTGGAGCAGCGCATTCTATCCGGGAAATAGGTATAATATTATAAATTGAGTGATTTATTTGAGTTTATTGTCAATTATACCTTACTTAGTGATTATTTATTTGTATAGGCATAACATTATGACGATAAACATTACTGAGTCGGTGAATGCAATGTTCGACGTTGAAAGAGAATTTTCCATTGTCACTCTATTTAATGAAATAAATAGGAGATTTGCACAAAAATTTCACGAGAGGCGTACGAAGTTCATCAACTCAGCAACCATCTTTGTCCCTGAAATAGAAAAGAAAATAACAGAGTACGTCAACTTGGAGAATAAGTTATTGGCTCATCAAACTGCCAACTACAGGTTCAGTATCACCTTTCATGGTGAAGTTGCTATGATCAATTTGTAAGCAAGATCTTGTAAATGTAGAGTCTTTGACCTGGATAAAATACCTTGTTCACATGCTATGGCAGCGTTTCGAGTCTAATATGGTGAAGACTTTGGTAGAAAAATTTATGAGTACTCATCCTCATGTTATACGGTGGAGAGATATATCATTGCATACTGTGAGAAAATTTATTTCGTGCCTTCTAAAGAATCTTGAAATATTCCTTTGGAGATTTTAGAGAAAGAAATACCTCCTCCACATATTGATTTAAGAAAGTCGGAAAGAAGGAGAAAAAAGAGGAGGTGTGGAGTCGGAGAATCATTTTTAATGAGAAAAATAAGTGCTCTACATGTAAGACAATTGGCCACAAAAGAACTACATGCCCAGATTGAAATGCTCCATAATTATTAATGTTGTACTCATTTTCTCTATTATTGTAATAGTAATAGTATTGTTATTCTGAACTTGTTAGTACTTTCTATGATATTTCAGTTGGTGATGTTTGTGAACTTAACTCATTTATATATTGTAATTGATGGTGAAATAAATTGGGAATAATTAAATAGGTTGCTACAGATGTTGAGAATAATCAAACAGATTTAGCATATGTTGCTTCTGATTCTACATCAGTTGCAACAGATAACACATCTGTTGGAAATAATCCAACAGATATAGACATTTGTTGCAACAGATTGATAATTTGTTACAACAGATTACTCATCTGTTGGAAATAATCAAACAGATATACACATTGTTGCAGCAGATGAGCCATCTGTTACAACAGATGTCTTATATGTTTGATAATTTTCAACAGACTCTACACATGTTGAAACAGATAACTAACTTGTTGCAACAGATGACTCATCTATTGGAAATAATTAAATAAATATAAACATTTGTTGCAACAAATTGATAACCTGTTGCAACAGATTGATAACCTGTTGCAACAAATGACTCATCTGTTGAAAATCATCAAACAAATATAGACATTTGCTGCAACAGATGAGTCATTTGTTGGAAATTATCCAACAGATATAGACATCTGTTGCAACAGACAACCAACCTGTTGCAACAGATGACTCATCTGTTGGAAATTATCCAACATATATAGACATCTGTTGCAATAGAATATTACTAATCATGAGTTAATTAAGTAATTCACATTAAATAAGTCAATTGATCCCTCTATTTAGAATCACTACACTTAGTTGATCATGTAATTATTATGTAATTCATTGAGATTGTAATTGAAGTTGTTAATTATAGTTAAAAAAAAACTTTATTTATTACTAATTATGGATTAATTAAGCAATTCATATCAAATAAGTCAATTGATCCCTCTATTTAGGATTACTACACTTAGTTGATCATGTAATTTTTATGTAATTCATTGAGATTGTAATTGAAGATGTTAATTGAAAGCTAATTAGAGTTAAAAAAACTTTATTTTTTACTAATCATGGGTTAATTAAGAAATTCACATCAAACAAGTCAATTGATCCCTCTATTTAGGATCACTACACTTAGTTGATCATGTAATTATTATGTAATTCATTGAAATTGTTAATTGAAAGCTAATTATAGTTTAAAAAAAAGAGAAAATACATTTAAAAAAATCCCTAAACTTGGCTCGACAACTTACTTTAGCACTTCAACTTAACTTATAATTATATACCCCCCTTAACAACTTTGAAGTGAATTATTTTCCACCATTCGCACCTCAAGCCAGGTCAAGGCTGAGTAGTGTTGAGCACCCACGTTTTTAATTGGTCTACGTCATTTAATGAAATATATATCTCAATTATATTTATATATATATAACCCACCCATTTTAACTTATAACCCGACCCATTTTAACTTATAACCCGACCCACCCTTAAACAAATACCCCTAAATTAAATCTACCCGTCATTTGATTCCTCTCCCCAAATTATACCTAATCATCAGAGTTGAAGCCTCATAGACTTCAATTTTAAGCTCATCGGAGTTGTCAAAGACGACGTCGGAGTTGTCATAGACGAACAGTGAGGGTAAGTATTTTTCGTTTGGGTTGTTTTTCATTTGGGTCTTAGGGTTTTGACAGGTTTAGGATTTTTTGATTTTTAATTTTCGATTGTCATTGAAGTTTGTATTTTTGTTTATTCTTTTCAGATTTTTGATGGATTTTATGTTCATTACCTTGAGGTTTCATCATGGAGGCACATTACACCAAAAACCTCGTATTAAGTACCCCGGAGGTATTGTTACTGATTGTTTTGACGTAGATATTGATAAATTCTCTTACTTCAAGTTTGTTGGTTATGTTAAGGATATTGGCTATAATTGCTCTTCTTGTGAAGTTTATATTAGACCTCCTAAATCTAGACATTTTGTAAAAGTTACATGTGATAGGGATATTTTGGGTATTGTACCTCAATTAAAAAATGGAGATATTGTTCACCTTTATGTGTCACACCTTGTAGAAGACCCTGTTGTGGTCCCCCCTGCTATTGAATATGTTTCCCATATGGGTGGGGAATCTGGTTCTTCCTTTGATAAACGAGTCCACTCAAGACTTTGGGGTAGTGAGGATCTAGGGTTTGAAAAGGCTGCACAACCTCAAGAACCTATTGTAGGTGGGTCTTTTGCTAGTGTTGGGGAGGAGTTGGGTGGATCTTTTGCTGGTGTTGGGGAGGAGTTGGGTGGATCTTTTGCTGGTGTTGGGGAGGAGTTGGATGGATCTTTTGCTGGTGTTGGGGAGGAGTTGGGTGGTGGTGGTGGTCCTGCTGCTACTACTTTTAGTGGGGAGGAGTTGGGTGGTGGTGATAGTCCTGCTGCTACTACTTTTAGTGGGGAGGAGTTGGGTTGTGGAGATGTTATTGCTACTACTAGTGTTGGTAAGGGCTTAGGTGGTGGAACTTTTGTTGCTACTGAATCAGATGTTCCATTAATTCCATATGATTGAGAAAGTGAAACTGAACCTAGTGAGAATTCTGATTGTGCACACTTGTTAGAAGAAGGTGATGATGAATATGGTAGTGATGTTCATGAGGAGGTTTGAATTTTGAGGGAAGCTAAGAGGGCTGCTAAAACAAAAAAAGAGTAAAGAAATGGTGCCTAGAGCTGAGGGGGTTAGACTAGGCAAAAAAGGAGTTGATTTGGGTCATAATGAGTACTTATTCAAGAAAAAACCTACTCTAGAGAGTAAGATAGATGGAGATGAGTCATACTTTGATTCAGATGAACCTGTTAGCTTTGAGATAGACACTAATGATGATATTGATGGGGAAGATGAGGTTCAACAGCCTGTAAGAAGACAAAGAAAAGCAAGAAGAGCAAAAAGAAATCAAAAAAGGGTTGTATTTGATCCTACTTGTAAAGTAATTGTTTGGGAGACTTGTCTGTGTTTTGAAAATATTAAAAAGTTTAGAGAATCTATTACTAGGTATGCTGTTCAAGAACATGTAGAATTGGACAAGTATGTTAATGAACCAAAAATGGTGAGGGTGACGTATATATCTGGCTGTTGTCCATGACTTTTGTTTGGAAGTCATGATTCTAGGACTGGAGATTTTCAAGTGAAGAAGTATATTCCAGTGCACAACTGCAATGCCACAACCAAAAATAGATTGGTGAATTCAAAGTATTTATCTATGAGATACAAGGACAGAATTATTTCTGAGCCTAGTATTAGAGTTTTTCAATTTCAAATTTTAGTGAAAAAGGAATAGGAGGTGTATATTGGAAGGACTGTGGCAAGAAAAGCTAGAAACATTGTATTACAACAGATTATGGGTAATCATGTGGAGGAGTTTAAGAGGATTTTGGATTATAGGGATGACCTCTTAAAGACTAATCCAGGTAGCACATTTATGGTGAGGCTTAGTGAAGAAACTTTTGAAGGGGGAAGAAAAATAATTTAGTCATTCTATATATGTTTTGATGCTTTGAAGAAAGCATTCAAAGCTGGATGTAGGAGATGTATTGCGTTTGATGGTTGCTTCTTGAAAGGTGTTTCTAAAGGCGAATTACTTGTGGCTGTTTGTAAGGATGGGAACAACCAGATGCTACCTTTAGCCTGGGCAGTGGTTGAAGTTGAAAACAATTTCACTTGGAGATGGTTTATTAGACTTGTGAAGGATGACCTTGAGCTGGAGATGGTACATAATTGACAACCATTACTGATATGCAGAAGGTAATTTTTTCTCTTATTCATTCTTTATAATTTCTATTTCTTAACTATATTATACTTATGTGTTTAAACTTAAATGTTGTTGAAGGGTCTTGACGATGAAATATCAGAATTACTTACAAATGTAGAACAAAGAATATGTGCAAGACATGTTCTAGCCAACTGGTCTAAGGATTGGAGAGGCATTGAAAGAAGAAATTATTTTTGGAAATGTGCCAAGTCTACCTATGAGCAAGAGTTGAGAAGAAATTTGGATCATATGGAGAAGTTAGGAGAAAATATATGTGATTATCTACTATGGTACAATATATAAAGGTGGTCCAAGGTCTACTTCAAGTACTATAGTTGTTGTGATAGTATTGATAACAACATGGCTGAAAGCTTCAATTCATGGATATTGGGGTCAAGACACAAGACTATCATCACAATGCTTAAGGAAATAAGGGTTAAAGTGATAAGAAGAATAGGACAATTAAAAGAGTTCTCTTACACTTGGATAATCGATATTTCACCAATGGCACTCAAAGTGTTGCTTGATAACACATCAAAATCAATGAGGTATAAACTTGAGTGGAATGGTGAATGGTTTTGAGGTTAAGGATAAATAGGGTAATACATTCATAGTGAATTTGAGTAATAGAACTTGTACTTATAGGTCTTGGATATTAAAAGGTATACTTTGTTGTCATGCCATAGCAACAATTCATTTTAGAAAATTGGATCCCATTAATTATGTTGCACATTGGTACAGCAAGGAGACTTATCTCAAGACCTATAACTACTTCATTCAGCCTGTTACTAATATGGAAATGTGGTCAAAATCAATCAACCCTTTTGTTATACCACCTGAAGTAAAAACACTGCCAGGCAGACCAAGGAAAACAAGAAGAAAAGAGCAGACTGAAAATAAAACTGAAAAGTTATCCAAAAGAGGTGTTGAGATGACTTGTAGCTCTGGTCATGCAAAGGGTCATAATAAGAGGGGTTGTCATTTGAATACTATAGGCAGAGGAAGGGAAAGAGGGACAAGTTCAACAAGGTCAAGTGTTGATTCTTCTGCAGTACCAAGTCAATCTTAACCAAGCAGAGGAAGAGACAGACCAAAAGGTTCTATAAAACAGGTACAACTTGAATTGTAACTTACTACTACTTTACTCTTATTATTTCTTACATTTTTCTTCTTATGTATTATAGGTTGTTATTGCTTCTGCTTATGCTTCTGTTGCTGCTGCTGCTCCTAATGTGGTTGGTATTACTGGAAGGGGAAGAGGGACTACTCTTGGTGCCAATGTTGTTGGAAGGGGAAGAGGAAGAGGGACTACTCCTGGTGCTAATGTTATTGGAAGAGGAAGAGGAACTGCTGCTACTCCTAATACTAATGTTGTTGCTCCTGGTGTCACTAGTGGGGAAGGAGAGACAACTTTTAAAAGATCAAGAATGGTTGAAATGGGGGTGCTTCATACACAGAGTGGTTATACAATTCACAATGTAAGTTAGAGATTATTCACACATTTCAATTTCAAAGCCTATCTTCACAAGTCTAAGTTTATTTATGTGTTTTTGTGATTGCAGCCTGGAATGCCTATGAACTCCTCCATAGTGACAGAACCTTGGACATCATAAATCAAGATCAAGTGTGAAATGGATAGGAAAGTCTGTTGTTACCCAACAAGGACTTCAAGAAATAAGAGAACAAAAGAGGATGAAGATAAGGTCCAATGCTGCTTCAATGAACAACATGAGCCAAACAAGCTCATCAGCTGTCCAGTATATCAAGAAGAGAATGATTTTCAGTGTTTGTTTAATTTAGTGACTTCCACTTAGCTTATTGTCTGTGTTGTTGAAACTGATCTGCAGTAGTGACTGCACTAATTTGTTATGTTTTGTTAATCAATTATGGAGTTATGACTCCACTATTTTGGAGTAGTAATTTATGCATCTGTGACTGCACTATTTTGGTCTACTAGTTTATGCAGTTGTGACTGCATTATTTTAGTGTTTCTTTTTCAGAAATGTATGCAGTTGGACTGCACTTTAAGACAGATTTCTATCAATATTAAGCAACTAAGACTGCACTTTGATCCATTTTTTCTGGCAATATTGTGCAACTAAGACTGCACTTCTTTTGTGCCTCTTTTTGTGTATATCGAGTTCTTTTAAATCAATGTTCATTACATAAGAGAATACACAAATAAAAAAGAATACACAAACAAACAAACTGTATTAGATTAAGAGATCAAATCAAGGTTCATTATAAAAGAGGTTGCACCAAATTGATTTGAACACAAAGGATGCTATCATCTAAGAACACCAAAATTCTAAGGTAACATCATTGAACCTTTGTTGAAATAGATCATCCCAAACCAATAGCTTAGAGCTATAACTACAACACAACAACAAAACACAACAAATAAGAGTACATTTTCCCTAGACCTTTCCTTAGCAATGTTACTCCTCCATTTCTTCTCTCTTTCTTCATCTTCTCAATCTCTTCTTTCAACTTCTCCAATTTCATATCTACACAATTATCATCTTGTTTGAATTCTCTAGGCTTGTCAACTTCTTCAGAAGCTTCTTCAACTAATTTCTCAACTTCATTGGTTGATGTATGATTTTCAATGAATTGAGAAGATTCCACTAAATTTTCAAGCTCACCTAATTTCTCTATTAGCTTAGGAATCACAAATTTGAACCTCGAATCAATTTCTTCTTTATCCTTCCAACACCAAAAGTCACAAGATCTTGGACCCTTCAATGATGACAAAAAAGAAGACATTAGTGTTCAATCAAATATGCCGGTATAATTACAAAAATTGATCTTTACCCCATAATAAGGACATGACCAGTATCTTCTTCTGGGATTTCTTGAAGTCCAAGATGTCTTCAAACGCACCATAAATCCATGATTACAATGAACTTCTTGGTTCAAGCTAAATCATGCTCTTCTATACAAAGCTTACTCAAGTTAACTGATCTCATTTTGTGCTACAAAAAATTATTCTATTCAAAACAAATAAAAAGTAGAAGAAAATGACACAAATAGAGAATAGATGAAGACGTATACCTTTTTTCAGAATTTGAAGCAGCCTCCAACGATTCAACTTTAGATTTCAAGAGCTAAAATTGGAGCGGATTAATACAATAATCAAATAGAGGATATTGTTTCATTCACCAATTTTATAGCTTGAGAAGATTTTTGGGTTGATCAACTTAGAGGGAGAAGAAAAAAATTAGGTTTCTTATTGTGAAGAACCAAATTGGATTATTTTTTTTAAGAAAGAAGGCCGTTATATGTTTTTGAGTTAAATTTTAAAAAAAAAGTTAAATAGGTCATTTTTGCATAATAACGCGCCCAATCGCGGTGTAGAACACGCGACCTTAGCTGAGGTGCGAAGGGTGGAAAATAATTCACTCCAAAGTTGTTAAGGGAGGTATATAATTATAAGTTAAGTTTAAGTGCTAAAGTAAGTTGTCAAGCCAAGTTTAGGGTTTTTTTATGTATTTTCTCTTAAACTTTTATTTATTTATTACTAATCATGGGTTAATTAAGCAATTCACATCAAACAAGTCAATTGATCTCTCTATTTAGGATTACTACACTTAGTTGATCATGTAATTATTATGCAATTCATTGAGATTTTAATTGAAGTTGTTAATTGAAAGCTAATTATAGTTAAACAAATTTATTTATTACTAATCATGGATTAGTTAAGCAATTCACATCAAATAAGTCAATTGATCCCTCTATTTAGGATCATTACACTTAGTTGATCATGTAATTATTATGCAATTCATTGAGATTTTTATTGAAATTGTTAATTGAAAGCTAATTATAGTTAAATAAATGAATTTATTACTAATCATGAGTTTATTAATCAATTCACATCAAATAAGTCAATTGATCCCTCTATTTAGGATCATTACACTTAGTTGATCATGTAATTATTATGCAATTCATTGAGATTTTAATTGAAGTTGTTAATTGAAAGTTAATTATAGTTAAATAAATTTATTTATTACTAATCATGGATTTATTAAGCAATTTACATCAAACATGTGTAGAATATGTTGGAAATAATCAAACATATTAGACATCTGCTACAATCTATCACTCATATGTTGTAACAGATGTCTATATCTTTTTGATTATTTCCAACAGATGAGTCATCTATTGCAACAAGTTAGTAATCTGTTGCAATAAATGTCTATATCTGTTTGATGATTTCCAACAAATGAGCCATCTGTTACAACAAATAAGTCAATCTGTTGCAACAGATGTCTATATCTGTTGGATTATTTCCAACAGATGTGTAATTCATTTTTAGTAATAATCTAATATTTTTTAAATCTAAGGATAAAATAAAATTCATGACATAATAACTGGACATCTATTAAACATAAAATATTGTCATCACTAAATATATAATATAATTAAATAAAATACTAAAAATAAAAAAATTATACAAATTACAACCCATATCAGAGCTCCAAACTCTTAAAAGTCACCCTAGCAGCCCAAACCTTTTGCATCCTTGAAACTGAATTATCATTCAGTAGAGTCTTGGGAGTTGTCATACAAGTGTTGGTTATCAAATGCTCAATGAAAGCAAGCGAGTATGACCCGTATGCGATGCACGTCTCATTCTTTGGAAGGTTTTATTTTCGATCTTCAAAAGCCCATCGTTCATTTAGAATTTTTTCTGGCAGGTGATTCATTATGCCACTTTGCTTCAACAATCTTGGGAACAACTCCAACAAACCCTCCATAAATATCAAAAATTGAAACTCTTCAAACCCTGGTATGTTGTAGTCATAAGACATTCATGACTCCTTCATTCAAGATGATATCAACAGTCATAAAATGCTTCTTTTTCAAATTCATGACTGCTATGATTCTCTTGGCCTGTCTCCAATTCATGGCACCTGAATATGGTCTCTTTCCTCTGACATAATCAATCATGTCATCATCTCATTTAAACTCAGCAAGTAACTCCTCTATTTTTTTGTCACCAGGAGTTATCACTTTTTCACTGAGTTGGTTGTACCGACTGAGGAAGTTACCATAAAAATTGAGGTTCGTAATTCTATATCCGAGATCATTGAATTAAATGAATTTCAAATGCCTCACCTGCATCAGAAGAAATTTTTTATCAACACACTAAAAAAATAATAATACAATTTATATAAGTTAGTAACTTATAACAATTGAAAAGATACAACAGATGACTCATCTGTTGAAACAGATCTTTGAATCTGTTAACAGATTATCCATCTGCTGCAACTTATGCAACAGATAGTAATCTGTTCTAACAGATTACCCATCTGTTGGAACAGAACTCTGAATCTGTTAACAAATTATTCATCTGTTGTAATATATGTCTCATCTGTTACAACAGATGGATCATCTAAATGAACATACTAATGAAATTAAATAAATAGAAGGTTAGTAAAAGTAACTTATCCAGTCCACATATCAGTACTTCATATCAGTCATGTTCTTGAAGTCTTGTGCACCAAACTAATGCATAGAGTATATTTCTGGGCCTTTTTTGAATTCATCAAAGTTTTCAACTTTGCCTTTCTTGTGGCAGTCACCAACTTGTATACATTCACGTTCTTCAGCTCTTCTTGCTCTCCTATGGCCCTTGAAACTTTCCCAACAACGCAAGAAAGAGGAATTGCAATTTTTCTTGATTTAATATCTGATATTACCTTGGAAATTATTATTTTTGTCCTCTTAATCTTAACCTGCAATGGAGTAAATGGCTGTGTAATCTTTCTTGATGGGATGAAACTCTTTTTAGATGTCAATTCCTTTACAACATTAGTTAATCCCTCAAAAGCATTAATCACTCCAATGTGTTTTTGCTTGCACTCTTCACATTTATATGTGGAGTAGGAGCTAGAGCTAGAAGGGGCAACACCAGCAAATGATTGTCTACCCATGTGTGGTAAGTTTGTAGTATGCACACTGAAAGAGGTGTGTCCACCATCAAAATTAGAGGTGGGTCCATCACCAAAATCAGCATCACCAGTATAACCATAGTCATGATCATTTCTTGGTTCAAAAATTACAAGAGCATCACCAACACCATCACCACCATCACCACCAACAACAACAGCAACACCAACACCACTACTACCACCACCACCACTAACAACAACAACAATACCAACACCAACACCAACACCAACACCAATACCATCACCATCACCACCAACACCAGCAGTATTAACAACAACATCAATAAGAACAAACTCATCATCCCCAAGTACTTTTCTTGTGATGGTTGTTGCTCCAGCCGATTCTTTATTTATCAAGTCTACCTTAGGGTCTGATTTTGTGTCAACAATTTCTAAAGTAACAAAGAATGATATTTATAATTTTTGTTGTGTAGGAACAAGCCATGAATGCACAACCTATAATTAAAAGTAGACATATTAATATCAAATATTAATTAGTCATAAAAGTAGATATATTAAAATCAACCTATAAATTATAACAGATGGGTATTATTGCAACAGATGAGTAATCTGTTACAACAGATAAGGACCTGCTGCAACAGATGAGTAATCTGTTGCTTAGTTTGCAGTAGATTCTGTAATCTGTTACCAGTTGTTCAGATATAAGTTGCAGTAGATGGGTAATCTGTTGCAACAGATGGGTGATCTGTTACAACAAATTGGTGATCTATTATAGCAGATTACTCATCTGTTGCATAAGTTGCAGTAGATGGGTAATCTATTAACAGATTCAATGATATATAGCAGCAAATCACCCATCTGTTATAATAGATCACCCATCAGCTACAACAAATCACCCACCTGTTGTAACAGATCACCCATCTAATGAGATAAGTTAAGTAAAATTTATTTTATTTAAAAGAAGAATTACTGCATTTTCAGAAGGGTTAAAAAGATCAAGGACATTCATTTTTGAGTTATTTTTGACAGTCAAGTACCTAAGAATTCTTGGAAGAGAAATCTCTTTCGAATAGTCCTTGACTTATTGTCGGATGTGAGAAATAATTTCTAATGCTCAAGCCTAAAAAAAATAAGATGCCAACAAAAATTTAGAATAATTATTAAATAACAAAAATAAATAAAACACTAAAGAAAAAAGAGAAATCAAAAGTTTACCATAAAAGCCCAAAGAAAGCCACATAAGTTGATCCTCTTCGGTGATAACTTTGTCAACAAATATTTGACAGTCAACTTAAAGCTTTCATAACCCCATGAATAATTATTGAATGCCTCCCGATCCTGAGCGAGCTTTAACAATTCAACATCTATGACTTTATTGGTGTCTCTGGCCTATAGAATGGCATGCACAAATCAAACTAAGCACAATGTGTTCTTGTGCTTCTTCAACATCTTTTTGCTCTTGAGATCAAGTAATAAATTTTTGGCTTTGTAGCTTTGTTCAACAATGGCTACCAACTCACCCACTTTGCCTTTGTTGATTTTGGAGGCTGTCTTTGTTGTTGTCATACTAAGAGTCTTGGGTGTCTTGCCTTTCTTGGCTGTTTTAGATGCTTTCTTTGAATTTTTTAATGGTGTAGCAGTGGGAAAAGGTTCAGAAGGAGGATGACATCTTAGTCTAGTTATTATGACAAATTCTTTCATGCCAAAATAAATCGACATGCCACAATAATTTATCCAAATCTCATCCATCTTCTTGTCATCCTCTTTCTTATTTTCATAATCCTCACCCTCATACTTAATCCTGCGCTTGAGAAGATCATAAACCATGGTCATTTGAAAGCGTGCATTGTTATCCTTCGACAGATAAAGAAAGTGCCCAAAATAGTTGGCCTTAAAAAAATTCTTCAATTTTCATCCCTTAATATCTCCCTAAAATTATCAAAAGCTTTTTCCATGACTGATTTAACAACAAAATCACCAGTCAAATCTGTAGGATTATCCAGAGGCATCTCCACATAAAACTTGTCAATACTAAAAGTTTTGACAACATCATCACCAGTCAACTTCTCACTTTCCTCTTCATCATCTTCACCAGCATTATCTCCTTTCTCACTCCAAGAATCATCATCTTCCCTACTTTCACTTCCAGAATCATCTCCTTTCTCAGTTTGCTCTTCATCTCCTTTCTCACTTTTCTCTTCATCATCTTCCTCCTCAACTCTTTTCTCACTTTACTCTTCATCTTCTTCCTCACCACCTTCCCCCTCTTCTCCTTTATCACTTTCTTCTTCCTCACCTTCCTCCTCTTCACCTTTCTCACCTTCTTCATCATCTCTAAGTAATTTACTACTTTGTACTTCCTCTCTTTCCTTCTTTTTTTTTATACATTCAGGTGATTGAGAAGAGACTTCTTCTTCTAATTGAAATACTGCTTGTACAACAAGCTCCTCTAGTGGTAAATGTACATGCTTAGCTACTTTACTCCTTTGATTTGGAGTTGATTCACTTTCTTTTCTTTTAGTGGGAGCTATTTTATCTACAAAAAAGAGAAAAATAAAAAAAAATTATAATTGATTTGTGCATCATTAAAAAAAAGGTAACAGTGAATTTAACATGTACAACACAGTAAAATAATTGTTGCAACATGCATCTGTTGGAAACATAATAAGAGTAAACCAACAAATGGTATAGTTATTTTCAACATATACTTAATATGTTTTAACAGATTCTTATTCTGTTGCAACATATTACACATCTGTTGGCATATTAACAATATTTTTATCACATATATACATATATCACCTAGAACATCAACACCAACATTTACCACTTGAATAACAATTTTCAAGAGCAACACCATACAAGAACAAAAATAATATCAATATTTATCAATAAAATAACATCAATAACACCAACAAAATAAATAAAAACAACAACACCAACAGCTCCAAGAACACCAAACACCAACATAACAACAACACAAACAACAAGCCACAAATATAATCACTTGAACAACAATGTTTAAGAACAACACCAACATTTACCAATACTATAATACCAATAAAACTCAATATTATTCGAGAATAACAACAATAGCAGCAACAACAACAACAACAACAAAAAATCATATTTCACTCCGATTCTCCAAAAAATCAAAAATTAAGATTTTTTTGAGTTCTCATTTACTTTTTAAGCATCAAAACTCATTCTTGTTAACTCTCACTAGAAGATAAGACAACTCAAGTTCATCTTTTTCTTTATAACTAAAAAGTCCTAATTTTTTGAAATTAAAAAAAAAAAAAAGCCTTTACCTGTGAAGAAACAGAGAAATTGACGGTTGAAACTCGAAATGGAACGATGAAGAATTGAAAATTGAGGTCGTCGGAGGTTGAAAACCACTGGAGAATGGCTGTCTCGTCGATCTGTTGTCGATGGAGGGCAGCAGATTTGAGAGAGAAGAGAGACAGACCAGGAAACAATTTGAGAGTTTGATTTTGAAAAGTAATTTTTGATTTTGAATGTTTTGTTTTTATTTAATAAAGTTGTGAGTTAATTTATATATTTAAAAAGATTAAAAAAATTTAAAAATATTAATTGAGTTTCCAATTAAATTAATCAATTTTTAAAATATTTTTGACCATTAAACTTGGTCAATATCACCAAAATTAATTTTGAGACTTGAGCCCACTCATTTTTCTCCTCTCTCCGTAAAAAAGAACTCCCTCATTCAGTCACTGGTTGCCTCGTCCTTTCTCTTTTTTCCTTCATTTGGTAAAGTGAGAAGAATTCTCCAAAACTTGCTTGAAATTAGCTCCGGTCTTTGATTGGTGGTAAGTTTTCCCTTCTCCTTTCTACTATCCGTGTTGGCTGAGCTGAAGCAAATCATTTCCTTATCTCCATCTTAGCAAAGTGATTGCAGCTGAGTTCTTTTCCTTGGGTAATCTAGTAGTCCTTTTGTCATCTCTTTTTTTTTTCTCACTTTCCCGATGAAATCCCACCAAAGTTTCCTCGCTGCTGTTTCCCAAGCTAACCTTGTAAACGATCTTGTTCTCTTCCATGAAAACCTAGATTGGGGACCATACAACTACCCTCTGTGGACAAATTGAACTTTTCTGTTTTTTCTTCTGTGTTGGTGGGTACTAATTCTTTCACATTTTTAAGGGTTGTATATCTTTTCTTTTATAATCAAGTCATAAATGCAGAGTCATCATAGAAAACAAAATTCATATGTCACAATCAGCCTAAATTGTTCATTATTATCCTTTCTGGGGTTGATGGGAACTTAATAATTCAATATTTATTTGTTAATTAGGTGGGGGAAACAGTGACTGAAAACGATGCCGTGGTGTTAATAAATGATATCCACATTGAATGCGGTGGGCTTTTGTACAAGTCTTTTTGGAACCGTTGTAGTTGTCGACTTGTTCCTTTGTCTCTTAGTCAACCATACTTTTTTTTAATTCTTGGCTGTTATGGAAATCAAGCAGCTTGGTGAAAGGTAAATAACCTATCACTTTATCTGGAGTTGATTCTTTGTGAGATCATTGCTGCATATTCTGTAGTTTGACTATTCTCTTAATTTGCTTCTGCTTGCTTTGGGTTATCGAATTTGATTAGAAAGATGACAATCTTACAATTGGGAAGAAATTAGTGAGTGCCTCAATGTAAGGTTTTTTCTTCTTTTTGTGTTTAATCCTATTTATTTGTCTTCTGTCCGTTCTATATCCTTTTAGATTTTTATTTTTCCGTTTTGGTTCTTCATTCTTCTTCTCCCGATTTTCTTCTGAAGCTGGTGTATTTGCCTCTTTGGTGAAATTATCTACTTGTCGGACTAGGAATATATTGTGGGGTAATGCAGATCTGATTCCTGGTTTGTTGTGCATCATGAGATTTTAGTGGAACCGTGTTGTTTCTTTGTACAATATGGAGTGGAATGTAAAATGGGAATGGGGAAACATGATGATGTTTGGTTCAAAGGCTTGTGAAAGTCCAAAAGAACTGCAATTAACAGATTGGGGAGTTGATGAAGCGGGAGAATTTGATGGTGGATCCTTCAATTTGTCAGGTTTTGACAGTTTTGGTGTTTATGGCTCTGACATGGGTCGTACTTCTTCAATCAAGAGCTCAATATCAGCTTCTACCGACTCTTCACCAAACGAGGGGCTGAAACCATCCAACTTCACTTTTGAAGCATTTGATGACTCTCATGGGAATCTTGGTAAGGATGTGGATCAGTGCAGAGTTGAGCTATCTAGACATTTGCCGCCCAGGGAGGCTTCGATAGTGTATGATGGACCATTGACTCGTCTGAAACTTGGTAAGCGAACATTTGAAAGCAACAGTGGTGGAAGCAGTGTTAAGCTCCCGTCCTTCTCCATGATCCCTGTATCATCTGTTATTGCAGCAAAGAAAACAAAATCCTCTAGTCAGAATGCACTAATTCCGCGCTGTCAGGTTGAGGGCTGCAATCTTAATCTGTCTTCAGCTAAAGAATATCATCGGAAGCACCGAGTTTGTCACAGTCATTCCAAATGCCCAAAGGTCATCATAGGAGGTGTCGAGCGGCGCTTTTGTCAGCAGTGTAGCAGGTAAACCTCATTTGATAAACCTATATAATAACAACTTGTTCTTCTGGATGTATGGTTCCTATGGCATTTTGGGGGGTTTAATACAAGCTCAGTCCTTGAGCATATTTGATATCATAATGGCTCATTCCTTTTTCCTCCCACTGAAGGTTTCATACCTTGTCTGATTTTGATGAAAAGAAGCGAAGCTGTCGCAGGAGGCTTTCTGATCACAATGCACGCCGCCGCAAGCCACAGCAGGAAACTATCCAATTTAACTCGACAAGGCTTTCTTCACGTTTTTATGGTATGGTGCCTATGTTGAGATTGGGCTTCTTTTCTTCTGAAATGTAACTTACATGTGCAAACCGCCAGTCTATTCCCCAAAAACGGGGATGGACGTGGCTCTGATACCATGTAAACCTGGGCCTAATTCAATCCCAAAAGCTAGCTCTTGAGGGGAGGATTGACCAAGTCCATATAAGCAAACTGCCAGTCCATTCCCCAACCAATGCGGGACTTTTACCCACTCTAACACTAACATATGGTATATGTCAATAGAAAAAAAAAATTGACCTAGCTACATGTAATTTTTTGGCAAAGGGTTGTCAATTGACTCTCCTTGGACAAGTATAGCTCCGCCACTGGTGATGGGGGTGTAGGTAGGGAGCTAATTAAACAAACATTTTAGTTTCAGGTTTGTACCTTATCATCTAATTAAAAGACATTCCTTACAATGTTTTTGTGTTGTGCTTAGCCCCGCTACCACTTTATATGCTTATAAATTTACAGATAATAGGCAATCGATGAATCTTGTGTTCAACAATGGCCCCCTTGTCCACTCTAAAACTACTGCAGATTCTGCCTGGGAAACCTCTGAAGTTTCCAAGTTCACAATAACAAGAGAGTTAACTTTAAAGCCCTACAAAGCTGACAGTATTAATGGGCAGTCACTTGTGGGGAGAGACGAGCTTTCAGGGACCACTGAAATGCGGACCAATGCATCTAACTTGTACTCGACATCCAACGGCACCACAACTGAGGTCTTCGGTCAAGGTTTGTTTTCAATACCAAGGAACTCTACCCTACAGTAGTTTTCATTTTAAGTTCTGTTGTAGTTCTCCTATGTTGTGCATGAAATTGCATCATTAATCTTTTCTTCTCTTGATTTAAGTGGGAAACATCTCTACTTTTGTGCTGGTATGGCTAATTCTCTCTAAAGATTTCCTTCAAGTTATTGGATCATTAGTAGTGAGCTTTCTGTGGCTGCAAGATATCTTAGTATAGCAACTGATATTTGCATTATAATCACATGGCTTGCAAGAGTACTGGAACTTCCTGATGAACCTATTGGATAAATTTCATATTCTGTACATTCCTTCTCGGAACTGACATATATCTGATGAGTGACATAGGAACACCTTATTGAAAGCTTTACCTTTATGCTGTAGGAAGTTGGGCTATGAATATTGGTTCTTCAGATGGTAGAAATGATTGTTGTTGCCCTGATTTCTGGTTGTCTATCCTTCATTTCTTTCAAAGGACTAATACTGCTAGATTCTCCAGGGTTTAAGTTCATAAGAGATGTCCGATGACAAATTAGCCGAGTTGTTTTGTCGCTGAGACCTAAAATAATGGTTTTAAGCTGAATATAGACGGTATAACCTGTTCATTGTTGGGTGATCAATTGGTTTGTAAGAACTAAACTTGGATGTATCAAAAACTAATAGAAGTATACAGTGGTTGTGGATCATGACTTATTTTCTCTCTTTTGCACACAGTATCTTGGAAAATTGAAAGATGTAGGTGACAACATAAATCTGTTACCTAAATACCACTAAAAGGTTATCAACTAAGAAAGGTTGAGATGATAGTTAAGTTGATTCCCTTGCATTACCGAATGTAAGCGCTGACGAAAAGAAGTGAAGTGTTCAGTAGCATGTGTTATACAAGTAATTTGCACTAAGCTTGTCAAAACTTAGGGGGCTGAAAAGGTTTGCTTCTTTACAATGTAGCTATCAATAAACTTGTCGAGTTTATTTTTGTTAGAATAGGAATAAGAATAGTATATAGAATCCTAGTTAGAGTAGGAATAGGAATAGTATATAGAATCCCACTTGGTAAATGATTGTTATCTAGTGTCTATATATAGGATCTGTGTAATAATGTAGACACAATTCAATAATATTTCTTCTCCTATATTTCTCACATGGTATCAGAGCCAGGTCCATCCCCATTTGGGCTCCCGGTCCACGCTTCAGTTGGGCTCTGGGCGTGAAGGGGGGTGTTTGAGTGGGTAAAAAGTCCCACATTGGTTGGGGAATGGACTGACGGTCTACTTATATGGACTTGGGCAATCCTCCCCTCATGAGCTAGCTTTTGGGTTGAGTTAGGCCCAGGTATCATATCCTTACATGGTATCAGAGCAGTCGCCTGACTGTTCCGACAGGTCAAAACAGTCGCCGTGCGTCAAATTCCGGCAACTTTCTAGGGCTATGTTGCATCACCCCGTGTTCGTAAGTGTTGTGCGAAAAATCAACA
Organism: Jaltomata sinuosa; assembly: GCA_003996215.1. NCBI lineage: Eukaryota > Viridiplantae > Streptophyta > Magnoliopsida > Solanales > Solanaceae > Jaltomata > Jaltomata sinuosa. The sequence goes on from QJPP01000158.1 coordinate 234,876, forward strand.
CCACCACGGGGTCCCACACCCTCTAGCGACCATAACCCTAAATTTTCACCGACAGAAGCCTCTCCACGCGCCGCCACTCGCCGACTGGAGCATACGTCTCCGGCAAGATCTAGACCACGCGCCGGGCGCGTGAGCCTCCTTCCGGCCACTTTTTTTCAAGAATTTTTTTTCCACTCAGGTCGCCTTACTGTTCTGACATCAACCAGATAGTTTTCTTCAAGTTTCGGCAAGAAACGTTATTTTCCGGCGAACACTCACTTTTTTCGACAGATCTGAGTTTCTACTGGACTTTCTCCGACAGATCTGAGTTTCTGCTAACTGTTTTCGGCAGATGTGAGTTGCTGTTGTGTTTTCTCTTTGTTTCCGGCGAATTGTTTCCTGATTCCGACCAAATTTCGGCGATCAGATCTACTTTTTCGGCCATTTATTGAAGAAATATTTTATTTCAGCGTCGTGCAGAGATTCCAAGCTGACCCGTACCATTTTCTTCAAGATCCGGTTACTCTTTATTATAGTTCTATGATTAAGTCCGAACCCTTAATGAGGAGATCGAATTATGAAACATCACAATCCATGAAGAATCGATGAGGATGAGGTCGTTTTGGAAGATCTCGACCTAGGTATAGCTATTGTAATAGGCTTGGACACACTCGTGAAATATGCTATTCTCGACCTAAGTGTAGTTATTGTAATAAACTTGGACACACTCGTGAAGTATGCTATTGTTTGCATGGTCGGCCACCTAAAGATGTTCATGTTGCTCAGACTAACACCACAAGTAATAAATGGGTTTATTTATCTGAAAAGGAATATAATGAGTTTCTTCGATATCGAGCAAATAAGCAGACATCTCTACCAGTAGCCTCAGCCGCACAATCTTCTACCTTTAGATCATGGGTTGTGGATTCTGGCGCTTCTGACCATATTTCTGGTGATAAATCACTTTTGTCAAATATTGTTTATTCACAGTCTCTTCCAACTATTACTTTAGCCAATGGGAACCAAAGCAAAGCAAAAGGAGTTGGACAAGCTAATCCCCTATCATCTATCACTTTAAGTTCTGTTCTTTATGTCCCTGGTTGTCCTTTTAATCTTGCGTCTGTCAGTCGTTTGACTCGTGCCCTAAATTGTGGCATACTATTTCTTGAGGACTCTTTTATCATGCATGATCGCAGTACGGGACAAACAATTGGTGTAGGATATGAATCACAAGGCCTGTACTACCTTAACTCTCCTAACTCCTCTGTAGCATGTTCAGTTACAGATTCTCCAGAATTAATTCACAAACGTTTGGGACATCCCAGTTTGTTCAAGCTACAAAAGATGGTGCCTAGTTTGTCTAATCTGTCCACATTAGATTGTGAGTCATGCCAACTTCGAAAAGACACTCGCACTACCTTTCAACGTAGTGCTGAGAGTCGTGCAAAGTCTATCTTTTCCTTAGTTCACTCTGATATTTGGGGTCCTAGTAGAGTCAGCTCAACCTTGGGGTTTCGTTATTTTGTTAGCTTCATTGATGATTATTCAAGATGTACTTGGATTTTCTTAATGAAAGATTCTTCTAAGTTGTTTTCTATATTCAAGAGTTATTGTGCTGAAATACAAAATCAATTTGGTGTCTCTATTCGTACCTTTCGTAGTGATAATGCCCTAGAATATATGTCCTCCCAGTTTCAGCAGTTTATGGCTCACCAAAGAATTATTCATCAGACTTCTTGTCCATACAAACCTCAAGAGAATGGAGTAGCAGAGAGAAAGAATAGGCACCTTATCGAGACTGCTCGCACTCTTCTCATTAAATATCGTGTTCCGCTGCGTTTTTGGGGCGATGCAGTTCTCTTATCTTGCTATTTAATCAATCGAATGCCGTCATCTTCTATTCAGAATCAAATTCCTTATTCAATATTGTTTCCTCAGTCACCTCTATACTCTATTCCCCCTCGTGTCTTTGAGAGTACATGTTTTGTTCATAACTTAACCCCGGGGAAAGATAAATTACCCCCCGTGCTCTCAAATGTGCCTTTCTTGGTTATTCTCGGGTATAAAAGGTATATCGTTGCTACTGACCTGATCTTCCTCGGTACCTTATGTCAACTGATGTCACATTCTTTGAGTCTCAGCCTTACTTTACATCTTCTTATGATCATGATCATCTTAACATATCTGAGGTCTTACCTATACCGACTTTTGAGGACTCTACCGTTACTTCTACATCTCTATCCCTTGTGCCACCAGTCTTACCCATATCGACTTTTGGGGAACCTATAATACCTTCTACATCTCCATCCACAGTGCCACCACTCCTGACTTATTATCGTCGTCCATGTCCATCATCAGGTTCAGATGATTTCCATCATGCACCCAACCCTGCACCTACTACAGACTTGTCTCCTCTTAATTAACCAATTGCACTTCGAAAAGTGATACGGTCCACTCGTAATACTAACCCTCATTATACCTTTTTAAGTTATCAGTGTCTGTCATCACCCCATTATGCCTTTGTATCATCTTTGTCCTCTGTCTCCATTCCTAAGTCTACTGGAGAAGCACTTTCTCATCCAGGATGGCGACAAATTATGATTGACGAGATGTCTGCTTTACATACAAGTGGTACTTGGGAGCTTGTTCCTCTTCCTTCAGGTAAATCTACTGTTGGTTGTCGCTGGGTTTATGCAGTCAAAGTTGGTTCGAACGGCCAAATTGATCGGCTTAAGGCTCGCCTTGTTGCCAAAGGGTAAACTCAAATATTTGGGCTTGATTACACTGACACTCTCTCTCCCGTGGCCAAAATAGCATCTGTACGTCTTTTTCTATCCATGGCTACTGTCCGACATTGGCCTCTTTATCAGTTGGACATTAAGAATGCTTTTCTCCATGGTGACCTTGAGGAGGAGGTTTAGATAGAGCAATCACCTGGTTTTGTTGCACAGGGGCAGTCTAGCTTGGCGTGTCGATTGCGCCGATCACTTTATGGTCTGAAATAGTCTCCTCAAGCCTGGTTTGGAAAGTTCAGCACAGTAATTCAGGAGTTTGGCATGAATCGTAGTGAAGCTGATCACTCTGTGTTTTATCGACATTTTGCTCCAAATCTATGTATTTATTTGGTGGTTTATGTTGATGATATCGTTATTACCGGCAATGATCAAAATGGTATCATTAGTTTAAAGCAACATCTCTTTCAACATTTCCAGACTAAAGACCTCGGCAGACTGAAGTATTTTCTAGGTATTGAGGTTGCTCAGTCCCAGATCAAGTATTGTTATTTCGCAACGCAATTATGCCTTAGACATTCTTGAGGAGACGAGAATGGTGGGATGTAGACCCATTGACACTTCTATGGATCTGAATGCTAAACTCCTGCCAGGACAAGGGGAGCCACTTAGTGATCCTGGAAGATATAGGCGTCTGGTTGGTAAGTTGAATTATCTCACAGTGACCTGATCCTGGAAGATATAGGCGTCTGGTTGGTAAGTTGAATTATCTCACAGTGACCAGGCCTGACATTTCCTATCCTGTGAGTGTTGTAAGTCATGTAAGTCAGTTTATGGATTCTCCCTGTGATAGTCATTGGGATGCAGTTGTTTGCATTCTGCGATATATAAAGTCAGCTCCAGGTAAAGGACTACTCTTCGAGAATCGAGGTCATGAGTAGATCATTGGATATATAGACGCTGATTGGGCATGATCACCTAGTGATAGCCGTTCTACATCTGGATATTGTGTTTTAGTAGGAAGTAACTTGGTGTCATGGAAGAGTAAGAAACAGAGTGTGGTTGCTCGATCTAGTGCAGAAGCAGAATATCGAGCAATGGCTGTAGCAACTTGTGAACTAGTTTGGATCAAACAATTGCTGAGAGACCTAAAATTTGGAGAAATTGGTCAGATGGAACTTGTGTGTGATAATCAAGCGGCTCTTCATATTGCATCAAATCCAGTATTTCATGAGAGGACTAAGCACATTGATATTGGTTGTCACTTTATCAGAGAAAAGATATTCTCAGGTGATATTGTTACAAAATTTGTGAAGTCGAGTGATCAACTTGCAGATATCTTCACCAAGTCCCTCATCGGTGCTCGTATTGATTACATCTGTAACAAGCTAGGTACATATGACTTGTACGCACCAGCGTGAGGGGGAGTGTTAGGATAGGAATAAGAATAGTATATAGAATCCTAGTTAGAGTAGGAGTAGGAATAGGAATAGTATATAGAAAGAATCCTACTTGGTAAAAGATTGTTATCTAGTGTCTATATACAGGATCTTTGTGTAATAATGTAGACACAATTCAATAATATTTCTTCTCCTATATTTCTCACAATTTTGAAGGTACTAGGTATCTAGCACTGGTACACGCCAAGGGGGTAGCCTTACAGTCAAAGAGCTGGAGTGACAATTTTGGCGCTGGAGACCACGATAAAAATACAACAGAGGCACACTGGGTGAATTTGTCCTATTTTTCTAAACTTTGGTGGACAAAGTTATCGATTATGTGTGTTACTAGATAGTTCTAGGTGGCCTGTGGGTTGATCGAGGTGTGGGCAAGTTGGCTGAATGCCACTTGAAAATAAAGGTTATCTAATCCTGATATTTTCCATTTGATGGGATGTAAAGAATCCATCAGTTGAGGAAACCATGTGCAGGCGGCTAAAAATGTGGACATTTACCTTCTTGGTTCTGTTGAAAACTCTTGGGCAAGCCAGAGAAATGCTGGGACAAAATTTTTGTTTGACGGGAGTTTGGAGATGCTGGAGTGTTTGATTTCTTAGGCAGTTTGCCTCCAGCATTGATATGATGTTGCTGATCGGAGTTAAAAACATATAATATCAGTTACATTGTTGGTTTTCCTCTCATAAATGGTACAATAAGTTTGAGATTACATGTTGACTAGTTATAGATTTGCTGGTAGCAGTAGAATTTTCTGCCCCTTGTCAGTATAATAGGATTACTTGCTTGAATTCAATTTATTTTGTTTTCTTCAATGATTGGCCAAGTTACCTTTGTAGAAGGCTTCTAAAGAGAAAAGGATGTAGAAATGCTATGCTACAAAGTTTAAGGAGCCGTCTTTAATCAGTTTTCTGAAAGTTCTATTAAGTTCACGTGTTCACGAAAGTAACTGGAAATGCTAGATAATTAGATTCACCTGAGGCACCAAGTTGTTTAAAAATACACAATATGTCATTTACTTTTATTTTAAAAGTATAGTATTACTGTGATTGTTTGATTATCAAAATCTTTTGATTTCTCTATCAGGTGTCGAGGAAACCATGTTCTCTCTAAATATGGGTGTGGCACCAGAATTACCTCGTGCTCTCTCTCTTCTGTCAAATAAATCATCATCTGAACCTGAATTTATTTCAATTGGACACTCCACGCATGTAAACCAGATCAGCATGTCGGAGCAGGTGATGCATGCAATTCCTCAAAGTTCACCATTTGAGTCCACTGAACACTGGCAGGCTGAACAACATCTATTCAATCCACGCTTTCATACTTTGGTTGCAAATGGTCACAATGGTGGTAGCTTTCAGGATATTCAGCTTTCCAAAGATCCATTTGACGATTTCTATGTCGATGGATTGAACTGACTAGTCAGCCTACCCACAACATCAAATGGATTTCAACTTTTGCTGGCTTTTACATTCTCCATTTAAGCAGTTGTTAAACTGGGACATACCAGATGGTTCATAAGTAGGGTATTGGAAGCAGCCTGTCATTCTAAAGTGGCAGCATATTACACAAGTACATGGAGCCCCGGATATTGAACATCCGATCTTGAAAGAAAGCTTTGGATTGAAAAGCATGCCGTAAAATTATTTGCTTAATAAATCAACATGGGCTGTTAAGAGTTGTAGTGGTTTCTTGTTTCTGCACTTTGAGGGGTTGAACTGAATTCTTTTTGTATTCTCTCTTTATAAAACCGTGAGTGAGTCAACTGCCTAGCAAAGAAGAGAACAATAAGGAAGTAAAGGATTAGGAGTTGTTCACAGAGTTATTAAGACCTAGGGTTATGGTTCTTGGCATATTCACATTGTATATTCTGTATAGTTGCTTATTCGCCTGTTTGGCCAAATTTTTAAAATCAGATTATTTTGAAAAGTGCTTATTTCAAAAGTACTTTTCAAAAAAGCACTTGTGATGAGAAGCAATTTGTGTTTGGCCAATAAATTTAAAAAACACTTTTGAGCAATAATTAGTGTTTTGATCAAGCTTCCTAAAAGTGTTTTTAAGCGAATTTTTATCAAAAATGTTTTTCAAAAAAGTGCTTTTAGGGAGAAGTTATATTTTTAGCTTCTCAAAAATAGCTTCTGGTATTCCCCAGAAACACTTATTTTCTCTCAAAAGCTGAGTCAAATACTTTGATTTTTAAAATAAGCACTTTTGAGAAAAAATAAGCACTTTTAGCAAAAAATAAGTTTGGCCAAACAGGCTATTAAGCATGATTAAGATATCTATCAAATTGATGAATCACAGGATTAATATTATGGTCATTAGCTTTCGCTCCTCTAACCTTGGACGTCTAACTACATTGTTGAGTGAGGATAAATGAATCAATTTGCATGCAATAAGTTATCTTTCTGTATTTGATTCAAGTAGGGTGATCTAGATATGTCTCTGTTCTAGTTGCTAATCCTCTAGTTGACACATCTTAATTTTCTTTATTTCTAGCATTTGTCTCTCGAGTCCTTCTAGAAATTATTTATTTATTTTATTGATCGCTAAACAATATAATAGTAATCACAAGGTTAAGAGATTAAAACATAATGGTAGATTTCACAAAAACAAATTATATAAATATATTGATGTTCACAACCCTAAGAAGAGAACTTTTAGCCACTCATAATTCGATTACAAAGCAATAATGTAATAAGAACGGTAACATAAGCAAAGTAAAAGATGATTGAAATAACCCTAAGTGTTGAGTTGAAGCTTTGTGCTGCTTAGTCTTCCCTTTGCCAAAATCAAAGTTAAAAATGATCTAGGGAGATATTTATAATATTTTAAAACACCTAAGGGATCCCTCCAAGTCGAAGTAGAAAAATGACCTCGGACATCTGTTGCTTGCGGGCCGAGCTCCCTTTGCTCGTCTTGGAGCTCACATCGCGAGCTCCTTCTGCTCTTCCTAGGATTGACTTTCTCAGGGTGTAAACTTCAAATGATATGTAACTTTGACCCCCCCCTTGTGGACCTCGCCCTGCGAAACTCTAACGTGCTCTAGGACTCTACATTGCGAAAATCGTTTGTTTATGCTTTTTTTTGTCTCTTTTCGATTTCTTTCACCGAAAATGCATAAAATACCGTGCATAAGTGTCAAATCATTAAATCAAGCATAAACTACAAGAATCAAGCAAGCATATTCTCAAAACAATACTCAATGTGGGTAAAAAGTAGTGAATAAGTATATCTCATACTCACATTACAACTCCACACTTTAACCTTTGTTCGTCCTCGAACAACCACGAAACCTTTTAGCTTAAACCTTTCTTCAACTTTACAAACTCTTAGGTTACATTCACCTAGATTGTCAAGATACTAAAAGCAAGTGACTCTCAGACAAGGTGCATTGAACAACTTAAAATAAGAGACTTATATCAAGACGATGCAACCTCTAATATCGACTCTCTAACATCATATATTGGGTAAATCACCATTACATTATCAAGAAAAAAAAGTCGAACAGATCACCAAACTTATGTCACCTATGTGCTCTCACTTCAGGAGAGATGCCCTCTCATACATAATTCTATAGCTATTTCCGAGGCATATAGATGAACAATTATGCTCACTCTCTCAAAAGAATTCTCATGTATGCATGATATACCATAGACTTTCCCTTTGTGTAGTGCTCCATTAACTCAAGCATAGCAACGTAGGATCAAAAAGTTGTTATTTAGTTATAACGTCGGCTAAGGGGCATGTAGAAAATATTTTATTAGAATAGTGACTACTCTCCCTATGCACTTTTAAGACTTACAACTCTTATTCTTTCTTCTACCTATCTTACCTTTTCTTTAACTTTCCCTTTTACATCATCTTTTCTTTTTAAGCACTTGCCCCTTTTTTCATTTATTGTTAGCAAGGAGCAATTTCTATATTTTTTTATTTTTCAACTTGTTCACCTTACTATAATGACTATCTTCACGCATGAGCACTCTTTTATTCTATTTTTTTCTTTTCATACCAATTCCTTCTTGACTCACCATTCTATTCCCTTTACTTCTAAGTCTTTTAATTTTTAACGTGCACTAGAGATTTTTCGGATCAAATTGATACAAGTACAATCAAAGAAGGAAAAATATTAATTGGCTATCCAAGAAATAGCCTTAAGAGACTTAAAGGGGCTAACTATGGATAATGAGATGGTAGGCAAAACGTGATCAAAATTTGGCTTTCAAAGAAATGTCTTAATCCTGTCCTACGAATCGCTACTTCATTTTACTTTACACATACCAGACAAGTTCTAAATATCAGTGCAAAACACAGAATCGCATAAACTTACTACAAAATAGCACATAAATGACAAGTTGGCTCACCATCGACTCTCTACCTAACAAAATAATATTACTTTAATGAACACATTTTAAACCCTTTACTATCCATTTAGAGTCAATCTAAGAGCCTACATGTCTCAACTAGAATATTTACCTTTTTATTCCGATATTTTTAAGAGAGTTTCCTATGCAATCATAACAAATCTAAATTAAGCACCTAGCTTATTTAAGGTGTTTGCGTTACTCTTCTCTTTTATTTTTAAAAAATTAAAAAATTAAATTAAAATTGTCCTAAAATTATCAAAAATTACTACGATGTACTGTTCAAAAGACTCTTGAAAAAGAATCAAAAATAAAAATCAAGGATTGTATCAACAACAATAACTGTTAATACGATACACTATAAATTAAATATTAATATGATCATAAAACAATCCAAGATGTCATCTCCCACCCCACACTTTAAGATTTGCACTGTCCTCATTGCTATAATATATAAATAGGTGTACGAGGGACTCCCTAGATGTCCAAAGGCCGAAGCAATAATATTTTTTTATTTTGGGACTACTCACACTTCATCCCATTCTATGATTCTTTGTGTGGCACCCCACAGTTAGTTTTAACTATGTTGCTCCATTTTGCAACTTGCCTATAGTTTTTCTTTATGCTCATGTTCCTAAAAAAATAAAAACAACAACCGAAATAGTAATAAAAACCAAATAAAATAAAATAGTAAAAATTGAATTGTCTCCCAATAAATGCTTGATTTATTATCGCGGCATAACGGGATTGGCTTCCTTGATTTGCATCATAGGTGTGATCTGGGACATAGAGATCTCTACAATAAACACACCTCCTTAATATATCCCTGCCATTTTGAAATTCTTCCATCAACTTTCTAGATTTTGAGTTTCACGCATGGACAAAGCAAACCATAACATTCAACATATCTGTTGCTTCAACAGCTGTGACACCCTCTAAAAGTTCCCTTACCCCTGCATCAACTATTGTTTGATTCACCGAATCAAGAGCATGATAGAAATTGTCAAATATAATACTCTCATGCAACCTATGATCTTGATGTATATCCCATGCATAATCCATTCGAAAGGTTAGAAATCAACAAAAGAAAAAGTAAGTGGACCTGACCTATTGAATCGTGACTATATCCGCTATTCTGATATTAAAATTCGATAGAGATGATCAATGGCATAATCACTCAGCCCTTGAGGATGCAGCTTCTACGGATTGAGGTTATTCCCCGCTAGCGCTAGAATGGGCCAGGTGGGATGGGGGAGCGGTCGAGCGTGCAAAGGCGCAAGTCGAGCAACGTATCTGAACTGAAATGTAAAAAAGCGTGGAAAAGAAAAGGTCGGCTTTTCTTTTTCTTTTATACCTTGATTAGACGGAACTAGATGAAAGTCTGATGGTACTCCATGGAATCTAAGTCACTACACCTATCAAGTATTCGGCCCCTCCCGGCCGGAGTTTGATCTTGGCGCCTTGACGGAACTACACCTAAAAGAACAGTGCTAAAGAGGAACTCCACCATGCCTCGCTATCCTATCTTTAAAACCGACACCGAAGGAGTTGAACGAACGTAGCTTTTGAAAAGACATAGTCGTTTCACTCGAACTTAGATACGTAGTGAAGGAGTTGAACGTAGTGAAAAGAGTCGTTTCTTTGATGAAAGACGCCACAAAAGAAAGCTTCACTGGATATTTTTTGATACTATGTGCCTACCTATTCAGGAAGGGGCTTTGGGTCCTCCTACTACAAGACATTTTCAAGAGCTTTCAAATTTCGTATGAAGTTTACCTGGTCAATAAGAGGGAGGTACTTTCAATGAGAAGAATATCAGAGAGCCAGGGGTGGAACCAGAAATCAGTGCTAGTTCCATTTCCAATCCACCATTTTTAGCCCTTAAGTATTGGTGGGGTTGCCTGAAAATAGAACTGATTTCACTCCAAGTCCTGACAACCAGGTTTGGAGGCAGCAGTGGTGAAGCTGGATGCTCGAAGTCATTTTAGATACGGCAAGACAGCTCAGGAGGAGTAGAAAGTTGCCACAACCTAGGAGGGGTTTATAGGAAGCCAAAAAATGTGGGCCTTTTTACATAATAAAGGGGGAGAGCGCCAGGAGAACGTCGAGACGCCATCAGAGCGCGAGGCCAGCAGAGCTTGCTGCAGAGGAGATAAGAAAAGGCTCAGCAGAGGGGATCTGGTAACTGTTATGAATGTGGAGGAGTGGGGCATTTTTCTCGTTACTGTTCCAATGTTCAGACGGACGAATGCTGCTAGGGGAGTGCAGAATAGACCAGCTGAAGATGGAAGAGTGAACGTTATCGAGCCTAGAGCCCGGGAAGCTCTAAAGGTAAGTTCACCTCCATTCACAGAATGCCCTTATCAATCAAACTTTCTCTCTCTTACCGGAACTACCCTCTGCAGCTCCATCTTCAGCAGCTCCTCAATCTTTCATTTCGAAAATCAAACTTGGATGTCACGGGACTTTCTCACAACTTCGTTCCTTGCGTTTTTTCCATCTTTAGCAGTTTCATATTAATCGGTTTCATTCTGACAGTCGAGATGGTTAGCTTGGGCGCTAATGGTATTTTATATTTAGAATACCTAGACTAATGACAATCTTCCTTACTTGAATTGGAATCTTAAGCAGCTCAATTCCGATCTTCACTGGTCTGAGACGGCCCTCTGTTCAAGTACCCCTTCTTCTACTCGAGCCTCGGCAGAGCGTTTTTGATCTCATTCGTATTCTAAGGAATTCTAAAGGACTCTTTCATATTGCACCGGTGCTGGGAGGCCTGCAAAGGGGTAGGCAAACCATTCCTGGTAGAGCTGGGAAGGTAGGAACCTATGATGGTGGTTGTTAACCTTCTATTTCACGATATAGTTGAGTTCAGTGATTCGAAGGAGTAAAGAGTCTTAGTCAAGGGATGTTAGAATGTTCAGAGTTTAGATGGAATGCTTGCTATCAGTGCATTAGATGTCCTAGTTGTCCAGTACCAATCCACTTTGGAGGTTCAGTGTGCCTTCGTTCCTGTCAATCATCCAGTCTCTTGCAAGTGCTATCAAATCCTCTGTGAGTGAGGATACTCTTTATTTTGGGAGTCCTACAGGAGCTGCTCTCGAATGCGCTTACCTTACCTTGTCGTCGATTACCTTCTGACTCTTGTGGGACTTCATCCCATCTCGTGAGGGGATCTTTGATGCGGCATTACCAGTGTCGAATAGGAAAAAAGGAGGTACAAGCGCAAGAGCAAAGATAACTATTCCTCCCATCTTCCCTTTTCTATTTCCATTGCTTATCAAAGAAAGAATTCTAGAACTAGTGGTAGGTGGTCCCGGAATTGGAAGGAAGGGAAAATTGGAAGATGAATCTTTTCCTCGGAGCTGGAACAACTTGTTCTTCCTGACCCGATTCAACGCCAAAAAATGGCTTGTCCCTACCATAAAGTATTCATATTTCCTGAAGAAAGCATCTGTTCCTTGATCTCTAAGATATTTCATAAAATTCTGTATGGATCCTCAATCACCAATCCTTGCATGAATATGGGTTGTGCTCGAGAGGCTATGAATCGATTGGACCTGCCAATCGAATGAATCGTAACACTCGTAATGATCGACTTTACGAAGATTTTATTGGATTCCGGAAGCTCGTAGCATTGGTCCGGCACAATTCCCAAACTTAAGAAGCTGGGCGGCACTTTCGAGATGCCACCTTGAAATATCAAAAAATTTCAATTCCATTTGACTCGGGGCGTCAGGGACCCTCCAACAGAAACCTCGTCTTTTTTGTCGTCGATAAGTTCTCCCTCAGTGCCCTACTATTCATAAGAAATACTGATTGTTGAGAGACTGATTTATGAACGGTGAGGCCTCAAAGGTGAAAAGAACCCTATTTAGGGAGTGCAATAAAGAACCTGAGATCCGATGCGAACAATCAGTCGAAGGAGCGGAGCTTAGAGCCTTTACTTTATGTAAAGCACACTCACTCTAACGGCTTACCTTTTGCATGATGGGTCAGCGAGGAAATGGGAACAGCGGCTTAAGCCATTAGGTGTAGGCGCTTTCCAGAGGTGGAATCTTCTAGTTCTTCCTATACGAGAGAAAAAACCTTCTGTGTGTAAGAAGAAAAGCTTAATCGAGTTAGGTAGGATGTAGATCGAGCGCAATAAGCTACAGGAGTGATTATTTCGCTTTGGAAGGAAAAAAGCATGTCAAATAAGGTCCTCACTCAGCTCTCAGGCTGTCTGGGAATAGCTCCACCAGACATAGAAGAAAGGAGTGTAGGATTGGTAAGCTTTGCCGGAAAGAAGCTATTCGACTAATTCAGGAGGCTACTACCGGCGAAGCCCGCTTGCTTCGGAGCGTGCTATTGCGTGAAGCGGAAAGGGGCAGCGGATTCTGGCTTTTACAGGAGTAGCTCTTAGAACAAGGGATAACTCTCAGGAGTGGAAAGATCAGGAAGTTTCCCTGGTGAAAGCAAAAACCCTTGCTTCGCTCTTTCCCGCCTAACTGAGAAAGTAACTCCCTGCCTTCGCGCCTGTACTCCAACTAGTAGCTCATTCCGGATAAGCGAGTGAATTTCAAGCATCTGGATTCGCTCCAATTCCAACAGATACCGCATTATCTGCACCACCAGTTCTAGGCGTATACGATGTTCCAGAGCCTTTAGTTTAGTTGCGGAGTTAGAAGCTACTATATATAGATAGTGCCCGATTTCTATATCCTGCTCTTAGGATGAACAATATTAAGATCTTCTTCGTCGATAACAATTCCTTTCTTCATAAAGGAAGAGAACCGGGAAGCTTTGATTTCACGTTTCTGTGAAATATATACACGAATCATTTCGGGATTATAACTAGAACCACCCCTTTTCTGGATCCACCTCACATCAATAACCTGACCCCTGCCACCTATAGGTAATTTTAGACAAGTTTCTTTTGAAGTAGATACCTGAATACCAAGTATAGCTCGTAACAATCTATCTTCCGGGGCATACGACGATTCTTTCACGACCTGGGGTGTTAATTTACCTACTAAAATATCACCCGTCTCTACCCAAGATCCCAGCATCACAATTCCATTTTTGTCTAAATTGCGGAGTAAATGGGCTTCTAAATGCGGTATTTGGCTTGGTCAGCCTTTACCTGACCAACTACCTAATACTACGCAGGCTCATCAAACAGCGCTTTTTAGCTTTCTTCAGGATTTGGCCCGAACTGTTCGGCAGATTCCCACGCGTTACGCACCCGTTCGCCACTTTGTTCTCAACTCTTCTCACCTCCTGGGCGAGACAAGCTACAATCTCCAGAAAGAGCTGCAACTATTTCCTCAGTCTGACTTCCGTGGAAGTCTAATTGATTTCATTCCTAGGTAGAATTGGGAGTTGAAAGCCTTGCTTAGAAGTAGAAGGGTTCAAGAGCCCCTTTACATCTAGGGCTCATCGAAGCCCTATTCTGTGTATATTTAGGAACAGGGCTATCAAATGGTCGACTGCGAAACCCATCAGGAAAATTGTATACTATTACGATGCCCTCGATCGGCGCCGATGTGATCGACGTCGCATCTAGACCTAGATCTCTCCCCATTACTCGCTTTATTTCTAGGGGTGATAGAACATATCCCCCCCTGATAATAAGATTTTGCATATGAAAGAGTCTGTCGAGAGGCATATCCATAAATGGAGGATTTTGACTCTAAACGAAGGAATCTGAGCTTTATCAACATAACAATTAAGGTGAAGCAGGGTCAAGAACGACGAATCTCTTTATGATAAACAGATCTATTTTGCAAGCAACTTATCCTAAGGTCTCCTCGCCAAGAGCTCCCCAGCGACGACAGAGGAAGCAACCTGTCTGTTGTGGCGGGGCAACTTTTTTCTTTCACAATAAGACCCAGACCCCGTACATGTCCCCGATGAAAGTCAGGATGAAACCTGCTTTCATTCAAAACCAACTCACTCTAAGGAAAGGAGAGCTTTGCGAAAGTTTAAAAAGGAATTGAGTGAGCTCTCGCCTAAGAGAAGAGTTTAATAAAGCGGAGAGGGATTTTCCGACAACAAAAAAGCTTTTCTCCCCAACCGACCCCGAACCGCGTGAAATGGTCGCCTATTACACGGCTCACTAACTCTGCCTGGGGTGTGGGTACCTATTATTCATCGGGTAATTTGTCTGCGTATTCCCAGACAATAGAAAGGAGTCTTTCTTTCTCCCTTTTCGAGGAGGATTTTCTTCTATTGGGCTAATTGCGGCCTTGCAACCTAACATCCCTATTTTCTTCAAATAATTTGAGAGATGGCTCTACTTCTTATAGATCTCGAAAACCCCTGTGTCCGAAAGTGACTTCGGTTCGCCAGTTTAGGCTCAACTCCTCGCTTTACGTTAGCGGACCTACAGGTCGGGCCGGGGCTCTGCGCTCTTTCTTTCTGTGTGGGACGATACCGGGGAGAGAAGGGAATGCAAACGATCTAAATGGCAGACCATCAAGAGTGAGTGAACGGCTAGCCAAAGCTTCTCGTTTGGAGAAAAATCGTGGTGGAAATGTGGTTGAAAGCTGAAATGAGACGACAGAACGAGTGAAAGAAGTTACTGAAAGTAAATCCCTATATCCGAACGAATCCCAGGGAATGTAAGCGAAAATCTTAGTGGTCGAAGGACCTAGAAAGCACAGGTCCGAGATCAAGAGTTAGGGGGTTCCCGAGATACGGCCTATAAGACGATGGATGGTCTAGGTGAACAGAATACAGCCTTGCAGATGAGAGAAAACTGCTATACGTCTATTCTCTTTAGACAAATGACTGTCCGCTGGAAAATACAGAGTAGGATTCATCCGTGTGGTGAATGAAAGAACATTCATTGAATGAGTTGACGCTAAACCTCCTGCTCTTTAAGAGAGTAAAGGCTGTATGCATTACTAGATTAATTCGAATTAATAGTAATAGAAACTAGGGTTCACGTAGACTATTCAGAGGAGGTATGCTAATCAATGATCTACTGATGTAGCTAGTGTCACGCAAATCCGAAGAATTTATCACGGACGAGCCACATGCAGGGAAACTTGCACGTGTGGTTCTGGCCGGGCTTTCCTGAGGTATCTAATAACCCTGCTTCTGCTCGCCGCTGGCGCACCTCTCCTAACTATTGCCCATTTATTCTGGAATAATCTTTTTAGGGACCTGTTTTCGGCTGGTCATAACCAGAACTCTTAGGTTAGGGGGACGAGACTAGTTCATTGACCCAGACCATGGCCTGAGACCGTTGGGAGGGGGCTTGGCACACTGGGAAGGATCTTCTTAAAAAACATACTACGGCTTAGCACGCTAGGAGTGGGGAAACCCGGAAATGAAACGTTGTTCGTTCCCTTTCATCAAGTAGGTAAAGTAGGCATACGAACCACTTTGCCTTAGACTCTATTGGAACAAAGCAAAGAAGGAGGCGGAATGGAGAAAGGAAAGGGACAAGGGCAGTCTTGCTTGGCGCGAAGGCTGCTGGTTCAGGGGTAGAGTACAGTACTAAAGGTCCTCGGACTTCCAGGCGGTTTTTCTTTTGGGCAGCTGTTCACCGTTGGATCTCGCCAATACAGCCCCCTATAGTTTTCGTTACCGAGATATCTTTTTTTTTTCATTGTTCCCAGGGATTTTTTGGGGAATCTGCTCCCATGCTCTCAAACTATATGATCCTCGTCACCAGTCAGCTAATACTGATAGTTGTCCTCCTACGGACCTTTGCCTTCCCTCCGTTTCCACAATAAGAAGAAAAAGAAGAATTTTTCTCGACAAAAAAGATTTGTCTAAGTCACTTCGTTTCTTTTTGTCCAAGTCACTTCTTTTTTTGTCCAAGTTGCTTTTATTTTTGTCTAACAGTAGGAGTTCGTCTTACAATTGCCTGAAATAGAGGATGATGTTCACAACTTTTGTTTATTCCGCCACCAAGCTTCATTTATGTATGAATCTATACACTAGTTTAGGCCAAGTATCAATATCCTTTGGTGGTACACTTTGGTACCATATTCTTGCTTTCCCTATGAGAGAATGTTTGAACATTTGCAGCTTTAAGTCTTCTTCAGTAAGCACTGTGTCTCTATGTTATGTACATCCTTCTATAAAAATTTTCAAATACTGCATGGTGTCGCTTTTCCATGGTTTTGCAACAATCCTTTCTCTTTAAGATCTTTGTCAATCTCATCTTGTGTGAGAAACTTTATATTGGGATTGCCTCCACCCACTGTGATTATTGCTACTTTTTCATATAAGATTGACAACTTTGACATATTGTGAGCATCAAACACTTCAAACTTGTCTTGTTCTTGTAGCATAAGCTTGCCATAAGTCATATCTATCACTACTTTTTCTGTAGTCAAGAATGAGCATCCCAAAATAAATGGAACTTTCGAATTTGACTCAAAATCGAGAATAATGAAATTCACCAAAAATATCAAGGTTCCAATCTGTACCAGTACATGTCAGACCCCTTTTTTATGCGAAGAATTTTTTCTATTAAAATGGCAATTTTTAGAAGGGATTATTTTAATTATTTAACAGAGTCGCCACTTAAAACTGAGTTATGGTGTTTCAAGTCACATTTTTGAATCCCTAATCAAAAGGTAATGACTCTATTTTTGGTCTGCAAAAATAAAAAAATCGGGTAAGAAATTCTATAGATTCGGGGGAAGGTATGAGACACCCTCAAGTTCCCTAATTCTAGCACAATCGCTTTTATCAACTTATACTTGACTTAAATTAATCTTGAATAATTATTAATTATGCCTATGGTTCACTTTAAATTGTTGAATCTTTATTAGTCTTAACTAAGACCCAAAGTTGCAAGCTCAACTTTGATATACACCGTCAAGATGCGTAAATGCGATCTCAAATTACATATCACACCTAAAGATTTGAGTCTACTCATTTTGGTTGAATCAAAAATTTAAATTTAAGAGGGTTTGGGTCAAGACGCATAAACGCGATCTTGCAATTTTTTTTACATGTCCTTATCCAAGATGTGAAGTTGTGATCTTGTTGAAAATCTTACAGAATATACCTTTTCTCTCAAAACCTGTAGATAATTATCATAGCTTGAGGCGTGTCTATTGTCACTGTCCTTAAGGATATTTCACCCGGCGTAGGTGTATCTCCAGGATTCAACAAGCTCTTCTAGTATAAATTAGGAGCACAAAAACTGACAAAGATTAACAAAACAAAAATCTAACACAAGATAATATAGAAATTAGGATTATACTTGATTACTCTCCACCATAGAAAAAGACTTATACAAGTATATATATAGTTGATCTATTAAATGTTTGTAGGCAAAAAAATAAAGTGTCAAACCCAACATTTTAATTTGACCATCATCATAATGATCCTTTATAAGCCTTAATGTTAAAAATAATTATGGCCGTTGATAAGTTGGTAATTGTCACGACCCAACTACCGAGCCATGCGAGTACCTATTCTAAGTCATCTAGATAGGAGAATCCTTATCACCCGACTAAAATAGGTATGCGAAAGTAAATAAGAAAACAAAAACTTTGCCTCAAATAAAACAAAAACCAATTTCCGAGCTTTGGTTACAAAGAAATATTTTCAAAATACAATTGAACCCTTTCCTAGAAACTAGTCTAAACATGTACAAGAGCTACTCAAAGAAGTATAAAAACCAAGACACAACTTTCACATAGAAATGAGATGGGTAGAAGCTGCTGGAGATTTTTACAACGTCAAATCTGAAACATCTACTGAATCTTGCAACTAGACTATACCTACAAAGGGTATAACAAGAGTAGTGTCAGTACAAATAACACGTACTGGTAGGTATCATCACCCGACCAGGGTTAGATCATGTAAACAAAATACAAAAATCACAAAAAGAAAGCATGAAAACTTATATATTATTTTAATCCATATCACTTTCATCCATTTATGCTATCGTTATCCCTCATATTACCTATGAGTATTTCCATCCTTATCCTCGCAACCATCAACAGACAATTCAGTCAAATTTAATCAATATTAGCAATAAACCAAGTAAAGACCCTGAGTACCAAGCATTAACCAAGTCAACAACTATGACTCTACAACAATAACTTAAACCTTATATCAAGTCTCGAAGTAAGTAGACAATAACAGAATATATGCCATTTTTTACATCCTTAGCCCAGACCACTCAAGGATCTCTAATATATTCCAAGTAATCGGACCACACAAGGATCCCAAACAATAGCCATAATATAACCCGATCCACTCATGGAACCAATATAAATATCAAGTAAATAATTAAGCCCGGTTCAACTTAAGGAAGTAATATATCACACCCCAAACTAAAAAGGATGCAACTAGCACCTGATGCCAAAACTTAGGCCCGAGCCGACCCTGGTGAACAATTTGCCAATAGCGCATAGCAGCAACACGCAATCAAGAAAACAAACAAGTATATCTTGACTTACAAATAAGCCCTCGGCCGGTAAGGCCCCTGTCAATAACTCTACAAAGAAAGGAACCACTCCCAACAGTTTATATAAAGAAATAAACAAATACCATGCAAGTCCTATTTGGGCCATCGAGGCCAACATGATATCTATACAAAACTGAAAATATGTATACATAATATACGCTAGGCCAACAGGTCGCTGAACTAATAACAACAACAACAAGGACCAACTGGCCAACAACGTAGCCATGCGACCCATCAGACTAGTCTGCAAGCCTGTGGAATACAATACTTGGCAGGACAAGGTCTCGCCTACCCAAAAGCTATAAACAGTAAAATAGGCAAACCTCTGAAAATCTATGGTGACCCACGGAAGAAAAGGGAGTCAACTCATCCGATGAAACCTTGGCTATGCTATCCAGTAAGTCTGTCTATTCATTATTCGGGACCTGCAGGCATGAATGCAAATGTACCAAGAATGTAAAGCAACTAAAAGCTGAAACTGAGCTAATGTCATAAACATTATAAGTAATCAGCTAGGAGAGTCAAAGATAATCTGAGCGTACTTACCCGCTCTTGAATGTATAAATTGCTGAGATTGATATTGTAGGTACTGTAAATACTCAAGTACGAGTCAAGGTTCTCCAAAATGTACTTACATGTTCTCGACATAAACCTTACAAACCATAACTTACTAAGCAATCCACTTCTCAAATCGAGCTAACTAATATTATAAAATAATGAAGTACTCGGGAAAGAAGATCAACAATCATCATAATATAGCCTAACTACTCCTGACACAAATTATACAATAATAATCAAACAATAACTTAACCGGCCCCCATAAGCATGACAGGTACAAACAGCAAACAAGATCACCTACCCGGGCACCCATAAGCTCGAGAGGTGCCAATTCAGTCTATATACCCCTATAGGTAGTCCCCTATCCCCGTAGGCAAATTATTACATCTCAATAGCCCCTCAGACACTTTACACAAAGCCCCGAAGGACATCTTTATGCCCAATATCCTATTAGGCACGTTGCATTTCATAATAGCCCCTTTAAGCATTCTTTATATATCCCCGAAGGCAATCACTATCTTCTTATAGCCCTATAGGCTTCCTATAGCCCTCTTAGGCATTGATATAGCCTCGTAGGTATCTCATAGCCCTCTTAGGCATCAATATAGCCTTGTAGGCATTAACATGTAGCCTTCTTAGGCAATCGAGTAGCCTGTAAGTGAACATTCCTCAATATAACCCTGTAGGTAACCATAATAGCCCAATTGACTTCATATTAGCCCCAAAGGCAACTCTTTGGCACGTAAGCCTCAGTATAGACCCTTTAGGCAAACACAATAATCTGGGAGTGAACAGGCTTCATTATAGTCCCGTAGGCAACTCTTTGACCTGTAGGCCTCGATCTAGCCTCTTTATGCAAACATTGTAGCCCGTGAGTGAACATGCTTAATAATAGTCTCATAGGCAATCAAATTAGCCCGTAGGCTTCAACTCATCTTAATAGCCCCTTAGGCAACATAATATAGACCCTAAGAAACCAATCATATCTCTATAGCTAACTATAATATCCCCGAGGGCAACAACAAACAATCAACTGGCCTAAAGACAAGCAATATAGTTATAAGCGACCTATACAAATAATCTCTAAGTCGTATCTAAGCTCGGGATCGCTATTAATAAAATACAAATCCCCCACGAGGGATGACTATACCAAGTCACGTAGCCAACCAAGTCACATAAGACTATGGGTAATTCGGCTACAACAACTAGCTTTCTTATTCTATAAGCTTTAAGAAGACATGTTGAAATTAAGGGACTAGACCTAGCACACTTTTTATATCGACTTCTAGTGGGATAACACAAATTCAAAATTTCTACGAATGACTCTATGGTGGCACACTAGACTAGAAGTCTAAAGCAGTTATAATCAATCACATTTCTTACGTGCTGAGCATCATCTATGCCTCAAATATCATTCTCGACTAGACCCAAAGAACTGTACGATAAGAGTTCAACTTAGAAAAATCCCTTCCCTCAAGGGTCACATATACACCAAGCCTTAGATCTCGTGTAAGGTAATTGTGCTAATTGATAATGCTCAAATGTACTCTCCTAAAAGGAGGTATTGGTGATCGTTAGAGCAAAACATATTTATATTACTCGACAGGTGTCGGGTTCGATCCCACAGGAAATTTAGAGCTTAGCCTCGGTGATTATAAATAGACTTCACACGAGAGTAGGTAATGTAAAAAAAGGGGGAATTGGGAGTCTGTCACAATTCGAATTCCAAACAAAGCAGTAAGTAAAAATACAAGATGTAAACAATAGAGAGAGGACGGCTAGGGATGTGTGTCAAATGAGACTCACACATGGGATAGGGTGACTACTTATTCATGCAAATTCATGCTAATCGACATGGGTAACCTTGGTCTTAGGTATGGTTATTCATCTCTCGGTCAACAACTATCTATTCAACAGTCTTAAATCAAGCACTATTGATTAAGCAATAAACAACCAAGCTAATGCTTAGGGAGGTCACACTATTTATAGCTTAGACCCTTAAATGGGTGATTTCGTCGATTTGAGCTATTTCTAGTCTCAATCTAAATGGGAGCCCAAGTTCCTACTAGCAATTTCACATCCAAAGTTATGATTTCCTCTTTCAAGCAAGACGACAACCAAGTAAGGAAAATTAATATTCGCAACCACCAATTTTAGAGTTCAAATATGGTGAAATCACTAGATCCATGTCAAATAAGCATTTATAAACAAGAATTAGCAACACCCACACCCATTTATCAAGTACCCATCATCAACTCACCCATTGACAAATGGTTTAGCTATTCATGCTTAAGGAAAGAGATATACCAAGTGGGTAATTCAATTTTCCTTTCATTCAAGCTAAATTTCTCAAATATCCAAGCTCAGTTTTTACACTAATAGTGGTTCTAAGAATTGGGAAGAAGGAATTGGGAGAAACCCTCTTCTTGTTCTTAGAAGGGAAAACTTGTTCACAAAGCTAAGAATTGTTCAAAACTATTCAAAACTATCATAACTCTTTACAATTGTGCCTAAAATGGGTTTATAAACATTCCTAAAACATCACATAAATTTGGACAAAAATGCCCTTCGGGTGGTGTGCGGTTCGCACGTCATCATGTGCGTGTCGCACACTCTCTTCAGTGATCCAGTGACTCAGGAAAATTGGGAAGCTTCATGCGAAGTGGGGTGCGGTTCACACAAGGCATTGTGTGCGTCGCACAATGACCGAACCCCTAAGCAGATCCTTCAGTGAACTTCAAGCTCCCTGTGGGGGAAGGTGCATTTCGCACCAAGGTAAGTGCGTGTCGCACGGATGCCACATATCTTAGTAGAATCTTCATCTTATTTGATCACTTCACACTTCACTCCTTTTTGGATCTTTTTGGGTCCATTTTCTTGTTTTTTATATTTGATCACAAGTACCTGTATAGACATCAATAAAGGCCATAAGAACCTCTAAATCTTATTAAAACATAGCAATAATTCATGAGCAAAGGCTCAATAAGTTAGTAGCTTACCGACTTATCAAACCTCCAAACTTAATCTATTGCTTGTCCTCAAGCAAGATACTCACAAGGTAAGGAATGAATTATGCTCTAGAACTCAATCAAGGCACCAAAGACTACTTTATTCTAAAAAAACTAAGAAAAATAACAAACAAAAATACTCAAACAAAAGACTATTGTGCTCATTTCAATTTGAACCACCACCTCATCAAGGCAATAGATCATTTCAAAACATTTTTCAAAAGGACTTCATTTCTCATTTAAAATCAAGGGAATTTTGCCATTCAAAACTAGATACAAAGCTTTTCAAGGCATTGGTATGGACCATCAAGGTTTTCCTCGAGATTCACCACATAACTTGTGTCATTCATTCCTGTCAATTGAAATAGAGACTTCATATTTCACTTCGAGTGCATGATGCCACTCACTGTAAGAGAGAATCCCACTCACAATTATGCAATTCACAAAAAAATGGATTATAGGAGAACCAAGAAGACTCTCACTCTCTCAAGGAAGTTCAAGCGCACACATGTTGACCTATAGGCTTGCCCTTCATGTAAATCGCCACTAATGTAGGGTGGCCAAGCTCGGAATCACCTAGGACTTGCGGGTTACGATGTTGGCTAGGGCTAAGGTGAGGATTTCATTTGGTTTAAGTGACTACACCTCCCTAATGCTCTTTATTATCATTTCAACTACCGGTCACATTTTTGACTTTGACTTAAAAACCAAGCTAGGCAAGGGAACAATTAAGCTTAAAAACAAAATAAAAGGCCCGATGAGGGAAATATCATCACAAACATCCAACATGCCCGACAAGGGCCAAATAAAATATAGAAAGGGAAAGAAAAAGTCAACAAGGCTCGGCAAGGGTAATAAAATATCTCAAGCCCAACATGGGCACCCAAATCAAATCAACCCCACCTACCCCCTATAAATAGAAGCATTTCCCTCAATGCTTTAAGATCAACTAAGGATAGAAGGGGTACAACTTCCTGGAGGACTATGCCTCATCATCATCATCAATATCATCAACTACTGCCTCATCATCTGCTAGCTCATCCTCTGCAGCCTTTCCACTAGGTCCTGCACCTCCCTTTCGGGAGTATGCTGTCATTGTGGACTCCTTGAGGACCCGCTGAAATAATGGGTTCTCATCATCATACAGCTCATCATACTCAGCACTAGGAAGCTCAGGCTCATCCTCTATATAGCTTTCCAACAAATCGTCCATGGGTCCACGAGTCTGGCGAGGCTGGGGCAATGTGCTCAAGTATGCCTCTTCAACTGGTGCTTTCCTTTTTGCTTTAGCCACATCCTTCTTGAGTTGCTTCACCGTGCCCTCAACAACATCCACCCTCTTTCAAAGTTTGGAGACACTATCCACCACCCCTTGCATGGCATTCTTGACAACTCTTTGTATCATACCATGCAGCTTATTAGCCAAGTCATTCAACTGCCTCTCATGGTTATATGTTTTGTCGACCATGTCTTGTAAGCCACTCTTGGTAATAGGTCCTCTAGGAGTAGCGACTGTGGGTGTGCGCCTCTAAAGTAGCCTTAGAAGGAGAGGAAGCATTTGCTTTATTGTCTGAGTCATCAACCTCAACTTCCACAAGTGTCTCTAGTCTGCGCTTTTTGAAATGGGGGGCATCTCTGTCGGTTTTATTGTCAAGATCCATCACACCAGTGGCAAAAGTAGGAGTGTCCCAATCAAAATAAGGAATGCCAGCATTTGCACAGAGTTTACTGATGATCACAAGAAAAGGGAATGCATCACTACCCCTCTCTCTCTTTATCACCAAGGCCTCTATCTCACCAAAGTTAATATGGTCCCCCACCATGATTGAGGCTATCGGGATGGCCCCATCATGGGTGACCTTTTGGTCATTCTGAGAAGTCCTGAAGTGAGAACAAACAAAGTCATACCAAAGGCAGGCTTCAAAGTGCAGGGACAATCTCGGTATGTGACCCCTTAAAGTAGCCCAAAGAGGAGTGTCAAGAGCAATAATGGGGGCATCCCACTTAAGAGGTTTGCGTTTGACAGTTAGCTTAGACATGAGTTCAGGTGCTAGCTCAATTGGGGTGCTCCAATAGACAACATTAATTGCAGCTGGGGTGATTCAGACTTATTTGCCTTGAACTATTACGAATTCCAAAGCTGGGTAAGTTTTTGGTACCTCTTTATAGCCCTTAGCATCTTACGCGGCCTGATATGAAGCAAAAAACTCCCAGACTATCTCCTTGTAATATTCCTCGGTCATCTCCTGAAATGGTTGCCACTGTCGTCTGGCAAACTGTACAGGGATATTAGGCAGGTTATCCCCCACTGTATCAAAGTTGAAACTTTGCTCAGTGTTAAAGGACCTGCCACTGTCACGGTCATAGATGACCCTCATACCTTCTATCCCAAACCTAATCCTCTCCTCCTCTGAAAGCTGGGCATGAGAAGATGTTGTGGCTTTCTTCTTTCCCTTTAAGGTTGGATTAGAGGAGGAGGGAACTGTAGGCCTTCTTAAACTCCTCTCGGCGTTGCCCCTGCTAGAAGACATATTCTGCACATAGAGATTATGAGTCCAAAAACAAAAGCAAAATCTTTTTGTATTTTGACATATGCAGAAAAAAAAGACGAGAAAGAAGTAAACAACTAAAAAAATCGGAATACAAAGAAGTAGAAAAGCAAAGTAGGTGGCTGTTGGCTCATGCGGACCACGTGCGAACCGCACCAGGCGAGGTGCGCATCACACGTGATATCACATGAGCTAACATAAACCTTCAGCGGTTTCAGCTTGGATGTGCAAAGTTGGTGCGGAATGCACCAACCAGAATACGCATTGCACCAGTTGTCGCACATCAAAACAGCGAATTGGTGGCCTATTTTCACATGGTGCGATGCCTTGTGCGCTTTGCACATCAAGATCTACGTATCACAAGCTAAACACACAAAGGCACAATTGGAATTTTTTGGTTCCTTGTGTTCTTGTGAATTACGTATGTGATTTGTAGAGCAAGATTTTCTTTACGTACTTGGCACCAAGCAACAACCAACAATTTTAACAAAGGGGGCAAGGGATATCATGACCACACAATTGTCCGGGTACTCAGATTTCCTCGAACTTCCATTGACACACACATCAAGCAAAAGAAAACTCAACGATTCCCCTTAAGCAAGAAGTTACCACATCTATCATTGGGAACATAAAGACTTCAACTACTCAATTGGGCACACAACCAACAACAATAATTACCACTTCCCCGCACAAGATCATACACCCAATAAAAATTGTCAACAAAGAATATAGGTATATAACTAGCAACAATTTTCAGCCCAAACAACAATTTTTTAAGGCTAAAAACTACTACAATCAACATGCATTATCACAATATCAAGTTCTACCAAGTTGATCCTAGGAAAAATCCATAATACAATTCAAAATTGGGGATCCAAAATTTTTGGATCTCACCCAAAATCAACATGGCAATTCTATGGAGCATGATTCACAATATGAGTTCCTAACTATCATAAAAATATGCATTTAACATTGGGGAACTTACCACAAGTGAAGATTAGGCAGAGAGAAGCAAAAATTGGAGCTTCTGTAGAGCAACAATCGTGACCCAACAACTTGCCCAGAGAACCAACAACGAAAAAGGGTGGTGAAGTGGTAGAGAAGTTTGGGTGAGAGGGGGAGAAGATTTTGAGGAAGTTTGAGGGATTTGTGGGAGGTTTTGAGAGAGAATTTAAGAAGTTGTAGGAGAGAATGTGGAAGAAGAGGAGAAAGGTGGCAGAATATAAAGCAAAACAAGAAGAAATTGAGTTGGGTCAGTCTCTGGGTCGGGTCGGTCAATTAAAATTTTAAACTTACCTTGGTGCACCACGACTTACAGTTCGTACAAGCTCTTGTGCGGAGCGCATGTCATTTTTCACCTCACTTATTCATGCCCTGAATTTAGCCCAGGCTTCTGCTTCAGCATGCGATGGAGGTGCGATGTGCACATAGGCTTGTGCGGATCACACAACCTAGTGCACATCACCTCCAATGTCTATTTTTCTTCCCAGCTTTCTGGTTTGGCATGCGTTGGGCGGTGCGATGCGCACAATGGCTTGTGCAAATCGCACGTTCCTCCGTACAACTCTTTTTTTCCCGATTTTCCCACTTGTTCATTCCTCTACGCCTTGCATTACTAAAACATACCAAAAATAACAAAAAGGTATAGGAAATCAAAGTAAAGACACTTAGGTTGCCTCCTAAGAAGTGCTTGATTCAATGTCGCGTCTCGACAATAGTAACTCAACCTAGTTGTTGTTGGATAGCATGCTAATCTGGTTGGCGTGGCCCCATCCCAATAAAGGGAATTTCTCCTTCAATATCCTCAAAACATCAACATGTTGCCGACTTGGCAACTCTTCAATCTTGGGCATCTTTCCCATTTCATGCCCTTCAAGGTCATGATCAAGCTTGCCCTCTAACTTTATCACTGAGATCACCCTCAAGTTATCCGAAGGTCTTGTGGGTTAGCATACATTTAATGTCACCACTTCATTCCCCATTTTGGAATTTAAGCTCACCAAATTCAACATCCATGAGTGCTCTCCCCGTGGCTAACAATGGTCACCCTAAGATCACGAAGTCTGTTGAGAGAATAAACTTGTCAACCTTCACCAACATGTCAAATAGGATTCTTACTGGACGATTAATGGACCGATATGCCATGAGAAGTCTCATAGATATAGGTTTGGGCGTACCCAATCCTAACTCGTTGAAAATCACTAGGGGCATTAAATTGATGCTCGCCCCTAGATCACGCAAGGCTTTACGGAACACAAAGAGCCCAATAGTACATGGTATGGTGAATGCACCGAGATCATCTCGCTTTGTAGCAACATTGCTTGTCATCATAGCACTACAGCTGTGTGATTTCTCAACGGTTGCCATATTGACCACCTTCTTCTTTTTAAGCAACTCTTTTATAAATTTTGAATACCCCGACATTTGCATCAAGGATTCAACTAAAGGAATATTTATCGATAGCTTGCTAAACATGTCAACAAACTTGCTAAACTTGTGATATTCTTTCTTCTTATTAAGACTTTGAGGGTACGGAGGAGGTCCCTTGGGTAGTGTGGTCGGCACACTTTGCACAAGAGGGGGATCCTCCTCAACATCAATAGAAACTTGGGGAGGAGATTCAGACTCCTGTCTCTCTTCATCAACATCAATATTCACCAAAACATTGGGTGCACCAAGCTTCACCCCAACTTACGGTTCCACATCTTCTTTGTCAAACGTCTTCTCAACGGCTTCAAAAATAGGTTTCTTTGCTACAATAATTGTCTCCACAATGTGCTCTCTCACCACACCACTTGTTCTTCCACTCCTAGTCCATGACATGAGCATCATTTTTAGGATTGGCCGTAGTGTCACTAGGAAGTGTCCCCTTCATCCTTGGGTTCATTTAAGTGGATAGATGATTCATATGGGCCTCAAGATGCTTGATTAAGGCCGAATGAGAGCTCATGGTTTGATGAAGTGTTGACACTTTGCTTTTAATCTCACCAACCCCGATATTCATTTATTCCACTTTCTTCAAAACTAAGGACAACATATCCTCTATCTTATAGTGACCGGGATTGCTAGTGGTGGGTTGGTATAAGGAATCCAATTTGTTGGGAGGTACATATGGATTTGAGCTCTGGTGGTTGAATCTATCACCATCCTTGTCACGATCTCTCCAATTCCCATCTCATTCCTTGTTCCAACCTTGATTCTCATCCCTCAAGCAATAATACCCGAGATGAGAACCCGCCGTTACATACCAAACTTTACCATCCACGATAGTCATAAGTTCTTCATCATTGACCTTGATCTCTGGTGTACTCACAACATTCACGGTGTTAGCACCACCAACTCCCATCATATATTTTGCCAAGAGGTCAATTTGTGTCATCATTTTTGCCATTGTCTCATCCCTCTCTCTATACTTCCTCCTCATCTCATTTGTTAATATGGATGTGGTAAATCCTGAAGTAGGAATGTCAGCCTCCCTTGTGTGCCAAGCTTGGTTAGTCTTGGTTATTCGCTCTAGAAAGGCCGAGGCAAGAGGAAATTGAAGATCCATGAAGGTACCACCTCCATGATTGTTGGCGATAGATTTATTCATCGAGTTCAAGGATCTAAAAAATCTTTGTAGCAATACATTGTCCGTCAATCCATGGTTAGGACACAACACAACTTCTTCTTGAATCTCACCCACACCTCATGCAAGGGCTCATCGGGAAGTTGACGAAAATTGGTATTTTTCATCCCTCAACTGCATCATTCATGATGGAGGGAAGAATCTCGTAGTGATGGCATTTACCAACTTGGTCCAAGAGGTGATTGACCCATCCGACGATTCCTCCAACCAAGTTGTGGATTCCCCTATTAGAGAGAAGGGGAATAGGCAAAGTCGGACGGATTCTTAGGAGATATTTTGGAATATGAATGGCTGACATATCTCCATAAAATTATGGATGTGCCTGTTGGCATCTTCGTGAGCTGCTCCTCCAAACATACCCTTCATTTGGATCAAATGGAGCATTATGCTCGTCATGTTGCACACCGTATTTCCATCCATTGGGGGTAGGTAGATTGCACCTACTCCCACTTGAGGCATGGGTTCATTTGCCTCATTCACGAACCCGTCATAACTTCCGTTGACACTTTCATTATCATCCGCGTTACTCATGACCACCTATACAAGCAACAAAAACAACAAACAAAAAATAAGAACAAATACTCTACAAAGTGATTTCAATTCCACAATAAAAAAGGCTAATCAACATAATTCCCCAGCAACAACTTCACTTTTGATAACGCTCAAATGTACTCTCCTAAAAGGAGGTATCGACGATCATTAGAGATAAACATATTTATAGTACCCGATAGGTGTCAGGGTCGATCCCACAGGGAATTTAGAGCTTAGCCTAGGTGATTGTAAACAAACTTCACATGAGAATAGGTTGCTCAACAACAATAATGTAAAAAGGGGGGAACTGGAGTCTGTCACAATTTGAATTCCAAACAAAGCAATAAGTAAAAATGCTTGGTGTAAACAATAGAGAGAGGACAACTAGGGATGTGTGTCAAATGGGACTCGCACCTGGGATAGGGTGATTGCTTATTCACGTAAATTCATGCTAATCGACATGGGTAACCTTGGTCTTAGGTATGGTTATTCATCTCTCGATCAACAACCATCTATTCAACAATCTTAAATCAAGAACTATTGATTAAGCAGTAAACAACCAAGCTAATGCTTAGGGAGGTCACACTATTTCTAGCTTAGACCCTTAAATGGATGATTTTGTCGATTTGAGCTATTTCTAGTCTCAATCTAAATGGGAGCCCAAGTTCCTACTAGCAATTTCACATCCGAAGTTATGATTTCCTCTTTCAAGAAAGACCACAACCAAGTAAGGAAAATCAATGTTTACAACCACCAATTTTAGAGTTCAACCCATGTCAAATAAGCATTTATAAACAAGAATTAGCAACACCCATACCCATTTATCAAGTACCCATCATTAACACATCCCTAGACAAGGGGTTTAGTTACTCAAGCTTAAGGAAAGAGATATATGAAGTGGGTAGTTCAATTTACCTTTCATTCAAGCTAAATTTCTCAATATCCAAGTTCAGTTTTTACACAAATAGTGGTTCTAAGAATTGGGAAGAAGGAATTAGGAGAAACCCTCTTCTTGTTCTTAGAAGGGAAAATTTGTTCTCAAAGCTAAGAATTGTTCAAAACTATCAGAACTCTTTACAATTGTGCCTAAAATGGGTTTATAAACATTCCTAAGACGTCACATAAATTTGGATAAAAATGCCCTTCGGGTGGTGTGCAATGCAACGTGCGATTCGCACGTCATCATGTGCGTGTTACACATGCTCTTCAGTGATCCAGTGACTCAAGCCAATTGGGAAGCTTCATAAGAAGTGGGGTGCGATTCGCACAAGGCATTGTGTGCATAACACAATGACCGCACCCCTTAGCAGATCCTTCAGTGAACTTCAAGCTCCCTGTGGTGGAAGGTGCATTCCGCACCAAGGTAAGTGCGTGTCGCATGGATGTTGCATCTCTTAGTAGAATCTTCGTCTTGTTTGATCACTTCACACTTCACTCCTTTTTGATCTTTTTGGGTCCATTTGCTTGTTTTCTATCTTTGATCACAAGTACCTGCATAGACATCAATAAAGGCCATAAGAACCTCTAAATCTTATCAAAACATAGCAATAATGCATGAGTAAAGGCTCAATAAGTTGGTAGATTTATGACTTATCACTAATACACATAGCCCCAATGGCAACCACACATAGCCCCGCCGACAAATAGTAAAGCCACAAGATAAGCTACAAGCGACTATACGAGTAATCTAAGTCGTGTGTAGCACGAGGTCGCTATCTATAGAGTAAGAGTCCTAAAAAGGGATAAATTTACCTACTCTGGAAGCCAACACAATCAACCACTACGGCTATAAATAGATCATCTATAATATACTATCCATACATTCTACGATCTTTAGTAGCCAATATTATTTCATTAGAGGCAAACCGACAAGTGACATAGCCTAAAGAAAAACAAGCGGGAATATACCATATGCGACCTGTAAGCAAGTCCAAGACACATCTAGAGCTCGGTCTCTAATGAAGGAAAATAGATCTAGCAAGGATGTAGTAATCTACTCAAATAGCCAACATAGAGGAACATGCTAAGAAGTCATTTATCGATACTAAGCTAGCCTTATCACGCTATGGGCTATAAAAGAACATGCCAAGAAGAAATATAGACTTAACAAACCTTTCAATTGAAGCCCCAAAGGTGTTGGTATAAATCTCTACCAAGACAACAACTAATATCAACAAGACGAAGCTATCAATACCTTACAAGAGCGGCGAGCTCCCGAGATAATATAATAAGGTGTAATCCATGCCATTTAATCCGACAACCATCATACGTGGCTCAAAAAGAAGCACACTAATCCACCAGTCTCTTAAACACCCTAACACCAATGATATACAATAATAATAACCCAACTTACTGAGAAAAAGTGCTGCCCGGAGTCACAGTTTCTAAAACACCATTTCGTGGCTGGAAAACCAATAAAAATAATTCTAGAATGTGGGATTACGAAGAAGGGTCATAGGAGGGAGATTACCTCGACAAAAGTTTCAAAATACGAAGCTAAACAAGCTATCGGAAGGACCCACCACCGCTACTACATTGGAACTATGTCAAAACACAACTTTACGATAGTTTCGACCATGCTCGATTCTGCACAGACAGTGTGTGATAAAATGGTCACAATTTGTTTCTCCGATGTTTTATGGACAAAAGGTTTGATATTCTAGAAACTAGACTCAAAAATCTTTAATTTGGTATAAATAAGGCCCTCTAAATCTTTATAGATTGGGAGATATGCTCGTCCCAAGTCATCCCCTCAACAAAATTACATATGTAGTTACTACTTCTGATTTTGACTCGGAACCGATACTATCAAATACTAGTTCATGACGAGGAATAATGGTGCAAGAGGAACACAATAATATAATAATTTCAAAAGCTCTATAAATAATTCCTCAAGAGCACGATAAATTTAAACCTTCTAAAATCAAGTATCATGCCAAGAAAAGAAAGGAGGAGCCTTTACATGCCTCAAAATTCAAACTCAAACAACTCGTTAAAATGAATTCGTGGAACGGAACCAACGAGCAAACCCTCAGTGCGTTTCTTCCACTATTTGCTTTGATTCAACCTACAGACGTGATTCTCTATGCTACCTATCATCATGCTTCTTCCTTTTTCCAATAAAATAACTAAAGTTACATCATTTGAATTTCTAAAAATTATTCCACTTACACATGATGCATATGGTAGTAGTGGAGAGGTAAAGCTTAATTTGAATGTGCATGTGAGAAATAAAGAAAATAATTTGTACTAGTTGAACTCATAACTCCAAAAGAAATGGATGTTTGCTTGTAATGGTGATATGGATATATATCCATATATACTGGCTCCTGCACCTATTTAAGCCCAAAAAAGCTTTTAATATCACTCACTTTTAATCATATGGAGCCAATACAATTAAATCATTATATTCTTATCCTTAAAACTCCACCAAAATAATATATAAGTATTAATAGCCACCTGATGCTCCTTTAGCCAAGCACCCACGTGGAACACTTGTCATCAACTTATAACACTTCCATTTATTCCATATTAAATAATTTCTCCACTTGACTAGATTTAATATCTCTTTTAAAATATTAATAAATTATTAAATTCTTAAAAAATAAACACATCCACAAACATATCATAACTAAAACTTTTTCATAATTACTAAGGCCTTTAAGAAGTAAAAGAGTATATTTCTTTCAAATTTAGGCTTGTAAGCCTTTAATACGGGATGAAGGACAATGTTAAACACCTGAGGTGTTACATCCTTCCCCTCTTAGAAATATTCGTCCTCGAATGTGAAATAAAACTCACGAGTAAGGCTATGAACTTCTCAAATTTTGGGTAGAACCTCCCCTATACACCTGAGTATACTAACAATCCAGAAAATAAGCTACAAGTCTCACAAGGCCACTGCGTCTAACTACAACTTATCAGGCCTTACATGACCATCAATGATACAACCTCATAATAGAAAACAAAACTTACCTCAACATAAGCAACTCCATCTTTGAAAATGCGATGACTCTCTGAATCAGAATTGGCCTTCCCACAAGGTCTACTGAGGTATGACAATCGTGAATTTCTGTCGCATGATTTTGATACTAAACTCCTATGACTCAGCTCTATAGCACGATCTGAAAGATGAAACAATGATAACCAATCCTAAATTCCATGTAGCCTCTTGATTATAAGTCTAGTGCACAACACACCCATAAGCAATACTCTATTGGACACGGCTTGCAGACTTCCTAGGATACGACGTTGCTCTGATACCAAGTTTGTCATGCCCCAAACTAAAAAGGGAGCAACTAGCACCTGATGGTAAAACTTAGGCCCAAGTCGACCCTGCTGAACCATTTGCCAATACCGCCTAGAAGCAACACGTAATCAAGAAAATAAATAAGTATATCTTAGCTTACAAATAAGTCCTCGGCTGGGAAGACCCCTGTCAACAACTCTACAAAGAAAATAACTACTCCCAACAGTTTATATAAAGCAATAAACAGATAGCATGAAAGTTCTGTTTGGACCGTCGAGGCCACCATGATATCTATACAAAATTGAAAATATGTATACATAATATATGCTAGGCCAGCAGACTGCTGAACTAATAACAACAACAACAAGGCCCAACTGGCCAACAACGTAGCTATGCAACCCATCAGACTAGTCTACAAGCCTCTAGGAATACAATACTTGGCGGAATAAGGCCCTGCCTACCCAAAAGCTATAAACAGTAAAACAAGCAAACCTCTGAAAATATCTAGCGACCCACGGAAGAAAATGAAGTCAACCCATCCGATAAAACCTTGGCTATGCTATCCAGCAAGTCTGTCTAATCGTTATTCAGGACCTGCAGGCATGAATGCAGCGCCCCCAGACAATGGGGAGTCAGTGCAAAATAATGTACCAAGCATGTAAGGCAACTAAAAGCTGAAACTAAAGCTAGTGTCATAAATATTATAAGTAATCAGCTAGGAGAGTCAAAGATAATCTGAGCGTACTTACCCACTCTCGAATCTACAAATTGATGAGATTGATATTGTAGGTACTGTAAATACTCAAGCAGGAGTCGAAGGTTCTCCAGAATGTACTTACATGGTCTTGACATAAACCTTAAAAACCATAACTGACTGAGTAATCCACTTCTCGAACCGAGCTAACTAATATTATCAAATAATGAAGTACTAAGGAAAGAAGATCAACAATCATCATAATATAGCCTAACTACTCTTGACAAAAATCATACAGTAATAATAAAACAATAACCTAACCATCCCCCATAAGCACGACAGGTACAAACAGCAAACAAGACCACTTACTGGGGCCCCCATAAGCTCGAGAGGTGCCAATTCAGTCTATATATCCCTATAGGTAGTCCCCTAGCCCCGTAGGCAGTCATTACATCTCAATAGCCCCTCAGACACTCTACACATAGCCTCGAAGGCCATCGTTATGCCCAGTATCCTATTAGGCACATTGCATTTCATAATAGCCCCTTTAGGCATTCTCTATATAGCCCCAAAGGTAATCACTATCTTCTTATAGCCCTATAGGCTTCCTATAACACTCTTAGGCATTGATATAACCTCGTAGGCATCTCATATCCCTCTTAGGAATCAATATAGCCTCATAGGCATCAACATGGAGCCTTCTTAGGCAATCGAGTAGCCCGTAAGTGAACAAGCCTCAATATAACTCGGTCGGCAACCATAATAGCCCAATGGCTTCATATTAGCCCCAAAGGCAACTCTTTGGCACGTAAGCCTCAATATAGAACCTTTAGGATAACACAATAGTCTACGATTGAACAGGCTTTATTATAGCCCCGTAGGCAACTCTTTGACCTTTAGGCCTCGATCTAGCCCCTTTAGGCAAACATTATAGCCCGTGAGTGAACAGGCTTAGTAATAGCCTCGTAGGCAATCAAATTAACCCGTAGGCTTCAACTCATCTTAATAGTCCGTTAGGCAACATACATATAGCCCCTAAGAAACCAATCATATCTCTATAGCTAACTATAATAGCCCCGAGGGCAACAACAAATAATCAACTAGCCCAAAGACAAGCAATATAGTTATAAGCGACCTATACAAATAATCTCTAAGTCATATCTAAACTCGGGGTCGCTATTAATAAAATACGAATCCCCCACAGGGATGACTATACCAAGTCAAGTAGCCAACCAAGTCACATAAGACTACGAGTAATTCGCCTACAACAACTAGCTTTCTTTTTTCTATAAGCTTTAAGAAGACATGTCAAAAATTAAGGGACTAGCCCTAGCACACTTTTTATATCGACTTCTAGCAGGATAACACGAATTCAGAATTTTTACGAATGACTCCATGGTGGCACACTAGACTCGAAGTCTATAGCAGCTATAATCAATCATATTTCTTACGTGCTGAGCATCGTCTATACCTCAAATATCATTCTCGACTAGACCCAAAGAACTGTATGATAAGAGTTCAACTTAGACAAATCCCTTACCCCAAGGGTCACATATACACCAAGCCTTAGATCTCGTGTAAGGTAATCACAGTAATGAACATAGCCCCAAAGGAAACCACACGTATCCCCGTAGATAAATAGTAAATCCACAAGATAAAGTACAAGTGACTATACAAGTAATCTAAGTCGTGTCTAGCACGAGGTCGCTATCTATAAAGTAAGAGTCCCAAAAAGGGATAAATTTACCTACTCTGGTAGCCAACACAATCAACCACTACGGCAATAAATAGCTCGTCTATAATATACTATCCATAGATTCTATGATCTTTAGTAGCCAATATTATTTCATAGGAGGCAAACCCACAAGTGACATAGCCCAAAGAAACACAAGTGGGCATATACCATATGCGACCTGTAAGAAAGTCCCAGACACGTCTAGAGCTCGGTTTCTAATGAAGGAAAAGAGATCTAGCAAGGATGTAGTAATCTACTCAAATAGCCAACATAGAGAACTACGGCTATAAGTCATTTATCGATAGTAAGCTAGCCTTATCACACTATGGGCTATAAAGGAACATGCCAAGAAGAAATATGGCCTTAACAAACCTTTCAATTGAAGCCCCAAAGTTTTTGGTATAAATCTCTACCAAGACAATAACTAATATCAACAAGACGAAGCTATCAATACCTTACAAGAGCTGCGAGCTCTCGAGATAATATAACAAGGTGTAATTCACGCCATTTAATCCAACAACTGTCGTACGCAACTCTAAAAGAAGTGCACTAATCCATCAGTCCCTTCAACACCCTAACACCAATGATAACCCAACTTACTGAGAAAAAAGGCTGCCCAGAGCCACAGTATCCAAAACACCACTTCGTGGCTGGAAAATCTATAAAAACTATTCTAGAACATGGGATTATGAAGGAGGGTTATAGGAGGAAGATTACCTCGACAAAAGATTCAAAATAGCAAGCTAAACAACCTGTCGGAAGGGCCCACCACCTCTAATACATTAGAACTATGTCAAAATACAACTTTACGATAATTCGGCCATGCTCGATTTTGCATAGATAGTGTGTGATAAAATGGTCATAACTTTTTGATCCTATGTTTTATGGACAAATGGTTTGATATTATAGAAACTAGATTCGAAGACCTTTAATTTGGTATAAAATAGGCTCTCCAACTCTTTATAGATTAAGAGATATGCTTGTCCTAATCAGCCCCTCAACAAGATTACATATGTAGTTACTACTTCCGACTTGACTCGGAACCGATACTATCAAATACGAGTCCATGAGAAGGAATAATGGTGCAAGAGGAACACAATAATATAATAATTCAAAAGCTCTATAAATAGTTTCTCAAGAGCACGATAAATTTAAACCTTCTAAAATCAAGTATCATGCCAAGAAAAGAAAGGAGGAGCCTTTACATACCACAAAATTCAAACTCAAACAACTCGTTAAACTGAATTCGTGGAACGGAACCAACGAGCAAACCCTCAGTGCGTTTCTTCCACTATTTGCTTTGATTCAACCTACAGACGTGATTGTCTATGCTACCTATCATCATGCTTCTTCCTTTTTCCAATAAAATAACTAAAGTTACATCTTTTGAATTTCTAAGAATTATTCCACTAACACATGATGCATATGGTAGTAGTGGAGAGGTAAAGCTTAATTTGAATGTGCATGTGAGAAATAAAGAAAACAATTTGTACTAGTTGAACTCATAACTCCAAAAGAAATGGGTGTTTGCTTGTAATGGTGATATGGATATATATCCATATATACTGGCTCCCGCACCTATTTAAGCCCAAAAAAGCTTTTAATATCACTAACTTTTAATCATATGGAGCCAATACAATTAAATCATTACATTCTTATCCTTAAAACTCCACCAAAATAATATATAAGTAGTAATAGTCACCTGATACTCCTTTAGCCAAGCACCCACGTGGAACACTTGTCATCAACTTATAACACTTCCATTTATTCCATATTCAATAATTTCTCCACTTGACTAGATTTAATATCTCCGTTAAAATATTAATAAGTTATAAAACTCTTAAAAAATAAATACATACACAAACATATCATAACTAAAACTTTTTTGTAAATACTAAGGCCTTTAAGAAGTAAAAGAGTATATATTTTTTAAATTTAGGCTCGTAAGCCTTTGATACGGGACGGAGAACAACGTTAAACACATGGGCTGTTACACAATATGTAAGGAACATCAATAACAGATAAGCCTGGTCATTCAAAGGATCAACATGTAAAGAACATGAATAATAGATAAAACCGGTTCACTCAAGGAACCAACATGTAAAGAACATCAACAACAGATAAGACTAGTTCACTCAAGGAACCAACATGTAATGAATAGAAATAACTAACAAGTAAACCATAAAAGGCATGGTACTAGAGCCAACCATAGTAGAACCTGTACTAGGCGTGGTACCCAAGCCAACCATAAAAGAACCTATACCAAGCGTGGTATCCGAGCCAACCAATGAATAATACTGTACCAGGCGTGGTACCCGAGCCAATCAATGAATAACATCAACCAATCCCGTGAAGATGTCCAAATACTGGTACATTCCACAATAATAATAGATATGACAACAATCACAATCACAATGACAATAGGCAATCATACTTGTATAGTCAACAAGCCTTTAATAAAACCTCATTATATGTGATTAACATTTAGGATATCACTTAACAATTACATTCCTTATGTATTCATTGCAACAATAGACAACCACCAAACACTTGGTCAACTCGAGCTAATCATTCTATGTAAACAATAATCATTCTTTAACTCACCAAATAACAAGTAGATATGATTCATTGTTTCATAATTTACAATATGTCCGAAGACCAATCCACAACTTATTCAATTAGGCATTAACAATGTCACGACCCAATTTCTCAGGTCATGATGGCATCTACAACCCCTCAGTAGGCGAACCAATTCCCGTAGCCCAAAACGGTTAGTAATGGACTACTACCTAAACATGCATAATAAGCAGAAATAAGAAGAAGCAAATAGTATAACGCAACACGAAAGAAGAACACCTAAATATATATACATATAAATAAACTACACCAACCCACGACCTGGCATCGATAGTACATGAGCCACTTATAGAATACAAAGTGCTAGAGATAACAAAATAAAATATACAACTGCCTATGAATAACAAAACAGAGTAGCAGTAGCAAAAGATGAGCTGTGGTCAAGCCCCGATCGGCAGAAGTGCACCTGGGATCCTTGCAACAACAATATATATAAAGAGAGGGTTTAAGAAGAAGGGTGATATACCGGTAACCTCAGGTATAAATGAAAGGTAGGAAAGCAAGTAAAACGTACACATGCTAGAAGCAATACAACTAATGAATTCATGCTAAACACAACGTCAAGTTAAGAACATGCAGGAAACAACCTTGCAAGTACAACCCTAAGACAGGATAAGCTACACCATAGAAGATCAAAAGGCCATTAATTAGCACCACAATAAAATAAAACCCGCAAACCCACAAATGCTCAGAAGGCCACACGATAGAGTCCACCAATCCACCAATAATCAGAAGCCTCAAGCAAGTACTACACTAAGATAGCATAAGATAATCTACCTATAGTCCCAACATGCACCCATACACCCGAGGAATACATACAAGTGAAAATAAACCCTCTAGCATCCCATACTACCAGAGCGTACACTGAGAAAATGATAAACAAGGGTGGATCCGAACATAATATGCATGATATAATGTGATAGGATAGAACCGGTGTGATAACCCTGTATGTACCTCCTCCAGAGCCTAAAGGCCTTGTAGGTGGGATCTATGAAAGGACGCACCCATATACCTTAACTCCACCGTATATCCATCCTCCGACACTCGCAATATGTAGCCTCTGGTTCAAATTGGCAAGGTCCATGGAGGCCCGCAGACCATATACTAACATTGTGAAATCTCAAAGTATAACTACCTAGAGTGTATCCGGGTCTAAACCAGTGATTGGAACCTTGAAGTAATTGCCCGGAGCCTGTTCGAGTCTAAATCAGTAATTGTAGTCTCAAAATCCTATAAAGGGTGCCTAAAGTGTATCCGGGTCTAAATCCGTAGTGAAAATATGTCTAGCGCTACGTTTTAGCCGAGTCTAGTATCAGTGTAAAAACTGATGATAAAATAATCATAATATCCCTTTTACTTCAAGAAGATCCATAAAATCAGTTCCAAATCTCTTTTATAATCATTTATACTGAAAATGGGTCCTCGGGCCATGCAAAGTTTAGAAAACTAGTTATTGTAGGCCCGCAGCCAAAGTAGTAGTAAAATAATGAAAAAAATCCTTTGCATGAATGATATGATCGCAAACAAACAATAGCCGAGTAGCTCACAATCAACCTATCGGCCTTGCACAGGCACAATCAGCTCTACAATATAGATATACAGCCTAACACAACGTCTCGATGTCAGGGACTCGCGTGCATTCCCAAATATCCCACCATCTATGGTCCAAAGTCTTATACAAGGCCACAAGGTTAATATTACAAAACTAGATTAAATACTACAACCAACGTAAGAAATAACACGGACAGAAAAGATGGACAAGGTCTGGGGTGCCAACCTAGAATACTCAATCCAAGGATGCTAATTAATACAGTTATAGCCTATATACACAAAGTCTAAGGTAGGGAAGACCGTAACCTACCTGTCGTCTGACGACTAGCTGCTAGAATGATATTTCCCAGGCTCGAACTACTTCAAGAAGTCTTCAATCATGAACAAACTATCAAAATAGTATACTACTTGTCAAGACGAAGCCAACGATACCCATATTGCTAGAAGCTTAGCCGAGTCAAAATCTTGGTCAAAAGCGGGCTGTAGGCCTCATGACCCAAAACCAGAAACAAAAATTATTACGAGGTTTCCAACTTTGCCAAGAGTACATGCTCAAAATTTGAGTAGAAAAAGAGTAAGGAAAGGGCCTAAAACAACCCAGGGAAGAAGAGGGAATCATGTGAAACTTGCAAAAAAATCCGAAATAAAATAGAGAATTACTTACCATGAAGAGAGTGAGAAAGGCCTACGAGATGAAAAATCCGCAACCACGAACAAGCAGCCCAACCAGTAGCAAGAACCCAAACAAGAAACCCCAAGCTAGAATAAGCACATCAATGGAGGTTTTATCCATGTAAGAGAAGAAATTTGGGGAAGAAGACTTACCAAACCTAGAGGGAAAGCGAGAAAGTCCGCCAATTGATGAATTACCACACTAGGAACTGATATAGAACAATTTTTAGGAGAGGGAATCTGTTTTACAGAGAGAGAAAAGTGAGAAAATGGTCTGAAATTTGAGGAGGTAGCTTTATATATTGCAGGTCGCAGACCAGCACCATTGGCGCTACCCTGGCGCTGTTGGCGCTGAAGGGTGAACAACAGACTAGTGCCATTGGCGCTACCCCAGCGCCATTGGCACTGAAGGAAGGCAGCAGGCTAGCGCCATTGGTGCTACCCCAGTGTCGTTGGCACAGAACACTTCTCAGCTGCAAAAAAAAAACTAGCAAAATAAAATAATCTTATGGGAGGTTCCGGGCATAATTGAAACCCAATACACACCAACCAAATATGCAACTAGAGTGGAAACGACATTCCGGACTCAATGATATTAACGTAACTTCCTTACGAGGTCATTTTGTAGGAATGTTGACCCAAGTCAACACTTGCTAAAACCAACCAAACACCCAAAATGCGCCCTACTCACCCAAGACCCGAACCAACCATCTATCTAACCCAAACTTGACATTGCGGAGCTGATGGAACTGTCAGATTTTGAATTCGACCCTTCAATTATCGAAAGTTGTTCAAAGTCAAACTTCTAACTCCAATTGGCCTAAAATCTCAAAAAGTGAGATAGAATCATATCAGAAGTGCCAAGGCCCTGACTAAAGGTCTAACTAGACCAAAATCTATGTTCCGGACCTAACGAAACTATCAGAATTCAATTTCGAGCATGCTAACTAAGAATGTTGACTAAAGTCAATAATTTCCTAAGTTAAAGCCCTAAAATAAGGGAATGGTCATAATGACCCAACGAATGGCCCGGGCACCGAACTACTGATTCTAACAAGTAATAACTCACTTGGGGCTGCTACAGGCAAGCTTTAACAGTACAAAGAAGGTGAAAATGCATGAATAACTGTCAGGGTTATTACATCATCCACTATTAAAAAGGACTTTCATCCACGAAAGTCAAG
This sequence comes from Jaltomata sinuosa, assembly GCA_003996215.1. NCBI lineage: Eukaryota > Viridiplantae > Streptophyta > Magnoliopsida > Solanales > Solanaceae > Jaltomata > Jaltomata sinuosa. Next base: position 276,833 of record QJPP01000158.1, read on the forward strand.
AAAAAGAAACACCAAAGACTCAACAAATGCGGATACCAAGTTTGCGCCACTCCCTCGGTCTCGTGGGTAACCTCCCCGACTGGATGGCACCCAACGGAGTTAAACCAAAGAAAAGCTACCAAACCTTAACTCCTTACTAGACAAGCTAGACTCCAACCTTTAAATCCAAAACTCCAAAGGTCTATCAACCGAAATAAACCTTAAGGAACAAAATCAAAATGCACCAACACAACACCGAAGCCAAGAGAACTAAGGCAATCAACGCACAGAACTCGAACCCTCAATACCAAAACCATGTCCACTTAGAAAGCTACTAACCAAACCTCTAACTCATGAATCCTTTGATCCGCAAAACCCTTTTATTCTGACCAGAGTCCTTTGTACCATAACCATGAAGCTTCACACAAGTTGAACACTCAATCCACCCTTGAAACATCAACTAAACCCACCGGAGATCCATAGTTCCCGCTATACTCAACCTCGAATAATGACACCTTCAAACTCAAACTCTATCTAACCCAAGCTCTAGTCTACTAGCCTCTGACATCAGAAATACCAACCCATAGCATATCCTCAAAAGCTGGAGTACCCTACTCTGACTGACCATTAACCAACGGACGAATACCTTTGCTAAGATCAATCTCGATACCTGAACCCAATTGAATTAACTATCAAACTCCAACAACAATTTGCACACGAGGGTCAGGAATGACATGGATGAACACCCTGTGTCAACAAAGAACCTTCCAACTATAGAATGAAACCAACCTCGTTGAATTGCGCCAAGTCTGAATTGGCTGAAAGTGAATGAACTAGGGAAACCTGCCCAAGAAGACCCAATCAAAACCCAAACTCTGCAAGGAGTGTGGTAAGCCTACCACAAAGTCTGTAGCCATTAACTAGCTCCATATTCTAGGAATATCACTACTGCTCCAAATACTCAAACCCCATTTGGATTTATGGTCATCCCACTGGCCTCACTACTTAGAAAGAAATATGCCAAGCCACGAATACCAAGTCCAATCAACCTATAGGCAAATGAAAAGATGTATGGAGTCCAAGATCACTGCTTAGCCATTGAAAAGCTCATAATCTCTCAATTTACCACCCTCTAGCTCAAAATATCCACTCTACTATACCAGTACAGAAACCACCAACTCTGAAAGCATTTAACATACCGTAACTCCTGGCCTACACTGACAGAGCCTAATCAATGCTGGAATCACATACAATAGACAACCCCTTGGAGAATCAACTAATTCAAACCTCCAACTCTCAGAACACAAAGGCGACCATCAATCTCAAAGTACCATCAAAATCTAAAGTAGCCTTGCTGGCCTTAACCCATACAACCTGATCACATATATCATGCAACCACTGATCCTCAAACTGACTCTGCTGAATCTATCCAACCAAGGTAGAATGGACCTCAACACTGGCAAGAAAACTTTTAGGATCTTGGTAAGTCAAGCCTAATCAAATAGTTAGCCAAGGACTGGATGTCCAAGGCCAACGACTATTTTGAAACTGAAAGAGAGAAGCTAAGCAGTCTATACTCACTGCCTTCTGGCTCAAAGATGCCACAACCAAAGAGAAACTTCCACAAACCATCTGAAGTAAATTGCTAGCCCATGACTCTGAAACCCACCTTATAATACCGGTTATACTTCTGTCGAATCCTCGAGTAGACTTTTATGTCACTGATGAACACTATAGAAACTGAAGCCAACTAGGCTCTGAATATACGATGTTCCTAATCTATAGATGCTGTTAAGACTTGGGTCACCCAACAAATATAACAAGGAAGATCATAGCTGATACAACAATCCCCCAAAGGTAGTACTAGAAAACCCTACCACCTCAATCCTTACTAGAAGGAATCCTGACGTCAAATTTATCTAAGGAAAATGCCACTGCACTCTATAATCGGTCGAATCAAGTCATCAATACACAAAATAAAGCATACCCGCAGTCACCACCTCTGTCAGCTACCTATAATCCACACATATAAGGAAGGATCCATCTCTCTTCCTTCACAAATTAAATGAAACCCTTTTCAAAGATACATCGAATCTGAGAAACTCTTTCTCAGAAGCTTCTGGAGCCGTCCCCTTTGCTCCTACATCTCTATTGGCAACACTTAATAAGGCGGGAAAAGAATTAGCCAAATGCCTAACTCAACCACCATGCCACTGTAAAAACTCAACCAGACTAGATACTAAGGAAAACAACAAAAACAACCCATATACTCACCAACTTCCAAAACCAACCAAAGAAAGAGGGGCAACTCTAACCTCCCAAGAAAATCAAAACCATCCAATACCCACTCGCAAGCCCAACACAATTCTCCTTAAGATAAAACAACTTCCCCTGGTACATAACTACCGATATCACACCATACCAACTGAGAGAATCCTAACAAACACGAGATAACGGCCTAGGCAACAATCACCCAAGACCTCTAGAAATTAAGATACCCAACCACTCTAGAACCACAACAAAGACAAGAAATAAAGCTAAATAGACCTACCCATGAGCCAAAACTCTGAGTAGTCACCTCCCAAAGATAATAACCCAACCACTACTAAAAAGAATCAACCTACCAAGAAAATATACGCATAAATTATAAATCTCAAATAGTAATACAACCAAATAAGAAATAGGTAGGCAAATATATAAATACACGAAAGAACAAGGGTAGAACCGCAAGGAAGACAATACAAGCACTAGATGAGGGTAACTAAAGCTGCACCTGAAGCAACGATATCTGGAACCTCTACCTCTGGCCTACCAAAAGGGCCATAGAACTAATTATCTCTATCATTGGACTGAGTAGTCAATGCTGAAGGCTCAATCATCCCTCGCTGAGGACAATCTCTAGAAAAGTGACCAATCACTCAACAATGATAACAACCCAAGGAAGCCCTGCTCTGATGCATGGTGCCTGTCGACTCTAGATGGATACCCAAACCACCTGGCTGAAAGCCACCTCTAACTATCTGGGGACCACCTCTACTACCCTGCACAATACCTTTAGCCACATACAGACCACCCCTACTACCCTACATGATACCTCTAGCTAGTTTCACTGGAGCCCTAGGAGATAAAACCTACTGACCTTACTGGACGGAAGGTGTGATCATGGGGAAACCCTAGCAAAGTTCCCATACTCACCACACTAGAAACAACCTCTACCAGATCAAGTCTGATGGGAAAATCTCACTGAGTCTGACTGGCCACGATGGCCTGCACATCCTGAATGATAACCCTAGGAAACCTAACCTGTACCATGTCTACTCTTCTCAACATGCTCTGAACAACCACCCTCTGAAACCTGTGGAGCCACTAAAACTAGCCTGCTAGATAGAAAGCGATGAAACCAACCTCTACTAGTGGATCCCCTACCTCGAGATTGAGAACCACAAAAACTGCCCTGACAGTAATGCCTCTTAGCACTACCTGTATAAGCCTCGCAACATAACATCTCTATAGCCCAAGTATCATGCCCCGAGGCTACCCCCTAGACGTAACATGGGACTTAGGATCGCAAGTACCCCAAGCTAACCCCTTGGTCATAGAATACTCAAGCATAACAAGGATAAGCGGAAGCATAATAGATAAATCCCGAATCACATAAATAGGTAATTAAGTCAAATAAGATACACAATCTAGAAGGAGATTCAAACACTGTCTATCTCTAAAAAACCTCTTCATGTCACAAGGAGTTGCTAGGACAAGACCCTAGCTAACTTGAAGTACATAAATAAGAAATCAACAGAACTAAAACATATCTAGTCCTCGACCTAAGAGGATCACCAACAACTGATAAAAAAGTGGCCTGGAAGCTTTAGCCACGTGTCTGAAAAGGAACACCTAAATTTGCATCATCAAAGGATACAACACAAGATATGCTTCAGTACTATAGGATGTACCGAGTATGTGAGTGATGCATGAATTCTGATAAAAATAGTTTAAAACATGCTTAAGAATGAACTTGTTACTTAAAGAAGGACCATGAATAAATATCATATAAAACATAAAACATGAAATAAAGCTTAAGTTTCATAGTATAGAATCATATAACTTCATAGCTTGAAAATAAACACATGGGAGTTTCTTTTAGCTGACATAAACTATGTTGAGCTACATGGAGTCCGATGTATCCGCCCCATCGAAAGGACCCAATATACCTTGCCAGGGTATAGAGGCATGACATGTGGCATGATTACTAAATATGATGACCAACAGAGGGGACTTAGAACCTACGGGGCCACGAAGTTCTGGGACCATGGGTACTCTCACTCAGTCCAACTCGGTACTAAATACTACTCCCAAAACGTATAACATGTGCTCACATACATATGACATATCTGATGCCAAACTTGTTCATAACTTGTTCATACTTGTTCATACCCCGGATCGTCATACTATTCATGAGTTTTAGTTTAGAAAATGGCTCATGAGCATTGATGGAACATCGGGTGTATTTTCTTGCATAATACTTCATAACATGGAAGGACTTGCATACTTCATGACTTGTAAAATTTGCATGGCTCTAGTTCAATTTCATAAAACATATACTTTCATAGAACATAGGAACTAGACATGCACATGCTTGAAAATCCATAAGGAACATGCTATAAAAATCCAATTTGCTTAAATCAACTTCATGTATGTAGAAATTTTCATGGTTAAACTTCAATTCATGAAATAAGAGGTAACATGTAAGAACCCATGTGAAATCATGCAATTTTAATAGTAATCTCATAATCAATTCATGAGAAGATCATATTTAGCAAAACCGATAAGAATTGGATAAGAACCCTAATTTCAAGATCATGAAATCAAAATTTGAATTAGGAGTTTTGGGAACAAGGGTGAAAGGAACCCATTGTTGATTACCCACATACCTTGATTGAAGCTGACCCACTTAAATTGAAAAGACTTAGGAGACTTGAACTTGGAGTTGAAACCCTAACTTGAAGCTTGAGAAGATGGAACTCCTTTTCTTCTTTGGAAGTTGATTGAAAGAATGGTGGAGAACTTAGGTCAAGTGGGAATAAAAACCCTCCTAAAAAGGCTTAAAACAACTTAGTATAGGAGTTAAAAGAGTGATAAATTACAAAAATACCCTTGGATTAAAACTTGAAAAAAGCTGAAAAAGTCGATCTCAGGGACCACGAGTTGGTCCACGGTCTGCCATCCAAAAGGATGGACCATCAAAGGGATTCGTGGTTTCAAATTCCACTTCTGGGGTCTACTGGAACTTAACATCACGAGTCACTCTACGGTCTGTGGTTCCGGACGACAGACCATCATGTGACTCGTGGTTCCGACTTTGGGATATGAGGATCCTCTGATCCTCAGGGATTACGGGTGGAAGGATGGGTCGTGGAATAGGTTGACGAGTCATCAACCCACTCATGGAATTTAGAGAAATTGGTACCTCTCTGAAGGTGATTCTATGGGTTATAGGACAGACCACCATTCAAAACGATGACCCGTCAATTCATTCATGGAAACTAGGCAGAAAAGATGAATTTTGACAAACCACGGGTCACTCTACTGACCGTGGTTTTGGTCTAAGGGTCGTGAACCAACCAGTAGTTTTGAAGATGAAAATTTTAAGATTCAGTTCAGCAATGACGAGTCAGAGTACGGACCGTGGTTCAGAACCACGGTTCGTCATTCCCATCCGTCATCACTAGCAGCACTGCAGTAAACTGCCCATAACATTTTACTTCGGACTCGGATTAATGTGCGGTCAGTGGCGTTGGAAAGAAGACTCAAAAACCTTTAATTTGGTAGGTACTAGGCCACCTAGATCTTTATATTTTAAGAGGAATTATTGATTGAAGTTGACCCTAATTTAATCTTACATGAAAACTTGCTTTGGTGAGGGGCTTGCGACTTAACTTGATGATAGGAGTTTCTTATGAACATGATTCGCATCCAAATCACTCCCCACACTAGGAAAATGATCATTACACTCATGAAAAAGTTTTGGGTATTAGCTTAGGATTTTTGAGGGTGTTATAATATCTCCCCCTTGGGATCATTCGTCCTCGAATGAAGACTAAGCAAGGGAACTCTAGAGAGAAAATAGCCCAACCAAAAATGAAACATGAAAACCAAAGAATCAACATGAAATTGAACTTTTGAACTTAAAACATGGTTGAATCAACTTCAAAAATATGAATACATGCTAGGATCGTGAGGGAAACTGACGGAATAGATTCGGAAGGACATACTAAGGATGGAACTACTACCTCAAGTTGAAACTGGATCGAAAGGGGAATGGTGAGGGTACTTGGCCTTCATGGATGAGTTTGCTTCCCAAGTATCTCCTTCAACTGAGTTGCAAAAGCTGAAGTACTATCGTGGTGACCGATTTCTGATTGAAATAAAAACTGAGCTGATTTCATGAGACACGTATACATGCTAAGAATGTAAAAATGACCAATAGGATAGGAATTTGATACCCAACGTGATAATTGGTCTGGGATGAGAGTAGGAACTCAGCTAAAACTCATAAAGAACAAACATACTCTAGAAATCGCAGTTAATCGAAAGGGACACCAAACTGAGAGAAGTAGATATATGGGAAAACTATTCTCTTTTAAATACCACTCCTACCATTTGCAACTAACAACCTCAACAACGTACATAAGGGTACTAAGGTCTGAGTCTAACTACTCGATTCTCCATGTTCAAACCTATCTCAACCAGATCTTTTCCTTCAAGAATGTTTTCTAAGGATAGCATCCCCTCTTATCACAACAACCAACTAACCTAGGGCTTCCAACTAAAGGGTTACTAGTTGTGCAAAATAGATATCCACATGTATCCCATCACGATATTCAAGCTTATAACTATGTTCACCTTATGGTTTCATAGTTTACCCTATTTAAGACTTCTCTCCTCTTCCTTATCATAACTAGAAGTCACAGATTCAAGAACTTCTATAGAGGGACATACTAAACTTCCTCATCTAACTATTTTGCATGAATAATCCTTACCTCATAATTCAGCCACACCTAAAGGTCAAGGTGGAACAAGTAAACTAATAAGGAAAAGGAATTTGCTACCTCCCATCAAGGATACTACAAGGCCTTATCCCCTAACACTTATAACAACATAAACCAGAATCATTGAAAGAAAAGAGTAGGAGCAGGAGCGTCATGAATGAAGGATTACAGATTGATCTAGACTTATACTTAGCTTGATCTAGGCACTCAAGGTGAGGCTTGGGGAGTTGAGCCTAATAGGCATGAGTATTTCACATACTGGGCACATAAGGCATGAATGGTGGGGATCACCACCCCCTCATCAAAGGCAAAGGTCAAGGGCTTTAGATCAAGGAAATCATAAGCACGATCCATTTCAAGAATCAGGTCTGAGCATATACATGACGTAATATGATTTGATTTGCCATTAAGTCATGTCTGAGGACTGAACTGAGTAAATAGGACTGAGCGTACTAAGCGGTATGAGTTTACATAGATACCAACCTGTAGGGCATAAAGATGAAATTTATAGAATCACAGGATAAGAGTAGAGTCATTGTCTGAAGCAATTACTTATCATTCTAGAAGCTGGATATAAGCGTGAATTCGAAAGGGGTGCGTAATTTTGAAATAGGACCATGGAACTGATACACTAGATAAGCAAAAGGTATCGTAATGGTAGAATTGTACTTGGGACGCTAGGATGGAGATAAGCTTCTGCCTCCGCTCTTGACTTAGTTCTAACACCCACAAGCATCACTACCCGAGCCTCTAAAATCTGACCAATTGTACATCCCACCATCTCCCCCTTAGATTCATGCTACCCTTCTAAGTCTATGGACCTCTCACCAACCTCTCAAAGTAACTATGATCATTTTACCGAAACATAACATATACTACTCAAGAATCTAGCATGAATACCCACTTTCTTCTATAGTCTAAGGCTCTCCTTCTCCTAAAAGTCTAGGCCTCAACCCTCATATCCCCACTTAGTTCTAGGTTAAGAAAACTCACAACCAAACAAGAATAGGGGCTCGGGGACTATGGATGCATACAGGAAAGAAATCTAGTGAAGTACCTGATTCAACTTCAGGAAGAATACTCTGACCCGGCTGGCTAGGCAATGAAAGGAATTGGTTTTGAAGCTGAACAACACAGTTGCTCCTCTTAGGTGTGGGGAAATTACTGATCCTATGGCCTAACTGACCAAACCTAAAACACCTCTCCTTTCCCACAAGACACTCACCTAGATGAAACTTACCGCATCTATTACAATGAGGGTACTTCAAGGTCTTCAGAGCCTTATGGTAACAAGACTAAGAATCGAGGGCTGGTGTGCTAACTGGAGATGGGGTTGGTTCGGATGACCTCAACTGAGAAGACGATTGGTTCCATGTTCCGGTCTTCTTGTTTTTCCTCTTCCTCTTTTTTAGTTTCTCTTTCTCATTCAACTGAGCTGTCATGGCTTGATCTAACATACAGATGGCTTCATGAAATTCTGCATTTGTAACCTCATGATCTGGAGTTGTCAGATTAGCACTCCTCATGGGGTTTCTTCACGGATACATTATCTAAAATGCGTAAGGAACAAATTAGAAAGGTAAGTAGAGTCAAACTCTATCGCATGATATTGAACAGAAAGAAGTGAAGTTTTTCCTAAAACACCTCATAGCCTCCCCCTCATAAGTGTGGCGCACTTCACACCCATGAAAGAGACACTACTTGATGTAGCTTTCAGATACCATAGGACTCTTAAACCTGAGGCTCTGATACCAAGTGTGTCACACCCCGAGGCTACCCCCTAGACGTAACACGGGACTTGGGACCACAAGTGCCCCAAGCTAACCCCTTGGTCATAACATACTCAAGCATAACAAGGATAAGCGGAAGCATAATAGATAAATCCAGAATCACGTAAATAGGTAATCAAGTCAAATAAGATACACAATCCAGAAGGAGACTCGAACACTGTCTATGTCCGAAAATCCTCTACATGACATAAGGAGTTGCTAGGACAAGACCCTAGCTAACTTGAAGTACGAAAATAATAAATCAACATAGCTAAAACATATCTAGTCCTCGATCTAAGAGGACTCACCAACAACTGACAAAAAAGTGGCCTGGAAGCTCTAGCCACGTGTATGGAAAGGAACACCTGAATCTGCATCATTAAAGGATGCAGCGCAAGATATACGTCAGTACTATAGGATGTACAAATTATGTGAGCGATGCATGAATCATGGTAAGAACAGTTTAAAATATGCTTAAGAATGAACTTGTTACTTAAAGAAGGACCATGAATAAATATCATATAAAACATAAAACATGAAATAAAGCTTAAGTTTCATAGTATAGAATCATATAACATCATAGCTTGAAAATAAACATGTGGGAGTTTCTTTGGACTGCTGTTCTGACTGCCATATATTTTTTGAACCAAATACCTTCCTCTGTAATCTCTGGTCTCTCTCTTTTTGAGAGAAGATTTTCTACCCCGCCTGCCTATGAAAAATTTCAAGTCTATTGAGAAAGGAAGTGGTGGTAACCCCCGCAGCTTTGTCTAGAACCGGGCGTCCAGCCGTGTAGGAATACTCACCCTAGACACTATAGAGACCCCACCCATAACTCTAGATGAGAAGCATAAAAGAGTCAATGGGAGTAGACACATCAATAGCAGTAGACGCAGAGGAAGAAATCCTTGCTCTTCGGGCTAAGATGCTGGCTTTGCCATGGAAAGAGTAATGAGAGGAACTCTCGGTCGTAGTTTGGCGACCTATCTTCAGTAGGGGCCTTTAGTCTTTTAATTAGAGTAGGGGTCGCGAGAGAGCAAGGCGTATCGCCCTGCCATAGTCACGAGTCTGTTTGAGATGAAAATTAGATAGTCTCATTCAAACAAAGAAAGATAGGTAATGGAATCTATCAACGATGCTGAGCTACATGGAGTCTGATGTATCCGCCCCATCGAAAGGAACCAATATACCTTGCCAGGGTATAGAGGCATGACATGTGGCATGATCACTATATCTGATGCCCAACAGAGGGGACTTAGAACCTACGGGGGCACGTAGTTCCGGAACCATGGGTACTCTCACCCGGTCTAACTCGATGCTAAATACTACTCCCAAAACGTATAACTTGTGCTCACATACATATGACATATCTGATTCCAAACTTGTTCATAACTTGTTCATACTTGTTCATATCCCAGATCATCAGTCATAAGTTTTAGTTTAGAAAATGGCTCATGAGCATTGATGGAATATCGGGTGTCTTTTCTTGCATAATACTTCATAACATGGAAGGACTTGCATACTTCATGACTTGTAAAATTTGCATGGCTCTAGTTTAATTTCATAAAACATATACTTTCATAGAACATAGAAACTAGGCATGCACATGCTTAAAAATCCATAAGGAACATGCTATAAAAATCCAATTTGCTTAAATCAACTTTATATATGTAGAAATTTTCATGGTTAAACTTCAATTCATGAAATAAGAGGTAACATGTAAGAAACCATGTGAAATCATGCAATTTTAATAGTAATTTCATAATCAAATCATGAGAAGATCATATTTAGAAAAACCCATAAGAATTGGATAAGAACCTTAATTTGAAGATCATGAAATCAAAATTTGAATTAGGGGTTTTGGGCACAAGGGTGAAAGTAACCCATTGTTGATTACCCACATACCTTGATTGAAGCTAACCCACTTGAATTTAAAAGACTTAGGAGACTTGAACTTAGAGTTTGAGACTTGGAGCTTGAAATCCTAACTTGAAGCTTGAGAAGATGGAACTCCTTTTCTTCTTTTGAAAGTTGATTGAAAGAATGAGGGAGAACTTAGGTCAAGTGGGGATAAAAAACCTCCTAAAAAGGCTTAAAACAACTTAGTATAGGAGTTAAAAGAGTAGAAAATTACACAAATATCCCTGGATTAAAACTTGGAAAAAGCTGGAAAAATTCGATCTCAGTGACCACGATTTGGTCCATGGTCCGCCATCTCGTCAAAGGGATTTTTGGTTTCAAATTCCACTTCTGGGTTCTACTGGAACTCAACACCATGAGTCACTCTATGGTCCGTGGTTCAGGATGACGGACCGTCCGGTGACTCATGGTTCTGACTTTTGGATATGAGGATCATCTGATCCTCAGGGATTACAGGTGGAAGGACGGGTCGCGGAATAGGTTGATGAGTCGTCAACCCACTCATGGAATTAAGAGGACTTGGTACCTCTATGAAGGTGATTCTACGGGTTATGGGATGGACCGTCATTCAAAATGATGACCCGTCAATTCATTCATGGAAACTGGGCAGAAAAGCTAAATTTTGACAAACCACGGGTCACTCTACTGACCGTTCTTTTGGTCTACGGGTCGTGAACTAACCAGTGATTTTGAAGATGAAAATTTTAAAATTCAGTTCAGCAATGACGAGTCATAGTAAGGACCGCGGTTCAGAACCACGGTTCGTCATTCCCATCCGTCATCACTGGCAACACTGCAGTAAACTGCCCATAACGTTTTACTTCAGACTCGGATTAATGCTCGGTCAATGGTGTTGGAAAGAAGACTCAAAAACCATTAATTTGTGGATACTAGGCCACCTAGCTCTTTATATTTTAAGAGGAATGATCGATTGAAGTTGACCCTAATTTAGTCTTACATGAAAACTTACTCTGGTGAGTTGCTTGCGACTTAACTTGATGATAGGAGTTTCTTATGAACATGATTCGCATCCAAAGCACTCATCACACTAGGAAAATGATCATTAAACTCATGAAAAATGGTTGGGTATTATCTTAGGATTTTTGGGGTGTTACACAACCACCTGAAGAAAGGTAGTCCCAACTGTCACCAAGTGCTCTGTCGCCAAACAGCGGTGAGATAAATCCTCCAACAAAATCCTGAACTCTCTCAAACTCTGAAGGCACAGTTCTAGCAGTGTGCCTAATCACCTCGTGAGACCTTGCCTCATACTCTTAAACCAACATACAACCCTGCTGGAGACCTGTAACCTCAAATATAGCCAAAGCACCGCTCGACCGAGTACTGCTTCTACCTGTGATACTAATACACCCTATGGAAGGTTCGGAGTCCTAGCGATGGTGTCCTAAAGAACGGGGGTAGCCATAAATCTCACTGGAGGCTGGGCTGGCCCCAAACCCCCTAGCTGATGCGGTATGCTCGCACTCTAAAATCCTGGCACTGAAGGAAACACTGAAGCGACAGGTGCAGAAGCCTTATTATCACCCACAATCGTACTTATCCTAAGCATCTGAGAAGGAATGGAACAATGAAGTTTAGAAGATGATAGAGTCAAGGACGCACGATAAGTAGCCAAGAATAGAGAACTTTTCCTAATAATGCCCTGTAGCCTTCCACAAATAGGATATAGACGTTATTGTACCAATCCACGAGACTCTATTTAGATACTTGCTCTTGTACCAACGATACTGGTGAACCTGGAGCTCTGATACCAAGCTGTCACGACCCAATTTCTTAGGTCATGATGGCATTTACAACCCCAAGTAGGCAAATAAATCCCGTAGCTCGGAACAGTTAGTAACATGCTACTACCTAATCAAACATGCACAATGAGTAGAAATAAGCAAAAGTTTATAATATAATGCAACGCGGAAGGAAAACACCTAAATATACATATATATAAAGAAACTACACCAACCCACGACCTGATATCGATAGTACATGAGTCTATAATAGAATACAAAGTGCTAGAGATAACAAAATAAAATATACAACTATCTCTGAATAACAAGAGATAGTAACAGTGCCAGAAGATGAGCTATGGTCAAGCCTCAATCGACAGGATCTTACTCTAGTATCGAATATCCAAAAGCTACATGAGTGTCCATACAGTCAACAACAAAAGCTAACACTAGGATCTACACCAAAAAGATGTAAAAGTGTAGTATAAGCACCAATTGCAAAGCAACGGGTACCAAGTAGGCATCGCAGGCCCACGGAGCGTATATAAGATAAAAAAAGCAGTATTTAGTAGATTGACAGAAGGTAGTCACAGAAGCAAGCAGAAAATAGTACACAGAAGCTAGCACGGATAGAATAAAAGGATAAAACAACCAAACTAAGATAGCCACAAGGAATGTACATATATATATATATATCACAGAACACAGGTAAAGGAAAGGAAAATGTACCTGGGGTCCTTGCAACAATAATATATATAAAGAGAGGGTTTAAGAAGAAGATCAGTATACCAGTAACCTCAGGTAAAAAGGAAAAAAAGGAAAGCAAGTAAAATGTACACATGCTAGAAGAAATACAACTAATGAATTCATGCTAAACCACAACTTCAAGATAAAAACAGGCAGAAAACAACCTTGCAAGTACAACCCTAGGATAGGACAAGCTACACCACAGAATATCAAAAGTCCACTAACCAGCACCACGATAAAATAGAACTTGCGAACCCACAAATGCTCAGAAGGCCACACAATCAGTGCCTCAACATGATAGAGTCCACTAATCCACCAATAATAAGAAGCCTCTAACAAGTACTACACTAAGATAACATAAGATAATCAACTGATAGTCCCAACGGGTTCCCATAGACCCAAGGAATACATACAAGTGAAAACAAACCCTCCAGCATCCCATACTACTAGAGAGTACACTGAGCAAACAACAAATAAGGGTGGATCTGAATACAATATGCATGATATGATGTGATAAGATAGAACCAGTGTGAGAGTAACCTTGTATATAGATCCTCTAGCGCCTATAGATCAAGTAGGTAGGATTCATGGAATGATGCACCCGTATACCTCAACTTCATCGTATACCCCTCCTCTGGCACTCACAACATGTAGCCCCTGGTCCAGATTGGCAAGGTCTATAGAGGCTCGTAGACCATATACTAACATCACAAAATCTCAAAGTATAACTGCCTGGAGTGTATCCAGGTCTAAACCAATGATCTAAACCTTGAAATAATTGCCTGAAGCCTGTCCGGGTCTAAATCAGTAAATGTAGTCTCAAACCCCTATAAAAGGGTGTCCAGAGTGTATCTGGGTCTAAATCAATAGTAAAAAAATATGTGTAGCACTAAGACTCAGCCGAGTATAGTATCAGTGTAAAAACTGGTGATAAAATTATCATAATATCCCTTTTACTTCAACAAGATACATAAAATCAGTTCCAAATCCCTTTTATAATCATTTATACTAAAAATTGTCCCTCAGGCCATGTAGAGTTTAGGAAATCAGTTATCATAGGCCCACATCCAAAGTAGTAGTAAAATAATGCAGAAAAGCCTTTGCATGAATGATATGATCGCAAACAAATAATAGCCCAACGGCTCACAATCAACATATTGGCCCTGCACAGGCACAGTCAACTCTACAACATATATATCCAGCCTAACTGTACACCCTAGAATTCAATTCAACTTTTAAACTTAAAGTCTCTGAAATTCTTTAACTTCCTAGAAATTACGGGTCCAAACCACAGACCATGGTTTGAACCACGATCCATGGAATGGAGTCGTGGTTTATGTTCTGCTAGTTTAGTCTCTGGGTTGAGAACCTCGAGTTGGTTCTATAGACCATGGTTAAGTCTACGGACCATCCTGTCTACTCGTGGAATCAGATCAGAGGGCTGATAGTTTTCTTAGGAACCATGATTAGCTTCTACAACCCGTAGTTTGAACTACAGACCGTCCTGCTAACTCATGGAACTTAATCTGAGGTCTGCCAAATTCTCCAAGAACCACGAATTAGTAGACAGACCATAGTTTATTCTATGGTCCATCCTGTTGATTCATAGAATCTCTTTTGTAGCATGAATTTTGGGCTACAAAACCACGAGTGGAAACCACGAGTCGTGGTTCATTCTATGGCTCGTGGAATGCACCCGTGGAACCTGAAGCCAAATTTTTAATCATATTTTCTCCAATTAAATCCTAGGGGTATTTCTATAATTACCCAACCTTTTAACTTTGAGGTCGTTTTGACCATTTTTAGTAGGGTTTTATTCCCTAATAGCCTAAACTCTTCTCATTCTAAGTACTTCTATTCCAAAGGAAGAAAGAACTCCTTCAAGCTCCAAGTCTCAAGCTCCAAGTTCAAGCCTCCATTTCTTTTAATCTTAAGATCAAGCAAGCTTTAATAAGGTATGTGGGTATTCAACACGGGATCCTTTTACCCTTGTGCCCAAAACCCCAAACTTTTACTTTGATTTATGAAGTTATGAAATTAAGGTTCTTACCCAAATTGGGAAAATCTTATGGGGTCAGTTTAAAAGCATCAATTCAAGGTTTCTCATTACTTACCCATGATTTATTTGAGATTCATTAAGTTTTTTCAAAAGCCCATGCATTAAAGATGATTTCTAGCATGAATCCATTGAATAGCATATTTTTAAGTGAAATTTGGCATGTTTAGATAACACGGCCTTATGTATTTATGAAATTGCATGCCTAATTCTTCAAGCTATGAATTTATAAAGAAAAGTATATTTTGAATTATTGCTATGCTAAGTTTTAAGATTTATGAATTGAAATTGCATGACATCAGATATGTCCTTATGCTTTTCCAACAGTTTTGGACATCAGATATGTCCCTACGTTTTATGAAAGATTTGGCATCTAGATATGTCTACCTAAGTCATGAACATATTTGACATCAGATATGTCATAAGTTATGATTAGTTTTGGCATCAGATATGCCCCAGTATTATATGAGCTCTATATATATATATATATATATATATATATTTTGGAGTCTATCGGAAACAACCTCTCTACCTCACCTCTGAGGTAGTGGTATGGACTGCGTACACTCTACCCTCCCCAGACCCCACACTGTGGGAATACACTGGGTATGTTGTTGTTGCTGTTGTATATATATTTTGGAGTAGTATTTAGCACCAAGTTGAATGGAGTGAGAGTACCCTTTGTCCTAGAACTACGTGCCCCCATTGGTTCATAAGTCCCCTCTGTTGGGCATTAGAATTAGTGATCATGCCACAACTATGCCTCTATACCCTGTCAAGGTATATTGGGTCCTCTCGATGGGGCAGATATATCAGATTCCATATAGCTCACATTGTCTATATCGGTTAAGAGAAGCTCCCACAGAAATAGTTTCAAGTTTAAAAATGTATTGATTCTTTGCTTTTAGATTTCAGATGTACTACTTATGACTTATGATTTTGACTACATTTACAGCTTATGATATTGCATTGAGTCATCACATTGCAGATTTTACCATTATCACATAATTTCAGCTTTAAGGATATTTTTAAGCATGTTTTACCACGAATTATGCATGATCTCAGTTTTAAGCATGCTTTCAAGTAGATTTTATCATGGAATATGTATATCTCGCATACTTAGTACATTCCATAGTATTGACCACATACCTCTTTGTGCTACATTCTATTATGATGTAGATTCTGTAGCCCACTTCCAGAATTATGGCTAGTCGATCAGCATCACATCCAGCCAGCTTGGTGAGTCCTTCTCCTTCGAGGACTTAGAGTTTAGCTTCATTTCAGTATTTAGTTTGTTTATTCAGTTTTTGGTATTAAGAGTTAACTGGGGACTTGTCCGAGTAGCTCTTTGATAGTAGAGGATTTCAGACATAGAGTCAGATATTCAGCTATATTCAGATGGTCATTTTTTTAGGCTTGTACTTGTATATCAGATTAAGTTGCTCATTTCTTCCGTTAAACTTCCGTTCTTATATTTTGTTAAGTTTTTAAGTCATGCTAAGGACAGAGGGTTATCTTGAGATAACTTATGATCTTAGGTCCTGTGTTACGTCCAGGGGGTAGTCTCGGAGCATGACAAACTTGGTATTAGAGCATCAGGTTCAAGAGTCATAGGGTGTTTGAGAGCCACATCAAGTATAGTCTCTTTCATGGGTGTGAAACACGCCACACTTATGAGAGAGAGGCTACAAGGTGTCTTAGGAAAAACTTCTCTTCCTTCATGTTCACTATCGTGTGATAGAGTTTAACTCTATTTACCCTTATAATTCATTCCTTATGCATTTCAGATAATGCCTCCACGAAGAAACTCCAAAAGGGATACTCATTCTCCTGTTCCTGACCACAGTGTTATGAATGCAGAATTTTGTGAAGCCATCTGTATATTGGCTCAAGCCATGACAACTCAGTTGAGTGAGAAAGAGAAACTAAAGAAGAGAAAGAGGGAGAACAAGAAAACCAGAACATGGAACCACGACACTAGTCAGCAGAAAATTGGTTGTAGGAACCGTTCATCTTTTTAGCAGAGGTCATCCGAACCAACTCCATCTCCAGTTAGCACACCTGCACTCGATTCTCAATCTTGTCATAATAGGGCTCCAAAGACCTTGAGGTACCCTCATTGTAGTAGTTGATATAATCTTCATCTAGGTGAGTGCCTTGCGGGCAAGGTAGGGGGGTGTTTTAGGTGTGGTCACTTAGGACATAGGATCAGGGATTGCCCCTCAGCTAAGCGAAGAAACTGTGGGGTTCAGCTCCAAAACCGATTCCCTTCATTGCCTAGCTAGCTGGGTCAGAGTATTCCTCCAGAAGTTGAATCAGGTATGTCACTAGATTTTCTTCCTTTATGCATTCATATTCCCCTAACCCCTATTATTGTTTGGTTATGAATTCTCTTAACTTAGAACAAAGTGGAGATAGAAGGGATGAGGCCTAGACTTTTAGGCGAAGGAGTGTCTTAGACTATAGAAGAAACTGCTTATTCGTGCTAGATTCTGGAGTAGCGTATGTTCTATTAGGGTAAAATGATCATAGTTCCTTTGAGAGATTGGTGAGAGGTCCATAGACTTAGAAGGGTAGCATGAATCTAAGAGGGAGATGGTGGGATGTAGAATCGATCAGATTTTAGAGGCTCAGGTAGTGATGCTTTTGGGTGTTAGAATAATGTTAGAATGAGAGGTAGAAGCTTATTTCCATCCTAGCATCCTGAGTATACTTATGCCATTACAATACCTTTTGCATGCCTTGTATGTCAGCTCCATGGTCCTAATTCAGATTTATGCACTCTATTCAGGTTCACGCTCATATTCAGCTTCTAGAATGACAAGTAATTGCTTTACACAACAATTCTACTCTTACTCTGCGAGTCTATAAATTCCAGCCTTTTGCCCTGAGGTTCGTTATTTATGTGAACTCATGTCTTATAGTATGATCAGTCATTTTTACTTAGTCAGTCTTCAGAAATTCCCTAATGTCTAATCAAATCATGTTACGTCATGTATATGCTCAGACCTGATTCTTGAAACAGTTCGCGCTTATGATTTCCTTGTTCTAAAGACCTTTGACCTTTGCCTTTGATGACGAGTGGTGGTGATCCCCTCTATTCACATCTTACATGCCCTGTATGTGAAGTACTCATCCTATTGCGCTCAATTCCCCAAGCCTCACCTCGAGTGGCTTGATCACGCTAAGTGTAAGTTAAGATCAATTTGTTATCCTTCATTTGTGATGCTCATGCTCCTACTCTTTTCTTGCAATAAATCTGGTTTATATTGTTATAAGTGTTAGGGGAAAAGGCTTTGTAGTAGCCTAGCTGGGAGGTAGCAGGTTTCTTTTTCTTGTTGGTGTATTTGTCCCACCTTGGCTTCTAGGTGTGGGTGAATTGGGAGGTAAGTATTATTTATGCGAAATAGTTAGATGAGTAATTTTGGTATGTCCCCCTTTAGGAATTCTTGAAGTTGCGACTCCTAATTATGCTAGGGATGAGGGGAGGAGTTGTGAATAGGGTAAGCTCCAAAACCATAAGGTGACCATAGTTATAGGCCTGAATATCATGATGAAATGCATGTGGACCCTTGCTTTGTGCAACTAGTGACCCTTTGTTTTAGGAGCTCAAAATTAGTTGGTTGTTGTGATAAGGAGAAATACTATTCTTAGAGGATATTCTAGAAGCAAGAGATTTAGTCGAGATAGGCTTGGGCATGGAGAAACAGGTAGTTAGACTCAGACCTCAGTACCTATATGTGCGCTACTGAGATTGTTAGTTGCAATTGGTAAGTGTGGTATTTAAAAGAGGATAGTTTTCCCGTATGGATACTTCTCTTGGTTTGACGTCCCTTTTGGTTAACTGCAATTTGTAAAATGCGTTGCTTTTTATGAGTTCCAGCTAAGTACCTTCCCTTAATCCAAACCAGGCATTAGGTTATATATTCAGTTTCATGTCCCATTAGTTGTTCTTACGCTCTCAGTGTGCATACATGTCTCATGAATCTAGCCCAGTTATATTTCAGTCAGAAGTCAATTACTGCGTTAGTACTTCAGTCTTTAAGGCTTGGTAGAGGGAGCTACTTGGGAAGCAGAAGCATCCATAAAGGCCAAGTACCCTCATCTTTTCCTTATAATCCAATTTCAGTGTGGGGTAGTAGTTTCTCCTTAGTATGTCCCACCGATTCTATTCCATCAGTTTCTCTTACGATCCTAGCATGCATTTATGTTTTTCGTAGTTAGTTCAATCATATTTTAAGTTGAAGGGATCAGTTTTTGCATTTACCTTGAGTTTTATGTTTTGATGTTTGGTTGGGGTGTTTTGTCTCTAGTTTTCCTTGCTTAGTATTCATTCAAGGACGAATGATCCCAAGGGGGAGATATTTTAACACCCCAGAATTTGATTCACCTTTTAAACTTAAAGTTTCTGAATTTTTTTAACTTCTCAGAAATTACGGGTCCAAACCACAGACCATGATTTGAACCACGAGCTGTGGAATGGAGTCGTGGTTTAAGTTCTACTGGTTCAGTCTCTAGTCTGAGAACCTCGAGTTGGTTCTATGGACTGTGGTTCAGTCTATGGCCCGTCCTGTCCACTCGTGGAATAAGATCAGAGGGCTGACAGTTTTCTTAGGAACCACGATTTGCTTCTACGACCCGTAGTTTGAACTATGGACCGTTTTGCAAACTCGTGGAACTTGGTATAAGGTCTGCCAAATTCTCCAGGAACCACAAATTGGTCTACGGACTGCATTTCATTCTATGGTCCATCGTGTTGACTCCTAGAATCTATTCTGCAGCATGAATTTTCGGCTAAGAACCACGAGTGTAAACTACAAGTCGTGGTTCATTCTACAGCTCGTGGAATGCACCCGTGGAACCTGAAGCTGAGTTTTTAATCAGGTTTTCTCCAATTAAATCCCAGGGGTATTACTATAATTACCCACACTTTTAACTCCTAAGTTAGGTCATTTTGACCATTTTTAGTAGGGTTTTATTCCCTAATAGCCTAAACTCTTCTTATTCTAAGCACTTCTATTCCAAAGGAAGAAAGAACTCCTTCAAGCGCCAAGTCTCAAGCTCCAAGTTCAAGCCTCCATTTCTTTTCATCTTAAGATCAAGCAAGCTTCAATAAGGTATGTGGGTATTCAACAAGGGATCTTTTACCCATGTGCCCAAAACCCTAAATTTTTACTTTGATTTATGAAGTAATAAAATTTGGGTTCTTACCCAAATTGGGCAAATCTTATGGGTTCAGTTTTAAAGCATCATTCAACGTTTCTCATTACTTACGTATGATTTATTTGAGATTCATTAAGTGTATTCAAAAGCCCATGCATTAAAGATGATTTCTAGAATGATTCCATTGAATTACATGTTTTCAAGTGAAAATTGGCATGTTTAGATAACATGACCTTATGTATTTATGAAACTGCATGCCTAATTCTTCAAACTATAAATTTAGAAGCAAAAGTATATTTTGAATTATGGCTATGCTAAGTTTTAAGACTTATGAATTAAAATTTCATGACATCAGATATGTCCTTATGCTTTTCGAACAGTTTTGGACATCAGATATGTCCCTACATTTTATGAAACGTTTGGAATCTAGATATGTCTACCAAACTCATGAGTAGATTTGACATCAGATATGTCACAAGTTATGATCAGTTTTGGCATTAGATATGCCCCAGTATTATATGAGCTATATGTATGTTTTTGGAAGTAGTATTTAGCACCGAGTTGGACGGGGTGAGAGTACCCTTAGTCCCAGAACTATGTGCCCCTGTAGGTTTATAAGTCCCCTCTGTTGGGCATAGAATTAGTGATCACACCACAACTATGCCTCTATACCCTGACAAGGTATATTGGGTCCTCTTTATGGGGCGTATATATCGAATTCCATGTAGCTCATATGGTCTATATCGGTTAAGAGAACCTCCCACATAAATAGTTTCAAGTTTAAAAATGTATTGATTCCTTTCTTTCAGATTTCAGACTTACTACTTATGGCTTATGATTATGACTACATTTTCAGCTTATGATATTGCATTGGGTCATCACATTACAAATTTTACCATTATTATATGATTTCAGCTTTAAGGATATTTTTAAGCATGTTTTACCATGAATTATGCATGATCTCAGTTTTAAGCATACTTTCAAGTATATTTTAGAATGACATATGTATATCTCTCTTACTCAGTACATTCCATAGTACTGACCGCATACCTCTTTGTGCTACATCCGATTATGATGTAGATTCTGTAGCCCGCTTCCAGAATTGTGGCTATTAGATCAGAAACACATCCAGCCAGCTTGGTGAGTCCTCCTCCTTCAAGGACATATAGTTTAGCTTCATTTCAGTATTTAGTTTGTTTATTCAGTATCTTATCCCAATAGCTTGTCTGTAGTAGAGGCTTTTAGATATAGAGTCAGATATTCAACTGTATTCAGATTGTTATTTTTTTAGGCTTGTACTTATATAACAGATTAAGTTGCTTATTTCTTCCGTTCTTATGTTTTGTTAAGTCTTTAAGTCATGCTAACGCCAGAGGGTTATCTTGAGATCACTTGTGATCTTGGTTCCCGTGTTACGTCCAGGGGATAGTCTCGGGGTGTGACAAACTTGGTATTATAACATCTAGTTCAAAAGTCTTAGGGTATCTGAAAGTTGCATCAAGTAGAGTCTCTTTCATGGGTGTAAAACGCGCCACACTTATGAGAGAGAGGCTATGAGGTTCCTTAGGAAAAACTTCACTTCTTTCATGTTCACTATCGTGCGATATAGTTTAACTCTTTTTACCCTTCTAATCTATTCCTTATGCATTTTAGATAATGCCTCTACGAAGAAACTCCAAAAGGGATGCTGATCCTCCTATTCCTGACCATGAGGTTACGAATGCAGAATTTTGTAAAGCCATCTATATAATGGCTCAAGCCGTGACAACTTAGTTGAATAAGAAAGTGAAATTGAAAAAGAGAAAGAGTAAGAACAAGAAAACTAGAACATGGAACCACGACTCTAGTCAGCAAAAAATTGGTTGTAGGAACCGGTCATCTTTTCAGCAGAGGTCATCCAGACCAACTCCATCTCCAGTTTGCACACCTGCACTCGATTCTCAGTCTTGTCATAATAGGGTTTCGAAGACCTTGCGGTACCCTCATTGTAGTAGTTGCGGTAAGCTTCATCTAGGTGAGTGCCTTACGGGTAGGGGGGTGTTTTAGGTGTGGTCAGTTAGGCCATAGAATCAAGGATTTCCCCTCAGCTAAGCGGAGCAACTATGGGGTTCATCTCCAAAATCAATTCCCTTCATTTCCTAGCCAGCCGAGTCAGAGTATTCCTCCAGAAGTTGAATCAGGTATGTCACTAGATTTTCTTCCTTCATGCATCCATAGTCCCCGGACCCCTATTCTTGTTTGGTTGTGAGTTGTCTTAACTTAGAAAAAAGTGGATATAGAAGGGTTGAGGCCTATACTTTTAGGCGAATGAGAGTCTTAGATTAGAGAAGAAAGTGGGTATTCATGCTAAATTCTGGAGTAGTGTATGTTCTGTTAGGGTAAAATGATCATAGTTCCTTTGAGAGATTGGTGAGAGGTCCATAGACTTAGAAGGGTAGCATGAATCTAAGGGGGAGATGGTGGGATGTTGAATCGGTCAGATTTTGGAGGCTCAGGTAGTGATGCTTTTGGGTGTTAGAACAAAGTTAGGAGGGGAGGCAGAAGCTTATTTCCATCCTAGCATCCTAAGTATACTTTTGCCATTACGATACCTTTTGCATGCCTTGTGTGTCAGCGCTATGGTTCTAATTCAAATTTACGTACTCCATTTAGGTTCACACTTATATTCAGCTTCTAGAATGGCAAGTGATTGCTTCAGACAACGATTCTACTCTTACTTTGCAAGTCTATAAATCCCAGCTTTATTCCCTGAGGTTCGTTATTTATGTGAACTTATGTATCACAGTATGCTCAGTCATGTTTACTTAGTCAGTCTTCAGAAATGCCCTAATGGCTAATCAAATCATGTTACGTCATGTATATGCTCAGACCTGATTCTTGAAATAGTTCGTGCTTATGAATTCCTTTCTCTGAAGCCCTTTGACCTTTGCCTTTGATGACGAGGGGTGGTGATCCCTACTATTCATGTCTTACGTGCCCTGTATATGCAGTACTCATGCCTATTGCACTCAATTCCCTAAGCCTCACCTCGAGTGGCTTTATCATGCTAAGTGTAATTCAAGATCAATCTATTATCCTTCATTTGTGACGCTCATGATCCCACTCTTTTCTTTCAATAAATCTGGTTTATGTTGTTATAAGCATTAGGGGAGAAGGCCTTGTAGTATCCTAGCTAGGAGGTAGCAAATTTCTTTTTCTTGTTGGTGTACTTGTCCCACCTTGGCTTCTAGGTGTGGGTGAATTGAGAGGTAAGGATTATTCATGCCAAATAGTTAGATGAGGAATTTTAGTAAATATCTCTGTAGAAGTTCTTGAAGTTTGAACTCCTAATTATACTAGGGATGAGAGGAGGAGTCGTGAATAGGGTAAGCTCCAAAACCATAAGGTGACCATAGTTATATGCCTAAATATCGTGATGAAATACATGTGGACCCTTGCTTTGTGTAACTAGTGACCCTTTGTTTTAGAAGCTCAAGGTTAGTTGGTTGTTATGATAAGGAGAAATACTATTCTTAGAGGATAGTCTAGATGCAAGAGATTTAGTCGAGATAGGCTTGGGCGTGGAGAAACAGGTAGTTAGACTCAGACCTCAGTATCTATATGTTTGCTGTTGAGATTGTTAGTTGCAATTGGTAAGTGTGGTATTTAAAAGAGGATAGTTTTACTGTATGGCTATTTCTCTCAGTTTGACGTCCCTTTCGGTTAACTGAACGGCTACTTCTCTCAGTTTGACGTCCTTTTCGGTTAACTGCAATTTGTAAAATGCGTTGCTCTTTATGAGTTCCAGCTAAGTCCCTGTCCATAATCCAAACCATGCGTCAGGTTATATATTCAGTTTCATGTCCCATTAGTTGTTCTTACACTCCCAATGTGCATACATGTGTCATGAATCTAGCCCAGTTATATTTCAGTCAGAAGACAATTACCGCGTTAATACTTCAGTCTTTAAGTCTCGATAGATGGAGCTATTTGTGAAGAAGAAGCAGGCATGAAGGCCAAGTACCCTCATCTTTTCCTTCTGATCCAGTTTTAGTGTGGGGTAGTAATTTCCTCCTTAGTGTGTCCCTTCGATTCTATTCCATAAGTTTCTCTTATGATCCTAGCATGCATTTATGTTTTTTGAAGTTAGTTCAATCATGTTTTAAGTTGAAGGGCTTAGTTTTCGCGTCTATCCTTGAGTTGTATGTTTCGATATTTGGTTGGGATGTTTTCTCTCTTAGTCTTTATTCGAGGATGAATGATCCCAAGGGAGATATATTGTAACACCATGGAATTCGATTCAACTTTTAAACTTAAAGTCTCTGAAAATTGTTAACTTTCTAGAAATTACGGGTCCAAACCAAGGACCATGGTTTGAACCATAAGCCGTGGAATAGAGTCGTGGTTAAAGTTTTGCTGTTTCAGTCTCTGGTATGAGAACCCCAAGTTGGTTCTATGGACTGTGGTTCAGTCTACGGCTTGTCCTGTCCACTTGTGGAATCAGATCAGAGGGCTGACAATTTTCCTAGGAACCACGATTGGTTTCTACGACCCATAGTTTGAACTACGGACCATCTTGCTAACTCGTGGAACTTGATCTGAGGTCTGCCAAATTCTTCAGGAACCACGAATTGGTCTACGCACTGTAGTTCATTCTACGGTCCATCTTGTTGACTCGTAGAATCTCTTCTATAACATGAATTCTAGGCTAGGAACCACGAGTCATGGTTCATACTACGGCTCGTGGAATGCACCCGTGGAACCTAAAGCGGAGTTTTTAATCAACTTTTCTCTAATTAAATCTCAGGGGTATTTCTATAATTACCCGCCCTTTAACTCCTAAGTGAGGTCGTTTTAACCATTTTTAGTAGGGTTTTATTCCCTAATAGCACAAACTCTTCTCATTCTAAGCACTTCTATTCCAAAGGAAGAAAGAACTCATTCAAGCTCCAAGTCTCAAGCTCCAAGTTCAAGCCTCCATTTCTTTTAATCTTAAGATCAAGAAAGCTTCAATAAGGTATGTGGGTATTCAACAAGGGATCCTTTCACCCTTGTACCCAAAACCCCAAACTTTTACTTTGATTTATGACATTATGAAATTAGGGTTCTTACCCAAATTGGAGAAATCTTATGGGTTCAGTTTTAAAGCATCAATTCAAGGTTTCTCATTACTTACCCATGATTTATTTGAGATTCATTAATTAGTTTCAAAAGCCCATGCATTAAAGATGATTTCTAGCATGATTCTATTGAATTGCATGTTTTCAAGTGAAAATTGGCATGTTTAGATAACATGACCTTATGTATTTATGAAATTGCATGCGTAATTCTTCAAGATATGAATTTAGAAAGAAAAGTAAATTTTGAATTATGGATATGCTAAGTTTTAAGATTTATGAATTGAAATTGTATGACATCCGATATGTCCTTATGCTTTTCTAACAGTTTTGGACATCATATATGTCCCTATATTTTATGAACGGTTTGGCATCTAGATATGTCTACCTAAGTCATGAACATATTTGACATCATATATGTCACAAGTTATGATCAGTTTTGGCATCATATATACCCCATTATTATATGAGCTATATGTATATTTTTGGGAGTAGTATTTAGCACCAAGTTGGACGGGGTGAGAGTACCCTTAGTCCCAGAATTACGTACCCCCGTAGGTTCATAAGTCCCCTCTGTTAGACATTAGAATTAGTGATCATGCCATAACTATGCCTCTATACCCTGGCAAGGTATATTGGGTCCTTTCGATGAGGCGAATACATTGGATTCCATGTAGCTTACATGGTCTATGTCGGTTAAGAGAACCTCCCACAAAAATAGTTTCAAGTTTAAAAATATATTGATTCTCTGCTTTCAGATTTCAGACTTACTACTTATGACTTATGATTATGACTACGTTTTCAGCTTATGATATTGCATTGAGTTATCACATTACAGATTTTACCATTATCATATGATTTCAGCTTTAAGGATATTTTAAAGCATGTTTTACCACAAATTAAGCATGATCTCAGCTTTAAGCATGATTTAAAATATATTTTATCATGACATATGTATATCTCGCATACTCAGTGCATTCTACAGTACTAACCACATTCCTCTTTGTGCTGCATCCTATTATGATGTAGATTCTGTAGCCCGCTTCTAGAATTGTGGCTAGTAGATCAGCAGCACATCCATCCAGATTGGTGAGTCCTCCTTCTTCGAGGACTTGGAGTTTAGATTCATTTTAGTATTTAGTTTGTTTATTCAGTATTTTAGTATTTAGAGTTAGCTGGGGACTTGTCCCAGCAGCTCGTCAGTAGTAGAGACTTTCAGACATAGAGTCAGATATTCAACTATATTCAGATTGTCATTTTTTAGGCTTGTACTTATATAACAGATTAAGTTGCTCATTTCTTCCGTTAGGCTTCCATTCTTATGTTTTGTTAAGTTTTTAATTCATGCTAAGGACATAGAGGGTTATATTGAGATCACTTGATCTTGGGTCTCGTGTTACGTTTAGGGGGTAGTCTCAGGGCATGACACTAACACAACGTCTCAATTTCTGGGACTCACAGACATTCCCAAATATCCCACCATCTATGGTTCAAAGGCCACACGAGGCCACAAGGTAATATTATAAAACTAGATCAAATACTACAACCAATGTAAGAAATAATACGGATAAAAAAGATGGACAAGGTCTGGAGTGCCAACTTAGAATACCCAACTCAAGGATGCTAATTCATATATTATAGAAAAGTCTAAGGTAGGAAAGACCGTAACCTACCTCTCATCCAATGAATAGCAGCTAGAATGACATTGCCCAAGCTCGAACTACTCTGAGAAGTCCCAAATTATGAACAAACTATCAAAATAGTATACTACTCGTCAAGATGAAGCCAACGACACACATATTGCTAAAAGTTTAGCTGGATTGAAATCAGGGTCAAAAGCGAGCCCATGGGCCCCATGACCTGCAACTGGAAACAAAAATTACTATAAGGTTCCCAACCTCGTCAGGAGTACATGCTCAAAATTTAAGCAGAAAAAAAGTAACGAAAAGGTTAAAATAGCTCGGGGAAGAAGAGGGAATCATGCGAAACTTGCAAAAAAATCTAGAATAAAATATATAATTACTTATCATGAAGAGTGGGAGCAAGGCCTACGAGATGAAAAATGCACAACCATGAAGAAGCAGCCCAACCAGCAACAAAAACCCAAACAAGAAACCCCAAGCTAGAATAAGCACATCAATGGAGGTTTTTGCCATGGAAGAGAAGGCATTTCGGGAAGAAGTCTTACCAAACGAAGAGGGGAAGCGAGAAAGTATGCCAATTGATTAATTCCCATGCTAGGAACTGATATAGAACAACTTTTAGGAGATGGAATCTATTTTAGAGAGAGAAAAAAGTGAGTAAATGGTCTGAAATTTCGAGAAGGCAGCTTTATAAGTTGTAGGTCGCAGAACAGCGCCATTGGCACTACCCCAGCGCCATTGGCACTGAAGGAGAACAACAAACCAGCACCATTGGTGCTACCCCAGCGTTGTTGGCGCTGAAGGGGAACATCAGACTAGATCCATTGGCGCTACCCCAACATCGTTGTCGCTTAAGAAAGGCAATAAACTAGCACTATTGGTGCTACCCTAGCGCCGTTGGAACTTAAAGAAGGTAGTAGACTAGCACCATTGGCGCTACCCCAGCACCGTTGGCGCTGAACACTTCTCTACTGTAGAAAAACCAGCAAAATGTAATAATCCCATGGGAGGTTCCAGACATAATCAAATCCTGATACACACAAACCAAATATGTAACCAGAGTAGAAACGATGTTCCAAACTCAACAGAATTGATGAAACTTCCATACGATGTCATTTTGGAGGAATGTTGACCCAAGTAAACACTTGCTAAAACCAACCAAACACCAAAAATAAGTCTGGATCACCTGATACCCAAACCAACCACCTTTCTAACCCAAACTCGACATTTTGAAAATGATGAAACTGTCAGATTTTGAATCCGATGCTTCGATCATCAAAAGTTGACCTAAGTCAAACTTTTAACTCCAACTAGCCTGAAATCTCAAAAAGCAAGATAGAATCATATCAGAAGTTCCCAGACCCTAACTAAAGGTCCAACTAGACCAAAATACACGTTTTAAAACTAATAGAACTGTTAGAATTTAATTCTAATTATGCTAGCTAAGAATGTTGACTATAGTCAATGATTTCCAAAGTTAAAGCTCTAAAACAGGGAAATGGTCATAACAACCCAACGAATAGCCCAGGCACCAAACTACCAGTCCCAGCAAGCCATAACTGACTTGGGGACACTATAGGCAGGCTCTAATAGTACAAAGAAGGCAAAAATGCATGAATGACCGAAAGGGTCATTACCACATCATTAAATTCAAGTATTGAATTTGGGATCACACACTCAACCCTAAGGGTCTAAACTCTAGTTTAACATTCATGACTTCATTAACTAATCCAATCCTTCTTTAATTATACTAAGGTCGGGATTCCCTCTATTATCTAGCAATCCACACATTCAAGTCATTACTAGGTTCAAGACCTACTCTATTAGTCAGTCATTCAACTCTATTCAAATTACAATCTAGTTCTAGTCATATGCCTTTATGGATTTTACTTCCTAACCCTTACCCTAATTGACCTTAGGCTCTTAAGTTATGTCATTACCTCCTTACACCATAATCAATCCTCAGCAGCAACCTTAAGAGAGATTATCCTATGTTCTAACTACACATAATATCAAGTTTATCCTTTTTATGGTAATTAAGCTAAGTAACTAGATTATGAGCTCACACAATTTTATTGTCATGTATATCCATATTACAATCCACCATGAAGTCATGCAAACACAAAACCCCATCAAGGATTCATACAATCACATACACAAATAAACCATTATTACATTAAATCCATATTTTGTCCATCCCAACTCCATGTCCGTAGGCCTAAGCATCATTTCTCCCATCAAATCTACATGATGGATATGATTACTAACCATAGTCTACTACTCATAAACCATAACCTACTTGGGCGCCAAGGTGTTGCAACAAATAAGCCATATCATGGATGATCTTCCTTCTTCTTCGCATTCCCAGAGGCTAAATCATCTAAGAAACAACAATTACAAGAGTAATTAATAAACAACTCTTCAAATAAATACCTTAGAAATTCAAACCCACTAATTCTACCCTTATTCACGTATACAAGTTTACTCAAGGGTCAATTAGCCATTAAAATAATTCCTTCAAGCTCAACCCAACTCCATTAATAGAGTTTCTTGGCTAAAGGTTCCACCTTTATTGAATTCAAGATCCCCAACTATCAATTTTCATGTTTTAGAATCACTAATTCATGCTAGGGATCGTTAATGAACAATTTAGAAGTGATTCTAGGTGATATTAACCCAACCCATAAGTTTTCCCCAAAATATCATTAACTTAGGGTTCAAATCCCCAAGAATTCCACCATTAAAGATTGTTTTAATGATTCTAGGATGTTAAAGAATTGAAAAATGAAGAAGATGATGGAAGAAACTTACCTCAACGAAGAATTTCCACCCATACCAAGAGAAAATTGCCCCTCTAAGGCTTAGGAATGAATCTTTGGGGTTTGGGGGATGAAACCCATCAAAATAAGGTTTTAAAATACTGTGATACTACTATAGTAGAATAATTACCACTATAGCGCTCTGATCCCGCTATAACAGTCACAACATTTTAGCACAGACAGTCTTCAGTAAAATGGTCATAACCTTTTACTTAGGAATCAGATTAACAAATGGTTGATTATGTTGGAAAGAAGACTCAGAGATAGTTAATTTAATGGGTGTATGGACACCTAACTCTTTATATTCTAGGAGGAATGCTCATTTGAAGTTGACCCTAGTTTGAACTTAGCCCAAACTAAATCGGTAAGGAATCTTTCAACTTAACATTATGCTTGGAGTATTGTATGACCTTAGTACATACCAAATACACTCTCATAATAAATAATTAAACCTAACACTTATTACAAATGAGAAACACATGCCTTGACTGTAGATATTTTTTTAGTAACGGCGGAATCGATTGTTACAGTAATCTACCAACTTATTCAGCTTTTATTCATGAATTATTGTCTTGATTTGATATGATTTAGAAGGATTTTATGCCTTAATTATCTTATATGTAGGTACTCTTGATTAATGCGTAAAGAATATTATTTGAATTCAAATGAGCTAAAACTAGAAGCCAAGTCAAAAAATGATCAGAAGAACAAAGATCTATCTGTGATATGCAAGTGACATGTGTTTCAGATGAGGGAACCTATATTTCATAGGTGACAGTGCACAAGGAGACTAAAAGAACTACCTAACACTACTGACACCTGCACTCCACAAGTCACCAAGGGCAATCGCAGGTGCCCGCGCAGATGGGATCGCATATTGTAGGAAAATCACTGCATTGAAGACTTGGCACCTGCATGCTGCAAGTCACCATGAGCGATCACAGGTGCCTCCGTAAATGGAGTCGCAAGTGTCCCGAAGGGTAAAATATTCCAAATATGTTGTGGCATAATTGGAAAGCTTCAAAGACCTTTTTTGGGACCCGTGCAAGGAATATACATCAGTTTTTCAATTCCCAATTGAGAATTGAGTAGAGTACACCTTACAATACAAGTTTTCTTCTTCCTTGTAGTAAAAAATACCATTATTGATACTTGAGCATGTAATTTGAAGCTAGTTTTTGATGAATGAATGGAATTATTGAAAACCCTTTGGTATGTTCTTTTGTTCCTTCATTATGAGTAGCTGGATTCAATTCTAGGGGTGTGTGGATGATGGATGTTTGAATTTGGGAATGAGTATTGATTATTTGGGTTTATAATTGATTATTATGTCTGGGTCTGTTAAATACTTCATGTTTTCATTATAAAATTGATGGTTGCAAATATTAATTTAGCTTACTAATTGTGTGCTTTCTTGAAAAAGAAATTAATTAATTGGGTACGGATTCAATAGTGGGGATTTAGGATTTCCACCATGAATTGAGGCTAAAAATAAATTGATTTAGGAAATTTCCACCTAAGAGTTGGAGATAAAAATAGCCTAACGTACCTAAGCTAATTGATTGGTTTATTGCTCAACTATGGGGTTTGAAAGAGACCATAGTATATATGCTTAGTCGGTTGAAAAACTACTAAGTGTAATTTAAACCAAGGATACCTGCACTCATAATTGAGAATTTGATTAACCCCTATCCCATTGCATGACCCAATAGGAAACACACCCCTAGATTCTCAATCTTGATAAAACCAATCGTGTTTGCGTTATTATTTTGTTATAATTCAAATTCTAGTTCCCAAACCATTTCCCCTACTTTTTTACTTGTTTATACACTATGCTTGCTCTCATAAATTAAATTGACAATTAGTGGTGAATCTACATACCAATCTCCCTGGATTCGACCCGAACCTCGCATTGGGTTACTTATTATTTTGCTTGACAATCATTTCTACCTTCTTTGGGAGAGTTGTTTTGGATGTCACTCAAAAAAATGGCACTGTTGTTAGGGATTGGCTTTTGATTTGCCATTTATTTTCTATTGATTCAATTCAGTTTAGAATCTAGTTCTCTTTTACATTTTTTCTATTTTTGGTATTGTGATAGGCAAAGCATAAGCTGAGCTAGCACTTATGCTAGTGTTGGCAACCACATGGAAGAGATTGACAGTGGTGGTCAAGGAGATGTTCAAGGTGTCATTCGCCTACCTCATATGGTGGGGAATGCGACCTTCCAAATTACTAGTACCATGCTTCACTTATTACAAATAAAGGGTTATTTAGAGGACTACACCACAAGGATGCTCACCGACACATACGAAACTTTGTGGAGGTATGCCAACCATTTGCCATAGCCAATATCAGTTATGAATCCATTAGGTTACATTTGTTTCCATTCTCTCTAATGGGAGAAACCACAATTTGGTTTGAAGAGTTGCCCATGGGAATAAAATCTACTTGGGATGAATTTCTCACTATGTTCCTTGATAGATTCTTTCCTCTTTGCAAAATACTACAATTAAAAGGACCTTGGAAAAATGTATGACTCATGGACTTCTGAATGACATACTCCTCTAATATTTCTATCACTTTTTAGACCCTACCAATAAGACCGTCATCAATAATTTGGTGGGGGGGGTGCTTTAATGGTCCAAACATTTGAGTTTGCTCAAGTGTTTCTTGAAAGGGTGACCAAAGCAAATCATACTTGGGATACTTGGGGAGCCAAGGGACAATAGATAATACATCAAGACTCTCCTTAAATTTATGACTAAGCATGTAAAAGAGAAAAAGGTAGAGAGAATAAACACCATTAGTATGTGTGAAGCCGAAGAGCTAGTGGATGATGAGGTTCATTCCCGTGATGATGGAGAAGTTTCAGTTATTAAAATCCATGTTATGGGTTTCTATATGTCTTTAAGGGGAAAGTCAAAGGCTATTGATACAAAACCATAGGAATCCAGGTCAGAACTATGAGCTTGTAGTCTTAAGGGAAGATGGGAGGAGAATAGAGGAATCCATCAAATCAAAAATTGAAGGCATGCTTGAGAGAGTATTAGAGAGGGTGGTGTCAACCAATATGGGAATCCATGAGCTAAAACATGATTTTATTTCCCTTACTCAAACCATAACATCTCACTCCATCTCTATCAAGATTCTTGAAGAAAGAATGAACTAGCTGGCCTCCCAAGTCAAATATGGAAAGGATGTAAAGTTTACAAATGTGCTTGTGGAAGAGGTCCCATTAAGATCTATAGGTGATAAGACTCATGTGGCATTCATCCCTATGGGTAGAAAGGCTATGTATAATGGTGTTGAGGAGGCCAAGAGCTGAAAGAATAAGATTCCCAAGGTGTAAAAGCCTTTTCCTAAATTCCCCCTCCTTTCCCACAATGTTTAGTATAAGGGAAAGGAGATGATCAACTTAGAGGGTTTGACTCCATGTTGAAGAAAATCTCAATCAATGTTCTAATAAAAGAGGCCCTCACCCAAATGCCCAGCTATGCGAGATTAATGAAAGAGTTATGTACCAAGGAAAGACTTATGGAATGTAGAGTAGTTGGCTTGTCCCTTTGATGTAGTGCCATAATGACAAACAATGGTCAATCCAGATGATCGTGGGGTTTTCACCATTTATTGTACAAATAGGTTGCATAAATTGGCGAAGATTGTATGTGATGAGAACACAAGTGTTAATTTGATGTCTCTTGCCACCGTCAAAAAGTTGGAACTTGGTTATCCCACTCCAACAAGAATGAAGTTGCTTACGGTGGACAGAAAGATGAGGTATCCCATTGGGATCTCTTATGGCATTTTAGTAAGAGTGGACCAACTTATTTTCCCAGTGGATTTTATGATACTTGATTGCATCGGCTGTTTTGAAATACCAAACATATTTGGGCAGCCATTCTTGACCACATGTCGTTGCTTGATGTGGAATTTGGGGAACTTAAGTTTTCAATGAATGATGAAGAGGCAACCTTTGATGTATGTAGATCAATGAAGCAGCCCAATGACCTACAAGTTGTGTTTACAATCGATAGTATCAGAGAGAGTGTCGAGCAAATATCAGAGGGAAGATTTTTGAAAGAATCATTGGAGGCTGTTTTGTTAAATCATGATTGTGATGATATCAAGGAGTATGAGGAAATGTGTAATGCCTTGGATGGATTGGGTTCCTATTATTAACCTCCAAAGAAACTTGATCTTAATCTAAAGAACCGGCAAACTCCCCCATCTAAACCCTCAATCATTGAACCTCCAGTATTAGAACTTAAACCCTTGCCATCACACTTGAGGTACTCATATATAGGTGCTAATGAAACACTATCAATAATCATCTCTAATAAGTTGGAAGAAGGGAAAGTGGAAGCTTTATTGATGTCCTCAGGAAGCACATTTGGGCACTTGGGTAGACTATCACTAATATAATTGGCATATCCCCAGGCCTTTGCACACACAAGATTAATCTCTAAGAGAATTGAACACTATCTATTTAGCATCAAATAAGGCTAAACCCACCTATGCAAGAGGTTGTCAAAAAAGGAATCATCAAATGGTTGGATACAGGGGTCGGTGTTTCCAATACCTAAAAACATATGGGTTAGTCCGGTCTAATACGTTCCAAATAAAGGAGGAATTACTGTTGTACCTAATGAAAAATATGAAATGAAAGCCCTACAACTAGTGACCGGATGGAGGGTATGTATGGATTATAGGAAGCTAAATGCATGGACCAAAGAAAGAGCACTTCTGTAACACCCCGTACACATATCCAGCTATCGAATCCTAAATCCATCAAGGATGCTGTATTTTCTGCAAACTGTGTGGTCACCATGGGCAGTGCCATGGGCATCGTAGCTTAGATGGCCCGTGGGGTGCCCCATGTAGACCACACAGTTGGATTGTGCCAGCTGCCTCAGTCCGACGGGCGGTCATGACGAGCGTCACAGGTGCAATGGCCCATAGGACCCGCCGTCGGAATGGTCCAGCCATCCGTCCCTATCACCCAGTCCTCCCGATGGGCTAGGCCACGGGCATCGCAAGTGCAATGGGCCGTAGGAGCTCACCATCAAAAGGGACCAACAGACCCTAACCCAAGAACCCATGCCCGACACCTTGGCTGATGGGCCATCGTGGGTACCACACCCTTCAGGTAACCCGTAAGGCAGCCCAGTTCCTGAAATTTTTCATTTAAGTCTCAGGGAAATTTTAGTCATTTCCCATCCTATTATGTATTAAGTGAAGTCATTTTGACTATCTCTAGAAGGGTTTTCCCCCATAATACCCTAAGTCCCTCTTAAGTTCATCATTCTTCACTCAAAAAGGAAAGTTCCTCTCAAGCTCAAGTCTCCAAGCTCCAAGTCAAGTCTCCTAATTCTTCTCCAATCAAGTGGGTAATCTTCCACCAAGGTATGTGGGTCTTTAACAATGGGTTCCTTTCACACTTGTTCCCAAAATCCCCAATTCTTATGTTGAAATATGAACTTATGAAATTAGGGTTTTGATCTAAATTGGGGAAAACTTATGAAATCAGTTTCTATGTTTAAATTCATGGTTTCGTATTGATTTCTCATGATTTGATTATGATTTCCTTATTTATTTTGAATTCCCAAGCATCAAAGTTTATTTCTAGCATGAAACTATGAATTTGCATATTTTCAAGAGAAAGTTGGCATAATTAGATATCATGGCCTTTATGTATTTATGAAATTGCATATTTTCAAGAGAAACTTGGCATGATTAGATATCATGGTCCTTATGTATTTATGAAATTGCATGCCTAATTCTTCAAGTATGAATTTAGAAAGAAAAACATGTTTTGAATTATGGCTATGCTAAGCTTTATGAACTATGATATCAAAGTTGCATGACACCCAATGTGTTTTCATGCTTTATGAATAAGATTTTACATGAGAGTATGACCTTATTATGAACCAGATTTGGCATAAGAGCATGCCTTCATGATTATGAGCTATATGTATGCATGTTTTGGGAGTAGTATTTAGCACCGAGAGGACGGGGTGAGAGTACCCTTAGCCCTATAAACTACGTTGCCAGCGTAGGTCATGATATGATATGATATGTGCCTTAAAGGCTTATGAGAGTGAATCCACATTTTTATGTATGGTGTCCTTGCCTTAGAGGGGCATAGGATAACTTTACCAACTAGGGTTATAGAGTTGGGTATGGTCATTTTTTCCTTGGTAGGGTTCAAAGTTAGCTTTGCTAACTGGGGTTATACAGTTAGATTCAACTTAGCTCACGTGGTCTCATGTCGGTTATAAGAAACTCCCGTATGTCATGTTTTCAAGTTTGCTAAGCTTTATGAACTTTTATGAACTATCATCTTGAAGTTGGATTTTGCCTTATGATTAGCTTTTCATGTTGATATCTTTCATGATACTTTATTATGCATGACATATGTTCAAGTACATTTTAAAGCATGTTTCCCTATTTATGCATCGCTCACATACTTAGTACATTCCATAGTACTAACGCATATTGCGCTATATCTTTTTATGATGCAGACTCAGGTACCCCTTCCTAGCTTTGTGGCTAGAGTCTCAGGCCATTTCCTTAGTCATCTGTGGTGAGTCCTTATGGTTCGAGGACTAGTTCTATTTTCCTTATGTTAGTTTTACTTCTATACTTCGAGTTAGCTAGGGTCTTGTCCTAGCAACTCTTTATGTTATGACTAGAGGCTTTTAGACATAGTTTGTACTCGAGTTCCCCTTTTGGATATTGTATGTTATGGGGTTCTTAGACACTTATTGATGTTTTCCTTATTGGATTTTCGTATTATTCTTCCGCTTATCTTTGTTATGCTTGAGAGTGCTATCATCAAGGGTTAGCTTAGGATCCTTGTGGTCTCGAGTCCCGTGTTACATCTAGGGGGTAGACCGGGGCATGACAACTTCCCTCTCTCATTCATGGACCAAATGATTGATCGACTATTCGGGAGAGGGTATTATTGTTTTCTTGATGTATACTCAGGTTATAATCAAATTTAAATTTCCCCCGAAGATCAAGAGAAGACAACCTTCACTTGTCTAATGGAAACTTTATATTCAAAAGAATGACGTTTGAGCTTTGCAATGCCCTAACTACTTTTCAACAGTTTATGATGTCAATCTTTTTGAATATGGTAGAAGACACTATGAAATTTTTTATGGATGATTTCTCTATGGTGGGAGATTCATTTGAAGATTGTTTATCTTATTCAACGGACGTGCTAAACAGTGTGAAGAAACTAATTTGGTTTTAAATTGGAAAAAATTCCACTTTATGATAAAAGAAGGAATTGTTTTGGGTCATAAGATATCCGAGAAGGGAATCGAAGTAGAAAAAGCAAAGATTGAGGTCATTTCGAAGCTCCCCCATCCAAAAACGGTAAAAGGGATAAGAAGATTCTTGGGTCACATTGGATTTTATAGGAGATTCATCAAGGATTTCTCAAAAGTGGCCCATCCTTTGTATAGATTGGTAGAAAAGGATTCTAAGTTAGATATTGATGACAACTGCATGAAAGCATTTATTAGTTTGAAGGAAAAGCTGATCTCCACCTTACTATTATAGAGCCCGATTGGTCAAAATCATGTGAGCTAATGTGTGATGCTAGTGGGGTAGCTTTGGGAGATATGCTTGGTAAAAGAAGAGACAAGATCGTTCATCTGGTTTACTATGCTAGTAAAACCTTAAATGCAGTCTGAACAAACTATATAGTGACTGAACAAGAATTGCTTACGGTTGTGTTCACATTTGAGAAGTTTTGGGCATACTTGTTGGGGACCAAAGTAGTGGTACACAAGGATCATGCTGCAATTTGATATTTGATGGCTAAAAAGGATGCCAAGCCAAGGCTTATCCAATGGGTCCTGTTGCTGCAAGAATTTGACTTTGAGGTGAAAGATCGAAGAGGGTATGAAAATCAAGGGGCAGACCATCTGTCTAGATTAGAAGAGGAAGTAAGACTTGTTGGGGAACTTGAAATAAATGATGTCTTCCCCAATGAACACATCCTAGCGGCATCTAATGATATTATACCTTGGTTCACTAATTTTGCAAACTTTTTGGCAAGTGATGTAATGTCGGAAGGTTTGACCTTCTACCAAAAGAAAAAGTTTCTACATGACATCTGGAAATTCTATTGGGATGAGTCCTATCTCTTCCAAATTTTTGCTAATGGTATGATTAGACGATGCATTCCTGAGGTGGAGATCATACCTATCTTGGAGGCATGTCACTCGTCACTAGTTGGGGGTAATCATGGTGGTATGCGAACAACCTCAAAAATTTTGCAAAGTGGATTTTATTGGCTGACTCTCTATCAAGATGCACATGATCTAGTAAATCATTTTGATCAATGCCAACGTGGGGGGGAATTTTTCATTGCCATGAACTTTCATTGACCCTAATTTTGGAGGTTGAATTATTCGATGTATGGGAAATAGATTTCATAGGACCCTTTATAATCTCTTATGGAAATACTTACATACTTATTGCTATTGACCATATGTCTAAATGGGTGGAAGCGGTGGCCTTACCTAACAATGAAGATGGTGAATGCCAATAGAATGGTTTGGGAACAAAAATTGGATGATGCATTTGGGCTTATAGGATTGCTTACAAAACTCCCATTGGCATGTCTCCATACCAAATTGTGTTTGGTAAAGCTTGCCATCACCGTATTGAATTGGATCATAAGGCCATATGGGAATTGAAAAGGTTAAATTTAAATTGGTAGAAGTCTTCTCATGTTCGGGTCGAATGCCTCAACGAAATTGATAAATTGCATATGCGGGCTTACGAGAGTGCATCTCTCTATAAAGCTCGAATGAAGCACTTTCATGACCAATGAATATTAAAGTGGGAATTCTCTCCCAGGGATTGGGTGCTCCTATTCAAATCTACGCTTTGCCTATTTCTAGGCAAGTTGAGGTCCAAGGGGTCTGGTCCTTTCAAAGTATCACAACCTTTTTCGAATGAGGCGATTAAAATTGAAGCAGAAAATGAGTCTAAATTTAAAGTGAATGGCTAAAGGGTAAATCAAAATTTGGGTATTTCGGAAGAGGCCACTTTTATAGGAGTGATTTACCTTGACAAACCATGGTTATGAGGTATCCCCGTCAAGCCGTTACTTTAAACCAAGCACTTCTTGGGAGGCAACCCAAGTGTTATAGTGTTTTTAGCATTTTCCTTCTTCACTTTTTGTTGTTTTTGTTGATTGTAAGGTAGAATGTGATTTGATATATCAATGGAATGTTTGAATACAAAATTTCACCTATGTATCACATGCAAAATGCATGCTATAATCTGTGAAGCGTATGTGAAATTCCCATATAGACCAGGATCTGGTTTAAATTTAGTGGGAACATGCAAACCTACTTGTAAAATACATGTGTGGTTCTGTGACTTGCATCCTAAAACACAAGTATAAGGCAAATCACTGGCATTGCAGTTTAAAATTAAGGTTCACCTGCGATGTGCCATGCAAAATGCATGGCCCAACTCGTGCCACACATATTGAATCACATGTGGGAAGTAGATCACTGACACTTTTGCTCAAATTATATTTTCACTTGTGGTATGCCATGCGAAATACATGCCCCAATATACAAACCACAGATTAAATCACAGGTGGGAAGTAGATCAATGACAACTTATCTTATTTCTGATGCAATCTGCAAGCTCATCTATGTTCACCCATCCGAGCGCACTCTCTGTCGCATACCAATCAACCAGGCCAAGTTATTGCCGGAAGTATTCTCTCTTTTCTCTTGTATTTGTTGATGTTCATTGAGGGAAATGTTTTGTTTTAATTTAGGGGTGAGGGATATTATTATTTTGATGATTAGTGCCCTTGTCGGGCTTGACTGTAATCTTTATTTGGCCATGTCTTCTTTGATGTGAACTTTCTTATGGTTTATATTGTGCCCTTGTCAGAATTGATCCCTTTTGTTGTTCTTGTGAATGTGAGTTGCCTTTTTTTGCCAGGTTAGTCTTATACGCAAAATTATTTCACTACCCGTGCTTTTCAAATGCGCTTAGTGCCTATGGTGGTCCTAGTTCTCCAATGATTCATGAGCGCATAACTCAAATATTGCTTTGTTAATAATAGTTAGTTATGAATACACTCCGTGGGTTTTCTTCATACTGTGTTCTTTACCAAGGAGCAAATATATATATATTTTTTATGTCAAACCGAGTGACATTTCTCTATGATAGATTGAGAGGCAACTTTCTTAAGGAAAAATGTCAAGTTTTAGTATATAGATTGAGTCAGTGTTTTTTAGTATTTAGATTGAGTCCGTGTTTTGCTTGTCTCTAATGGGACCATCGAAAAATTTTCTTGGCAAAGAATTTGAAAAATTGAGAAAAGAGGGGAAAATTTTTTTTGCTAAGGCATTCTCTTGTCATGACTTGCACATTCTTTGTTTGACTTGATTGATTCACAAATGAGTGTGTGGAACTCGAAATAGCTTGTCAAAATGCATTTGTCCCAATTGATTTTGAGACTAATTGTGAACTTCTTGTATTGTGATGCCTTGTGTGGTAAGGTCTACTTTATTTTTGTGCATGCATGTTGTCTAGAACTTGCCCCGAATATGTTTCAAGACAAAATCCTAGATGTTGCTTATCTTGGAAAATGCCCTTAGGCCCTTTTTGAATAGCCACCTTACCCAAATGTCCTTCCCTTAATTTTAATCCTAGTTAACCATTTTGAGCTTTTAACTTTTCCTTGGCACCTTATATTAGACACATTAACCCTTTTTGCATCCTCTATCTTGGCACCCATCCTCCCCAATAGCAAAATTGAAATGTAGGCTAAAATCCTATGTTTGGGGGGAGAATATAAATGAAAATAAACTATTGATGTAGGTAAAATCCCGAGTTTAGGGGTGTATGCATGAAATGTTGTAACACCTTGAAATTCGATCAAGCTTTTAAACTTAGAAATTTCTGAAAATTTTGAACTTCCAAGAATCACGAGTCAAGTCCACGAGCCATGGTTAGAACCATGAGTCATGGAAGTGACTCATGAATCCAGTCCTGCAGATTCCACCTTTTGTTTGAAAACCACGAGTGGAGTCTACGGGTCGTGATTTGCTTAACGGGTCATGGAAATCACCCGTGGAACTCAGACTGAGGGTTATCAGTTTTACCCAGGAACCATGAGTTGGTTCCACAACTCATAGAAGCTTCTACGGGTCATCCTATTGAGTCATAGAAACTCATACACAACCTAACTTTTGGCTCAGAAACAACGACTCCAATCCCCGAGCCGTGGTTACTTCTGCGGTCCATGGAAAGGACTCGTGGAACCTGAAGCTGAGTTTTTCAACAACTTTTCTCTAATTAAATCTAAGGGGTATTTATATAATTACCCACCTTTTTAACTCCTAAGTGAGGTCATTTTGATAATTTTTAGTAGGGTTTTATTCCCTAATAGCCGAAACACTTCTCATTCTAAGCAATTCTACTCCAAAAGAAGAAAGAACTCCTTCAAGCTCCAAGTATCAAGCTCCAAGTTCAAGCCTCCATTTCTTTTCATCTTAGATGAAGCAAGCTTCAATAAGGTATGTGGGTATTCAATAAAAGATTCCCTTCACCCATATGCCCAAAACCCATGATTTTTACTTTGATTTATGAATTTGTGTAATTAGGGTTCTTACCCAAATTGGGAAAAACTTATGGGTTCAAGTTTAAAGCTACAATTCATAGTTTCTCATTACTTACCTATAATTTATTTGAGGTTCCTTAATTGATTTGAAAATCCCATGCATTAAAGATGATTTCTAGTATGATTCCATTAAATTATATGATTTCAAGTGAAAATTGGCATGTTTACAATGCCTAATTCTTTAAGTTAAGAATTTAGAAAGAAAAGTATGTTTTGAATTATGGCTATTCTAAGTTTTAAGGATTTTGAAGCATGAATTTAATTCCATTAGATATGTCCCTATGTTTTATGAAGAGGTTGGGCATCTAGATATGTCTACCTAAGTTATGTAAATTGCATGGTATTAGATATACCCTTATGCTTTTTAAACAGATTTGACATCAGATATATCATCAGTTATGATCAGTTTTGGCATAAGATATGCCCTAGTATTATATGAGCTATAAGTATATTTTTGGAGTAGTATTGAGCATCGAGTTGGATTGGGTTTAGCATACCCCTTTGTATATCCCAGAACTACGTGCCACCGT
Organism: Jaltomata sinuosa; assembly: GCA_003996215.1. Classification (NCBI taxonomy): domain Eukaryota; kingdom Viridiplantae; phylum Streptophyta; class Magnoliopsida; order Solanales; family Solanaceae; genus Jaltomata; species Jaltomata sinuosa. The sequence continues at coordinate 319,023 of QJPP01000158.1, forward strand.
AGGTTATTTAAGTCCCCTCTATAGGCATCAGACACAATGGTCACACTAATTATGCCTTTATACCCTGGAAAGGTATATTAGGTCCTCTTGATGGGGTGGATACATCAGATTCCATGTAGCTCACATGGTCTATGTCGGTTAGAGAACCTCCCACAGAAACAGTTTCATGTTTGTAAAATGTATTTGACTCTTGCTTATATTTCAGACTTACTACTTATGATTATGTTTTCAGCTTATGCTATTGCATTGAGTCATTTGCATTACAGTTTTATTATTATAGCATGAAATCAGTTTTATAGCATACCTAGCATGTCTACTTCAGATTTTACATAACTCACATACTCAATATATCCTATAGTACTGACGCATATTCTCGTGCTGCATCCTTTGATGATGCAGATTCAGGGTTGGGCCCTCAGATTCGTGGCTAGAGATTAACAGGTGTCCCAGCTTCAAGTGGTGAGTCCTCATACTTTGAGGACTAGTATCAATTGTCTATCTTTATGGTTTCTATTTAGTATTTGGAGTTAGTTGGGGTCTTATCCCAGCAACTCATTATTTAGTTTAGAGGCTTTCAGACATAGTAGAGATTCTGTATTTGGGTTTCAGATTCTATTATGTTGTGTTTTAGCTGTTGATGACTCAGTCTATTTATTTCTTCAGTTTGATGCTTCCCTTAAGTTTATCTATGTTTGCTTAAGTCATGATTTAGCCAAGGGTTAACTTGGGTCACTTGTGGTTCTGGGTCTCGTATTATGCCTAAGGGTTAGTCTTGGGGCGTGAAAAACTTTGTATCAGAGCATCAGGTTCAAGGATCTTAGGGTGTCTGAAAGCCGCATCGAGTAGAGTCTCTTTCATATGGGTGAAGTGCGCCATGCTTATGAGAGAGAAGCTATGAGGTGTCTTAGGAAAATCTTCACTTCTTTCATGATCAACATCGTGCGATAGAGTTTAACTCTATTACCCTCTAATCCATTCTTTATGTGTTTCAGATTATGCCTCCTCGCTGTGCCATGCCTCGCCGAGCCGCTTGAAATGGTAACCCTCTGATTCTTGACCCCGAGGTCACAAATGTGGAGTTCAGGAATGTCATTCATATGCTAGCTCAGACTATGGCCACTCAGGACAATCAGCAGGCTGTTATCCCCATTCACCCTCAAGGTGGAGTAGCGGCCCGAGTTTAAGATTTCATTCGCATGAACCCACCTGAGTTCTGGGGTTCGAAAGTTGGTGAAGATCTGCAAAATTTCTTGGATGGGGTAAATAAGATCTTTGATGTGATGCAAGTGGGTGGTGTGAATGGTATTGAGCTAGTTTCCTATCAACTCAAGGACGTGGCTCATATTTGGTTCACTCGATGGAAAGATATTAGGGCTTGGGATGTGGTCCTTATGACTTGGGAATGCTTTGAGAGGGCTTTTCTTGTCCGGTTCTTCCCGAGGGAGTTGAGGCAAGCTAAGGTCAAAGAGTTCATGAATTTGAGTCAAGGTTCTATGTCGGTTCAAGAGTACGGATTGAAGTTCACACAACTTTCTAAGTATGCTCCTTCCATGGTGGCTTACCCGTGGGACGAGATGAGTAAGTATGTTTATGGAGTATTGGATTTGGTAAAGAAGGAGTGTATGTCTGTGAAGCTTTTGGGTGACATGGATATTTTTTGACTTATGACTCATGCCCATGAAATTGAGGAGACAAGTTGAGAAAGATGGCAAGGGAGAATAAGAGGGTTAGGTCAAAGAGTTCGGGTTTTGGACATTAGAAGTCTGGAGGCGGACATCACTCTTTATTTCAGAAGAAATCATCAGGGCCCATTCATTCTTCGGCTAATGCTCCTACCCAGGCCCCCAAGCCTCATTATGATCAGACTGGTAAAGGATTTGATTCCTATTCATAGGGAAGTGTTGCAAATGGGACTCCTTACCCTTCTTGCAACAAGTGTGGTAGAAGTCACCTCGGTGAGTGTCTAGCTGGTAGAGAGGGGTGCTTTGGGTGTGGACAGGTTGGACATAGGATTAAGGATTGAGTTTCAGCAAAGAAGGGTCAAGGATTTAGTAGGACTCAGTCTTCTCCAGCAACCCCAAGAGGTCGACCGGCCCGGCAGGGCACTGCTTCTAGTTCTGGTGGTCAGTTTCAGAACCACCTTTATGCCATGTCCTCTTGCCAGGATCAGGAGAGTTCACCAAAAGTTGTTACTGGTATGTTGAAAGTCTTCTCTCTTGATGTGTATGCTTTATTGGATTCAGGTGCCTGCTTATCTTTTGTGACCCCTTATGTTGCTTGCACATTTGAGATTAATCTTGAAATTTTTTTATAACCCTTTGTGTTTCTACTCCTATTGGTGAGTCAGTCTTAGCAAAAAGAATCTACCAAAACTGTCCTATCTCAGTCCTTCATAGAGTCACTTCAGCGGATCTAGTGGAGTTGGAGATGACTGATTTTGATGTTATTCTTGGTATGGATTGGTTGTATGCATGTTATGCCTCTGTTGATTGTCGTACTCGAGTTTTTAGTTTCAAGTTTTCAAATGAACTTGTCTTAGAGTGGAAAATTAGTCCTCCATTCTTGAAGGGTCATTTCATATCTTATCTTAAGGCTAGGAAGATGATTTATAAAGGTTATGTTCATCATATAGTTCGGGTTGTGGACACGGAGTCTGAAACCCCATCTCTCCAGTTAGTTCCTGTTGTGATTTGAGTTTCCAGAAGTGTTTCCCGAGGATTTTCCCGGAGCCCCTCCCGAGTGGGAGATAGACTTTGGAATAGATCTTCTTCCAGATACACATCCTATCTCTATTCCTCCTTATAGAATGGCTCCAACAGAACTTAAGGAATTTAAAGATCAGTTGAAAGACCTTCTTGATAAGGTTCTTATTCGACCCAACATCTCTCCATGGGGTGCTCCAGTTCTATTCGTGTGAAAGAAAGACGGTTCCCTTAGAATGTGTATCGACTACCGTCAGTTGAACAAGGTCACAATCAAGAATAAGTATCCCATTCCTAGGATTAATGATTTGTTCGATCAACTTTAGGGTGCCAATTACTTCTCCAAGATCGACCTTATATCCGGTTATCATTAGTTTCATGTTCGAGAGTGTGACATTCTGAAGACAGCCTTCAGAACTCAGTATTGTCATTATGAATTTGTGGTTATGTCTTTTGGGCTAACAAATGCTCCTATCTCTTTTATGGATTTGATGAACAGTGTGATCAGGCAGTATTTGGATATGTTTGTGATTATTTTCATTGATGATATTTTTATCTATTCTCGGGGTGAGGAGGAGCATGCACACCACTTGAGAGTTGTGTTACAAACTCTCAAGGATCGACAGTTATTTGCTAAATTTAGCAAGTGTGAGTTTTAGATGCAGTCTGTTGCTTTTTTGGGTCATATTGTGACTAGAGATGGTATTCGAGTTGATTCTCAAAAGATTGAGGTAGTAAAGAACTGGTGTAGACCAACTTCTCCATCTCATATTAAGAGCTTTTTTGGTTTGACTGGTTACTATAGGAGATTTGTAGAAGGGTTTTCTTCCATTGTTGCCCCATTAACTCGGTTAACTCAGAAGAAGGTTAAATTTCAATGGTCTAATTTATGTGAAAGGAACTTTCAGGAATTCAAGACTAGATTGACCACAGCCCCAGTGTTGGCTCTACCCGAGGGCCTAGATGACTTTGTTGTGTATTATGATGCTTCTAGGATTAGTTTAAGTTGTGTGTTGATGCAACGTAGTAAGGTGATTGCTTATGCTTCTAGATAGCTTAAGATTCATGAGAAGAACTACCCTACTCATGATCTTGAGTTGGCGGCCGTGGTTTTTGCTTTAAATATTTGGAGACACTAATTTTATGGTGTTCACGTGGATGTATTCACCGATCATAAGAGTCTTCAGTATGTGTTCACTCAAAGGGAAATAAAGCTTTGTCAAAGGAGATGGCTTGAGCTCCTTAATGATTATGATATGAGTGTGCTTTACCATCCGGGTAAGGCCAATGTCATGGTGGATGCACTTAGTAGGTTGTCTATGGGTAGTGTGTCTTCGGTTGAGTATAGAAAAAAGGAATTATCCAAGGATTTTCATTGACTTGCTCGATTAGGAGTTCGCCTTATGGATTCGATAGAAGGTGGTGTTATCATTCAGAATGGTTCCAAATCATCTTTGGTAGCTGAAGTGAAAGAAAATTAAGATAATGACTCTATTTTGCACCAGTTGAAGGGTGCAGTCCATCAACAAAGGGTAGAGGTTTTCTCCTAAGGGGGAGATGGTGTGCTTCAATATCAGGGTCAATTGTGTGTTCCTGATATAGATGGGTTGAGACAGTGGATTCTGATAGAGGCTCATAGTTCTAGGTATTCTATTCACCCCAGTGCCACTAAGATGTACCGTGACCTACGAGAAGTCTATTGGTGGAATGGCATGAAGATGGATATAGCAGGTTTTGTGGCTAAGTATCCCAACTGTCAACAAGTTAAAGTAGAGCATTAGCGACCGGGTGGTATGACTTAGGATATTGATCTTCCTACTTGAAAATGGGAAGCGATCAATATGGATTCATTACTGATTTTCCTTGTACTCGAAGGCAACATGATTATATTTGGGTAATTATCGACCAGAAAACTAAGTCATCCCACTTCTTGGCTGTTAAGACTACAAATTTAGCAGAGGATTATGCCAGAATCTATATTGTGAGATATTCCGATTGTGTGATGTTCCATTGTCTATTATTTTAGATAGGGGTACTCAATTTACATCTCAGTTTTAGAAGTCATTTCAGAAAGGTCTTGGTACTCGGGTCAAGCTTAGCACAACCTTTCACCCATAGACGGATGGCCAGGCAGAGCATACTATTCTGAACTTTCAAGAATCACAAGTCAAGTCCATGAGCCGTGGATAGAACCACGAGTTGTGGAAGTGACTCATGAATCTAGTCCTGTCGCTCCCACCTCTGGTCTGAGAACCATAAGTGGAGTCTACGGGTCATGATTTGCTGCACAGGTCATGGAAACCACTCGTGGAACTCAGAATGAGAGTTACAAGTTTTACCCAAGAACCGCGAGTTGGTTCCACGACTCGTAGAAGCTTCTATGGGTGGTCATGTTGAGTGGTAGAAACTCATCCACAACCTAACTTTTGGCTCAAAAACCACGAATCCAATCCACGAGCAGTGGTTACTTCTACGGTCTGTGGAAAAGACTCGTGGAACCTGAAGCCAAGGTTTTTAACAACTTTTCTCTAATTAAATCCAAGGGGTATTTCTATAATTACCCACCCTTTTAACTCCTAAGTGAGGTCGTTTTGACCATTTTTAGTAGGGTTTTATTCCCTAATAGCCAAAACTCTTCTCATTCTAAGCAATTCTATTCCAAAAGAAGAAAGAACTCCTTCAAGCTCCAAGTTCAAGCCTCCATTTCTTTTCATCTTAGATCAAGCAAGCTTCAATAAGGTATGTGGGTATTCAATAAGGGATTCCCTTCACCCTTATGCCTAAAACCCATAATTTTTACTTTGATTTATGAATTTGTGAAATTAGGGTTCTTACCCAAATTGGGAAAAACTTATGGGTTCAGTTTTAAAGCTTCAATTCATGGTTTCTCATTACTTATCTATGATTTATTTGAGGTTCCTTAATTGATTTCAAAAGCCCATGAATTAAAGATGATTTCTAGCATGATTCCATTGAATTGCATGATTTCAAGTGAAAATTGGCATGTTTAGATAACATGGCCTTATGTATTTATAAATATGCATGCCAAATTCTTCAAGTTATGAATTTAGAAAGAAAAGTATGTTTTGAATTATGGCTTGCTAAGTCTTAAGGATTTTGAAGCATGAATTGCATGACATTAGATATGTCCCTATGTTTTATGAAGAGGTTGGGCATCTAGATATGTCTACCTAAGCTATGTGAATTGCATGGTATTAGATATGCCCTTATGATTTTCAAAAGATAAGTTTTGGCAGCAGATATGCCCAGTATTATATGAGCTACAAGTATGTTTTGGGAGTAGTATTGAGCACCGATTTGGATTGGGTTTAGAGTACCCCTTTGTATATCCTAGAACTACATGCCACCGTAGGATCTTTAAGTCCCCTCAGTGGGCATCCGACACCATGATCACACTAGTTATGCCTTTATACCCTGGAAAGGTATATTAGGTCCTCTCGATGGGATGAATACATCAGATTCTATGTAGCTCACATGGTCTATGTCAGTTAGAGAACCTCCAACAGGAACAGTTTCATGTTTTTAAAATGTATTTGACTCTTGCTCAAATTTCAGACTTACTACTTATGATTATGTCTTCAGCTTATGATATTGCATTGAGTCATTTACATTATAGTTTTATTATTATAGCATGAAATAAGTTTTATAGCATACCTAGCATGTCTACTTCAAATTTTGCATATCTCACATACTCAGCACATCCTATAGTACTTATGCATATTCTCGCGCTGCATCTTTTGATGATGCAAATTTAGGTTTGGGCCCTCAGATTTGTGGCTAGAGATTAGCAGGTGTCCCAGCTTCGAGTGGTGGGTTCTCATATTTCAAGGACTAGTATCAGTTGTCTATCTTTATGGTTTCTGCTTAGTATTTGGAGTTTGTTTGGGTCTTCTCCTAGCAACTCATTATTCAGTTTAGAGACTTTCAGATATAGCAGAGATTCTGTATTTGGGTTTAAGATTCTGTTATGTTATGTTTGAGATGTTGATGACTCAGTCTCTTTATTTCTTCAGTTTGATACTTTCATTAAGTTTATCTATGTTTGTTTAAGTCATGCTTTAGCCAAGGCTTAACTTGGGGCACTTGTGATTCTGGGTCCCATGTTACGCCTAGGGGTAGCCTCGGGGTGTGACAAATGTGGAGAAAGAGAAGAGTTGAGCTTCAAAGTGAGGTAACACCCTACGGTTATAATGTGAATTGCTTCAAAGTGTCAATAAGACAAATGAATAAAAGATAAAAGAAGATATTAGTTCTACCAAATGAGAAACAAATGGATATTTAAATGAATAGTTATTGGGAAAGCTTAGGATGTGAAAGGGAAGAATAAGGTAAAGTTGATGTCCAAAAATATAAGTGGTGCACTTGACACAAATGATAGCGTTAGGGAGGTTTAGTCACTTGAGCCAAATAAAATCATCACCTTAACCCTAGCCTACATCGTTGCCTGGAAGTCCTTAGTAATTTCGATCTTGGTGACTCTACATTAGTGGCGAATTATATGAAAGCAAGCCTATGGTTCAATGTGTGTACTTGAAATTATTTGAGAGAGTGAGATTCTTTGTGTTCTCTTATAATCCCTATATTGTGTATTGCATGATTGTAAGTGAGATACTCTCTTGTGATGAGTGGCATTGCATCCTTAAAGTGAATAATGAAGTCTTGTTCAATTGAGAAGAATGAATGGGACAAGTTATGTGGAGAATCTTGAGGCAAACCTTGAAGGTCTATGCCAATGACTTGACAAGCTTAATGATCTTGTTTGAATGACAACTCCCCTAATTTTGAATGAAAATTAAAGTCTTTTGATAAGTGTTTTGATATATGTATTTGCCTTGAGATTATGGTGATACAAAATGAGATGAGTGCTTTTATTTTGAGTCCTTTATTTATTATTTTCTTGAGTCTTTGAGTCGGTATAGTCCTTTGTGCAGCCCTTGTATCTTAAAAAGTTTGTTTCATTCCTTTGCCTTATGAGTGCCTTGCTTCTGGACAAACAATAGTTCAAGTTTAGGGGTTTGATAAGTTGGTAATCTACTAACTTATTTAGCTTTTATTCATGAATTATTGTCTTGATTTGATATAATTTAGAAGGATTATACATCTTTATTATCTTATATGCAGGTACTCTTGATCAATGAAGAAAGAAGAGGATTTGAATTTAAATGAGGTAAAAGTGAAAACCAAGTCAAAATAAGATCGGAAGAATAAATATATGTCTGTGATATGAAAGTTACATGCATACCATATGAAGACAGCTGTATTTCGTGGATGCTAGCACACAAGAAGACTAGAAGCACTGCCTAACTGTAACACCTCAGAAATTCTAAGACAAATCTGAACCGTTCTTCATGTGTTGTTTGACTCGAACTAGATAAATTTTCTATGTATCTAAGTATTAAGACCTATTATTAAGTTTTGAAGGTGTATTAGATATGAATAAGGGTCATAAAGAACCTCTAGCTCAAAGTTGAGTTGAAAGCTTCCTTACTGATTGAGTTTTAGTGTAAGATTTTTCAAGGATCAAATTCAAACGATCATAACTCCTTGAATATAAAGAGTTAGGTGTGCTAGTATCTACCAATTAAAGGTCTTTGAATCTTCTTTCCAACGCCACCAACCGCGCATCAATTCGAATCTGGAGCAAAAGGTTATCAGTGTTTTACTAAAGAGTGTCTGTCTGTCAAAATGACAGACAACAACCACGAGAAGGTTCCACGGGTCGTGGAAGTTTCCACGGGTCGTGAAACCAACTCGTGAAAATCAGTTTTTTACCTGAAAACCACGAGAAGGTTCCACGGGTCATGGAAGTTTCCACGGGTCATGAAACCAACTCGTGAAAATCAGTCCAGAGGCCAGAAACTTCACCGAAGAACCACAAAGCCTTTTCACGAACCGTGATCCATTCCACATGCCATGATTTGTGTCCGTGGAAGCCTATGATGAAATTTTTTGAAGTTTTTAATTCTTTTGCCAGGGGTATTTTTGTAATTTCCCACTCTTTTAACTCCTAAGTTATGTCATTTTGGGCAAATTAGAAGGGATTTTATTCCCACTTAGCCTAAGTTCTCTTCCATCCTCTCAATCTAGTTCCAAGAGAAGAAAAAGGTCTCCATTCTCCAAGCTTCAAGCTTCAAGCTAAGGATTCCATCTTCAAGTCTCGATCCTCAAGTCCCAAGTTAGGAAAGCTCAATTCAGGTATGTGGGTATTCAACATGGGTTCTCTTCACCCTTGTGCCCAAAACCCGAACTTTCTAAATTGATTTTATGAATTTCCAAATTATGGTTCTTACCCAATTCTCATGGGTTTCTTTACAAGTTGTTTCCTCATTATTCTTCTATGGATTTTGACTCTAAATTGCATGATTTTACATGGATTTTTATAAGTGGTTTTCTATTCATGATTTTAAGGCTAATCCTTATCCAATTTATGAAACTTGGGTTCTTACCCAAATTGCCGAAAACTTATGGGTTCAGTTTTAAAGTATAATTTCATGGTTTCTTATTATGTATCTATGATTTAATTGAAGTTCCTTAGTTGATTTCAAAATCCCATATGTTGATGATGAATTTTAGCATGATTCCTTTAAATTGCATGTCTTCAAGCAAAATTGGTATGTTTAGACAACATGACCACTATTTTTATTAAATTGTATGCCTAATTCTTTAAGCTATGATATTAGAAGGAAATTATATTGTGAACAATGGTTTTGCAAAGCTTTAAGACTCATGACTTGTGAATTGCATGACATCAGATATGTTCTTATGCTTCTCCGACAGTTTTGGACATTAGATATGTCCCTATGTTTTATGAAAGGTTTGACATCTAGATATGTCTACCTAAGTTATGAACAGTTTTGACATCAGATATGTCACAAGTATTATGAGCTATATGTATATGTTTTGGGTGTAGTATTTAGCACCGAGTTGGATAGGGTGATAGTACTCTTAGTCCCAGAACTACGTGCCCTCGTAGGTTTTAAGTCCCCTCAGTTAGGCATCAGATTTAGTGATCACACCACAATCATGCCTTTATACCCTGGCAAGGTATATTGGGTCCTCTCAATTGGGCGGATACATCGGATTTCATGTAGCTCACATGGTCTATGTCGATTAAGAGAACCTCCCACAGAAGCTAGTTTTCATGGTCTGTAATGTATTGACTCTTTGCTTTTAGATTTCTGACTTACTACTTATGACTTATGATTTGATTATGTTTTCAGCTTATGATATTGCATTGAGTCATTACATTACAGATTTTACTACTATCATATGATTTCAGCTTCAAGGATATTTTAAGCATGTTTTATCACAAATGATGCATGATCTCAGTTTTAAGCATGCTCCAAGTATATTTTATCATATCACATGCATATCTCATATACTTGGTATATCCTATAGTACTGACGCATATTTGCGCTGCATCCTCTTGATGATGTAGACTCAGGTTTCCTCCCTCATGCATGTGGCTAGAGATCGCAGGCTATTCTAGTCAGTGTTGGTGAGTCCTTATTATTCGAGGGCTAGTTATGATCTTAGTATTCTATATTTCTGTTTATTTTCGTACTTTGAGTTAGCTAGGGTCTTGTCCTAGCAACTCCTTATGTCATGTAGAGGCTTTTCAGACATAGACAGTATTTGAGTCTCCCTTTTAGACTACGTTTCTTATTGACTTCATCATTTATGGATTGTATTGCCTAGCTTTCTATTTATGCTTCCACTATATTTCCTCGTGTATGACTATATTATGCTATGACCAAGGGTTAACTTGGGGCACTTATGGTCCCGAGTCCCGTGTTACGTCTAGGGGGTAGCCTCGGGGTGTGACACTAACACCACTGGCACCTGCGCGCCGCAAATCACCAAGGGCGATCTATGGTGCCTGCACAAATGGGATCACATGCTGCAGGCAACTCACTGCCTTAAAGACTTGGCAACTACACATTGCAAGTCACCATGGGCGATCGCAGGTTCCTTCTTAGATGACATTGCAAGTGTCTCAAAGGGCAAAACAATCCAGATTTAGTGTAACATAATTGGAAAGCTTCCCAAACCCTTTTTGGGGTCTGTGTAAGAAATATACATCAGGTTTTTAATTCTCAATTGAGAATTGAATAGAGTACACCTTAGAGTACAAGTTTTCTTCTTCCTTGTAGTGAAAAACACCATTGTTGATACTTGAGCTTGGAATTTAAAGCTAGTTATTGAAGAATCAATGAAAATTATTGAAAAATCATTTGGTATATTCTCTTGTTCCTTCATTATGAGTAGCTAAATTCAATTCTAGGAGTGTGTGTATGATGAGTGTTTGAATTTAGGAATGAGTGTTAATTATTTGAGTTTGTTATTGATTATTATGTGTGGGTCTATTGAAACTTTTATATTTTCATTATAAAATTAATAGTGGTAAACATTAATTTAGCTTACTAATTGTGTGCTTGCTTAAAGAAGAAGTTCATTAACTGGGTAAGGATTCAATAGTGGGGATTTGAGATTTTCACCATAAATTGAGGCTAGAATTAGGTGGATTTAGAAAATTTTCACCTAAGAGTTGAGGCTAAATATAGCCTAACTCACTTAAGCTAATTGGTTGATTTATTGCTCAACTATGGGGTTCAAAAGAGCCCATATTATTTGCTTAGTGGGTTAAAAACCTACTTAGTATAATTTTAACCAAGACTATCCGCACTCATAATTGAGAATTTTCTTGAATAATCAACCTCTACCCCTAGCTTCTCATCTTGATAAAAACAATCATGTCTGCGTTGTTATTTTGTTACAATTTAAATTCTTATTTCCAAACCATTTTCTCCACTTTTATTTAGTTGTTTGGACACTTTGTTTGCTCTCGTAAATCAACTTGATAATTAGTGGTGAATCTTTGTACCAATTTCCATAGATTTGACTCTGATCTCGTGTTGGGTTTCTTATTATTTTGCTCGACGACCCTTTTTACCTTCTTCAGGAGAGTTGTTTTGGACGTCACTAAGCCATTAAAGTAATATATTGACTATGGAAGATAAAATAAAAATGATAATAGTACAATGAGTAATAAAGATATTAATAGTTTTCAATTACAGCTAGTAAATAACAAAGAATATATTATAACTTATTTTTAAGATATCAAAATATTTATTTTTCCAAAAATCCCCTACATATATCATAAATAATATTAAGGAATATAGAAGTTTTGTTGGGTTTTCAGTTTTCACATTTGAGTACAATGCGTCGAATCAGGTGTCTCGTAGACTATAAACTAGACCTAGATAAAATTAAATTAAACTTACAGAACAATTGATGAAGTTTAGAACTTCTATGAACCAAGAATTACTTTTTAAGTCCAGCGTCTTATTCTATCACATTATACTTGCACAATCTTTGTCGTTATCACAGTTTTGCGCTAAGAGGTCATGCGTGTGTCCTGGTATTCATGAGTGCTCTAGAAATTTATCACAATTTTATAGGAGCGACACCACTTAACACTCATATAGGTCCAATCATCAAGTGTATTCTGCAGAACAATACACCACCTATAAAAGATATGATTTGGATTAAGAGTATAACTCAACTCTCACTTTGCCTTGCAGTATTACGCTACATTCACACATTATAGAAGGAACAAAAATTTAATAGTGCATTTTTGATCAACTAATGACTTGTTATTACTCATATGAACCCAATTCATGGGATCTCCAATCACATAGGTTGGGTTACCATCATGTTGATCTTCTCAATTTGACTAAAGTCTCAGTCCCTTTGATATTTTTTTTAGACTGTGAATTAATCATATTCACCTCTAACTACACATAATTTATTTACGTAAATAATTTTATCTCACAATAACTAATTTATCATATTATATCTCAAATAAATGTGTCTCATTTTTTTTATTAAAAAATTTATTTTTCCACTACGCATATGGCAACAACAGTTTATAGACACAAAACTAATGTTGGTTTTACCAACTCCAAACAATAAATTTTGTTTAGATAATTTTTATGTTATGGAAATCCTCCAAGGTTAAACACGTAATCAATAGTGGATATTTGAAATTCACTTTACATCATTATACCCCTTTAGTACAATAAAAAATTACTTTATTTAGTATCAAAACTGTGATACCTCTTTACATCATCATTTACTCTTTTTCAATATAATACTTTAAACAACAACATCATTTTCAGCAAGAACAAGATAATATTATCACTCTTCTAAAGATAAATATTCTTCAACAAACACAATAAATTTTTTTCACCATAATATTGCAATCAATCACATCACTATAATTTATCATGAATCTGTATATGCAATATTTATTAACATACAATCAATAATTTTAGACCCAATTATTCCTTTATAGGATCATGTAGCACAATCTTATAAAATACCCCTACACTTTTAAATATTTCAGAATAGGGATAATCTTTTCACAATTAATAAGAAATCCTTTCAATCTTTTAAGTAATAAATAAATTTATACATTAAAAACATATCAAAAACTTCATCTTTATTTCTCGACAAATAAATATTTATCTTATCTAGTAAAATTGTCTATTAATGTGACACAAAAATATTTTTCACCTCTAGTTATTATTTATTCAAGTCTAAATTTTTTTATTAAGAATTAATTCTAACAATCCAAATACTCTAATAACACAAATGAGTAATTTCTTAGCAGGCTTAGTTTCAACACAAATCTCATACTTAAAGAATACTTGAGAAATTTATATAAATAATGTCTTGTGAACTCTTAAAATAAGCTAAAGTAAAACATACATGTGATGACCCTTTCGGTCATCTTTGCGTTTTTATATTTATTGAACTGTTAGAACCTTCCTGTAGTGGCTCCAAGTCATTTATAGCTTGCTGGGATCAGTAGTTTGGTGCCCTGGTCATTCGTTTGGTCGTTTTAGCCGTTTGCCTGTTTTAGAGCTTTAAACTTAGAATATCGTTGACTTTAGTCAACATTCTTAGCTAACATGCTCGGAATTGAATTATGGCAGTTCCGTTAGCTCCGGAGTGATGCGTTTAGTCTAGTTAGACCTTTAGTTGAGGCCTGAGAACTTCTAGTGTGGGTTTTGTATGACTTTCTCAGTTTTCAGGCCATTTAGAGTTGAAAGTATAACTTCGAGTGACTTTCAATGATCGGAGTGTCAGATTCAGAATCCGACGATTTCATCAGCTCCAAAATATTGAGTTTGTGCTAGGAATATGGTTGGTTCGGGTTTCGGGTGAGTCGGACTCATTTCGAGCCTTTGAGTTCCTTTTTGTTAGTGTTGACTTGGGTCAACATTTCTCCAAAACAACCTCTTATGTAAGTTTTGTCGATTCTGTTGAGTTTGGAACATTATTTTCACTCTATTAGCACTATTGGTTTTTGAATATCAGTTTCTGATTGTGCCCGGAATGCCCCGTCGAGTTTTCTAAATAGTGCAGAAAATCAACTGCGGACAACAACTATTTATTGTTGTCATTTCGTTTTTTCCAGCCCTTCTCCTCACTTTTCTCACTCTAAAGCTCAAAATTCTCTCCACCATTTTGCTCCAATTCAGTTCTAAATCTTGAGAAATTATTTGTTCGCCGAGTATCCGTAGTTCTTCGCCTCTTGGTAAGTCATCTTTCCCAACTTGCCTTCTTTGATTTTTCTCTTAATTCCTCCATTGATGCTCATCCAAAGCGTAGATTTTGTGATAGATTCTTCCCCCTAAGCTTGTTCATGTTCGTGGGTGTGAAGTTTTATCCTTGTTGGGCTGATTTTCCATCATTTTGGTAAGTAATTCTTGCCCAATTTCTGTTTTTATTTTTGAAATTTCCATTCTTTAATCCCCAACTTGGGCGGGATGTTTTGGTGCCCTTACCTTGTCCAATTGTGCTCAAATTTGGAGCATGCCTTCTTGGAATCATTGGGGTCATCGTGGTTCTTTTGTTTTTGATTTTGGGTTGTGGGCCCCACGGGCCTACTTTTGACCCGGATATCGACCCGGCTACATTTGTAGCAATATGGGTATCGTTAGACTCATCTTAATATTTTATTAATGAATTTGATAGTTTGATTCTTGTTTGGAGCTTCTACAAAGCATCTCAGCCTCAGATATCATCGTTCCCGCAGCTTGTCGTTGGACGACAGGTAGGTTACGGCTTAAGTTCCTAGACTTCACATATATCGGATAAAATTGTACTAGTTGGCATCCTTGGGTTGGGTTATTAGGTTGGTACCACAGACCTTGACCATTTTTCTATGATTCGTCCTATTTCTTTCCTCTGTTGTGTGTAGTATTCCTATTAGTTGATATATTTACTACTCTTGTGAGCCTGTGAGGTCTTGTTGACTCTGGAACATAGAAGGTGAGATTATTGGGAATGTCCGCGAGTCCCGGACATAGAAATATCCTTCTAGGATGGTTATGCTTGTTGAGTAGCTTCGGAGCCTGTGTAGGGCCATTAGGTTGATTGTGAGCTATCGAGAAGCTATTTGAGTTGATCATATCATTTCCATGCATATAAAGTGGTTTTTCCACGTCTTATTACTGTTTTTGGCTTCGGGCCTTTGAAAACTGATTTTCTAAACCTTGCATGGCCCCGGGAGCCCATTTTTGATGAAATTGGATTTAGAAATGATTTGACTTGATACGTGGATCTTCTTGGGTAGAAGAAGGTTAAAGATATGGTTTTATCATGATTTACTACTATTGCTAGACTCGACCGGGTCGGAGTGCTAACTGAGTTTCCTTACTGATTGAAATGATATCAGGCTCGGCCGTCGAGCATCTGAGATATTTTTACAACTGTTTTAGACCCGATTGTGCCCGAGCACCCTTGGAAGGGTTTTAGAGACATCTTTTTTAGTGTTTTAGTCCTAGACAGGGTCTAGGCATGCATATTTGAGACTTAGCCACTAACTTGAACCCGAACTCTATTCCGGAGGACACGTTTTGATTCTGAGTTTTAGTATGGGGTCCAGGACCTCCATAGACCTTGCCGTTTTGGGCCTGAGGCTTTGGGTTGCATGTGCTGGGGGGAAGAGTATACGGTGGAGTAGAGGTAAACGGGTTGTGTCCTTCCATGGAACCTGCCTGTTGGGACCGATTAGCACCGAATGAGGTACATACAGAGGTTCTATTTCACCCCAAGGTTTTCATGTATCATATCATCTATTGTTTGAGGTATCACCCTTGTTTGCTGTTTGTTGATTGTACGCTTCGATAGTATAGGATTCCGGAGGGTTTGTTTTCAATTGATTGCATTCCTTGATTGTATGGGCGGCCGAGGGACTGCAGGTAGACTCTTGTTACTTTGTTACAATATTGTTCCCTGTTACGGTTGAGTATGAACATTATTACTATGAGGTGGAATGACTTGATTGGGTATTAATTCCTGTATGTCGAGCATGTCTACCTTTGTTCTTCTCTCCCTTTTTCCTTATACTTGAGGGTACCGGTATACCGCCCATTTCTAGAACTTATTCTTATATATTCTATTTTTGCAACGATCCCAGCTGCGTTGTCCTTACTTTCACTTGTGCCTGTTGTGTGCATATATTCTATATGCTAGCCTTATATGTTATTTGTGCTGTCGTCCCTCTAGGCTAGGTCCTGCGTGCTTATCGTTGAATTCTGTGACTATTTTGTCCTACTCTGCCTGCTATTGCTCTATTACTTTATATGTGCCCAATCGGTCTATGATACCTACTGGGTACCTTATGCTTCACATTTGGTGCTCACCCTACCCTATGCATCTTCTGGTGCAGATCCTAGCATGGGCCATTGCCATTAGCGCGTCGGAGACTCATGCGGGCTACAGGTTTTGGATCATCCAGGCTTAGGGTGAGCTCTTGGCGTTTAGATCTTGATTCAGTTATCCTTGGAGTATTTTGTACTCTTATATTTTTGGAGACATTGTGTATATATGACTTTTTGACCTTTGTACTCCTGATGTAGTTTGACTTTTATTCGCTTGATACCAGGTTTTGGGTTGGTTTAGTTTTCGCTTTCATCTATGTTATCCTTGTTATCTAATTTCTTTATCTTGTTCCCCTGCTTTCGCTATTTTACCTGCTCTTCCGTTTAAACTGTTAGAAGATAGCCCATTACTAACCGTTCCGGGCTACGAGGATTGGTTCACCTACTTGGGGGTTGTAGGTGCCATCATGATCGAGAAATAGGGTCGTAACAACTTAGTATCAGAGCTCTAGGTTCACCAGTGTCATCGGTATAGGAGCCAATATCTAGTAGAAACCTGCGGATCGAGGCAGAGACGCTAGTGCTCAATCTTTGGGAGGCTATAGTGACATCTTAGGAAACTGGACTTTTCTGGTCTCTCTCTCATGCATAGTATCCTTGAAAGTTTCTAGAAATATCACTTATTCTGGTTTACTCTTCCACAGATGGTTCATACGAGATCTTCAGCTTCTGGCGGAGGAGAGCCTCTTTCCCCTGACACCTCCGACTCCAGCTAGGGTACGGGGTGGTCGCCAGGGTAGCGGTAGGAATCGAGGGCACCCCAGAGCAGCGACACCTACTAGAGCTGCTAGAATGGATATAGAGCCTGAGTATGACTACAAGCCAGAGATAGCTCCAGAGCAACAGTATGTGGGCTCGAGGATATCCCAGGCACCACCAGCTCCAGTACCAGTTTCGGCATCAGTTTCTGTGCCAGCTTCAGCCCCAGCTCAGTCTTCAAATATTCGAGGTTTGTTACTTTAGCTATTAGGTATGATTGGGGAGCGTCCTTCTGAGACAGCCCAGACATATGCTCAGGGGGCAGCCCTGGGTGTTCAGAGTTCAGGAGCGCAGCCTGCTACTGCTGCTCCCCGTGCTGAGGTTGTTCCAGTTCTATCGGTTTCCCAGCCTCTTGCTCCTCGCCCTACTATGACAAAGACGGAGTAGAAGGCCTTGGGTAGGTTTCTGAGATAGGCACCGTCGAGATTCGCTGATACATCAAGTCAGGACCCACATGACTTAATCACTACCTGCGAGGAGATGTTTCACTATTTGGGCTTATTGGAGACTCACGGGGTCGGCTATACTTCATATCAGTTGGGGGGTCCAGCGAAGTTATGGTGGAGGGCACATGTTGCTTGCTGGACTTCTACATCACCTCCCTTAATCTGGTCTAAGTTTTATGAGGCCTTTATGGCCAATTTCTTTCCACAGAGCGACCGAGAGCATCGGAGGGAGGAGTACACTCGACTTTCTCAGGATATCATGACCGTCTCAGAGTATGAGACCTGGTTCCATCATCTTGCTCCATTTGGATCCATGATTATGCCTACTGAGGCCAACAGAGTCTGTAGATTTATTTGGGGGCTACGAAGAGAGTTCAAAGAGCCTGCAGAGATACTAGTTGCTAGCGATCGGTCATTCCAAGCCATTGCAGACTATTCCCGCACAGTTGAGGATTTGCGTCGTCATGACACCGGGGAAAGAGATAAGAGGCCTCGACTTCAGGGTGGTTACAGTGGTTCTAGGCATAGTGGTAGAGGTTCAATCCAGTGGGGCCGAGGTTATCAGCCACAGCAGCATCAGGGTCAGTCTAGCTGACCGGTACAGGTGTCACTTTAGGCTTTTGGTTCTCAGTTAGAGAAGGGTCAGGGTAGTCAGCGAGGTCACAGTGGTTAGCCATCGAGAGGTACAGATTCTTGGGTATCAGGCTGTGGTGGCCATTCAGGTTCTGCTGGTTCATCTCGACCGAGTAGGTCATCAGGGGCTTGCTATACTTGTGGTATGGTTGGTCACTTTGCTAGAGATTTCCCCTAGTAGGGTATAGTTCAGCCAGCTGAACCGCTATAAGCAGTTCAACTTCCGGCTAGAGGGGGTGGTGGTCATTCTAGGGGTGGTGCCCCATGTGGAAAAGAAGGTGGTAGGGATGGTGGTCGGGCAGGTGGAGGTCGTCGTCAGTTCTATGCGGTCCCTGGGAGACCGGAGGTAGAGGCCTCAGATATTATGATCACAGGTACGATTTTTATATGCCGTCAGCCAACTTATGCTTTGTTTGATCCTGGATCCACTTGTTCATATATATATGCCTACTTTTTTCCTTGTTTGGGGTTGGCTAGTGAGCCCTTGTCTGTTCCTGTTTCTGTTTTAACTCCAGTAGGAGATTCTTTAGTAGTGGATCAGATTGTGAGATCCTATGTGATATCTGTTGGTGATTTGGACACTTGGGCTGACTTGATGATACTTGATATGTTGGATTTTGATGTGATACTGGGCATGGAATAGTTATCCCCTCACCGTGCAGTTTTGGATTGCTATGTTGAGGCCGTTACGATAGCCGTGCCTAGTATATCCCCGGTTGTGTGGCAGGGTTCTTTTAGCCATGCACCATCTGGGATCATTTCTTGTCTTCGAGCTAGCAAGATGATATCCCGTGGGTATTTAGCTTATCTAGCATATGTCCGAGATACTAGTGCTGACCCTACGTCTCCTAAGTCTGCTCATGTGGTTAGAGACTTCCTAGATGTGTTTCCTACTGACCTGCCAAGCCTTCCACCTGAGAGGGATATTGATTTCACCATTGAGTTAGAGCCAGGCACCAGGCCCATTTCTATTCCTCCCTACCGTATGGCTCCTGGTGAGTTGAGAGAGCTTAAGGAGCAGCTCCAGGATTTGTTAGCTAAGGGATTTATTAGACCGAGTGTGTCTCCTATTCTCTTTGTGAAGAAGAAGGATGGGTCGATGCGGATGTGTATTGATTATCGACATCTGAATAAGGTGACTGTGAAGAATAGGTATCCAATGCCCAGGATTGATGACTTATTTGATCAGCTTCAGGGTTTCGCTAGGTTTTCTAAGATTGATTTGAGGTCCGGCTACCATCAGTTGAGCACTAGGACGGAGGACATCCCTAACACATCATTTAGGACAAGTTACGACTACTATGAGTTCCTGGTTATGTCTTTTGGGTTGACTAATGCCCCCTCAGCCTTCATGGACTTGATGTACAGGGTTCTTAGCCCGTACTTGGATATGTTCGTGATAGTCTTCATTAATGACATCCTGGTATACTCGAGGAGTATAGATGAGCATAAGCAGCACTTGAGGACTGTACTTTAGACTTTGAGAGATCATCGACTTTACGCCAAGTTCTCAAAGTGTGAGTTTTGGTTAGAGTCAGTTGCATTCCTAGGGTACATGGTGTCTAAGGATGGGATTAGAGTTGATCCGGGTAAGATTTCGACAGTTCGTGATTGGCCTAGACCTACTTCTCCTATCGAGGTTCAAAACTTTATTGGGTTAGATGGGTATTATAGATGGTTCATTGAGGGAAGTTCTTCTATAGAATCACCTTTGACTATGCTGACTAGGAAGGATGTTCCATTTTAATGGTCTGATCAGTGCGAGGATAACTTTCAGAGGCTTATGGCCTTATCGACTTCAACTCCAGTTTTGGCTTTGCCGGTTGAGGGTTATAGTTTCTACGTGTATTGTGATATTCAGGGGTCGGTCTTGGTTGTGTGTTGATGCAGTAGGGTCGGGTAATAACATATGCATCGAGACAGCTGAAGGTTCACGAGCACAACTACCCCACTCACGACTTGGAGTTGGCGGTGGTAGTCTTCTCGCTCAAGATCTGGAGGCACTATCATTATGGAGTTCATTGTGAGATATTCACCGACCATCATAGTCTTCAGTACATCACTGACTCGAGACAGAGGAGATGGATTAAGTTGTTGAAGGACTATGATTTCACTATTTTATACCATCCGGGCAAGGCAAACGTGGTAGCGGATGCCTTGAGTTGGAAGGCAGTGAATATGGGAAGCCTAGCTTCACTTTCAGTTTCTGAGTGATCGTTGGCCTTGGATATCCAGTCCTTGGCTAACCGACTGGTTAGGCTTGACTTATAGGATCCCCAAAGAGTTCTTGCTAGTGTAGAGGTTCATTCCACTCTAGTTGATCAGATTCGAAGCTGACAGTTTGAGGATCAGGGTTTGTGTGATTTTCGTGATTAGGTAGTTCGGGGTGAGGCCAGCCGGGATACTTTGGGTTCTGATGGTATTCTGAGATTCGATGGTCAACTTTATGTTTCGAGGGTTGGTGACTTGATTCAGTTGATACTTCACGAGGCCCATTGTTTCAGATATTCCATTTATCTGGGTGCCGCGGAGATGTATAGAGATTTGAGGCATATTTACTGGTGGAGTGGTATGAAGCGGGACGTGGTAGAGTTTGTATCTCAGTGCTTGAACTGTCAACAGGTTAAGTTCGAGCACATGAGACCGGGTGGTTTAATACAATGAGTTCCCATTCCTGAGTGGAAGTAGGAGGGTATTACTATGGACTTTGTTGTTGGTTTGCCTCATACTTCTCATGGGTTTGAATCTATTTGGGTGATCGTTGATAGGTTGATTAAGTCAGCACACTTCTTTCCGGTTCAGACTTCTTACGGGGAAGAGAGGTTATCTCAGATTTACATTCGTGAGATTGTGCGATTGCATGGGGTCCTAGCTTCTATCATTTCAGACCATGACACTCAGTTCATATCTCAGTTCTGGAGAGCTATACAGAGGGATTTGGGTACAAAGGTTCAGCTTAGCACTGCTTTCCACCCTCAGACAGATGGCCAGTCTGAGAGGACTATTCAGGTCCTGGAGGACATGCTTCGGGCTTGTGTTCTTGACTTCGGAGGTTCATGGGATCAGTTTGTGCCATTGGCCGAGTTTGCGTATAATAATAGCTTTCACTCGAGCATTCGCATGGCACCTTTCGAGGCTTTGTATGGTAGGCATTGCAGATCTCCCATTGGTTAGTTTGATGGGTTAGATTCCATACCGCAGAGTACAGACTTGCTTAGAGATTCTTTGGACCGAGTCCATTTGATTCAGGACAGACTTAGAGCATCCCAGAGTAGGCAGAAGAGCTACACAGATCGTACACTTCGTGCCTTGGAGTTCAATGTTCGTGATTGGTTTTCCTCCGAGTATCGCCCGTGAAGGGCGTGATGAGGTTTGGTCGGCGGGGCAAGCTTAGCCCCAGGTTTATTGGGCTTTTTCAAATTCTACAGCAGATTGGTAGTGTTTCCTACACATTAGCCTTGCCTCCTATGTTTTCAGCAGTTCACCCAGTCTTTCATGTCTTGATGTTGCACCGGTATGTGCCTGATGAGTCTCATTTGTTGCATTGGGATTTGGTTCAGTTGGATGAGAGTTTATCATTTGTTGAGGAGCCGATAGCTATTCTGGCTATAGATATCAGGAGTTTGAGATCTAGGGAGATTCCGGCTGTGAAAGTGTAGTGGAGGCATCTTCCAGTCGAGGAGGCTACCTGGGAGACCGAGAGTGAGTTGCGTGCTCAGTATTCATAGTTGTTCAAACCTTCAGGGACTTCCTTCTTCTTGACTTTCAAGGATGAAAGTCTTTTTAGTAGTGGATGTTGTGATGACCCTTCCGGTCATCTTTGCATTTTCGCATTTATTGCACTTTTAGAGTCTTCCTGTAGCGTCCCCAAGTCATTTATGGCTTGCTGGGACTGGTAGTTTGGTGCCCTGGTAGTTTGTTTGATCGTTTAACTATTCGCCTATTTTAGAGCTTTAAACTTAGAATATCGATGACTTTAGTCAACATTCTTAGCTAACGTGCTCGGAATTGAATTTTGGAAGTTCTGTTAGCTCCGGAGCGATGAGTTTATTCTAGTTGGACCTTTAGTTGAGGCCTGAGAACTTCTGATGTGGGTTTTTTGAGGTTTTCTCAGTTTTCAGGCCATTTGGAGTTGAAAGTGTAACTTCGGGTGACTTTCGATGATCGAAGTGTCGGATTCGAAATCCCACGATTTCATCAGCTCCGGAATGTTGAGTTTCGGGTTCCGGGTGAGTCGGACTCATTTTGAGCCTTTGAGTTCCTTTTTGTTAGTGTTGAATTTGGTCAACATTTCTCCGAAACAACCTCGTATGGAAGTTTCGTCGATTTCTTTGAGTCTGGAATGTCGTTTTCACTCTATTAGCACTATTGATTTTTGAATATCGGTTTCCAGTTGTTCCTCGAATGCCCCATCGAGTTTTCTAAAAAGTGCAGAAAATCAGCTGCGGACAACAGCTATTTATTGCTGTCATTTCATTTTTTCCAGCCCTTCTCCTCACTTTTCTCACTCTAAAACTCAAAATTCTCTCCACTATTTTTCTCCAATTCAGTTCTAAACTTTGGAGAATTATTTGTTCGTCGATTATCCGTACTTCTTCGCCTCTTGGTAAGTCATCTTCCCCAACTTGCCTTCTTTGGTTTTCCTATTAATTCCTCCATTGATACTCATCCAAATCTTGGATTTTGTGATAAATTCTGCCCTCTAATCTTGTGCATGTTCATGGGTGTGAAGTTTTATCTGTCTTGGGATAATTTTCCATCGTTTTGGTAAGTAATTCTTGCCCAATTTCTGTTTTTTATATTCGAAATTTCCATTCTTTAATCCCCAACTTGGGCGGGCTATTTTGGTGCCCTTCCCTTGTCCAATTGTGATCAAATTTGGAGAATGCCTTCTTAGCATTGTTAGGTTCATCGTGGTTCTTTTAATTTTTTGTTTTGAGTTGTGGGCCCAGCGGGCTCGGTTTTGACCCGGATATCGACCCGACTACAATTGTAGCAATATTTTATTCATGAATTTAATAGTTTGATTCTCGTTCGGAGTTTCTCGAAGCAGCTCAGCCTCGAACATCGTCGTTCCCACAGCTTTTCATTGGACGACAGGTAGGTTACGGCTTAACTCCCTAGACTTCGCATATATTGGGTAAAATTATAATAGTTGGCATCCTTGGGTTGGGTTATTAGGTTGGTACCAAAGACCTTGACCATTTTTCCATGATTTGTCCTATTTCTTTCCTCCTTTGTGTGTAGTATTCCTATTAGTTGATATATTTATTACCCTTGTGATCCCATGAGGTATTGTTAACTCTGGAACATAAAAGGTGGGATTATTAGGAATGTCTGCAAGTCTCTAACATAGAAATATCCTTCTAGGCTGGTTATGCTTGCTGAGTAGCTACGGAGCCTGTGCAGGGCCGTTAGGTTGATTGTGAGCTGCCGGGCAGCTATTTGGGTTGATCATATCATTTCCATGAATATAAAGAGGTTTTTCCACATTTTATTATGGTTTTTAGCTTCGAGCCTACAAAAACTGATTTTCTAAACCTTGCATAGCCCCGGGGGCTCATTTTCGATGAAATTGGATTTGGAAATGATTTGACTTGATACGTGGATCTTCTTGGGGTAAAATAAGGTTAAAGATATGGTTTTATCATGATTTACTACTATTGCTAGACTCGACCGGGTCGGAGTGCTAGCTGAGTTTCCTTACTAATTTGAAATGATATCAGGCTCGACCGGGTTGAGCATATGAGATGTTTTTACTACTGTTTTAGACCCGATTGTGCCTGGACACCCTTGGAAGGGTTTTTGAGACATATTTTTCACTATTTTAGTCCTAGATAGGGTCTAGGCAGGCATATTTGAGACTTAGCCACTTGCTTGAACCCGTACTCGATTCCGGAGGACACATTTTGATTTTGAGTTTTAGTATAGGGTCCGGGACCTTCATGGACCTTGTCGTGCCAGGGCTGAGGCTTTGGGATGCGTGTGTCATGGGGAAGGGTATACAGTGAGTAGAGGTATACAGGTTGTGTCCTTCCATGGAACCTGCCTGCTGGGCCCGATCGGCACCGAAAGAGGTACATACAGAGGTTTTATTTCACCCCGAGGTTTTCATGCATCATATCATCCATTGTTTGAGATACTACCCTTGTTTGCTATTTGTTGATTGTACGCTCCGGTAGTATGGGATGCCAGAGGGTTTGTTTTCACTTAATTGCATTCCTTGGTGGTATGGGTGGCCGAGGGACTGTAGGTAGACTCTTGTTACTTTATTCCGATATTGTTCCCTATTACGGTTGAGTATAAGCATGATTACTGTGAGGTGGTGAGTTCCCGGATTGAGTTTTGTATGACTTGATTGGGTATTAATTCTTGTATGTCGAGCATGTCTACTTTTATTCTTCTCTCCCTTTTTCCTTATACTTGAGCGTACCGGTATAACGCCCATTTCTAGAACTTATTCTTATATATATTGTTTTTGCAAAGATCTCATGTGCGTTGTCCTTATTTCACCTGTGCCTGTTGTGTGTATATATTCTATATGCTAGCCTTATATGTTGTTTCTGCTGTCTTCCCTCTGGGCTAGCTCCTGTGTGCTTATCATTGAATTTTGTGATTGTTTGTTCCTACTCTGCCTTCTATTGCTCTTTTACTTTATATATGCCTAGTCGGCCTATGATACCTACTGGGTACTTTATGCCTCACATTTGGTGCTCACCCTACCCTCTGCATCTTCTAGTGCAGATCCTAGCGTGGGCCATCGCTGTTAGCGCATCAGAGACTCATGTGGGGTGCAGTTTTTGGATCATCCAGGCTGAGGGTGAGCTCTTGGCGTTCAGAGCTTGACTTCAGTTGTCCTTGGTGCATTTTGTACTCTTATAGTTTCGAAGACATTGTGTATATATGACTTTTGGAACTTTGTACTCCTGATGTAGTTCGACTCTTATACGCTTGATACCAGACCTTGGGTTGGTTTAGTTTCCACTTTTCATATATGTTATCCTTGTTATCTAATTTCTTTATCTTGTTCCCTTGCTTCCGCTGTTTAACCTGCTCTTCCATTTAAATTGTTAGAAGGTAGTTCATTACTAACCTTTCCGGGCTACGAGAATTGGTTCACTTACTGGAGGGTTGTAGCTGTCATCATGACCGAGAAATTGGGTGATAGTACAAGTCTAACATATCAGAAATCATATATATCAATCAAGTAAATATAAGCACTAGCATTTTCATCTTTAAAAATATTAGCTACTGATTGCTTCCAATACTAATGGCGCGCAATAATTTTATTTTGTTAATATTTTATCAAAGACAAATGAATTTTTCACCCAACTTTTTTAAATAATCTCTCGTAACCAAATTGGTTCAGATTTTAGAAATATGTACCACCTCAAATAGTCTCAATATTTTTTATATGTGAGTTTATTAAGAAGAACTTTTTCATTCTAAGAACTTTAAGTAGTTCTAGAATCACCAATATAAATAAATCGTTCTTCTTTTTTTAATGTGGGTGTAGTACACAAAGTAATTTTAGTTAACACAAATATTTCCAACAATACCAAAGTCTAACACCCAATCTTTTACATATTAGATACAAGATTCGCTTGAGAAATGATCACAATAACTTATATTATTCCCTTAGTCAAATTTACTTTGTGGGATTATCAGTTCTCTGAATCTTTTATATATGATATAATTTACCACACAAAACAATTAATTTTGAATTTATAATCATATTTTTCTTTTTCATAAAAAGTAATAGAAATGCTATCACATGTCTACATACCTATTTTGTTATAATTTCTCGTAACCATGGCACACACAAGGTTAATAAAATAGACAAACCTATGTCAAATAGTGCCCGCCAGTGAGAGACGAATAATGAAACATCACTTATGATATGCTTTATGATCCATCATCTTAACATTTGAACCATCTACCTCCTTTTTCACCAAAATACTCCATTGCACTCAATGTAGAAACCTTCTCTAATGCCAATCTCTTCTCTGCCATCTCATTATTAAGACTAGTTTCTTTATTTGCACTTATGTATATATCCAAAAATATTTTTAACTTGTATGCCAAGTGCCACTGCTTGTGTCCGAAGATGTTGGCGGTATCATACTACTTTTCTCATGTTCTTGCTATGGTACTTTCCATAAGAATAAAAGAAAAAAATATCCTTAAGATTGTTGGAAAGCTTACGAAAAGTACCTTTTCTCCCAAAACCGATATAGAATTTTCATAGCTTGAGGCGTGCCTATTGACACTATCCTTAATTCACCCGATATAGGTATATCCCCCAAAATTTAACAAGCTCTTCTAGTGTACTAGGAGTACAAAAACCGACAAAGATTAATAAAACAAAAATCCAATACAAGATAATATAAAAATTAAGATTATATTTGATTACTCTCCACCACAGAAAAAGACTTATACTAGTATATATAGTTGATCTCTTAAATATTTGCAGGAAAAAAAATAAAGTGTCAAACCCAACTTTCCAATTTGACCATCATCATAATGATCCTTTATTAGCCTTAATGTTGAAAATGATTATGGCCATTAAAGTAATATAATGGACATTGAAGATAAAATAAAAATGATAATAGTACAATTAGTAATAAAGATATTAATGGTTTTCAATCATAGTTAGTAAATAACAAAGAATATGTTATAACTTATTTTTGAGATATCAAAATATTTATTTTTCCAACAGACCTTAGTCAAGATAATATATTAATCATGCTCTTGTTAGAGCTTATTATTTGGAGAAATCCTTTTCTACTAAATTGAGACATATAATCATCTCTTTTTTACTCTCTTCTTTCAATATTCTGCAATGAGTTTTGGATTAGTCTGCAACTTATCTTACTCTCTTATAATGAATTTTTTTGCTCTTTGTCTTTTATTGTGGAATGGGGTTTAGAATGAATCTGCTCCTCATCTCACTCAAAATTATGCTAGTTAATTGATTAGACCTTAAATAAAGTCTATCCTCAAAGTTGTGTGGCCTAAATACTTTAAAGATTAGGTCAAACCAATAAAGCGATAAGAAAATACATTCGAACCATTCAAAGAAATTAAATAAACTAGTGGCATAACTATTTAACAAAATATTTGAATTTATTTAATCATAAACGAAATTACAATTGTGCCAAAATATGCTAATTAACCAAATTTTATGTACTAAAATTAATTGCTTAATTACTTAAATTTTATTCCACATTCATAACCATTTTACACTATCATTAGATATTATACTCAAATTATTGGGTTGGTAACATTCATTCGCGGTTAGAGTCAAACTAAAATAAAATTAAGCTATGACCTGCTAATTCTTTTAAAATAATTAATTTTTTAAGATGAAATCAAACATCACAATCTTTCTGTTGTGTACCAGAAGTGCATTTCCCCTACCATTTTTAATTTAATAAAAAGTTCTAGTCAGTGAAATGAAAAATATTCTATTAACAAAACTTTGGACATAAATAAAAAGCACCACCCTCCTAATTATGTAACGAGCATGACTGAACACTTTGAATAATATATTTCTTAAGAGTTTGTATGAGTGGCCTAATGCAATATATCCTGAAGCAGAAAGATGTGATATAGGTAGAGTAACATAAATCTCGGACTATATCTACTAAATCTGTAATGACCCTCCAAGACATTTTTTATCTTTTTATGATTTTTTCACGTTGAGAGCTTTCCCGCAGCGGCTACAGGTCATTTATGACTTGCCAGGACTGATGGCTCAGTGCCTGGGCTATTGGTTAGGTTTTTATAGCCATTTCTCTGTTTTAGAACTTGAACTTAGAAAATCCTTGACTTTGGTCAACTTTCTTAGTAAACACACTCGAAATCAAATTTTGATCGTTTTGTCAGCTCTGGAATGGGGATTTTGATCTAATGGGACCCTTGATTGGAGTCTAGGAGCTTTTAGTTTGATTTTGTTTTGGATTATGTGTTTTCAGGCCAGTTAGACTTGTAGGGTTGACTTTATTTAATATTTGGAGAAGACGGTCTCGGATGAAAATTCTGTAAGCACTGTTAGCTCCAGAATGTTGACTTTAGGCTAGAGTAACCTTTGGTGTGGGTATCGAGGCTTCTGGACTTGTTTTTGGCCCTTGGGTTCTATTTTGGAAGAGTTGGCCTAAAGTTGGTTTTTGGGTGTGGGACTCACTTTTCATTAAATCGACCTCTGTTGAGATTTTTATCGATTCCATTGAGTCTGGAATATCATTTTTAGTTGAATAGCTAAGCTCATTTGTGTTCACGGGACGCCGAATGCATTTCCGGGGGTCCATCCATCAAAATTCTAAGCCTTGGCTAAAATTGAAGCAGCTGGTTGCTGGCATGGCGCCAAGACGGATGCCTGGATGCACTTGCACTGGCCTGTGCACGCCTGCATGCCTGCCTGGGCTACCAGGGTAGCGCACCTACCATGCCTAGGTTGTTGTGGCATGGCCGCTCCTGTGGCGCCTGGGTGCTGGCAGCTATAAAGCTAGCCACTCCTCTAATTTCTAGCTCTTTTCCAACACCTTTGAAACTCAATTTTTCTCCATTAAAATTAGCTCCAATTCTCCATCTTTCTCCTGGTTCATTCCCATGCTTGCTGGTGTTTATAATTCTAGTCCAGGGTCTTTTTGTGTACGTTAAAGTGGTAAGTTTCTGCCTCCAAAATCCTTAATTTTTCATTTTATTCTTTCTTGATCAAGAGGACTTTGGGGCTGTTTTGGGACCTAAAATGAGTTTCATTCGTGCTCAACTTTTTGGCATGGGTTCCTTAACCAGTGGCAAACATATTTGTGATTTTTGTTTTTCGTTTCATTGCGTGGTCCCCTAGGGTCATTTTTCAACCCAATTTCCGATCTGATTTTTCATATAGCAATATGGGTGTAATTCTTCTCGCTGTGACACTTAGGTTATGTTTGTGATAGCGTGACAACTTTCTGAGACTGTTCAGAAGGGAAAGGCATACGAGTGATAATTTGTATTTGTAGTTCGGCCCGAGGTAGATTATGGTTTACTTTTCTAGACTGAGTTTAGTTAGATTTTATATTATATATATTACTGGAATATTAAGTTGGACTTTAGGTAGAATTAGGCTTAAATCCTATGTTTTGCATTAAATTAGCCATTTCGGATCAAAGAATAAAATTATTACTGTTATACTTAGACTAGGAGCTCATAGTATTGTTGTGGTTAGCATAGAATCCTTAGCATGTTTTTAGGAGGTTTTAGAGGTAGAGTAGATGCCCTTGACTATTTTCACAGTTATTTTTCGTTCTCTTTTCTTTATTGCTGGTTGTGTATGTAACTATGGGCTCGAGGCCATAACTTGGATTTCGATAGAGTTTACAGGTCAGTTCTCTTGGTTGGAGGCTATTTTGCCCTGTTTTACTTGGTTGCGTGCTATATTCTCTGAATGTGGAAGTTACATGCTCATATTTCATTCTCATGTCTAGCGGTACATAAAAGAAAGGTTTTTTTTTTGAGGTTTTCAGTTTAAAATTTAGGATTTACTATGGTCACCATGATTTTTGGATTTAAAAGAATTATCTTGGGTTTTACTACTGATTTTTGGAAAAGAAGGGGGAAAATACTACTTTTTATGCTGGTCTAAGGGAAGTTTCTAGACCTTTTCTCCATTTACTTTTCTATTAATTAGTCCGATGATCGATTTTGGGTGCCCCGATGGGTCATTCCAAGTTTTACCTTCTATGCTTATGTTGATGAGTCCGATGTTAAATTTCGGGCGCTCAATGCATTATTCCAAGTTTTACTTTTATACATTTATGCATCATATCATCTCCCATCGCATTGCATTGGCTTGAGTGTACCTGGATTCTCGATTACCTGGTTTGATTTTGTTGTTAGATCCTTCTTGATGGTTCAGTTAGTCCTATTTTTTGTTTAATAACTAGTTTTAGGTGAATCCCTATATTTAGGTTATTTTCCTGTAACTTATATTATATATTATCTTTTTGCTCTTGATCGACCTATGATGCTTACTGGGTACCTATTATTTTGGTACTCATACTACACTGCATTTTTTGATGCTGCACCTAGTACGAGCCACCCGGTTGATCCTCCCATCATTCGAGGCCATCTTCTGTTTGGATCCTGGTGAGCTCCTGGCGTTTTGGAGGATTTTATTGCTTTCATTCTACATTTGTATCTATATTTTGTATTTTGGATAGACAAAGTCTGTTGTACAGCTACTCCGTACTTTAGACGCTCTTGTACCGGTGACACCAGGTTCGGGCTAGTTCTTATGTATATTTTGTTTTCTTGGTTACTTTAGGGCCATCTATGTATATTTAGTACTATTGGTATGTATCTACTCTATTGTCCCTATTTCTTTTATTTATCTTTTCCGCTTTCCGTATTTTAAGTGCCTTATTTATCTTTCGCATTGTTGGGTTGGCTTGCCTACCAGGGGGTTATGTAGGCGCCATCATGGCCCAGTTTTGGATCATGATAGAGTGGTATCAGAGCTCTAGGTTCACCAGTCTTTCCAGTATAAGAGCAAAGTGTCTAGTAGAGTCTCGTGGATCGGTATGATGACGTTCGTATCTCATCCGCGAGAGGCTATAGGACATTCCTAGGAAAGATTCCATTTTGGTTTGATTCTTTATCGTGCTTCCTTGACTTAATCAACTTCTAAGTATCTTTGTTTCACTCTTTCTCAGATGGTTCAGACGCGATCAACTACTAGTGAAGACGAGGCCCTTGCACCTATAGTTAGAGCTCTAGCTAGGAGACATGGTAGAGATTGACCTAGAGGTCGAGGTAGAGGTTGGGGTATGGTGCCAACTTGGGCCCAGGATAGACTACCATCACCAGAGCATGAGGTTGGGGTTGAGGAGGTATAATATAAGCTGGAGGGTGTGGGTCCAGCCTAACATTTGACAGGTTTCATGGCTACTCCAGTGCTACAGGATACCTTGGTTTAATTACTTCAGTTTCTTGAGGGTATGACTCTACTAGAAGCTTCATTAGGTACTCCGATTGGTTCTCAGGTTAGAGATGAGGCTCAGACTTTAGCCCAAGCAGCGGCTCAGGGTTTAGGATTACAGCCTGCTGCTGTATCTCCTAGATTGGAGGTATTGCCAATCCCTACAGTTGTTCCACCTATTCCAACCAGGTTCATTATGTCTTCTGAGGAGTAGAAGATGCTTGTTAGGTTTCCGACATTGGGTCCTTTGAGGTCTTCAGGTGCTTCTAGTGATGATGTGCATGAGTTTCTGACTAGCTGTCAGGTGAGATTGTATACTTTTAGGGTTAGTCAAGTCACACAGAGCAAATTACACCACATTTCAGCTGGATGGTACAGCAAGACAATGGTGGAGGTCATATGTAGCTTGCAGGCCAGCCAAGTCACCTCTGTTACTTGGGCCCAATTCTCTACAACTTTTTTGGAGAAGTATGTACGCATAGCATGAGAGAGCGGTTGATGGATCAATTCTCCTGTTTGGAGTAGGGCTCCATGTCTGTTTCTAAGTATAAGATTTTCTTCCATCAGTTGGCTAGGCACACCACTATGTTTCTGCCCACTGAGCATGAGAGAGTATGCCAATTTGTTTGAGGTTTGAATTTGCAGCTTCTTTTGGCTACAGAGGGTATGGTAGCATTAGGCCAGTCTATTCTGGAGGTAGTATATCATTCCCGCACTATTGAGGGCGTACTTCACGAGGCCTAAGGGGGCAGAGATTAGAGGCCACACCATCAGGGTATTTCAATGGTTCACAGGCCCGAGGTAGAGGCTACTTTGGTAGAGGTCAGCACCAGCAGTGGTTCCAGCCTAGCTGGCCTATTCAGGTAGGATTACAGATTGCTGAGGGTCAGAGTAGCCATAGTATTATTCCTTCTCCACTGCTCATTCAGGGTCCATAGGTTGTGGCAGCCATTGTGATTCAGCCGAGTCTTCACAACAAGGTACGTTTGGCCGAGGTTGTTATGAGTTTGGCGAGATAGGCCACTTTGCTAGAGAGTGACCATCAGTATTGCACTAGAGGTAATAAGATCAGATAGTTCAGGCCCCCATGGATCCAGCACCACCAGCCAGAGGCAATGCACAGGGTAGTAGGGGTAGTCCCCAGGGTGCTAGAGGTGGTCTTCAGTCTGGTAGATCAGGTGGTCATAGTGGTCGGGTCCACATGTATGCAGTTCTAGGAAGGTTAGAGGATTAGGCTTCAGATGCTGTCATTATAGTTACGATCTGCATTTGTTATCAGTATGCTTCTGCTTTGTTTGATCTGGGATCTACCTTCTCCTATGTATCTACTTATCACGCTAATCGTCTGTAGTCTATTTGTGAGTCATTTCCTATGCCTTTGAATGTATCTACCCTAGTAGTAGATTCTTTAGTAGTAGATCAGGTGTATCAGGCTTATGTGGTGACTATCCTAGGGTACGACACGTGGGTAGACTTGATTGTGCTAGATATGGTTGATTTCAACTTGATCTTAGGCATGGATTGGCTGTCTCCCTACCGTGCGGTCTTGAATTACTTTCCCAAGACCGTTACTTTATGGATGCTTGGTATCCCTCCTATAGTATGGAATAGTGCTTATAGCCACATACTGAGGGGAGTTATATCTTTCCTGAGAGCCCAATGGTAGGTTGGGAAGGGGTGCTTAGCTTATCTTGCCTATGTCCATGATACTAGTTCCACCACACCTTCTCTTGAGTCAGTTCCTGTGGTTTGTGAGTATTCAGATGTGTTTCCTTTTGAACTTCTGGGTCTTCTACCTGATCGTGACATTGACTTTGGTATTGATGTTGAGCCGGGCACTCGGCCTATTTTTATTCTGCCGTATCAGATAGCACCAGCTAAGTTGAGGGATCTTAAGGATCAGCTCCAGGATCTATTGAGTAGAGGGTTTATCAGGCCTAGTGTGTCTTCATAGGGTGCTCCGATTCTATTTTTGAAGAATAAAGACGGGTCCATACATATGTGTATCGACTATAGATAGCTGAATAAGGTGACAGGTAAGAACAAATATCTTATGCCACGTATTAATGATTTATTTGACCAGTTACAGGATGCAGCGATGTTCTCTAAGATAGACGTGAGGCTTGGTTATCACTAGTTGAGGATTAGGGCTGTGGACATCCCAAACACTGCATTCAGGACTCGATACGACCATTATGAGTTCTTAGTCATGTCTTTTTGGTTGACTAATGCCCCAACAACTTTTATGGAGTTGATGAACCATGTGTTCAGTGCCTACTTGGACTCATTTGCGATTATGTTCATCGATGACATTTTGATATATTCGAGGAGTAGAGAGGAGCATGATCAACATCTGAGAGTTGTACTTCAGACCTTGTGAGAGCATCAAGTTATATATCAAATTCACTAAGAGTGATTTTTGGCTTGAGTTTGTGGCATTCCTGGGCATGTGGTGTCCAAGGATGGGATTATGGTGGATCTGGTGAGGATTGTAGCAGTTCGTAATTGGGGTAGGACTACTTCTCCTACCGAGGTTCGCAATTTTATCGGGTTGGGAAGTTACTACAGGCGGTTCATGGAGGTGTTTTCTTTTATAGTATCTTCATTGACTAGATTAACTCAGAAGAATGTTCCCTTCCAGTGGTCAGATGAGTGTGAGGCGAGCTTTCTAAATCTCAAGGCCTTGTTGACTTCATCTCCAATTCTTACTCTTTCGGTTTAGAGTCAGGGGTTTATAGTGTATTATGATACTTCAAGTATTAGTTTAGGTTGTGTGTTGATGCAGCAGGACTGGGTTATATCTTATGCTTCCAGACAGTTGAAGGTTCAAGAGAGGAACTACCCCACATATGACTTGGAGTTAGAAGTGGTAGTCTTCACATTGAAGATTTGGAGGCACTATCTGTATGGCATGCATTGTGAGATCTTCACTGACCATCATAGTCTTCAGTACATTTTCAGTTAGAAGGATATGAATTTGATGCAACGTAGGTGGTTGGAGTTACTGAACGACTATGATACCTCGATGTTTTATCATCCAGAAAAGGCAAATGTGGTAGTAGATGCCTTGATCTAGAAGGCAGTGAGTATGTGTAGCTTGTTTTTTTTTCGCGACAGAGGAGCGACCTTTAGCTGGACATCCAGTCCTTGGATAACAGGCTGGTTAGACTTGATATTTTTGAGCTGGGCTGTATTCATGCTTGTGTTGAGATAGGTCTTCCTTGTTGCAGCAGATTTGGGCACAACAGTTTAATGATGCGAGGTTGAGGATCATTAATGACAAGGTGTTGAGCAGTGAGGCTAGGAAGACGACCGTATATTCAAAGGGTGTTTTTGAGGATTGAGGGTCGTATCTATGTTCCTAGAGTGGGTGACTTGGTTAGATTGATCTTGGAGGAGGCTAATTGTTCTAGATATTC
The DNA here is from genome assembly GCA_003996215.1 of Jaltomata sinuosa. NCBI lineage: Eukaryota > Viridiplantae > Streptophyta > Magnoliopsida > Solanales > Solanaceae > Jaltomata > Jaltomata sinuosa. The sequence continues at coordinate 353,703 of QJPP01000158.1, forward strand.
CATCCATCCAAGGGAAGCTAATATGTACGTGACTTGAGGAAACACTACTGGTGGTGTGGGATGAATAGGGATATTTCAGCATTCGTGTCCAGGTGCTTGAACTGTCAGCAGGTGAAATTTGAGCACCAGAGGCCAAGAGGTTTGTCTCAAAGGCTACCTATTCCAGACTGGAAATGGGAGTGGATAACTATGGACTTCATAATTGGTTTGCCATGTACTTTTTGGAGATTTGATGCTATTTGGGTCATTGTCGATAGGTTGACGAAGTCTGCTCACTTTTTGACAGTTCAGACTTCCTACAGTTTCGAGAGGTTGGCTCAGATCTACATTCGTGAGATTATCCATTTGCATGGTGTGTCAGTGTCTATTATTTTTGAACGTGGTACTTAGTTCACTTTGCATTTTTGGAGGTCTATTCAGAGAGAGTTGGGTACTAGAGTTGACCTTAGCACCGCTTTTCATCTGCAGACTGACGGTCATTCAAAGTCACTATTAAGGTTGTAGAGGAAATCCTACGAGCCTGTGTTATTAATTTCGGGGGTCGATTGGACCAGTTCTTAGCATTGGAAGAGTTTGTATATAATAATAGTTATCATTCCAACATTCAGATGGCTCCGTTTGAGGCTTTGTATAGTAAGCGGTGCAGATCTCTGGTGGGTAGGTTTGATGCTTTCGAGGTTAGGCCGTGGAGTACTGACTTGCTTAGTGATTCTATGGATAAGGTTTGGGTCATTCAGGAGAGACTTTGCACTGCCCAGAGTAGGTAAAAGAGTTATATTGATCAGAGATTTTGAGATTTAGTGTTCATGGTTGGTGATCGTGTATTCCTTTGAGTGTTGCCCATGAAGGGCGTGATGAGGTTCAGGAGAAAAGGTAAGCTCTATCCTAGGTTCATCGGGCCATTTGAGATCCTTCTTCATATCGGGGAGATTGCTTATGAGTTGGCCTTTCCTCCTGCTCTTTCCAGTGTTCATCCGGTGTTTCATGTCTCTATACTGCGTCAGTATATTCCAGATGAGTCTCACATGCTTCAGTGGGATTCAATTCAGTTAGATGAGTCTCTGGCCTTTGAGGAGGAGCCTGTTGCTATTTTAGATAGGAAGGTTAGAAAGTTGAGTCCAAGGAGATTCCATCAGTTAAGGTTTAGTGGCGGCATCATCCTTTCGAGGAGGCTAGTGGGAGATTGAGATCGATATGCGGATCCCCTATCCTTGCCTTTTCAAGTCTTCAGGTACTATCCTTTCTCTAACTTTTGAGAATGAAAGTCCTTTTAGTAGTGGATGTTGTAATGACCCTCCAGGTCATTTTCTACTTTTTTGTGCTTTTTCTATGTTTCAAGATTTCCCGCAGTTGCTACAGGTCATTTATAACTTTCCGAGACTGACGATTCGGTGCCCAGGTTGTTCATTAGGTCATTATGGCCATTTTCCTATTTTAGAACTTGAACTTAGGAAATCCTTGACTTTGGTCAACTTTCTTGGTAAATACACTTGGAATTGAATTTTGACAGTTTTGTCAGCTCCGAAATAGGGATATTGGTCTAGTGGGACCCTTGGTCGAGATCTAGGAGCTTTTGGTTTTGTTTTGTTTTAGATTCTATATTTTTAGGCATGTTAGGCTTGTAGGGTTGACTTTGGTCAACTTTCAGAGAAGACGGCCTCAGATGGAAATTCTGTCAGCTCTGTTAACTCTGGAATGTCGACTTTGGGCTAGAGGGATATTTGGTTCGAGTCCCAAGGCTTCTGGACTTGTTTTTGTCCCTTGGGTTCAATTTTGGAAGAGTTGGCCTAAAGATGGTTTTTGGGCGTGGGGCTCAGTTTTTGTTAAATCGACCTCCGTTGGGATATTTATCAATTCTATTGAGTCTGGAATGCCATTTTTAGTTGAATAGCTCAACTCATTTGTGTTCACAGGACCCCAGATGCATTTTCGGGGATCCATCCTTCAAAATTCTAAGCCTTGGCTGAAATTGCAGCAGCTTGTTGCTGGTATGGCCCTAAGGCAGATGCCTGGCAACACCTGCGCTGGCGTTTGCACGCCTGTATGCATGCCTGGGCTGGTAGGGCAGTGCATCTGTGGTGCCTGGGCCACTGTGGCCTGGCCGCTCTTGCGGTGCCTGGGCGCTGTGGCGTGTCGCGCCTACGCGTGCATGGGCACCCCTGCGCTTGGGCTCTGGCAGCTATATAGCTTGCCACTCCCTTAATTTCCAGCTCTTCTCCAACACCATTCAAACTTGATTTTTCTTCATTAAAATTAGCTCCAAGCCTCAATCTTTCTCCTGGTTCATTCCCAAGCTTGGTGGTGTTTATAATTCTAGTTCGGGGTCATTTCGTGTACGTTAAATTGGTAAGTTTCTGCCTCCAAATCCTTAATTCTCCATTATATTCTTTATTGATCAAGAAGACTTTGGGGTTATTTTGGGCCCCAAAATAAGTTCCGGTCGCACTCAACTTTTGGGCATGGGTTCCTTAACCCCTGGCGAACATATTTGTGATTTTTGTTTTCCATTTCATCGCGCTAGATCGAGGGTCATTTTTCAACCTAATTTCTAGATCGAGTTTCTATATAGCAATATGGATGTCATTCTTCTCGACTTGACACCTGGGTTATATTTGTGATTGCGTGGTAGCTTTGTGAGGATGTTAGAAAGGGGAAGGCACACGAATGACGGTTCGTGTTTGTAGTTCAGCCCCGAGGTAGGTTACTATTTACTTTTCTAGACTAAGTTTAGTTACATTTTATATTATATATATTACTTGAATGTTAGGTTGGACTTTATGTAGAATTAGGCATAAACCCTATGTTTTGCATTAAATTAGCCATTTCGGATCATAGAATAGAATTATTACTGTTATCCTTAGACTTGGAGCTCATAGTATTATTGTGGCTAGCATAGAATCCTTAGCATGCTTTTAGGAGGTTTTAGAGGTATAGTAGATGCCCTTGGCTATTTTCGTAGTTATTTTCATTCTCTTTGCTTTATTATCGATTGTGTGTGTAACTGTGGGCTCGAGGCCATAGCTTGGATTTGGGTAGAGTTTCCAGATCAGTTCTCTTGGTTGGAGGGTGTTTTTCCTGTTATGCCTGGTTGCGTGCTATATTCTCTGAATGTGGAAATTACATGCTCATATTGTATTCTCATGCCTAGCAGTATGGAAAAGAAAGCTTTTTTGTGACATTTTTGGTTTAAAATTTGGGATTTACTATGGTCACCATGCATTTTGGATTTAAAGGATATATTGGGTTTTACTACTTATTTTTGGAAAATAAAGGGGAAAATACCACTTTTTATGCCGGTCCAAGGGACATTTCCAGACCTTTTGTCCATTTACTTTTCTATTGATGAGTCCGTTGATTGATTCCGGGCACCCTGATGGATCATTCTGGGTTTTACCTTCTATGCATATGTTGATGAGTCCGATGTTAAATTTTGGGCGCCCGATGCGTTATTCTGAGTTTTACTTTTATAGATTTATGCATCACATCATCTCCCATCGCATTACATTATCTTGAGTGTACCTGGATTGTCGGTTACCTGGTTTGATTTTGTTGTTAGATCCTTTATGATGGTTCGGTTAGTCCTATTTTTGGTTTTATAACTAGTTTTAGGTGGATTATTGTAGTTAGTTTACTTTCTTGTAACTTATATTATATATTATCTTTTGCGCTCGGTCGTCCTATGACGCTTACTGGGTACCTATTATTTTGGTACTCATACTACACTGCATCTTTTTCTGATGCAACACCTAGTACGAGCCACCGTTGTTAATCCTCCTATCATTCGAGGTAAGATGTTGTTCAGATCGTGGTGAGCTCCCAGCATTTTGGAGACTTTTACTGCTTTCCTTCTACATTTCTTTCTATATTTTGTATTTTGGATAGACAAAGTTTGTTGTATAGCTACTACGTACTTTAGACTCTCTTGTACCACTGACACCAGGTCCGAGTTGGTTCTTATGTATATTTTGTCTTTGTGGTCCCTTTAGGGTCATCTATATATATATATTTAGTACTATTGGTATGTTGTAACACCCCAGGTGTTTAAGGTTGTCCTTCATCTCATATCGATGGCTTATGAGCATAAATTTGAGAGTTTTATCGTGATACCTTGTGCGCTTGGGGATGCTCGATTAAATTAGGACTTGATAATTTTTTTTTTGTTTTTTTTCCTATATGCCTCGATAATTATGAAAAAAAAATATTGTGATGATACATTTGTGTATGTATTATTTTATAAGATTGTATGACTTATTTTAGGATAATAATAGTGAAGATTAGAAAGTTTGATGAGAATTAATTATGAGGTACTATGTAATATATGCACGTATATAATTACTAAGTTACTTTGTAATATAGTTTAGCACTTATTTGTTTTATATTAAAATATTTAGTAAGTTATTTTGTTCACTTAGTGACCAATCTCTTTATTATATTATATTTCATTAACACATAGAATTCTTAATTGCTAAGGAATAGTAGCCGACAATTTAATTTAGTAACCTTTATGTATATGTTGTGGAAAGATCTCATTTGGTACTTTTATGTAGTTAGTACTCTTTCTATACCTCATTTAGTACAACACCGCTCCAATCTCTCTTGTGATCAAAATCATAAATATCCCAGGTGCTAATTGAAATGTTGTTATTATCACTACTGATGATATTGAGTTGCTATTAAGCTTTTGGAGACATTTCATTATTTTATTTGATGCTAAGAAATCTAGTCACGGTTAAGTTGAGAAGAGTTTGAGGGGACAGAGACATTAGTTTACCTAGCACGGAAGGAACACTAAGGGATTAAAATTGAGGTATGTAAAGAGTTCTCTTTTCTTTTCTTGGCACGATTTCTTGATTCTAGAGATTATAAATTAATCGTGCTTTTGAGGTGATATTTATAGATCTTTAGAATTATTATGGTGTTGTATTCCTCTTATACCGTTACTCCTCATCATGAACTTGTATCCGACAGTATTGACTCCGTGTCAAGTGGAGAAGTAGTAACTACTTATGTAATCTTGTTGATAAGATGACTTGGGGCGAGCATATCTCCTAATATATAAAGAGTTAGAGGTCCCCCAACCTACCATATCAAATGTCTTTGTGTCTAGTTTCTAGAACATCAAACCATTCATCCATATGATGTCAGATTAAAACGTTATGACCATTTTACCACAAACTATCCGAGCAGAATCGGGTAGGGCCGAAATTATTATATAATTGTGTTTTGACTTGGTTTTGATATAGTAACGGTGGTGGATACTTTTAAGAACTTGTTTAGTTTTGGATTGTGAATCTTTTTACGTGGTAATCTCTCTTGTACGACCCTCTTTCGTAAGTTCATATTCTAGAATCATTTTTATAGACTTTCGAGTCAAGTAGTGATATTTTGGATACCGTGGCTCTGGGCAGGCATTAAGTTGGGTCATTATTGTTGTATACTGATGGTGTTAAAGTGTTTGAGGAACTGGTGGATTGGTTCACTTCTTCTCGGAGTTGCGTACGACAGTCATCAAATTGAACGACGTGAAATATACCTTGTTAGATTATCTCGGGAGCTCACCGCTCTTGTGAGGCGTTGATAGCTTCTTGCTGTTAGTATTAGCTGTGGGTCTAGTAGGAATTTTGATGTTGATTGTTGAGTTAAAGTGGGATGGTCGTAATAATGACCTTAATGCCTTACTGATTGACTGTGGTTCGTTCCCGTGGTCCTGTTGATTCTCGTAGTTGTTGTGTTACGATCAGTTGATCGAGCTTTATAGAACACCACCTTTGAGATTCAATTGAAAGGATTGTTAAATCCATCCTTTTTCTTGGCATGTTCCTTTATAGTCCATAGTATGTTAAGGCTAGCGTTGTCCTTCCTTTGAGCACGAATTGTAGAAAATTTCTAAATTATCAAATGTGATATTTTACTATTTTATTGCTAGAAAGACCTTCTGTGGAAGGAATTGGGATCACAGCCGAATTATTTTCATAACTCTATTATGTTGATATTCTACCCGTTCTATTATATTGGGTATTCAGCGTCTATATGTCGTTTTGCCGATTCCCTTGACTATAGGTCTATATGTATAAATTCTTATCCTTGTTTGAGTATTCTGACTTAAAAAGATTATGAAAGAACATTAAGAATTTTCAACCAGTTCTCCTTCCTCGCTAAAATACTTTTCAGAAAACTCTAAGATAATAGATCAATTTCCAAAACTCTCAAATGTAACTCGCATGTTTAAACTACCAAAGGACTCGATTTTTGAAGTACTTTCTTTTATAAACCATTAAGGAATCATATATAGGAACTAAGTGAAACACTTTAAGCTCTTTATGAACATCCTCAGGTTTAAGTTACCTTTTGAAAGTCAAGTTAAGTATTAGAGTTTGTTCTAAAAGTACATGATGTTCTACGAGGCTTTTACATATTATGCAAAAGTGATTACGAGATTATGAGAACACGAGTACCAATAGGCCAAGATTCGCAACATAAATATGATGACATACGTGCATTATACATCCATGACATGACATGTTATGCATCAGACTCTCGAGCTATAATTGGGAGGTATGGGGCCTATTGCCTATATTTATACGTATGAGATACAAATGACCACGAGTTGGCAGATATGATCCCAGTTAGCTACCGAAAGACATCACCATTGCTAGCACTTGGTTGTGTACGACATGCATTTGCATTCATATATATGTATTCACGATATACGATTGCGCGAGCATACCATGCATATTTGATTTCTATAAGGTCAGATGTCGGCCATGGAGGCTATCAGGGTTTCAGTTTTAGGTGGTATCCCTATTACTCTTTTTACAACAGCTATTTATTATTCTACTTTACGCCTTACATACTAGTACATTTTTATTTGTACTGACGTCCCATTGCCTGGGGATGTTGCATTTTTGTTTCGTGCGTGCAGGTCCAGATAGGGATTCTGATTGACCCCTATACTTGGATTTAGGGTCCAACGGTGAGTTGGTAAGCTCCACCTCTTCTTGGGACCTTTTATAGAATGTTTACTTTTGTTATACAGTTTAGATATAGTCGGGGCCTTGTCCCGACCAGTGCTTATATAAACTCTTAGAGGCTATTGCGGACACAGTATTCTGGGTTTCTTTCTGTAGCTTCCAGTCTCCAGCCCCATAGGCTTGGTAGGTATGTATATGTATGTATGTCTTCAGTTGTGGCCTCGTCGGTCAGCTAGTACTTTGTTATTTTTGGCTTGTCTACCTTCACCTATATGACTTACTGTCATTCAGGTTATGACCTTAATGGTCCAGGCTTAATATTTTATATGGTAAGCTGCCCGACCTTCTGGGCCCATAATTGAGTCACTTAGTATGTTTTAGTGGCTAACTCGATCAAATAAGGTATCGAATGCCAGTCGCACCTCCCTCTAGTTTGGGGCGTGACATATGTATCTATGCTATTGGCCCTATTTATTTTATTTATCTCCTTCATTTTTCATATTTTAAATGCCTTATTTATGTTTTGCATTGTTAGGTTGGCTTGCCTACAGAGGGTTATATAGGCGCCATTATGGCCCAGTTTCGGGTCATGATAGAGTGATATCAGAGCTCTAGGTTCACCAGTCTTTCCAGTAAAAGAGTAAAGTGTCTAGTAGAGTCTCCTGGATCGATACGATGATGTCCGTATCCCATCATTGAGAGGCTATAGAATATTCCTAGAAAGATTACATTTTTGTTTGATTCCTTATCATGCTTCCTTGAATGTATCAACTTCTAAGTATCATTGTTTCACTCTTTCTCAGATGGTTTGGATGAGATCAACAATGGGTGAGGATGAGGCCACTGCACCTACAGTTAGAGCCACAGTTAGGGGATGGGGTAGAGTTCGACCTAGAGGTCAAAGTAGGGGTTGGGCTACGGTGCCAGCTCGAGCCTAGGCTAGACTACCATCACCATAGCATGAGGTTGGGGTTAAGGAGGTACAGTATGAGCCAGAAGGTGTGGGGCCAGCTAATATCTAGCAAGTTTCATGGCTACTCCAGTGCTACAGGACACCTTGGTTCAGTTACTTGGGTTTCTTGAGGGTATGACTCCACCAGCAGCTTCACCAGGTACTCCAATTCGTTCACAGTTAGAGATGCGGCTCAGACTTGAGCTCAGGAAGTGACTCAGGGTTCAGGAGTACAACTCGGTGCTTCAGGTCCTAGATTTGAGGTATTTCCGATCTCTATAGTTGTTCCACCTATTCTAGCCGGTATCGTTATGTCTTCTGAGGAGCAGAAGATGCATGGTAGGTTTCTAAGGTTGGGTCCTCCAAAGTTTTCAGGGGCTTCTAGAGAGGATGCACATAAGTTTCTGACTAACTGCCAGGAGAGATTGCGTAATTTGAAGTTAGTCGAGTCATATGGAGCAGATTACACCACGTTTCAATTGGATGGTCTAGAAAAATAGTTATGGAGGTCATATGTATCTTGCAGGCCAACCGGGTTACCTCCGCTTACTTGGGCCCAATTCTCTGCAGTTTTTTTGGAGAAGTATGTACCGCGTAGCATGAGAGAGTGGTTGATGGATCTGTTTTTCGGGTAAGAGCAGGGCTCCATGTCTATTTCTAAGTATGAGGTTCGCTTCCATCAGTTGGCTAGTCATGCCACTATGATTCTGCCCACCGAGCATGCGAGAGTATGCCGCAGTTCGAGGTTTGAATTTGCAGCTTCACTTGGTTACAAAAGGTATGGTAGCATTGGGCTAGTCATTTCTGGAGGTAGTATATCATGCCCATACTATTGAGGGCATACTTCACAAGGCTCAAGGGGGAAACAATGAGATGCCTCACCATCAGGGAAGTTTTAGCGGTTTACCAGCCCATGGTAGAGGCTACTTTGGTAGAGGTCAGCACAAGCAGTGGTTCTAACGGAGCCGGCCTGTTAAGGCAGCATTACAGATTGCTGAGGTTCAGAGTAGCCATTGTATTATTCCTGATCCATGAGGTGCTTATGCAGGGTCCACAGGCTGTGGTAGTCATTCTGATTCAGCCAGGTCTTCACAATGGGGTACGTTTGGCCGAGGTTGTTATAAGTGTCATGAGATAGGCCACTTTTCTAGAGAGTGCCCATCAATACTGCACCAGAGGCGATAGGATCAGACGGTTCAGGCCCCCAGGGTTCAAGTACCACCAGCCAGAGATGGTGCATAGGGTAGTAGAGGTGGTCCCCAAAGTGCTAGAGGTGGTCCTCAGTCTGGTAGATTAGGTGGTCGTGATAGTCGGGGTCACATGTATGTAGTTCCAAGATGGCCAGAGGCTGAGGCTTCAGATGCTGTCATCACATGTACGATCTCTAATTGTCATCAGTCTGCTTTTGCTTTTTTTGATCTGGGGTCTACCTTTTCATATGTATCTGATTATTATGCTACTCGTCTGAGTCTGCTTCTGATTCATTACCTGTGTCCTTGCATGTATCAACCCCAGTAGGAGATTTTTTAGTAGTGGATCAGGTGTATCAGTCTTGTGTGCTGACTATCCTGGGGCACGACATATGGCTAGACTTGATTGTGCTAGATATGGTTGATTTCGATGTGATCATAGGCATGGATTAGCTGTCTCCCTACCATGTAGTCTTGGATTTCTTCACCAAGACCGTTACTCTACGGATACATGGTATCCCTCTTATAGTATAGAAGGGTGCCGATAGACACATACCGAGGGGAGTTATATCCTTCCTGAGCACCCAGTGGTTGGTTGGGAAGGGGTTCTTAGCCTATATTGCCTACGTATGTGATACTAGTGCCACCATATCTTCTCTTGAGTCAGTTCCTATGGTTTGCGAGTATTCATATGTGTTTCCTTATGACCTTTCAGGTCTTTCTCCTGATCGTGACATTGACTTTGGTATTTATTTTCAGTCGGACACTCGACCCATTTCTATTCTGCCATATTGAATGGCACCAGCTGAGTTAAGGGAGCTTAAGGATTATCCCCAAGATCTGTTGAGTAGAGGGTTCATCAGGCCTAGTGTGTCTCTGTGGGTTGGTTTGGTTTTTCTTGTGAAGAAGAAGGACGGGTCCATGCATATGTGGATCGACTAAAAACAACTTTATAAGGTGATAGTTAAGAATAGATATCTAATGCCACGTGTTGATGATTTGTTTGACTAGCTACGGGGTACAACTATGTTCTCTAAGATAGACTTGAGGTTCGGTTATCACCAATTGAGGATTTGGACTGCAGACATCCCAAAGACTACATTTAGGACTCAATATGGCCATTATGAGTTCCTAGTCATGTCTTTTGTGCGGACTAATCCCCCCAACTTTTATGGAGTTGATGAACTATGTGTCAGTGCCTACTTGGACTCATTTGTGATTGTGTTTATCGATGACATTCTGATATATTCAAGGAGTAGAGAGGAGCATGAGAAGCATCTGAGAGTTGTACTTCATATCTTGTGAGACCATCAGTTATATGCCAAATTCATTAAGTGTGAGTTTTGGCTTGAATCTGTAGAATTCTTGTGGCACGTGGTGTCCAAGGATGGGATTATAGTGGATCGGACGAAGATTGTAGTAGTTCATGATTGGGCTAAGCCTACTTCTCCTATAGAGGTTCGCAGTTTCATCGAGTTGGCAGGTTACTACAGGCGGTTTGTGGAGGGGTTTTCTTCTATTGTAGCTTCATTGACTAGATTGACTCAGAAGAATGTTCCCTTTCAGTGGTCAGATGAGTGCGAGGCAAGATTTCTGAAGCTCAAGGCCTTGTTGACTTCAACTTCAATTCTTACTCTTTCGATCGAGGGCCATGGATTTAAAGTGTATTGTGATTCTTCAGGTATTGGTTTGGGTTCTGTGTTGATGTATCACGACTGGGTTATTGCTTATGCTTCTAGATAATTGAAAGTTCATGAGAGAAACTACCCCATACATGACTTGGAGTTAGCAGTGGTAGTCTTCGCATTGAAGATTTGGAGGCACTATCTGTATAGCAAGCATTGTGGGATCTTTACTGACCATCATAGTCTTTAATAAATTTTCAACCAGAAGGATCTGAATTTGAGCCAGCGTAGGTGGTTGGAGTTACTGAAGGACTATGATATCTCAATTTTTTATCATCCAGGCAAGGCAAATGTAGTAGCGGATGCCTTGAGTTGGAAGACAGTAAGTATGGGTAGCTTGGCTTTCTTAGTGATAGAGGAGCGACCTTTAGCTTAGGATATACAATCCTTGGCTAACAAGCTGGTTAGACTTGATATTTCAGAGATGAGACATTTCTTACTTGTGTTGAGGATAGGTCTTCCTTGTTTGAGAAGATTCGAGCATAGCGGTTTGATGATGCAAGGTTGAGGATTATTCATGACAAGGTGTTAAGCGGTGAGGCTAGGAAGGTGACCTTAGATTCAGAAAGTGATATGAGGATTGAGGGTCGTATCTGTATTCCTAGAATTGGTGACTTGGTTAGATTGATCTTGGAGAAGGCTCATTGTTCTAGATATTCCATTCATCTTGGGGTAACTAAGATGTATCATGAATTGAGGCAGCACTATTGGTGATGTGGGATGAAGAGGGATATTTTAGTGTTCGTGTGCAGGTGCTTGTCCTGTCAGTAGGTGAAGTTTGAGCACTAAAGGCCAGGAGGTTTTACTCAGAGGCTACCTATTGTAGAATGGAAACGGGGGCATATAGCTATGGACTTTGTAGATAGTTTGCCATATACTTTGAAGAGATTTGATGCTATTTGGGTCATTGTGGATAGGTTGACGAAGTCTGCTCACTTTCTGCTGGTTCAAACTTCCTATAGTTTAGAGAGGTTGGCTCAAATCTACATTTCTGAGATTGTCCATTTTCATGGTGTGCCAGTGTCTATCATTTTTGACGGTGGTACTCAGTTCAATTTGCATTTTTAGAGGTCTATTCAGAGAGAGTTTGGTAATAGAGTTGACCTTAGCACCACTTTTCATCCGCAGACACACGGTCAGTAAGAGTGCACTATTCAGGTTCTAAAGGATATGCTGCGAGCCTGTGTTATTGATTTCGAGGGTCAACGGGACAGTGCTTAGCCTTGACAGAGTTTGCATATAATAATAGTTATCATTCTAGCATTCAGATGGCTCCGTTCGAGGCTTTTTATGGTAGGTGGTGCAAATCTCTGGTGGGTTGGTTTGATGCTTTTGAGGTTAGGCTGTGGGGTACCAACTTGCTTCGTGATTCTATAGATAGTGTTTAGGTCATTCAAAAGAGACTTTGCACTGCCTAGAGTAGGTAGAAGAGTTATGCTGACCATAGAGTTCGAGAGTGTTCCTGATTGGTGACTGTGTATTCCTTCGGGTGTTGCCCATGAAGGGCTTGATGAGGTTCAGGAGGAAGGGTAAGCTCAGTCCTAGGTTCATTGGACCATTTGAGACTTTCATCATATTGGGGAGGTTGCTTATGTGTTGGCCTTGCCTCCTTATATTTCCAGTGTTCATCTAGTATTTCATGTCTCTATGTTGCATCGATATAATCTGGGTGAGTCTTGCGTGCTTTAGTGGGATTCAGTTAAGTTGGATGAGTCTCTGGGCTTTGCGGAGGAGCCTGTTGCTATTATGGACATGCAGGTTAGAAAGTTGTGGTCCAAGGAGATTCTGTCAGTTTAGGCCAACTGTTGTTCGGATCGTGGTGAGCTCCCAACATTTTAGAGACTTTTACTGCTTTCCTTCTACATTTCTATCTATATTTTGTATTTTGGATAGACAGAGTCTGTTTTATAGCTACTCCGTACGTTATACGCTCTTGTACAGGTGACACCAGGTCCGGGTTTATTCTTATATATATTTTTTCTTCTTGGTCACTTTAGGGCTATCTATGTATATTTAGTACTTTTGGTATGTATCTATTCTATTGGACCTATTTCTTTTATTTATCTCTTCCGCATTCTCTTTTACATTTTTGTTGTGTTTGGTATTGTGAAAGGAAAAGCATGAGCCGAGCTAGCACTTATGCTAGTGTTGGCAACCACATGGAAGAGATTGACAGTGGTGGTCAAGGAGATGTGCATGGTGTCATTCCCCAACCTCATATGGTGGGGAATGCGACCTTCCAAATTACTAGTACCATGCTTCACTTATTACAAATAAAGAGGTTATTTAGAGGACTACACCACAAGGATACTCAGCGACACATACAAAACTTTGTGGAGGTATGCCAACCATTTTCCATATCCAATATCAGTCAAGAATCCATTAGGTTGCGTTTGTTTCCATTCTCTCTAATGGGAGAAGCCACAATTTGGTTCAAAGAGTTACCCATGGGAACAAAATCTACTTAGGATGAATTGCTCACCATGTTCCTTGATAGATTTTTTCCTTCTTGCAAAATACTACAATTAAGAGATGAGATTATTAAGTTTGAGCAATTTCGTGGTGAGCCTCTCCATGAGGCTTGGTCAAGGTTTAAGAGGACCTTGGAAAAATGTCTAACTCATGGTTTTCTGGATGACATACTTCTCTAATATTTCTATCGCTTTTTAGACCCTACCAACAAGACTATCATCAATAATTTGGCGGGGGAGGGGGGTGCTTTAATGGACCAAACATTTGAGTTTTCTAAGGTGTTGCTTGAAAGGGTGAACAAAGCAAATCGTACTTGGGATACTTGGAGCCGAGGGGGAAGTGGGTACTACATCAAGACTCTCCTCAAATTTATGACTAAGCATGTGAAAGAGAAAAAAGGTAGAGAGCATAAACGCCATTAGTATTTGTGAAGCCGAAGAGCTAGTGGATGATAAGATTCATTCCCTTGATAATGGAGAAGTTTCAGCTGTTAAAATCCATGGTATGAGTTTTTATGTGAGTCTTCATGGGGCAAGTCAAAGCCCATTGAGACAAAAGCATGGGAATCCAGGTCGGAACTATGAGCTTGTAGTCTTAAGGAAAGATGGGAGGAGAATAGAGGAATCCATCAAATCAAAAATTGAAGGCATGTTTGAGAGGGTATTATAAAGTATGGTGTCAACTATACGTGAATCCGTGAGCTAAAACATGATCTTGTGTCCCTTACTCAAACCGTAACATCTCACTCTGTCTCTATCAAGATTCCCGAAGAAAGAATGAACTAGCTGGCCTCCCAAGTCAAATGTGGAAATGATGTAAAGTTTACAAATGTTTTTGTGGAAGAGGTCCCATTAAGATCAACGGGTGATAAGACTCATGTGGAATTCATCCCTATGGGTAGAAAGGCTATGTACAATGGTGTTGACGAGGCCAAGAGCCGAAAGGATAAGATTCCCAAGGTTTAAAAGCCTTTTCCTAAATCCCCCTTCCTTTCCCACAATGTTTAGTATAAGGGAAAAGAGATGATCAACCTAGAGGGTGTGACTACATGTTGAAGAAAATATTAATCAATGTTCTAATGAAAGAGGCCCTCACTAAAATGCCCAGCTATGCGATATTTATGAAAGAGTTGTGTACCAAGGAAGAACTTATGGAATATCGAGTAGTTGGATTGTCCCCTCTATGTAGTGCCATAATGACAAACAATTTTGTAGTCAATCCAGATGATCGTGGGGTTTTCACCATTTGTTGTACAAATGGGTTTCATAAATTGGCGAAGATTGTATGTGATGAGAACACAAGTGTTAATTTGATGTCTCGTGCCACCTTCAAAAAGTTGGAACTTGGTTCTCCCACTCCAACAATAATGAAATTGCTTATGATGGACAGAAAGATGAGGTGTCCTATTGGGATCTTGGTAAGAGTGGACCAACTTATTTTCACAGTGGATTTTGTGATACTTGATTGCATCGGTGGTTTTGAAATACCAATCATATTGGGGCAGGCATTTTTTACCACATGTTGTGCATTGGTTGATGTGAAATTTGGGGAACTTAAGTTTTCAATGAATGATGAAAAGTCAACCTTTGATGAATGTAGATCAATGAAGTAGCCCAATGACCTACAAGTTGTGTTTACGATCGATAGTATTGGAGAGAGCGTCAAGCAAATATCAGAGGGAAGATTTTTGGAAGAATCATTAGAGGCTGTTTTGTTGAATCATGATTCTGATGATTTCAAGGAGTATGAGGAAATGTGTAATGCCTTGGAGGGATTAGATTCCCATTCTTACCCTCCGAAGAAACTTGATCTTGATCTAAAGAATATTCAAACTCCCCCATTTAAACCCTTAATCATTGAACCTCAAGCGTTGGAACTTAAAAACTTGCCATCACACTTGACGTAAGCATATCTAGGTGCTAATGAAACTCTATCGGTAATCATCTCTAATAAGTAGGAAGAAGGGCAAGTGGAAGCTTTATTGATGTCCTAAGGAACACATTTTGGCACTTGGGTGGACTATCGCTAATATAATTGGCATACCCCCGGGCATTTTCACACACAAGATTAATCTCCAAGAGAATTGAACACTATCTATTGAGCATCAAAGAAGGCTAAACCCACCTATGCAAGAGGTGGTCAAAAAGGAAATCATCAAATGGTTGGATGCAGGGGTCGGTGTTTCTAATATCCGACAACATGTGGGTTAGTCCGGTCCAATGCGTGCAAAATAAAGGAGGAATTACTGTTGTACCTAATGAAAAAGATGAAATAACAGCCCTCCGACTGGTGACTAGATGGAGGGTTTGTATGAATTATAGGAAGCTAAATGCATAGACGGAAGAACGACCACTTCCCTCTCCTATTCATGAACCAAATGCTTGATCAACTATTCGAGAGAGGGTATTATTGTTTTCTTGATCGATACTCAGGTTATAATCAAATTTAATTGCCCCCGAAGATCAAGAGAAGACAACCTTCACTTTTCCATACGGAACCTTTATATTCAAAAGAATGCCGTTTGAGCTATGCAATGCCCCAACTACTTTTCAACCGTGTATGATGTCAATCTTCTAGAATATGGTAGAAGACACCATGAAAATTTTCATGGATGATTTCTCTGTGGTGGGAGATTCATTTGAAGATTGTTTATCTTATTCGACGGACGTGCTAAAATAGTATGAAGAAACTAATTTGGTTTTAAATTGGAAAAATTCCACTTTATTATAAAAGAAGGCATTGTTTTGGGTCATAAGATATCTGAGAAGGGAATTGAAGTAGACCAAGCAAAGATTGAGGTCATTTTCAAGCTTTCCCCTCCAAAAATGGTAAAAGGGATAAGAAGATTCTTGGGTCACGCTGGCTTTTATAGGAGTTTTATCAAGGATTTCTCAAAAGTGGCCCATCCTTTGTGTAGATTGCTAGAAAAGGATGCTAAGTTAGACTTTGATGACAGCTACATGAAAGCATTTCTTAGTTTGAAGGAAAATCTAACCTCCGCCCTACCATTATAGCGCCCGATTGGTCAAAAACGTGTGAGCTAATGTGTGATGCTACTAGGGTAAATTTTGGGGATGTGCTTGGTAAAAGAAAGGACAAGCTCTTTCATCTGGTTTACTATGCTAGTAAAACCTTAAATGCAATCCGAACAAATTATATAGTGACTAAATAAGAATTGCTTATGGTTGTGTTCACATGTGAGAAGTTTTGGGCGTACTTGTTGGGGACCAAAGTAGTGGTACACACGGATCATTCCACAATTCAATAATTGATGTCTAGAAAGGATGCCAAGCCAAGGTTTATCTGATAGGTCCTGTTGCTGCAAGTATTTGACTTTGAGGTAAAGACCGAAGAGGGTATGAAAATCAAGTGGGAGACCATCTGTCTAGATAGAAGAGGAAGGAAGACTTTTTGGGGAACTTGAAATAAATGATGTCTTCCCCAATGAACACATCCTAGTGGCATCTCATGATCTTATACCTTGGTTCACTAATTTTGCAAACTTTTTCGCAAGTGATATAATGCCGAAAGGTTTGACCTTCTACAGAAGAAAAAGTTTCTACATGACATCTGAAAGTTCTTTTGGGACGAGCCTTATCTCTTCCAAATTTGTGCTAATGGTATGATTAGATGATGCATTCCTAAGGTGGAGATGATACCTATCTTGGAGGCATGTCACTCATCAGCAGTTAGGGGTCATCATGGTGGTATGCGAACAGCCTCAGAAGTTTTGCAAAATAGATTTTATACTGACTCTCTATCAAGATGCACATGATCTAGTAAAGCATTGTGATCAATGCCAACGTGAGGGGGGCATTTTTTATTGCCATGAACTTCTGTTGACCCTAATTTTGGAGGTTGAATTGTTCGATGTATAAGGGAATAGATTTCATGGGACCCTTTATAAGATCTTATGGAAATACTTACATCTTATTGATGTTGACTATATGTCTGTTGACACCCAATTTTGACCTTCCTAAACCTTTCTTGGGCTGTTATTTTACTAGTTATTCTTATTTTTAAAGCTTAATTTTCCTCGCATATTGCTTTTATTTACTAAATAAATCGCGTCTTTTATCGTCATCTTGACACTTTTTAAATTCGTATATAATTTATAAATGTATAAGCCATTTCTTATTATTACTATTTTTATCATAAATTTTATATGATATCACATGTCATTTATTTTACGTACAATATATATACGTAATTTATTTATTTTTTTTAAAAATAATTTATCTTTTGATAATTATCGTTAATTATTATTTTATCTACTAAATTTTATATACGTAGTAGTTTATTTAATAGCCGTCCGAATTCAATTTCTAATCTCAAATTATTTAAATCCTAGCCCCTTTCTACCCAATTTATTTTATGTTTAAATCCCAAGTTTAATCCAATCTCCGCCGTTTATCTAATACGATCAACTACCGAGATCAAACCCCTTTTCTTCTTTCCTTTTTAACAAACACACCCCCCAACTCTAACCCCACTCACCTCTCAACCCACCGCCTCACGCCTCTCCTCTCAGGTGCCTTCCTCTCTCTCAACCAGCCACCTTCACCTGCTCCGGCCACCTCCAGTCACAGAGCAGACCAAACACCGCCCCATCTTCCTCTCCTCTATCGTCGCGGCTTCGACCACCAAAACCCCACGCCGCCGCTAGCCGTCCGCATCCTCCTCTGTCATCTTCTTCTCCGCCACTCCGCCGGAAAATACGTTGCCTCTTTCATCAACTTCGGCCACCACCAGAAACCCACCGCAAACCACGAACAGACCCCTACATTGCCCGCCTCTCTCTCTCCGCCTCTTTTTTATCCCTCTGTTTCTCCACCACTCTTACCCCTTCATCTCCTTTTATCTCTTTCACTCCCTCCGTCGCCGTCTCACCATCCCGGCGAAACCCCATCGCCGCCTCATTTTCTCCGGCGAAACCCCACCAAATAGCCACCCTTCCTCCAGCAAAATCCCAAGGTCTCGTCGTGTCTGGTAAATATTGGAAGGGACTGACGAAGGAAATACTATGCATGACTCAGTATCGATTTTTCATGGGCAAGTTCGGACAACGACAAGCCATCGAAATTAGCCCTCTCATCCTGATTTTCTGTCAAAGTTATAAGGATTACCACGAAGTTATTTTTGGTTTGGTCTCTTTCATGATTCTGTTGCTTGTTATCTTCCTCGCATGTTCTCTTTTATTAGATTCTAAGGTTTGAAATTAGCGGAGTTTGTTTACAAATCTGTGCCTGAATCTTGTGATTGTGTTGGCTGCCTTGTAGGCTTTCTGATAAAGTCAATGTTGAGCATGCTTTGATTATTGTGGGTCGTTTCTGTGTCGAATTTGATTTCTAAGCAGCTGTTTCGAGTTCTGAAGTTGGACTTGTCCATTTCAAATCTGTCTGAAGCCTTTGCGTTAGGTTCTACATGTTGAGCCATGCCTTGTTTACTAGTTTATTAGAACGTAGTTCATATTCATGTCTGGGAAACTTATACTTAGCTCCCAATCGTTAAAAAAGACTTGTTATTTTCCCCTTTTGATTAACTTTATAATCATTCTATGCATTACTTGCTCATTTTGGGTCGTAATTAACTTAGTTCAAGCATGATTTGGTATTCTTGCTCCTTGTATTTCTTAAGACAACCATGCTACCTATCTATTTCAGTAAATTGATCTGTTTAACCCTTTTCTTTCAAACTCAAAGTGTGGACAACTTGATATTCGGTTATTCTTGGTAAATTGGATATGTAATTGATCAACCACAGCATGTTGTCATCCCTTTGAGTGATTTTCCTTCCTTTTGTGGATTAAAGTAGCCTTGGTACTTAGACAATTTTGGTATATGTTGACTTGATTGGTGCAATTGCTTAATTTCGGAAAAGGATTATAATGAGAAGGGACGGACTGCATGAAATATTTACTATTTCGAATTTTAGACAGCTTTGGTGCTATGTGGTTATGAAAAAAAAAACTTTTATATTGATTGTCCTTCCTTTAGAGGATTATGTAACTTATTTTGGCTACTAATTGCTTCTTCCCTTAAGTCTCTGATTGTGACAACTTGTTACTTGCTTAATTATGGTAAATTGATTTAGCCCATTTGTTTAAGGAAAATAATTTCCAGGATTGACTTTTAAAATATTCTTCTGACTTTAATAACTTTATTTACTCTCTTCTTATGATAAATTAGTGCTAATTGATTTAACTATTATAATTAGGATAAAATTTCCTTATTTTTTTAAAAAATGATTTCCTTCCTTGATTCAAGTCTGAATCCTTCACTATAAACACAATACGTCTCCCTCATTGCTGGGGACGGAATTTACTCACTACTACTCTCACATATTAAGAACTTCTCTTTGATTGACAAAGCTGGCTGCTAAGTGTTGGACTTGGAATCTCTTCTTGTTGTTTACTATTCATAGGTTAGTTTCTGATCGTAGCCTAATTGCTTCTTTGTTCATCTATATTTTGGAATATCCCGAGCCTTCCTTAATAAGGGCAAGTATGTGCGTACTCTTAACTTATGTAGGTGGGTTTAAATGTCTGAGACGCTATAGAACCTGCCTGTAGGATTTATAACCAAGTGTTGCTTCTTGTAATTTGATATGTTTTCTTTTGCCTTGGTCATAAATTACTCTTACTTGCCCAAAATGCTTTGGCTAATTCCTGTTTTCACACTTGCTGTTTGTTAGTTTACATGACTACATTCGGTTCTGTATTGGTTTTATTTTCGTTGTATTTTGTGGAATACAGAAGTCCTAATGTATTCCCATGCCTTGACATAAGCACTGCCTAGAATCCATGAGATTCTCAGAAACTCTGACATGTCAAGGGTAGTTTCATGGATCATACTAGGATCTTCCGAATCCTATGCTATATTTGATAGGTTTCTATTAGAAGATGGTTACACAGTGAAGAGTTGCTCGAGATTTGGGAGCCTCCAAAGCTTTAGATCTGCTTTATTTTATTCATGCATTTGGGTTTGTAATAATTTATTGTATAAACTTCTATAAATAATAAAATTTAGGGGACTGCTATGGGGAAGGGGTAAACTACGTGCTACTTGCTTTAATTGTAAACCGTAGAAATCATGCCTATAGGATTTCTATTAATCTCGTTTGTTAGAAATTATGCCTATAGGAGTTGTATTAATATTGTTTGTTAGAAGACATGTTTTAAGTTTTAAAATCAGAAATCACGTCTATAAGTCAAATTCATTTCGGCCTTCTAAATTATTTGGCCATCGTTTTATCATGTTAACATCAGTTTCAGCATCTTTAAAATAAAATAGTTAACGTTTTTGATGTTAAAAATAGTTTCAGCATGTTAAAACTTGTTTAAGCATATTAAGTTACTTGTTTATCAATCTCAGCATGATTAAATTAGTTTTCGCAAGTCAAAATAGAGATTACTATAGGACTAAACAAGGTCTCAGCCTGTCAATTAGTTATCAGTTTCAGCATGTTTAAATCTGTCAAATTTAATTCAGCATATTAAAATCAGTTCCAGCATGTTTAAAATCAGTAAATTCAGGCCCGTAGACAAATCAGTTTCAGCATGTTTAAAATTAGTAAAATTTAAGTATGCATGTTAAAACCACTAGATATTATGCTTATAGAACTTAATTAATTCCTGTATGTCTTGATCATGTCTACATGTTTTAATAAAAGGTCAATTTTCTAAATGTTCAATCCTAGATATCATGCTCATAAGATTAACTACATAAATTGTTAATTGTGCGAGTTGTGAGGCCTATTTGAAACCATTCTGTGCTACTTGTTTAAAAGTCCATGTATGTTTTGTATGACGTTAATCCCGAGTCTCACTAAGTAGCCTTGGAATCTTATTGTCTAGACCCATATCCAAAATAGTGGTCCAATGCCTCTTGGACATTAAGTGGGACGAGTAGGCATACTAAGGTACGCTAGATTTTTTTATTTCTTTACTATGCTCCTAGGAATAATAATCTTAATAACCAACTTAGGTGGGTAGATAGACGGACATGATGAAAATTGACCCGAGCAGAATACGACAATGTCCTTGAAATTGTCTTCGGTAAATAAGCCGGGCGCTGATCCGAATAGGTTAAAATTAACCTAAGTGTAGCTCTGTTTTTATTAGATGGTTGGGGTAGTTATCTAAATCACTTAGTAATTAGATCTCTTTTCCTATATCAGTTTTTCGAATTCTATCTTCTCGCTTATCTGATTTTCTTATATGTTTATTTAGCTTTTAAATATTCCACATGCTTAACTCTTGCTCACCTAGTTTCATTAATAATTAAACTGGTTTAATTTATTGTCTTCTCATAAAAAATAGAATTTATTTGTATAACGGTCTAGTTTTATTAATTCATATCGATCTTTGTTTATGACATACTCCCCACATAAATAACGAATCCGGCAGGGACCCATATTTGTGGACCGCAAAAGGTGCCTAACACCTTCCTTTCAAGGTAACTTGAACCCTTACCCGATTCTCTGGTGACGTAGACCTCTAAAATTAAAATTAATCGTAGTTAGTTTAGAACGGTGCCCTAACGCGCCTTTAATTCGTTAGGTGGTGACTCTTCACTCTTTTCCATCCAAAAAGAGTTGTCACGTCGATGGCCCATCTTTTCGCGAGAAAAATAGGGCGCGACAGAATGACGACTCTGCTGGGGATACTTAGGTTCTAACCATTACGGATTTTATATTATGTGGGAACTTGTGTTACCTTATCTTATTTAATGACTGTTTTATCTCCCTAATTAATTTTATTGTTTTATTTTTTCAAGTTTAGCTGGCTCCTTGATTCGTTTGTGTTTTTCATGCTTAGTGTTTTTTCATAGATGATATAAGTTTTGTGTATCCTAGCATGATTAATTTTTTATTTATTCTCATGCTTTCACGGGAAATTTTTTATTTTCTTTGTCAAAATTACTTGTGATTCTTTATTGATTTATTTACTTGTTTTTACTGCTTTCATAAACTGTTCAATATGTTACCGTCTTTTTATATATGCTCTATATTATCATTTTTCGTAACTGGCATTCCGTTCATACTTCCTCCCACTTGGGAGCTTCACACTTTCACACACTATACACGTGAGTTGTGCCTTTGCACTTCTCCAAAATTCTTTCAAACACCCATTTTAGAGAGTTGGCATAGACGTGGGGTGAGCGGATAGTTTTGCTACCGTGTGACCACGTGCCTCCTCACATAGGAAAACCTTTAGTCTATGTCCATCCAAATCTTGGAAACTAAGATACTGTTGTGCCCACCCCTTATACTTAAGTCATGCATGTATTAACTATAAATGCGTGTTCGCGACACAAAAATGATGTATATATTTATTTGCTATGTGTTAATCTTTATGTTACGTTATTATTTTACCTATTCGAATTCCAAGCTCTAGGCGATGTTAAATTTTATTTATTTGCACTTAATGCAAGTAATTTTATAGTACTTTACCTTTTTTCTTTAGGCCCAAATCATACAATCTTAGGGCCTAGTCAAATCCTTCTTTATTCTAACGTTATGATTTGAGCTTATCCTCTAGAAATCTTCTTTTGACATACAAATCATCTCTTGATTTGATCTATTCCTTGATAGGATATCCTAGACACCTTTCTAACCTCTTGGGGTAATTTGTTACCTTTAGAATATCCTTGACTCATCGCGTTCTACATGGACATATTATTTTCTCTGTCAAAATCCTATTTATTTGGGTCCACATTTCATCGTAAGTTTGACTTGCAATCATCAACATTCGATGTTTGTGTCATCTTTCAACTCTCGCAACTTTTGAGTTGTATAGATCCCTCATAACCTTAATTCAATTCTGAATAAATCGTAATCTGTTACTCAGATAAATAAGGCATTCCACTCTATGACTCCATAATATTGTTCTTCATAAGATATTTTCTTTCGTGCATTCCTCCTTTGTTAATCATGAATCTACTTATCCTAAGGTTGACTAAAGTTGAACGTTAGATGAAAAAGAATAATGTGGAGAGAGCTGTAGTGTTCAACAATAATCGACCTTGTTCATCCTCCGACTCCCTTGTCTCTTAAGATTACATCCTAGTATCGTGCCGAACCTTTGACATCATAAGTTTTGTTACTATCATAAATTTCGTGCAAAGCTCAAATCTCTGCGTTTAAATCACTCTTTAAATTTTAATTCTCGTCCGTTTTGGGCGTCCTTTATTTTTAAGTATCATTATCATTATTATTATTCAATGTTTCAAGCTTATGTATGCTACATGATAATTTTATTTGTGTTTAATTTATTTTTTGCTCAAAGGTTGTCTAGTGTTTGAATATCGATTCGACTAAGAATCTGCAATATGAAAAATATGCTCAGTATTCGAAAGAAATCTAGTCTTCTTCCTTCTAGCTCCAGGCAAAATACTTTTTGGACTATATCTCCTCTCTCCGTCCCTACTCATACACTCCCTGAACAAATATCTTCAGCCCACATTGATCGTGGTACTTTACCGAGCATGATTATATCTGGCACAAATGAGAACAACAAGCTAGTGCATTGCAAAAAAGGATTCATGATTTAGAGGAGAGGGTGGATGAAAAATTACGCTCTGAAAATGTTTATGACCTGAGGTATAAGAAATTATGTCTACATCCAGGAATTGAATTGCCGCTAGGGTACAATATTCCAAGATTCAATGTGTTTGATGGGCATGGAGATCCAATCACACATCTTAAGGATTATTGCAGCAGATTGGTTGGAACAGGACATAACGAGGCTCTTCTTATGAGGTTATTTATTCAGAGTTTATCGGGAATAGCACTCACATGGTATGTCAAACAAGACTTTGAAAAATGGTATTCGTGGGAAGATATGTCTCGAGACTTTGTAGAACAATATAAGTTCAACATTAAGGCCGATGCAACTATGCTAAATTTGCTCGGATTAAGAAAATTGAATCACGAGTCTTTTGAGGAATATGTAACACGATGGAGATTAGAAGCTTCTAAAGTGCGTCCTTCAGTACCTGAAGAAGAATTGATATAAACCTTCATAAGATCACTCGATGGTGTATATTATGAATCATTATAATTTGCAAGTATTCAAAGATTTGATAATATGATTCGAATTGGGAAAGAATTAGAATATGGCATTCAGACGGGGAGAATCAATGATGTTTCTACAATACAAGCCGCCTTTCAAACATCGAAGAGCTCACAGGATGAAAAAGGAAATAAGATATTGACTCCTATAACTCAAACACAATATCATCAAAATTCTAAACAAGTCCATGCCATTTTCGATGAGCGTCCCCAGTCATATAACCCACCAAGTTCTCCAAAGTGTATCAGGCACCCGATTCTTCTCCACAAAAAGGGAGAAAACCTCATACCTTTACTCCTTTAACGGAAACTTTGTCGAGTATATTTCAAAGATTGTGGGCTCAAGGAGTGTTGAAACAAATAAGGGGATGGATTCCTAGGTATTCATCTCCGTCTTTTGATCCATCCAAAAATTGTGTTTATCACTCAAATATTCAAGGTCATGATATCGAGGAATGTTCAGCATTGAGGCACAAAATTCAGACTCTGATTGAGAAGTGCAAAATAAAAGTGCAAAGATCACTAAACAGTAATCCTGTCATGATAAATGCAGTCATTGTTCAAGGTGATCCAACAAAAATATTTCCAAGACATTTAACAAGAAAGCGCAAGCTACATCAAAGGAATTGACGAGAACAAGACTCTCATATGTAAAGTGTTATTATCCTCTATTTGTCCGTCTTATGATCAATAAACTTTTTCTGCTTTTATTCACTCTTTTTTGCACTCCTGAACTACATTTGACCTGATTTCCATTTGGATATGTAGGCAGCTCATTATTGGGTTCGGTCTTAATCTAATAAATATTTCTTCTCCTTTCACTTTCAAACCGAATTGGCCTAAATTCTTTTAATCTGTCAAGCGGCCAATAATATCATAATGCAGATTCAAAATTAGGATCGTGATGGTCAAACGCAAGACAACCATATCTTTTGTGCTAATATTTTCTTTGAGTGAAGCAGGAATACATGACTCTTTACATGAAAATATTGTCTGAGTTTTGAGAAACCTTAAAAATTTCTGCAAACCGGAGGCAATCTTTCGTTATGGGAAGACCTGCATAAAGTATTTTATTTTAAACTGGGGCAGAAATTTTTGAGAAGTCCTCAAACATTTTACCAAAATACATGGCGAGCTCGAATTCACAGAATCAAAACAATGCAAAGAGGCAAAGACAAGTTAAGGTACGTATCAATCTCGCCTTTTAAAAGTTACAGCTTTTCTTTGAATGCAGGAATAACAAGTGTAAATCACAAAATTATTTTTTTCGCAATCAAGAAAAATCATCACCAAGAGATGCTCTACTTCCTCTCGCATCTGACGCAAAGGCTAAGATGTTCTATCCTTATACTTCTGAATTATGCTATTTTTGGCCACTAAATACTTGATTGAGCCACTAGCATTTAGTTAAGCTACTTTTGATCCATTGAATATGGAAATCAGATTATTATTGACTAAATAATTAAATTGTGTTATTACTGAGCTACTAATATGTAGGCTCATTCACCTTAAAAAGGACACCAAAGGTTGGTCCGCCTTACAAATGGGACACCAAAGGTTGATCCGCCTTACAAATGGGACACCTTAGGCTTGTCCGCCTTACAAATGAACATTCAGGATCGTCTGCCTTACAAATCGGACACCTTATGCTTATCCGCCTTACAAATGAACATTCAGGATCATTCGCCTTACAAAGGAATACTTCAGGCTTGTCCGCCTTACAAATGAACATTCAGGCTCGTTCGCCTTACAAAGGAACACTTCAGGCTTGTTCTCCTTACAAATGAACGTTCAGGCTCATTCGCCTTACAAAGAAACATTTTAGGCTCTCTCACCTTACAAATGAACATTCAGGCTCATTCGCCTTACAAAAGTACACTTAGGCTCGTTCGCCTTACAATAAGACATCTTCTTTTGACCCTACAAAATATATAAATTATTTTTTTATAAAATCCTTACGTACTAAAATCTACAGGTTTAATAACTGATGATTTCTCTTCAAAGGTTTAAACTGGGGCAGAATTTTTGAGGTTCCTCAAAAATACTGCAACAACATTAAATTGATAAGATTTCTCACCTCCTTTCTTCATTATTATTATTTATTACTATTTTGCGCCACATTAGTTAATACTTCTCTATATTAATGAGCTAACAATTTTATCTAGTTGTGTTAAAAGCTGCAGGCAAGACAAGAAACGGCTAAGAGTAATTCTTCAAAGCATAATTCTTTATTCGTAAATCATACTCACATTCCATTTTGCTCATACTCTAACCTTGTCAACTCGTGCTATCCTGATTCAAAACTCATATTTGTCAATTTTATTTAAGGATCTTGTTCGTCCTTAAATCTAGAACTACACACGGCCTGATTCTCGTAAGACCCGAGATATGTAGGCGACTTGAAACTGAAGTCTCGGTCACATCATTTTCACAACCCCCTCTTGTTTCTTCTGATTTTAAAAGAATCGTCCTCCGGGTCGAAAAAATTGGCTACTAGTCAATATTCTTTGCCCGCCAATTCATCCTTCATTTCCGAGCAAAGAAGGGGCAGCTGTTGACACCCAATTTTGACCTCCCTAAACCTTTCTTGGGCTGTTATTTTATTAGTTATTCTTATTTTTAAAGCTTAATTTTCCTCGCATATTGCTTTTATTTACTAAATAAATCGCGTCTTTAATCGTCATCTTGACACTTTTTAAATTCGTATATAATTTATAAATGTATAAGCCATTTCTTATTATTACTATTTTTATCATAAATTTTATATGATATTACATGTCATTTATTTTACGTACAATATATATACATAATTTATTTTTATTTTTAAAAAATAATTTATCTTTTGATAATTATTGTTAATTATTATTTTATCTACTAAATTTTATATACGTAGTAGTTTATTTAATAGCCGTCCGAATTCAATTTCTAATCTCAAATTATTTAAATCCTAACCCTTTTCTACCCAATTTATTTTAAGTTTAAATCCCAAGTTTAATCCAATCTTCGCCGTTGATCTAATACGATCAACGACCGAGATCAAATCCCTTTTATTCTTTCCTTTTTAACAAACCCCCCCCAACCCTAACCCCACTCACCTCTCAACCCACCGCCTCACGCCTCTCCTCTCAGCCGCCTCCCTCTCTCTCAACCAGCCACCTTCACCTGCTCCGGCCACCTCCAGTCACAGGCAGACCAACCACTGCCCCATCTTCCTCTCCTCTATCGTCACGACTTCGACCACCAAAACCCCATGTCGCCGCTAGCCGTCCGCACCCTCCTCTGTCATCTTCTTCTCTGCCACTCCGCCGGAAAATACGTTGCCTCTTTCATCAACTTCAGCCACCACCAGAAACCCACCGCAAACCACCAACAGACCCCTACATCGCCCGCCTTTCTCTCTCCGCCTATTTTTTCTCCCTCTGTTTCTCCACCACTCTTACCCCTTCATCTCCTTTTATCTCTTTCACTCCCTCCGTCGCTGTCTCACCATCCCGGCAAAACCCCATCGGCGCCTTATTTTCTCCGGCGAAACCCCACCAAATAGCCACCCTTCCTCTGGCAAAATCCCAAGGTCTCGTCGTGTCTGGTAAATATTGGATGGGACTGACAAAGGAAAAACTACGCATAACTCAGTATCGATTTTTCATGGGCAGGTTCGGACAATGACAAGCCATCGAAATTAGCCCTCTCATCCGGATTTTCTGTCAAAGTTATAAGGATTACCACGAAGTTATTTCTGGTTTGGTCTCTTTCATGATTCTGTTGCTTGTTATCTTGCTCGCATGTTCTCTTTTATCAGATTCTAAGGTCTGAAATTAGCGGAGTTTGTTTACAAATCTTTGCCTGAATCTTGTGATTGTGTGTTGGTTGCCTTGTAGGCTTTATGATAAAGTCAATGTTGAGCATGATTTGATTATTGTGGGTCGTTTCAGTGTTGAATTCGATTTCTAAGCAGCTGTTTCGAGTTCTGAAGTTGGACTTGTCCATTTCACATCTGCCTGCAGCCTCTGCGTTAGGTTCTACATGTTGAGCCATGCCTTGTTTACTAGTTTATTAGAACGCAGTTCATATTCATGTCTGGGAAACTTATATTTAGCTCCCAATCCTTAAAAAAGACTTGTTATTTTCCCCTTTTGATTAACTTTATAATCATTCTATGCATTACTTGCTCATTTTGGGTCGTAATTAATTCAGTTCAAGCATGATTTGGTATTCTTGCTCCTTGTATTTCTTAAGACAACCATGCTACCTATCTATTTCAGTAAATTGATCTGTTTAACCCTTTTCTTTCAAACTCAAAGTGTGGACAACTTGATATTTGGTTATTCTTGGTAAATTGGATATGTAATTGATCAACCACAACATGTTGTCATCCCTTTGAGAGATTTTCCTTCCTTTTGTGGATTAAAGTAGCCTTGGTACTTAGACAATTTTGGTATATGTTGACTTGATCGGTGCAATTGCTTAGTTTCGGAAAAGGATTATAATGAGAAGGGACAGACTGCATGAAATATTTACTATTTCGAATTTTAGACAGCTTTGGTGCTATGTGGTTATGAAGAAAAAAAACTTTTATATTGATTGTCCTTCCTTTACAGGATTATGTGACTGATTTTGGCTACTAATTGCTTCTTCCCTTAAGTCTCTGATTGTGACAACTTGTTACTTGCTTAATTATGGTAAATTGATTTAGCCCATTTGTTTAAGGAAAATAATTTCCAGGATTGACTTTTAAAATATTCTTCCGACTTTAATAAATTTATTTACTCTCTTCGTATGATAAATTAGTCCTAATTGATTTAACTATTATAATTAGGGTAAAATTTCCTTATTTTAAAAAAAAATGATTCCTTCCTTGATTCAAGTCTGAATCCGTCACTATAAACACAATACCTCTCCCTCATTACTGGGGACAGACTTTACTCACTACTACTCTCACATATTAAGAACTTCTCTTTGATTGACAAAGCTGGCTGCTAAGTGTCAGACTTGGAATCTCTTCTTGTTGTTTACTAATCACTGGTTAGTTTCTGATCGTAGCCTAATTGCTTATTTGTTCATCTATGTTTTGGAATATCCCGAGCCTTCCTCAATAAGGGAAAGTATGTGCGTACTTTTAACTTATATGGGTTTAAATGTCTGAGACGCTATAGAACCTGCCTGTAGGATTTATAACCAAGTGCTGCTTCTTGTAATTTGATATGTTTTCTTTTGCCTTGGTCATAAATTGCTCTTACTTGCCAAAAATGCTTTGGCTAATTCCTGTTTTCACACTTGCTGTTTGTTAGTTTACATGACTACATTTGGTTCTGGATTGGTTTTATTTTCGTTGTATTTTGTGGAATACAGAAGTCCTAATGTATTCCCATGCCTTGACATAATCACTGCCTAGAATCCATGAGATTCTCAGGAACTCTGACATGTCAAGGGTAGTTTCATGGATCATACTAGGATCTTCTGAATCCTATGCTATATTTCACAGGTTTCTATTAGAAGATGGTTACACAGTGAAGAGTTTCTCGGGATTTGGGAGCCTCCAAAGCTTTAGATCTGCTTTATTTTATTCATGCATTTGGGTTTGTAATAATTTATTGTATAAACTTCGATAAATAATAAAATTTAGGGGACTGCTATGGGGAAGGGGTAAACAACGTGCTACTTGCTTTAATTGTAAACCATAGAAATCATGCCTATAGGATTTCTATTAATCTCGTTTGTTAGAAATTATGCCTATAGGAGTTGTATTAATATTGTTTGTTAGAAGACATGTTTTAAGTTTTAAAATCAGAAATCATGTCTATAAGTCAAATTCATTTCGGCCTTCTAAATTATTTGGCCATCGTTTTAGCATGTTAACATCAGTTTCAGCATCATTAAAATAAAATAGTTAACGTTTCGGATGTTAAAAATAGTTTCAGCATGTTAAAACTTGTTTAAGCATATTAAGTTACTTGTTTATCAATCTCAGCATGATTAAATTAGTTTTCGAAAGTCAAAATAGAGATTACTATAGGACTAAACAAGGTCTCAGCCTGTCAATTAGTTATCAGTTTCAGCATGTTTAAATCTTTCAAATTTAATTCAGCATATTAAAATCAGTTCCAGCATGTTTAAAATCAGTAAAATTCAGGCCCGTAGACAAATCAGTTTCAGCATGTTTAAAATTAGTAAAACTTAAGTATGCATGTTAAAACCACTAGATATTATGCTTATATGACGTAATTAATTCCTGTATGTCTTGATCATGTCTACATGTTTTAATAAAAGGTCAATTTTCTAAATGTTCAATCCTAGATATCATGCTCATAAGATTAACTACATAAATTGTTAATTGTGCGAGTTGTGAGGCCTATTTGAAACCATTCTGTGCTACTTGTTTAAAAGTTCATGTATGTTTTGCATGACGTTAATCCCGAGTCTCACTAAGTAGCCTTGGAATCTTATTGTCTAGACCCATATCCAAAATAGTGGTCCAATGCCTCTTGGACATTAAGTGGGACGAGTAGGCATACTAAGGCACGCTAGATTTTTTTATTTTTTTAGTACGCTCCTAGGAATAATAATCTTAATAACCAACTTAGGTGGGTAGATAGACGGACATGATGGAAATTGACCCGAGCAGAATACGACAATGTCTTTGAAATTATCTTCGGTAAATAAGACGGGCGCTGATCCGAATAGGTTAAATTAACCTAAGTGTAGCTCTGGTTTTATTAGATGGTTGGGGTAGTTATCTAAATCACTTAGTAATTAGATCTCTTTTCCTATATCAGTTTTTCGAATTGTATCTTCTCGCTTATCTGATTTTCTTATATGTTTATTTAGCTTTTAAATATTCCACATGCTTAACTCTTGCTCACCTAGTTTCATTAATAATTAAACTGGTTTAATTTATTGTCTTCTCATAAAAAATAGAATTTATTTATATAACGGTGTAGTTTTATTAATTCATATCGATCTTTGTTTATCACATACTCCCTACATAAATAACGAATCCAGCAGGGACCCATATTTGTGGACCTCGAAAGGTGCCTAACACCTTCCTTTCAAGGTAACTTGAACCCTTACCCGATTCTCTGGTGACGTAGACCTCTAAAATTAAAATTAATATTAATCGTAGTTAGTTTAGAACGGTGCCCTAACGCGCCTTTAATTCGTTAGGTGGCGACTCTTCACTCTTTTCCATCCAAAAAGAGTTGTCACGTCGATGGTCCATCATTTCACGAGAAAAATGGGGCGCGACAATGTCCAAATAGGTAAAAGCGATGGCCTTACCTAAAAACAAAGGGAAGAGTGTTATGGATTTTTATAGCAGTATATCTTCTCTCGATTGGTAATCCCCGTGCTATCATTAGAGATGGGGGATCCCACTAATCGGATTTTTAGTGCTTTACTTGAGAAGTATGGTGTCAAGCATAAGGTCGCAACTCCCTATCATCCGCAAACAAGTGGCCAAGTTAAAGTGTACAATAGGGAGATTAAGTCCATTCTCACAAAAATGGTGAATGCCAATAGAATGGACTGCGTACGAAAATTGGATGATGCATTGTGGGCTTATAGGATTGCATACAAAACTCCTATTGACATGTCTCCATACCAAATGGTATTTGGTAAAGCTTGTCATCTCCCTGTTGAATTGGATCATAAAGCCATGCATGCATTGAAAAGGTTAAATTTAAATTGGTACAAGTCCGCCCATGCTCGGGTCGAAGGTCTCAATGAAATTGATAAATTACAGACGCGGGCTTACGAGAGTGCATCTCTCTACAAAACTCGAATGAAGCACTTTCATGACAAGTGAATATTAAAGTGCAAATTCTCTCCCACAGATTGGGTGCTTCTATTCAACTCTAGGATTTGCCTATTTCTAGGCAAGTTGAGGTCCAAGTGGTCCGTCCTTTCAAACTATCACAACCCTTTTTGAATGTGGCGATTGAACTTGAAGCAAAAAATGAGTCTAAATTTAAAGTGAATGGCTAGAGGGTAAAGAAATACTTGGGTATTCCGAAAGAGTTTACTTCCATAGGAGTGATTTACCTTGACAAACCATGGTTAAGAGGTATCCTCGTCAAGCCGTGATATTAAACCAAGCGCTTCTTGGGAGGTAACCCAAGTGTTATCGTGTTTTTAGAATTTTCCTTCTTCATTTTTTGTAATTTTTGTTGATTGTAAGGTTAAATGTAATTTGGTATATCAATGGAATGTTTGAATAAAAAATTTCACCTACGAATTGATAAGCCGGTAGTTTACCTACTTATTTAGCCTTTAAACTTATGATTTTTCTAGTTTAAACTGGAAAAATAGTGCAATTGACGCAAATCACTTCTATTTTGCAGGTCTTTGTGTTTTAGAAGTGTTCGGGATGAATTCAGATGAAAATAAGTCAAAAGGAGGCCATTCAGAGAAGCAAGTAGATGGCAGCAGCACATGCCTTCGCCAATGCGGGGTCCTAGCCGCAAACACAAAGGCCAATCGAGTCAAAGCTCCACGAACGCGATGTACCACTCGCGTACACAAAGGTCAACTTGATAGATACCCTTCGCGAATGCGGTGGACATTACGCGAAGGCGAAGAAGGAAAGCAACTGCGGGGGCAGATTTGGAAATTCTCACTTTTGGAAAACTGAATTCACATAAAACAGTTCCAAGCTGTCTTGAAACATATCTTTGGATGATCCCTGGAAATTTTGAGCAAGCTTGGGAGCAAGTTTTGTATCCAACACCATAGGAGTAAAGATTTGGAGGCATTTATTGTAAAATCTTTAGTTTCCAATCTTTAACTCTTGTTCTTAATTGCTATTTTGTTGGTGTGTTTGTTGACTTGAGATTTGGGTTTGTATTTGAGATAATACTTCTTTGGATATTGAATTCATATATTGATTTTGTTCTTGTTTGATTATTTAGATCTATTGAATCCTTCATGCTTGAATTTATAGTCAATGGTTGCAAACATTGACTTAGCTTCTAATTTGGGTTTTTGCTCGAGAGAGAAATTCTTGAATTTGGGAAGATTCATTAGTGAGGATTTGGGGTTTCCACTCTAGATCAAGGCTAGACATAGCTTGGTTGCCGAAAACTCCCATTTAAGAGTTGGAGTTAGAAATAACCCAACTCACCCAAGTTATTTAGCTGGTTTATCACTTACTCGTGTTGTTCGAGAGAAAATACACGAGATATATGCTGAATTGGTTGAGAGACAGTTAGGGCATACCTTTAGCCAAGACTACCTAGGTGTCAACTGGGTGCAAGTCTTGTGAATTGAATTCCCATTCCTGATTATCCCTTGTTGTCCTTGCTTGGCGAAAGCAAGGTGAAAGCCATTGATCAATCTATCTTTTATTTGATTTTTCTTTTATCTTTTAGTTTGTAGTCTAAAACCACCCTTTTAGATATCTTTTCCCTTTTTGTTATTTGAACTTCAATAAGTTGCTTAGATTCTTTATTAGCTCAATCGCGACTACACTGTTCCCTTGGGTATGACCCCGACACTCATTGGGAATTATAAATTTTGTTTTTTTTCTGACGATCTCTGTGACCTTCCACTTTGAGAGCATGATTTGAGCATTATCAAAAATTGCACCGTTGCCGGGGAATTATTTGGCGTATTGAGTTAGTTTAGAATTTGAGTTTACTAACTCTAGTTCAATTCTGTGAATAATTGTTTTTCTT
This sequence comes from Jaltomata sinuosa, assembly GCA_003996215.1. NCBI lineage: Eukaryota > Viridiplantae > Streptophyta > Magnoliopsida > Solanales > Solanaceae > Jaltomata > Jaltomata sinuosa. The sequence continues at coordinate 387,714 of QJPP01000158.1, forward strand.
TTATTTAGTTTTCATTTGTAGATGGCATCATGGCTCATTTGAATTTTAAAAATGGTCATAGATTCATCCCAATTTATATTCCCGACTATTGTATTTATTGTGGAGGACTCCACCTTGGATGAAGGTGTAGAATTGGCCCTAGGAGAGGAAGGTATTCTCCTTCTCGCTCCTATGATGGGCACAATTGCTATTTGTGTGGTGTCGTGATGGACATTTGAGTGATTTTCCCAATGATGATCGCCCCCTCCCCCTTTTTGTGCTAACAATGTTGCTAGTGGTGCGTGTGACCTTAACAGGGACCATGAATTCATAATCAAAGAAGGCATGTATGGCAAGCACAAACCCTCTTGCCCTTGCTAGAAACTCAAGAGGAGAATGTGCAATCCATAAAGCAATTCTTTGTGGATGCAAGGGCTAAAGAAGAAGAAAACACAAGGGAGAATCATGAATTGAAGGTGGTGTTGTAACCAACTACCCTAAGTGTGGGTCATGATGTCATAGCATCTGTAAGTGCAGATTTTATGAATGAGGCAAGCTTGAAGGTGGAGATTCCCAAATCCCACTTCAACCTTGGTTCGACCTTAAGTTTGATTGAATGGATGAAAGTTGAAGTAATCAAGATTTTGGAAGACCTTGGAAGGAGGGTGGATGAAGGTCTATCTGCATTTGAGTTTGTCGTGGAAAGAAGGCAAAGTGTCCTCCCTTACTTGAAGGACAAAAAGTGTAAAATGTAAAACCAAGAGAATGTCCTTCTCATGTTCAAACCTTCACCCCAGGATTGTAACTGGAAGCTCGATTCAAAATTGGGTTTAAGGTTCAAATCCTCCAAATGGAAATCCAAATGGTGAGGTATCCTACGTTGCGTCGTGATGTTAAATTGTGCGCTTGATGGGAGACAACCCATCATTTTTATGCTTTACTTCACTTTTTGTTTCTGTTTGATGTGTTTTAGGTTCCCAAAGGAATAAGAAGAGGAACAAATGTTGAGAAGCACCAAAAATACCTCTGAAAAATGTGTTTTTTGCACCTGGAAGAGTGCCCGTCACACATGCCATCACACAAGCAACTAGTGAACTGATCAAAAACACTCGCATGTGTGAACGTGGTGCATTTTACACCTCATAAAGTGCCATTTGCACCAGGCATCACACAATGTGGGCAGAAATCTGAAGAAAAATTGAACAGTTATCCCAACACACCTTCTTCATGAACGTGGAGGACTGGCCGCAAACGCAAAAAACAGGTTTACGATAGGACTTTGCGAATGCATGGACTGGACGTGAATGCAAAGGCCAGCTGAACGTCAAGCCTTCGTGAATGCGCCGGGCCACCACAAACGCGAAGCTTCCAGACAGTTCAGGTAAAGTTAAAATGTTCAAAAATCAGAAGCCCCAAAATATTTTCTTCTCAAAACAAAGTTACTCTCTCCTCCTTTGGCACACAAAAATTCCATCAAGTTCTTCCACTCATAGCTTTACAAAGTGCAATCCATCAGGTATGAACTCTGCCCTTCTTACATTTTGAAATGGATTCCCTTCTTCCTCAACTTGATAGGTAGAAAATGGGTAATGGCATTTTTGGATGATTTCCTCTTGCTTTAATTTAACTTCTAATGGTGTTTAATTGTTAAATTGTTGGGTGAATTAGGTTAAGGCTATGTCCTAAATGGTGGGACTAAAAAGTGGTGTTTTTATTGGTTCTAAAACCTTGGGAGATCAAGCAAAAAATTGCTTGTCTCCCATGTGTTTGAGAAAATGCCTCAAAGAGGCACTGATCTGGGCAAAGCGATAGCCTTCGCGTTCGTGGCCACCTGGCCGCATTTGCAAAGGCTAAATTTGTTGAAAAATAAATCCCTTCTTCGTGAACGCAGCCTCCTGGCCGCAAACACAAAGAAGGATTGCCTGGTAGTGTCAAAACAGTGGCAACGCACAGCCCACCTTGGAACTTCTTTCGGATATTTCTTTGGCCTAAGTACTTCATAATATATTGTTTTAAGTGTCCCTAAGAACTTTTAACATAATGGTGTGTTTTGTAGGTACTTTGATAAAAAAGATGGTCTCCAACGGTAGTGACAATGAAGTTGAAAATGCTCCAGATATGGAAATGGAGGAGAACTACGATCATGATAGATTCCTATTGGCATCATGTGAATGCCGGTATAATGAGCTATTGTCCAAACCCTTTGTTAGGGAGAAAGGAATCAATATGGACAAAGTTGAGAAAACAAATTCTAGAATTCTACAATAGGTTGGTGGAGCGGGGTTGGATATGTTTTGCTCCTCCACCTATCATGGCTAACCACACAGTGGTCACTGAGTTCTACGCCAATGCTTCGATCACTGATTTCAATAGCGCACTAGTCACTACCATTCAGGGAATCCAAGTGAACTTCAACCCCGAGATCATCAATGCACTATACAACCTTCCGGATGCTGACAACGAGGTTTACATTACAAAATCCAAAGCCGAAGGGCACCAATAGTTGGCAGACAAGTTGAATGATGGGGTAACCCCAAATTGGTTGACTTCGCAGAAAGGGGTTGATTCACATAAGTTTAATGCAGAAGCCAAGACTTGGCTTTTGATTATCTGTGTGAGGATCATGCCATCCACTCATGACACAGATGTGACCCCTGACCGAGCATTGATAGTGGCATCCCTCATTGATGGAATAAATGTGAATGTTGGGATCCATATTGTGGATCAGATAGGTGAGGTAGCTAGTGGAAGGTCTAAAAGCCTTTTCTTTCCTTCATGAGTGACCCAATTGTGCTACGATACTGGGGTGTTTTCGGATCCGACTGACATTACAAAGAAGCAAGCAACTATGATCCACCTATTGTTGAAGAGGTCCCCAGAAGCAAAGCAGAAAAAGATAAAGATTGATGTGCCTTCTCTATCTTTCAGACAGTTTCCAGAGTCTTCGACTGAGCCCACTAGTCCTTCCACAGTTCCATCTGGATCATCTCAGTCTATGGGATATCTACAGTTCGGGCTCTATATTATGCGCCCTTCTCTAGTCAGATTTAGGGAGTGGATGCACATGTTCAGCAGTTGTTGGCCGGATTCTCTTCTGGTTCAGTTGGAGATGACATACCAGCAGGTACTGAGTCCCCCCCATCCTTGGCCAAAGTAGCTAATGAGCAAAAATTGATTAATGGGCGTTTGTGTGTAATGAATGCATGCTTTGAGCATATGAGCCGCAGGCAAGGAAAAGTGGGAAAATGGTAAAATAAGTTGAGCGAGCATGAGAAGAAGAAGAGAAAGTTAATAAACAAGATGATGGATAGATTGAAGTCCTTTTGCGGATCAAGAAGAGCCGAGGAGGATTATGATGATGAGGATAAAGAGAGACTTAAGTTTCCCTCTTCCTCCAATTCAGATTGACGCACCTCAGGGAGCTTCCTCAAACTTATTCCTTACTTTGATGCAGTGAGGGCGCTGCCCTATCTTAGTTGAGGGTGGCGTATGATCCGCGCTCTATCTTTCTAGTTTAGCTTGCTTTACTTATAGATATTATTGTGCCCTCACTGGGCTTGTTTTGTTGGATATAATTATGCCCTTGCCGGTCCTGTTTTGTTTTTTTGTTTATATATGGTTTGTGCCCTCGTCGGGTTTTGATGTTGTGTGAAAGAATTTGATGGTTTAGTTTTAGTTTTCTTTACTTGTTAGCTTCTTTTGTTATTTTGTAGTTGAGATGTGGTTGTTGTGGTCTAGGGGAAGTCTAAGTACCCGTTAGGCTAGATGAAACTTGCTGGGGGATATTTTTCTGCAAATGATGATATGCAAACCGCATGAGCTTTGCACAGGCCCACTTTTTGGCCTGTGCGTTGTACGTGCAATACTCACTTTGTTATATGCGAATCGCATATGCCCAAAAAGATGATATTTGCTTTGATCCACCTTGTGTAGCTATGCCAATTTAGATAGATAAATTGGCCCAATGATAGATTGGATGACGACATTCTTAAGGGAAAATCATCATCTTTTGAGGTTTTGGTTGCAAATTGACTTGTTTGGTACCAATGAAGTAGTCTTGCATGTTAAGTGAAATAGGCATACCCTTCCAAAATTTTTGTGAAAAATGCATGGCAAAGAGTTATTTTGTGACAACTCTTTTAATCTTTTTGTGACTTTTGACTCATTAGTGGTGATAATGTAAATAGCTCATCTTTGTTCTTGTTTAGGAAGTTAAAAATTGATCATTCTTGAATAATTCGCATATCATGTGTGGTGAGGTTTAGTTGAACAATTCTCGTGCATGTGTGTCATCTAGAATTTTCCCCGAATATGATTCAAGGTCAAATTCTAGGTGTAATCGAGCTTGGAAGATAACCTTAGGCCCTTTTTGATAAGCCACTTCACCCAAATGTCTTCCCAATGACATCAAATCCTAGTAAACCTCTTTGAGTTTGTGATTTTTCTTTGGCACATTTTCAATACCTGGACCTTTTGGAATCTCTATCTTGGAACCCATCCTCACTAATTGCTTGAAAATAAAATGTAGGATAAAAGACTAAGTTTGGGGGGGGGGGGGGGGAAAACAAAAGACAACATAGGCAAATGCCTAAGTTTGGGGGTGCATATGATTAAATGAGGAGAATAAATGAAGTGCGCTTCAAGTGAAAGGTAGCACCTTAATTTCAAATTGAAAATTGTTCAAAAAGTTCTATCCTATGAGCAAAATGAAAAGCGAAAATAGGTTCTACCAAGTGAAGGTGATATAAGAAGGTGAATGATCATGAGTTAAAAAGGGGAATCTTGGGTGGTGTTAGGGAGAAATAAGGTGAAGTTGAAATGGAAAAATGTGAGCGGTGTTCAAAATGAGAACAAAAGAGCATTAGGGAGGTGTAGTCACTTTAAACAAATGATATCCTCACCTTTGCCCTAGCCATCATCGTAACCCGCAAGTCCTTTGTGATTCCGAGCTTGGCTACCCTACATTAGTGGCGACTTACATGAAGGGCAAGCCTATGGTTCGACATGTGTGAACTTGAACTTTCTTTTCAGTGTGAGTGTTTGTATTTGTCCCTGGTGATTGTCTTTGTACATAATGTGTTTTTGGGACTTTCGTTCTTGTGAGGGCATGCGAATTAGGATAGTTGGTGACATTGATAAACTCTGAAAAAGAGTCAAATTAGCATGCTTTGGTAAGCTAGTGGTTTGAGTCACATCTTGAGGATTGGTTGTCGTCACTTGCTTGTTCTTATTGTGCCTTTGTATTATGAGTTTGTGTTTTGAATTGAAGGAAATGCTTAGAGTAAGTTATCATTTGATTGACTAATCATTAGTACCAACCGAAGTCATGTTTGGTGCTTGAATTGGGTTTTCCTTGGCTTGTGGTATTGTCATTTGCACTTGTGTTGTATTTCCCTTGAGTTGGAAGCTTTAATTTGCTTGAGGAGAAGCAATAGTTCAAGTTTGGGGGTTTGATAAGTCGGTAGTTTTCCTACTTATTTAGCCTTTAAGCTTATGATTTTGCTAGTTTAAAGTGGAAAAATAGTGCAATTGACACGAATTACTTTTATTTTGTAGGTCTTTGTGTTTTAGAAGTGTTCGGGATGAATTCGGATGAAAACAAGTAAAAAGGAGGCCATTCGGAAAAGCAAGTAGCTGGCAGCAGCACATGCCTTCGCGAATGCGGGATCTTAACCGCGAATATGAAGGCCAATTAAGTCAAAGCTCTGCGAATGTGATGTACCACTCGCATACGTAAAGGTCAACCAGACAGAGACCCTTTGCGAATGCGGTGGACATTACGTGAAGGCAAAGAAGGAAAGCAACTACGGGGGTAGATTTGGAAATTCCCACTTTTAGAAATCCCAATTCACATAAAACACTTCCAAGCCGTCTTGAAACATATCTTTGGCTAATCCTTGGAACATTTGAGCAAGCTTGGGAGCAAGTTCTTCATCCAACACCATAGGACTGAAGATTTGGATGAATTTATTGTAAAATCTTTAGTTTCCAATCTTTAACTGTTGTTCTTAATTTCTATTTTGTTGGTGTGTTTGTTGACTTGAGATTTGGGTTTGTATTTGAGATAATACTTCTTTGGATATTGAATTCATATATAGATTTTGTTCTTGTTTGATTATTTAGATCTATTGAATCCTTCATGCTTGAATTTATAGTCAATGGTTGCAAACATTGACTTAGCTTGCTAATTTGGGTTTTTGCTCGAGAGAGAAATTCTTGAATTCGGGAAGATTCATTAGTGAGGATTTGGGGTTTCCACTCTAGATCAAGGCTAGACATAGCTTGGTTGCCGGAAACTCCCATTTAAGAGTTGGAGTTAGAAATAACCCAACTCACCCAAGTTATTTAGCTGGTTTATCACTTACTCGTGTTGTTCGAGAGAAAATACACGAGATATATGCTGAATTGGTTGAGAGACAGTTAGGGCATACCTTTAGCCAAGACTACCTAGGTGTCTACCGGGTGCAAGTCTTGGGAATCGAATTCCCATTCCAAATTATCCCTTGTTGTACTTGCTTGGCGAAAGCAAGGTGAAAGACATTGATCAATCTATCTTTTATTTAATTTTTCTTTTATCTTTTAGTTTGTAGTCTAAAGACCCCCCTTTTAGATATCTTTTCCCTTTTTGTTATTTGAACTTCAATAAGTTGCTTATATTCTTTATTAGCTCGATCGCAACTACATTGTTCCCTTGGGTACAACCCCGATACTCATTGGGAATTATAAATTTTGTTTTGCTCTGACAATCATCATGACCTCCCACTTGGAGAGCATGATTTGAGCGTTATCACTTATCACATGCAAAATGCATGCAATAATTTGTGAAGCGCATGTGAATTCCGCTATAGACCAGATTTTGGTTCAAATTTAGTGAGAATATGCAAACCCACCTGCGAAATACCTGTGTGGTTCTATGACTCGCATCCCAGAATACAAACATAAGGCAAATCACTAGCATTGTAGTTGAAAATTAAGGTTCACTTACGATGTGCCATGAAAATGCATGCCCCAACTCATGCCACATAAATTAAATCGCAGGTGGGAAGCAGATCGCTTGAACATTTTCTCAAAATGTATGTTCACTTGCGGTATGCCATGTTAAATCCATGCCCGAATATGTGATCCACAGATCAAATCGCAGGTGGGAAGCAGATCACTGGCAACTTATCTCATTTCTAATGCGATCTTCAAGCTCATCTGCGTTCACCCATGCTGACTTGCAATGCACACACTCTGTCGCATATCAATCAACCAGGACAAGTTATTTCAGGAAGTATTTCTCTCTTTTCTCTTGTATTTGTTCATGTACATTGAGGGAAATGTTTTGTTTTAAGTTGGGGGTGAGGGATATTATTATTTTGATGATTAGTGCCCTTGTCGGGCTTGACTGTAATCTTTATTTGGCCATGTATTCTTTGATGTGAACTTCCGTATGGTTTATATTGTGCCCTTGCCGGGCTTGATCCCTTTTGTTTTTCTTAAGAATATGAGTTGCCTTAATTTCCAGGTTAGTCCTATATGCTAAATTATTTCACTACCCGTGCTTTTCAAATGTGCTTAGTGCCTATGCTAGGTCTAGTTCTCCAATGATTCATCAGCGCATAACTCAATTTTGCCTCAGCTAATAATAGTTAGTTTTGAATAAATCCGAGGGTTTTCTTCATACTATGTTCTTTCCCAGGGAGCAAAATTTTCTTTTCTTTATTTTTTTATCAAACCGAGTGACATTTCTCTATGATAGATTGAGAGGCAATTTTCTTAAGAGAAAATGTCAAGTTTTAGTATTTAGATTGAGTCTGTGTTTTCAAATTTTCTTGGCAAATAATTTAAAAAATTGAGAAAAGAGGGGAAAATGATTTTTGCTAAGGCATTCTCTTGTCATGACTTGCACATTTTTTGTTTGACTTGATTGATTCACAAATGAGTAAACTCGGAATTGCTTGTCAAAATTCATTTGTCCCAATTGATTTAGAGAATAATTGTCAACTTCTTGTGTTGTCATGCCTTGTGTGGTAAGGTTTACTTCATTCTTGTGCATGCATGTTGTCTAGAACTTTCCCCGATATGTTTCAAGGCAAAATCCTAGATGTTGCTTAGCTTGGAAAATGCCCTTAAGCCCTTTTTGAATAGCCACCTTACCCAAATGTCCTTTCCTTAACATTAATCCTAGTTAACCTCTTTGAGCTTTTAACTTTTCATTGGAACCTTATATTAGACACATTAACCCTTTTTTCATCCTCTATCTTGGCAGCCATCCTCCCCAATAGCTAAAAATTGAAATGCAAGATAAAATCCTAAGTTTGGGGGGAGAATATGAATGAAAATAAAATATTGATATAGGTAAAAGCTTGAGTTTAGGGGTGTATGCATGTAATGTGGAGAAAAAGAAGAGTTTAGCTTCAAAGTGAGGTAGCACACTATGCTCTTAATGTGAATTGCTCCAAAGTATCAATAAGATAAATTAATGAAAGAGAAAGAAAAGATTAGTGCTGCCAAATGAGAAACAAATCGATATTTGAATGAATAGTTATTGGGAAAGCTTAGGCTGTGAGAGGGAGGAATAAGGTAAAGTTGATGTCCAAAAATATGAGCGGTGCACTTGACACAAATAATAGCGTAAGGGAGGTTTAGTCACTTGAGCCAATAAAATCCTCACCTTAACCCTATCCTACATTGTTGCCTGGAAGTCCTTAGTAATTCCGAGCTTGGTGACTCTACACTAGTGGCAAATTATATGAAGGGCAAGCCTATGGTTCTACTTGAAATTCTTTGAGAGAGTGAGATTCTTTGTGTTCTTCTATAATCCCTATATTGTGAATTACATGATTGTGAGTGAGATTATCTCTTATGGTTAGTGGCATTGCATGAGACCAATAATGAAGTCTTGATTTCAATTGAGAGGAATGAATGAGACAAGTTATGGGGCAAATCTTGAGGCAAACCTTGAAGGTCCATGCTAATGACTTTAGAAGCTTAATGATCTTGTTTGAATGACAAATCCGTCATGACCCTTTCGATCATTTACGCATTTACGCTTTCTTTGTACTATTAGAGCTTACCTATAGTGGCCCCAAGTCATATATGGCTTGCTGAGACCAGTAGTGTAGTGCCCTGGCTGTTCATTTTGTCTTTATGGCAGTTTCCCTATTTTAGAGCTTAAACTTAGAAATTTGTTGACTTCGGTCAAAATTCTTGGTAAAAACGCTTGATATCGGATTTTGATAGTTCCATTAGCTCTGAAGAATGGATTTTGGTCTAGGTGGAACCTTGGTCGGGGTCTGGGAGCTTTCAATTTGGTTTTGTGAGAATTTCTGCATTTTCTAGCTTGTTGGACTTGGAAGTTTGACTTTGGTCAACATTTGGAGAAGCCGACCTCAGATGGAAATTTTGATAGCACTGTTAGCTTAGAAATGTTGAACTTCGGCTAGGGGGACCTTTGATTTGGGTGCCGAGACTTTCGAACTCGTTTTAGGCCATGAGGTTTCGTTTTGGAAAAGTTAGCCTAAAGTTGGTTGGGTGTGGGGCCCACTTTTCATTAAATCAACCTCCGTTGGGATTTTCATCGATTCCATTGAGTCCAGAATACTGATTTTAGTCAACTAGATCAGCTCATTTGCATTTGTGGGGCCCCAGACTCATTCTCAGAGGTTCGTTCGATAAAAATCTGCCAAAGGTTGGCATAGCATGTTGTTGTTGCTGTCATGGGTGCCAGGGTGTCACCTGGACTGTTCCTGCACGTCAGGCCAGACCTTGGCCTCTAGCGCCCCCATACCTCCCCGCTTCCCAGCGCACCTGCGGTGTATGGTTGAGCCTGCGCGCGTGCGCCTGTGCCTGTATGGCCGCCGTGGCGCCTGTGCTGGCCAGCTTATATAGTTGTTGCACTTCAAAATTCCAGCCTTCTGCACCATCTTCCAACTTCATTATTTCCTCTATTATAGCTCCAAATAACTTCATTCTTCACCTGCTCGTCCCCCTTAAATTGGAGGATTACTTTCTACTGACCCGGGTGCATTCTAGGCTTTGTGAATTGATAAGTTTCTTGCTTAAATTTCGATAAAAACCCATCATTCCCCTCTTTGATTTCCCTTGGATAGTGGACTGTTTATAGCACCATTCTTAGTCCGTTTCTACATAATTTTGGGGTATGAACTCTCGGGAACTTGGGGAATATCATAGTGTTTTTTGTTTCCAGCTTTTGGTTGCAGGGTCCACAGGCTCGCTGATGACCCAAATTTTGACCCGTCTATAGTTATAGAAATATGGGTATTATTAGTCTCATTTTAATGTCTAGTTTATGTTCACTATAGTTTGACTTTTGTTCAGAGCTTCTCGGAGTAGTTCGAGCTTAAACATCATCATTCCAGGGGCTTATCATCAAACGATAGGTAGGTTACAGTTTAACTCTTTAGACGTTGCATATATTGGATAAAATTGTACTAATTGGCATCTTTGGGTTGGGTTTATTAGCTTTATACCACAGACCTTGACCGCTTCTTCATGTTCGGCTCATTTTCTTCCTCCGATATTTGTAGTATTTGTTTATAGACGATATTATTACCCTTGTGGTCCTGTGTGACCTTGTATTGACTCTGAACCATAGATGGTGGATTATATGGGAATATCTGTGAGTCCTGGACATTGATATCACAATTTTAGGATGGTTATCTATGTTGTAGAGCGATGGTAGACTATGTAGGGACAATATGTTATTATGAGCCGTTGGGCTATTATCTGTGTTTGAGCTTGTTATTTTCATACATATAAAGGTATTTTCGCATATTTTGCTACAGTTTTGGCTTCGGGCCTACTATTATTTGTTTTTTAAACTTTCATAGCCCTGGGGGCCCATTTTCGTCTGAAATGACTTTAAAACGGGTTAGGACTGACTTACGTGGATTTTCTTGGGGTAAAAAAATTTAAAAAGATGATTTTACCATTGTTTTCATAATTATACTAGACTCGGCTGGGCTGTGGTGCTAGACGTAATTTTCTAATGATTTGAGATGATACTAGACTCGGTCGGACCGAGCATCAAATTTATTTTACTAATGATTTAGACCAGATTATATTCGGGCACCCTTGATGGGGTTTTGAGGGCTTATTTCACTGTTTTAGACATGAATAGAGTTTAGGCATGCATATTCGAGATATTGGGCTACTAGCTTGGATCCAGACCCACTCTGAACGATGATTTTGATATTGATATTTAATATATGGTCAAGAAACTCCATGGACCTTGCCGATCCAGACCAGGGGCTTCAGGCTGCGTGTGCCGGAGAAGGGGTATATGGTGGAGTTGAGATATACGGACAGTGTCTTTCCATGGATCCTACCTACTTGGCCTTTAAGCACTAGAGGAGGTACATACAGGGTTACAATTCCACCCAGGTTTCATCATGCATCATACCATTCATCTGTGTGAGATTCCACTCTGGTTTGCAGTTTGCTGAGTGTACGCTCTGGTAGTATGGGATGCCGGAGGGTTTGTCTTCACTTGTTTGTGTTCCTCAGGTGTATGGGTTCCCGGTGGGACTGTAGGTAGACTTATTGTTATTTTATCGAGATATGGGTCCTTATGTTGATTTCTTATTATAATTGGATATTGAGAGTAGTATTATGCAGCTTGACTTGGTTATTATTCTTATGTTCGAGCATGCTATCATTATTCTATTTTCCTCCTTCCCTTTTTACTTGAGGTTACCAGTATATTGCCCATTTTCTAAAAACTTCTATATATATTGTTACTGCGGAGGATCCCAGGTGCGTCACTTCTTTCTTTTACCTGTGCCTATTATATATATTCTAGTAGCTAGCCAAATATGTTAGTTTCTGCGTGTATCCTTTTGTGCTAGCTTTCGTGTACTTAATCTTTGTTTTCTGTAACTACTTACTTCTACTCTTCTTATTACTGCTCTTTTATCTTATATGTGCCTAATTGGCCTATGATACATACAGGGTACCCGTTGCTTAGAAATTGGTGCTCATACTATACTCTGATTCTTCTGGTGCAGATCCTAGTGTAGGCTATTACTATTAGCTCGTAAAGACTCATGCGAGGAGATTTTTGACCGTCCCAGACTGAGGGTGAGCTCTTAGCGGCTGGAGCTTAGATTTTAGTTTATCTTTTGTATTATGTACTCTCTTACTACTCGGAGACATTTGTATATATTATTTTGGATCCTTTGTTCTCTGTTGATATAGTTCCAGCTCTTAAACTATGATACCAGGTTTTGGAATGGTTTTAGCCTCTATATATATTCCTGTTGTCCCTTTTATTTATCGTATATCCCTTAATTCTACTTATATTATGTTTTCTTCTGCCTTCTTGTTATATAGTAGCCCATTACTAACCATTCTGGGCTATGGGGATTTGTTCACCTACTAGGGGGTTGTAGGTGCCATCATGACTAAGAAATCTGGTTGTGATAGCTTGGTATTAGAGCCTAGGTTCACTGATGTCATCAATATAGGAGCCAATGTCTAGTAGAGTCCTGCAGATCGGGGCAGATACATCTATACTCAATCTTCGAGAGGCTACAGTGGCATCTTAGGAAACATGGACCTTTTCTTGCTTCTATCTCATGCATAGTATCCTTGAAAGTTTCTTTAAATCTCACTTGTTCTATTTCATTCTCCCATAAATAGTTCGTACAAGATTGTCGATGTCAGGCAGAGGCGAGCCTTTGACTCCAGCACCCCCTACACCAGCTAGGGGACATGGAGGTCGTAGAGTTAACGGTCAAGGATGTGCCCAAGAAGCGGCACCTGCTAGAGCTCCTAGGGTCGAGGTTGAGCCTGAGTATGAGCCAGAGTTTGTTCCTGAGTAGAAGCATGTGGACCAGGGGATAGCTTAGGTACCACTAGCCCCAATACTAACTTCAGCACCAGCTTTTGTGCTAGCTTTAGTCCCAGCTCAGTCTTCAGATGTTCGGAGTTTACTTCTACATCTTTTGGGTATGATCGGAGAGCGGCCTTCTGAGGTAGCACATACATCCATTCAGGGGGCAACCCTGGGTGCATAAAGTTCAGGAGCGCAGCCTGCTACTGTGGCTCTCTGTGCGAAGGTTATTCAAATACTATTTGTTGCACAGCCTCTTGATGCTCGCCCAGCTATAACAAAGATGGAGCATAAGGCATTGGGTAGGTTTCTGAGGTCGGCAACTCCGAGGTTTGCTGGTACTTCTAGTCAGGATCCACATGACTTCGTTACTACTTGTGAGGAGATGCTACACCATTGGGCTTATTGGAAACTCACAGAGTTGGATACACTACTTATCAGCTGAAGGGCCCAGCTAAGTTATGGTGGAGGGCTCAAGTCACATGCAAAGCATCTTCATCACCTTCGCTATCTTGGTCAGAGTTCTATGAGGTCTTTATGGCCAAGTTCTTGCCACAGAGCGATAAAGAGCATTATAGGGAGGAGTTCACTAGGCTTATACAGGGTTCCATGATCGTATATGAGTATTACACTCACTTCTACTAGCTAGCCCCATTTGGAGTTATGATCATGCCTACCGAGCCCGATAGAGTCCATAGGTTTATTTAGAGATTGCGAACATAGTTTAGGGAGCAAGCTGAGATATTGGTTGTGAGTGGTCAATTATTCCAGGCTATTGTAAACTATGCCTATAACGTAGAGGATTTGCATCTTCATGATTCTGGGGCCAGAGATAAGAGGCCTGGACATCAGGGTAGCTATAGTGGTTCCCGTCATAGTGGTAGAGGTTCTGGCCAATGGGGCTGAAGGTACTAGCCACAACATCACCAGGGTCAGTCCATTCGACTAGTTCAGGCTTCACTTTAGTCTTCTTGTGGGTCTCAGTTTGAGTAGGATCAGAGTAGCCAACAGGGCTATAGTGATCAATCTTTGAGAGGTGCAGCTTATGGGGCATCAGGCCGTGGTGGCCACACAGGTTATGCTAGTTTATCCCGACAGGGTAGGCCATCAGAGCCTTGTTATGTGTGTAGTGTTTTTGGTCATTATGCTAGAGATTACCCCCAGCGGGGTATAGTTTAGCCAGCTACTCAGGCGGCTCTGCCTATCTACACAGTTCAGCCACCAGCTAGAGGAGGTGGTGGTCAGGGTAAATGAGGTGGCCCATGAGGAAGGACAAGTGGTAGGGATGGCAGTCGATCAGGTGGTGGTCATCATCTATTTTATGCATTCCCTAGGAGGCTGGAGGCAGAGGCCTCAAATGCTGTGATCACATGTACGATTTTTGTATGCCATCGACCAACTTATGCTTTATTTGATCCTGGATCCACTTGCTTGTATGTTTTTGCCTACTATTTTCCTTATTTGGGGTTGGCTAGTGAGCTGTTATCTGAGCCTGTATCGTTTCTACCCCGGTAGGAGATTCTTTAGTAGTTGATCAAATTGTGAGGTCTTGTATGATTTCGATGAGTGATTTGGAGACATGGGGTGACTTGATGATTCTTGAAATGTTAGATTTTGATGTGATTCTTGGCATGGACAAGTTATCCCCTCACCGTGCAGTTTTAGATTGCTATGCCAAGACTATTACCATAGTCATGCCCGGCGTATCCCCGATTGTGTGGTAAGGTTCTGTCAGTCGTGCACCGTTTGGGATCATCTCTTGTCTTCGAGCTAGAAAGTTGATTTCTCATGGGTGTTTGGCTTATCTAGCATTTGTATGAGATGCTAGTACTGACCTTTCTTCCCAGTGTCGATTTCTGTGGTTAGAGATTTCCTAGATGTGTTCCCTACCAACCTGCCAGGCCTTCCACCTGAGAGAGATATTAATTTCGCTATTGAGTTTGAGCTAGGCACCAGGCCCATTTCTATCTCTCCTTACTATATGGCTCCAACTGAGTTGAGAGATCTTAAGGAGCATCTCCCAGACTTGTTAGCTAAGGGTTTCATTAGGCCGAGTGTGTCACTTTGGGGTGCTCGTGTTCTATTTGTGAAGAAGAAAGATGGGTCGATACAGATGTGTATTAATTATTGACAGCTGAATAGGGTGACTGTGAGGAATAGGTATCAAATACCGTGCATAAATGATTTGTTTGATCAACTTCAAGGTTCAGCCATGTTTTCGAAGATAGATTTGAGGTCAGACTACCACCAGTTGAAGATTAGGGCAAATGACACCCCTAAAGAAGCCTTCAGGACACTTTAAGGCCACTATGAGTTCCTGGTGATGTCTTTTGGGTTGACTGATGCCCGCACAGCTTTCATGGACTTGATGCATAGGGTGCTCAGCCTGTATCTAGACTCATTTATGATAGTTTTCATAGATGATATCTTGATATACTAGCGGAGTAGATATGAGTGTGAGCAACACTTGAGGACTATACTTCAGACTTTGAGAGATCATCAGCTTTATGCCAAGTTCTCAAAGTGCAAGTTTTGGCTTGAGTGAGTTACATTCCGAGGACACGTGGTGTCTAAGGATGGGATTAGAGTAGACCTGGATAAGATATCAGTAGTTCGTGATTAGCCGAGACCTACTACTCCTACCAAGGTTTGCAGCTTTGTTGGGTTAGTAGGGTACCATTGGAGGTTCATTGAGGGATTTTCTTCCATAGTAGCACCTTTGACTATGCTAACTAGGAAGGACGTCCCATTTCAGTGGTCAGATCTGTGCGAGGACAGACTTTAGAGGCTTAAGGCCTTGTTGACTTCAACTCCTGTGTTGACTTTCCAGTTGAGGGTCAGAGTTTCTCCGTGTATTGTGATGCTTCCAAGGTTGGTCTTGGTTGTGTGTTCATGCAACAGGATCATGTGATAGCATATGCATCGAGGCAGCTGAAGATTCATGAGCGTAACTACCCCACTCATGACTTAGAGTTAGCGGTGGTAGTTTTTGTGCTCTATATATGGAGTCACTACTTATATGGGGTTCACTGCGAGATATTCACCGATCACCATAGTGTTCAATACATTATGAGTCAGCGAGGGCTGAACTCAAGGCAGAGGAGATGGACGGATTTACTGAAGGACTATGATTTTACTATTCTGTACAATTGAGGCAAGGCAAACTTGGTAGCGGATGCCTTGAGTCAGAAGGCAGTGAGTATGGGTAGCCTAACCTCACTTTCAGTCTTAGAGCGGTTGTTGGCCTTGGAGATCCAGTCTTTGGATAATCGTTTGGTTAGACATTATTTGTCGGATCCCAGTAGAGTTCTTGCTAGTGTTAAGGTTCATTATGCTTTGATTGATCAGATTCAGAGCCGTCAGTTTAAGGATCAACGATTGTGTGACCTTCATGATCAGGTTGTTCGGGGTGAGGCTAGCCGGGCTACTTTAGATTCAGATCGGGTTCTGAGGTTTGATAGTCAACTTTGTGTTCTAAGAGTTGGGGATTTGATTTAGTTGATTCTCCATGAGGCACATGGTTTTAGATATTCTATCCATCCTGGCGTAACTAAGATGTACATAGACCTGAGATAGCTTTACTAGTAGAGTGGTATGAAGCGGGACATAGAAGAGTTTGAATATCGGTGCTTGAACTGTCAACAGGTGAAGTTTGAGCACATGAGACCTAGTGGTTTGATGCAGTCAGTTCATATTCCTGAGTGGAAGTGGGAAGGGATTACTATGAATTTCATATTTGGTTTGCCACGCACTTCTAGGGGTTTTAATTCCATTTGGGTGATTGTTGTTCGGCTAACTAAGCCAGCGCATTTTTTACCGATTCAGACTACTTATAATGCAGAGAGGTTAGCTTAAATTTACCTTCGTGAGATTGTTCGATTGCACGGGGTCCCATCTTCTATCATTTAAGACTTCAGTACTCAGTTCACATCTCAGTTCTGTAGGGCTATTCAGTGAGACTTGGGTATAAAGGTCCATCTTAGTACTGCATTCTACCCTCAGACAGATGGCCAGTTCGAGAGGACTATTCAGGTCCTGGAGGACATGCTTTGGCCCTGTGTTCTTGACTTTGGAGGTTCTTGGGATCAGCTTGTGCCTTTGGCCGAGTTTGCATATAATAATAGCTTCTATTTGAGCATTGGCATGTCACCTTTTGAAGCTTTGTATGGTAGGCATTGCATATCGCTGGTTGGTTGGTTTGATGGTTTGAAGTCTAGGCCACAGAGTACAGATTTTCTTTGCGATTCACTGGACATGTAACACCCCAGAAATCGAACAAGTTTTCTAAGTTTAAACCTCTGAAAAATTTCATGTTTCCAGGAATTACGGGTCCAAACCATGAACCGCTGTTAGAACCACGAGTCATGGAATGGAACAGTGGTTTGACTCCTGCATTTCAACTTCTGGTCTAAGAACCAAGGGTTGATTTTACAGACCATAGTTTGGACCATAAACCGTACTGTCAACTTGTAGAACCTAAACCAGAGATCATTGCTTTCCCCAGGAACTATGACTTAAGTCTACGGACCGTAGTTCATTCTACGGCCCGTCCTGTTGACTCGTAATTCCTTATCTGCAGATTGAATGTTGAGCCTAGATCTACAGCTCAGGTCTATGGACCGTAGTCCAGTTGACGAGTCATCTTGTTGACTCGTGGTTTGCCTTCTACAGCCTGACTCTATGGCCAGGAACCACGAGTGGAAACCACGAGCCGTGGTTTAGTCTATGACTTGTGGGATCCATCTGTGATTCCTGAAATTAAATTTTTTCTAGTTTTTTCTTAATTAAGTCCTAGGGGTATTTTAGTCATTACCCACCCTTTTAACTCCTAAGTGAGGTAATTTTAGCCATTCTTAGCATGATTTGTAAACCTATAAGCCTAAGTCCCTTCTCATTACCTCGTTCATCTACCAAATGGGAAAAGAACTCCTTCAAGCTCCAAGTATCAAGCTCCAAGTTCAAGCCTCCTTTACTTTTCAATTTCAGTTGGGTTAGCATAAATCAAGGTATGTGTATATTCATTAAGGGTTTCCTCTCACCCTTAAGCCTAAATCCCCAAATCTTTACTTTAAATTAGCAATTTATGAAATTAGGGTTTCTTACCCAAATTGGGGAAAAGTTATGGGTTTTGTTTCAAAGCTTCAATTCATGATTTCTCATGTATTACCCATGCTTTAATTGAAGTTTTATAAGTGTTTATAAAAGCCCATATGTTAGGTGTGAATTTTAGCATGATTCCTTCGAATTGCATGTCTTCAAGTAAAATTTGTATGTTTAGATAACATAACCTCAGTTTTCATGAAATTGCATGCCTAATTCTTCAAGCTATGATTTTATAAAGGAAAGTATATTTTGAATTATGGTTTTGCAATGCCTTAAGACTCATGATATGAATTTGTATGACATCAAATATGTCTCTATGCTTTATGAACAGATTTGACATTAGATATGTCATTAGTTATGATCAGTTCTGCATCCAGATATGCATATGTATTATATGAGCTATACATATTATTTTGGGAGTAGTATTTAGCACCAAGTTAGATAGGGTGAGAGTACCCTTAGTCCCAGAACTACATGCCTCTGTAGGGTCTAAGTCCCCTCAGTTGGGCATCAGATTTAGTGATCATGCCACAGTCATGCCTTTATACCCTGGCAAGGTATATTGGGTTCTTTCGATGGGGCATATACATCGGATTCCATGTAGCTCACATGGTCTATGTCGGTTAGAGAACCTTCTACCGAAAAAGTATCAGGTTTAAAAATGCATTTACTCTTTTCCTTCAGACTTCAGAACTATTATGATTACTTATGATATTTTGTATATCTTGATTTTGTATAGCATTGAGTCTCTTGCATTTCAATTTTACACTTATAGCATGATTTTAGCTTTACAAGTTTATTTAACATGTTAATCTCAGATTCCTGTTTATCTCACATATTCAGTATATCCTATAGTACTGACGCATATCTTGCATTGCATCCTCTTGATGATGCAGATTCAGGTACTCCTCATAAGGCTCATGGCTAGACAAAGTCGGGTATCCAGATTCTGTTGGTGAGTCCTCATTCTTTGAGGACTAGTCTTACCCTAGTTATGTTGTCTATATTCCTTCAGATTTTTGAGTTAGTTGGGGTCTTTTCCCTTCAACTCTATTTGACAGTTTAGAGGCTTTTCAGACATAGATTGTATTCGTGTCTCCTTCGAATCATGTTCATCTTGATTTTATCTTATGGATTGAGTTATGTAGTTTATATTATGCTTCCGCTATGCTTATTCGATATACCTGAGTTATGCTATGACAAAGGGTTAGCTTGGGGCACTTGTGGTCCCAGGTCCCATGTTACATCTAGGGGGTAGCCTTGGGGCGTGACAAACTTGGTATCAGAGCCTCAGGTTCAAGAGTCCTAGGATGTCTGAAAGCCACATCGAGTAGAGTCTCTTTCATGTATGTGAAGTGCGCCACACTTATGAGAGGGAAGCTATGAGATGTCTTAAAAAAACTTCACTTCTTTCATGATCATATCGTGCGATGGAGTTTAACTCTAATATCCCTCTAATCCTTTCCTTGTACATTTCAGATTATGCCTCGACGTGCTATGCCTTACCGAGCCGCTCAAAATACTGCTCCTCTAGTTCCATCCCCCGAGGTCGTAAATGAGGAGTTCAGGAATTCCATCCATATTCTAGCCCAAACCATGGCCGCTCAGGCTAACCAACCAGCTCCTATCCCCTTCCACCCTCAAGGTGGGGTAGCATCCCGAGTTTGCAATTTTATCCGTATAAACCCACCAGAGTTTTGGGGTTCGAAGGTGAATGAGGATCCACTAAATTGTTTTAATGATGTAAAGAAAGTCTTTGATGTGATGCAAGTGGGTGGTGTTGATAATGTCGAGGTAGCATCCTATCAACTCAAGGATGTTTCTTATATATGGTTCACGCAATAGAAGGAAGCTAGGGCTAGGGACGTGGTCCCTATGGCTTGGGAGTGTTTAGAGAGGGCTTTCCTTGATCGGTTCTTTCCAAAGGAGTTAAGGCAAACAAAGGTCGAGGGGTTTGAAAACTTGAGACAGGGATCCATGACTGTTTAGGAGTATGGGAGGCCGAGGAGTTTGTGAACTTGATACATGGATCCATGATTGTTCAGGAGTATGAGTTGAGGTTCACTAAGCTTTCCAGGTATGCTCCAGCTATTGTGGCTGACCCACATGATCAGATGAGCAAGTATAACTACAGAGTCTCAAATTTGGTGAAGAAGGAGTGTAGGTATGCTATGCTATTGAGTGACATGAGTATCTCCAGACTTATGACTCATGCTCACCAGAACGAGGGAGATAAGCTTAGGGAGATGGCTAGGGAGAACAAAAGAGTCAGATATGAGAGTTCAAGATTTAGCCATCAGGAGTCCGGAGGCAGACATCGATCTTCCTTTAATAAAAGGTCATCAGGACCGATGAATTCTACTGCTAGTGTTCTTTCTCAGGCCTCCAGGCCTCGTCATGATTAGTATGGTAGGGGTGCAGGTTCTTATTTGCAAGGGAGTGGTGCAAAGAGGCCTACTTACCCCATTTGCACCAAGTGTAAGAAGAATTATCCTGGTGAGTGTCTAGCCGGTAGAGAGGGTTGTTATGGATGTGGTCAGGTCAGTCACAGGATTCGAGATTGCCCTTCAGCTAAAAAGGGACAGGGTGGTAACAGGACTCAGTCTGCCCTAGCAGCTCTAGGGGGTCGACCAGCCCAGAAGGGCACTACTTCTAGTTCTGGTAGTCAACGCCGGAACCATCTTTATGCCATTTCCTCTCGACAGGACTAGGAAAGTTCACCGAAAGTCATTACTGGTATGTTGAAAGTCTTCTCTCTAGATGTGTATGCTTTGTTGGACCCTGGTGCCTCCTTATATTTTGTGACCCCTTATGTAGTATGCAAGTTTGAAATTTGTCGTGAATTGCTTTTAGAACCCTTTTGTGTTTCTACTCCTGTTGGTGAGTCAGTCCTAGCCAAAAGAATCTACCAAAATTGACCTATCTCAGTCCTTCATAGAGTCACTTCAGCGGATCTAGTAGAGTTGGAGATGACTGATTTTGATGTTATTCTTTGTATGGATTGGTTATTGATGAACGCTCAAATTGTACTTCCAAAAGTTGGAGCTCAAGTTGATCATGCAGCAAAACCAAATTTATAATCCTAATGAGTGTCGGGGTCATACCCAAGGGAGTTGGAGTAGCTAAATAGAGATTGTATTGAGTTGAGTTCAAAGCGAGAGTAAATGCTCAAAATAGAAAGTAAAAGGATGGGGGAATTGGGATGTTGTCACTACAATCACAATTCAGTTAAAAATTAGTAAAATGAAAGCGGGTGTACCAAGTTGACTAGACGACTAGGGATGCATGTCCGATGGGGCTTTAATTATGGGATAAAGTGATTATCAATTCATACTTATTCTCGCTTATTGACATAAGTAGCATTGGTCATGGGTAAAAATATTTTATCTCTCGATCAACAATCTTATATCGGATGATCTCGGTTAGAGCATCATTGGTTTGATCAACAAACAACCAATTTAAGTTTGGGGATGACACATTATCTCTAGCTTAGACCCTTAAATGGGTGATTCCTTCGATAATAGCTATCTCTAGCCTCAAATCTGAGTGTAGTCCCAAGTTTCCACTAGTAATTTCACATCCAAAATTATGAAATCCTTTCTCAAGCAATTACATAGTCAAGTAATGAAAATTAATGTTTGCAACCACAAATTTTAGGATTAAAACTTGGTGAAATTACTAGACCCATGTCACATAAGCAATTATAAGCAAGAATAAATAACACCCACACCCATTTGTTAAGCACCCATCATCAACACACCCCTAGACAAGAGAAATTAGCCACTCATAGCAAGAGAGAAAGAGATACCAGTTGGGTAAGTCAAAATTGCTTCCATTAGAGTTGAATCTCAAGTTCTATATTCAATTTGAGCACACAAGTGTTAAACAAAAGAATTAGATTAAAACTCTCTTCTCAATGGAGGTGAAAACTTAGTCTCAAAGAAAAAAGCTCTTTTGAATATTCAGGACTGAAAAAAGTTTTTTTTACAATTGTGCCTAAATAGGCCTTTTATAGTTTCCCAAAACTTCACTAAAAGTTAGGACAAAAATGTCCTTCGGGAGGTGTACGGCGTGACATGCAGTTCACACGTTGTGATGTGCGCATCGCACACTGCCTTCAGTTGGACCAGTGACTCAGCTAACTTGGGATCTTCATGCGAAGGGGGTGCGGTTTGCACCTTGGGATGTGCGCATCGCACAACGACCGCACCCCTTAACAGATTCTTCAGTGGCTTTTGTAGCTTCATGCGGAGGAGGTGCGTCTTATGTGTGTCGCACAACCACCACATCTCCAGTCAAAATCTTTAGCTTTTCCGAATGCTTCACACTTAACTCCTTTTTGAGCTCCTTTTGGGTCCATATCCTTGTTTTTCATCTTTTATCAAAAGTACCTGCATAGACATCAATAAAGGCCATAAGAACCTCTAAATATATTCAAAACATAGCAATAATTCATGGATATAGGCTCAATAAGTTCGTAGATTACCGACTTATCAAACCCCCAAACTTGAACTATATCTTGTCCTCAAGGAAGATACTCACAAGACAAGGAATGCATTATGCTCTAGGCTCAATCAAGTCACAAAAGACTACTCTACACTAAAAATTAAGAAAAAGAATAAGCGAAAGACTCAAACAAAAGACTCAACTACTATACTCATCTCATTTTGAACCACCACAAATTTAAGGCAGTTGGCCATTTCAAAACCTTTTCCAAAAGGTCATTATTTCTCATTCAAAATCAAGGTAATTTTGCCATTCAAAACAAGACATTTAAGCCTCTCAAGTCATTGGCATGGACCGTCAAGCTTTGCATCGAGATTCGTCACATAATTTTTCTCATTCATTCCTCTCAATTCAAATAGAGACTCTATGTTTCAATTCGAGTGCATGATGCCACTCACCACAAGAGAGAATCCCACTCGCAATCATTCAATTCACAAAACACGAGATTATAGGAGAACCAAGAAGACTCTCACTCTCTCAAGGAAGTTCAAGTGCATATGCATCGAACCATAGGCTTGACGTTCATGTGTATCTCCACTCATGTAGGGTAGCCAAGCTCGGAATCACCAAGGACTTGGAGGTTACGATGCTGGCTATGGCTGAGGTGAGGATATCATTTGGTTCAAGTGACTACACCTCCCTAATGATCTTTGTTCTCATTTCGAACACCGCTCACATTTTCCAATTTAAACTTCACCTTTTTCCTCCCTCACACAACCGAAGATTTCTCCTTTTTACTCATGATCATTCAAATTCCTTATACCACCTTCACTTGTAAGCACCTATTTTTGCTTTTCAATTTCCTCATTGGATTGATCTTTTGGAGAAAGTTTTCAATTCAAAAATAAGGTGCTACCTTTCACTTGAAGTGCACTTCTTTTCTTCTCCTTATTTGATCACATGTACCCCCAAACTTAGGCATTTGCCTATGTTATCTTTCGTCCCCCCCCCCCAACTTAGGCTTTTAGCCTGTATTTTATTTTCAAACAATTATGGAGGATGGGTTCCAAAATATAGGTTCCAAAAAGGTCAAGGTGTTAACAAGGTTCCAAAGAACGGTCACAAGGTCAAAGGGGTTCACTAGGATTTGATGTCAAGGGAAGTCATTTGGGTAAAGTGGCGATCAAAAAGGGCCTAAGGTCATCTTTCAAGCTCGGTCACACCTAGAATTTTGCCTTGAATCACATTTGGGGAAAGTTATAGATGACACTTAAGCACGAGAATCAAGGTAAAGCCTCACCACACAAGGCATCATGACACAAGAACTCTTTCATTAGTCTCACAATCAATTGGGGAAAATGATTTTTGACAAGCTATTTCGAGTTCATTACACACTCATTTGTGAGTCAATCAAGCCAAAGCGAGAGTGTGCAAGTCATGACAAGAGAATTCTTTTCCTCAAAAATTCATTTCCCTTCTTTCTTTTATTTTCAAAACAATTTGCCACGAGAAAATTTTTGGTGGGCCCATTTCCAGACAAGCAACTACGGACTCAATTCTAAACTAAAATTGGCATTTTACCTTAAGAAAATTGCCTCTCAATTTATCAGCAGTAAACACCAACCCGATTTGACACACAAAACAAAAGAAAAGCAAAAGAAAATAATCAAAACTTTTGCTCCTTGGGAAAGAACCATGGTATTAAGAAAACCCTCAAAGATTATTTCTAAACTACTATTAACATGACGATAACCAAATTCTCGCTCATAATTCATTCAAGAACAAATCTTGGCGTAGGCATTTAGCGCATTTGCAAGGCACGGGTAGCGGAACAATAGGGCATGTAAGACCAACCCGGCACACAATCAACAAAAATCAAGCCCGACGAGGGTACAAATGAGCTCAAAGTAAAATTGAAAATAATCTAAAGGCCCAACTAGGGCAATAAACATCACAATTATCCAAATATGCCCGACAAGGGCCAAATAAAATCTAACAGAATGTCAACAAGGCCCGAAATGGGAAATAAAATATCTCAAGCCCAATCATTGGAACCAAAAAGCAAGGAAGCAAGTAAAACTACCCTCTTTCCATAAAAGGAGCATTTCCCTCAATGCTAACAACTTAATGTGGGGATAAAGGTGGAACTCCCTGGAGGACTAGGCCTCGTTATCATCTGTAGCTATCTCCACATCTGAGGGCTTCTCACTCTCATCATTTTCCAACTCTTGATCATCGTTACCAGACAACACCTCATCCTCATAGGCTGCAAACAAGTTATCCAAGGGGCTGGGAATTTTATGAGGTAAAGGCAGAGTGGTCAAATCATCTTGTATTACCGGTACTTTCCATTTCTCCTTGGCCATGTCTTTCTGGAAGGACTTGATAGATTTCTAACAAGCATTCATCCGTTTTCATAGATTGAGAATGCTTACCACAACTTCTTTCATTGCCCACTTGATTGCCCTATCAATCAAACCCAGTAGATCATTTGACAAATCCCTCAATTGCCTCTCATGATAGTATATTTTTTCGACCATGTCTAGGAGGTTATTGTTGGACATTAGCTCTCTCAATGCAGTGGTTGAGTGTGTGTGTGCTTCCAAAGAAGGATGAGATGGAATGGAGGTATGTATTTCAGCATCAGAGTCATCATCCTCGACTTCCACTGATTCCTCTACCCTACGCCTTTTGAATTGAGGAGCGTCCCGATCAGTCTTCTTGTCAAGATCCAACACACCAATGGCTCGAGTAGGAGTATCACAGTCGAAGTAAGGGACACCAGCTTACGCACAAAGTTTGCTAATTAACACCAGGAAGGGAAACACATCACCACTCCTTCGAGATTTCCTTTTTATCACTAAGGCAATGACCTCACCCACATTAATATGATCTCCTACCTTGATGGCAGATACAAGCATGGCTCCATCATGTGTTATCTTTTTGTCATTCTGAGAGGGCATAAAGTGGGAGCACACAAAGTCATAACACAAGCATGCCTCGAAGTATAAATCCACGCAGGGAATTTAACCCCTCATATTAGCCCAGGGATGTATGTCAGGAGCACTGATGGGAGCATCCCATTCGAGAGGTTTGAGCTTGAGGAGTAGCTTAGCTATGAGATCAGGTGCTAGTTCAATTAGAGTGCTCCAATAGATAGCATTAATTGTAGTTGGAGAGATCTTGACTTCTTTTCCCTGAACCATAACTGAGTCCAGTGTGAGAAAGGTCTCACAACCCCCTTTGTGGTCCTTAGCATTTTATGTGGCTTGATATGAAGTGAAGAATTCTCGAACTAGCTCATTGTAATAGTTTCCAGGAACTTTCGAAAATGGTTGCCACTGATGATTGGCAAACTGAGTGGGGATGTTGGGTGTATTATCCCCCACCATGTTCAGGTTGAAGCTTTTCTCCTCATTAAAGGTCCTGCCTCTATCAGGATCATAAATATCCTTCATGCCCTCCATTTTTGAATCGAATCCTCTCCTCTTTTGAGACTTCGTCACGGGTGGATGAGACTTTCTTTTTCCCTTTTGAAGTGGGCTTGGAGGAGGAGGGAGATGTTGGCCTGTGTGAGATCCTATCGGGGTTACCCCTGTTAGAAGACATGTTCTGCATACAGAGAGTGTGAGCCAAAAACAAAAATAAAACCTAAAAAGAAGTTAGCCACTACATAGGATGGAATGAAACGGATTGGAAAAAACAAAGTAGGTAACTGTTGGGTTTTGCGGACCACATGCGAAATGCACCAGAAGGAGTGTGCGTCTTATGTGCAATCGTACAAGCAAACATAAATCTTCAGGGATTTTCCATTGAGGTTCAAAGCTGGTGCGATTCGCATCATCAAAAGTGCACGTCGCACCAGGCGTAGCCCCTCAGTTCAGTGACCTGCTTTTTCTTTTTAACTTGGTGTGATGCCTCATGTAACTCGAAAAACAAGATCTATGCATCGTATGTAAAACGCACCAAAGCACAATTAGAATTTTTGGTTCCTTATGTTCTTGTGAGTTACGCATATAATCAATAGAGCAAGATGTGCTTCGGTGCTCGGCACCACGCAACAACTCTCCCTCAAAAGATCATACACCTCTAAATAGAGTTTCAATTAAGATAATGGGAATACAATCAATAACCTTCAGCCTTACTAATTGATGTTAAACAAAACCTTATGACAAACAAGGACATGCTCTTAAGAATGACGTAGGTTCATAGAACTCAGACTTGAGGGTCACCAATCCCTTAGGAACCACTATAGGGTTCCACGAACCGTAAACATGATCTACGGGTTGTAAACCCAAAATCATAGAACTAAGACCTAAAGCTTGACAAAAGGGCCCAGGTACCACGATAGGGTGCATGAGTCGTGGATGCTTCCATGAACCGTAAAACCTGCCCGTGGAACCTAAGTCGTGAATTTCAGCAGTTTTCTTTTAAAATTTCCAGGGGTATTCCAGACTTTTCCTACCTCTTTTAAAGCCTAAGCTACGTAGTTTTGCTTAGTCTAAGCCTAGTTAATTAGTCAAAAGCTACCTAAATAAGGTATTCTCCTAAACTCATTAAACACTTAGAAAGAAAAAGAGAAAAAAGGCGACAATTTCTCCCAAGAACAAGCATAAGGTTCCTTTAAGCTCAGCCCCAAAAATCCAAGGGTTTCCTCCATAGATTCTCCTCCAGGTATGTGGGATTTCATCAATGGGTTCCTTTCATCCATTTAGTCCCTACATTAAGTTCAGTTCTTCAGTTCTCCATGATTTATTTAGACCTTGGGTTCCTAAACCTTAGGGAATCTTTGCAATTTAGATTCTATTGCTTGTGTGATAACTATTGCATGTTTCTTAAAGAATTAGCATAGTCATATTTATAGAGATCAATAACCCTAGCTTGTGTTAATTTCAGTACTAATAAATTATACTTGCCAGATAGATAATTTAGACAATTATTCTTCAGAATTAGAATGCCATCAGTTTCAGTATATGTATGTTGCATTCTCAGATGATTATCAGTACTTGAGCTATTCAGTATTTTAGCTTGCATTCCATTACTTACATTAAGTTGGGAGTATACTTAGTACTGAGTGGATGAAGGGATAGATGCTCGGCTATCATATTAGGCTGAGACCTTTAGTAGCAGTCCCTAAGTCCCTGAACTGCGGCGCCACCATTGGTGTAAAAGAGATCATTTATTAGATTAGGCTGGTCACCTTTGTCCCTTGTGGACATCAGTTTAGTGGATCCATGTCAGATTTGTTTGTACCCTTGTCAAGGTATAGACACCCTTCCATCCAAGGTTATAGGTTAGCCCCATAGTTAGCTCAGCTTAGGGTATGTTGGTTCATAGTAGCTCCCATAGTCAGACTCATATTGTATTGACCTTGTATTCAGTCATTCAGTTCAACATGCTATATACTCATGTTAGTTACTTGGTCACTATATTCATCTTATCTTTCAGTTCATGCTTCAATATGTATTTCCATGTTCAGTCTTTATGTTGCTCAGGTTAGCATATATCCCATATGCTCAGTACATTCAAAGTACTAATGCATACTTTTGTGCTACATTGTTATATAATGTAGGTTTAAGCTCTCAGCATCCAGACCGCGTTTAGCTCAATTTCTAGTCCTTAGTCAGCAGCTTCAGTGGTGAGTCCTCATAGTTCGAGGATGATAGATATGATTTTATCTTTTGATTTTATATTTCATTTTCAGATTATTGGAGTTAGCTGGGGGATTGTCCCAGCAACTCATATCAGTTAGAGGCTTTCAAACATAGCACTAGATTCAACTATTGAGTTGTTAGTGTTGTTTTTTAGAATCATTATACTCTTACTTATAATTTATATTCAAACATGTTTGGTCTTTTTTCCCATCTCAGATATTTAAATGCTTTTAGTTCAGCGCATAATTCATATTTTATCAGGATTTATCTAGATATGCCAGACCATGGGTTAACTTGGGGTCACTTTTGACATCGAGCACCATGTTGTATCCAGGGGTAGCCTCGGGGCATGACAAACTCCTTACCTTATTATTGATATGTTGGTCTAGGAAGAGTCATAACTTGATTTTATGTACTTTGGTTAGTGAATTGCCATGTGTGTTGAATGGAAATTTTGTATTACATTTTAAAATGGGACTTATCATTGGTTAAGATTGTAAGGGGACAATACTTATGACTATAGAGAAGCTCTGGTTTTAGGACAATCCATCTTTGTTGTGAACCATAAGAACAAGGGGGTTATTCTTGCATGATAGTGAAAATGTTTTGTTGTGAATAGTTTTCTCATGTATTTTGAAATTGATTTTGTGATATCATGATGCTAAATTTTGAGCTATGCATTATGGGGGATGGTCTTGGGGTTATATTGAAGATCATAGTAAGATTTATAGTGTTAACTTTGATAACCGAGAAAAAGGGAATCGGTAAACCTTGCTGAAAAATTCTATTTTTATGGGCTGCTACTGTTGAGGTCGCCATAGCAGTGTGCAAGCCTCTACAACAGGAGGGAGGGGCAGAATCCCTATCCTATTTCCCCCGGTTTTGTTTTTCTTTTTCATTCCCGGGTTGTTTTAAATTGCTAGTTGAGCTGTGAGCTAGTGTATGAATTATGATGATTAGTATCCATGTGCGATAAAATAAAATGGGTAGATATGGTATTACTTGGTTGTTATTTTCCTTGAGTGATTTAGACATGTTGAGTCAGTAATTTGACTAGTTATACGCTAGTTGTGAGGCTAAATAAGCATAGCTTGACGTAGGGTGATAACTAAAATGTTGGTTAGTTATAAATAATTTGTTGATGAGGGTTAAATGGACTAATGTAAGTGATGGTGGAAAATCTATGCGTTAATGAAACCTATAGTGGTGTATTGGTTAGTGGTTATACTCTAGATGGTCTATTCTTATGTGTTGATCATGGAAGGGTGAAAATGGTCATAAGGTAGATGTCCCAAAGGGAAAACACGGTGTAGTGGTTGGTGATGTTATTTTTGGTATATCATTGTTTAGGGTGTAATTGCCCAGGTTAAGATTTTTCTCGAGTTAGCAATTAGAATTTTAAGGCTAGGCTAGTCTCGGATTATTTCTGAGCAAGGTATGATCTAGGGCAGTCCATGTGAGGATTGGGTAATGTGTCTTGTGGTAAGCTAGTTTTCTCATTAGCTAAGACATAAAAGAGCCCTGGAGACTTTTCGGAAATGAATTTGGGTAAGTAGAACTCCCGATATCAAGGTTGACATGAAGGGTTTGTTCCAAAACATTGGGAATTAAGGTATGATGTAAAATATGCAGTTTTAGGGAATTTTACGATCGCGGTTGACACGGCACTATCGGGACCTCCGCTATAGTGGAGAAATTATCGCTATACTGGAAGTCAACATTGGTCAGCACTACCATAGCGGTCGGTTCTGCTACGGTGGTACCACTATAGTGGAGTGCGAACTGCTATAGTAGACTGGGTCACCATAACAAGTTTTGGTTCCTCATAGCATAGGAATTAGGTTTTTGTCCGTTACATTTGAAATTCTTTCGCTCTGGTATTTCAACGAGGCCTCGTATTTCTCGGGCACTCATGGAGGAGTAATCTAACTGGTCTTGTGCAGCTCGAAGGAAGAAATTCCTTTACAGAGCGGAATTAAATTTAATTTTAGTTGAGTTTGGGTACACTCGGGGGATCTGAGAGTTTCAGTTGTTCGCGTAAGGCTTTTTATATACTGTCATGGTAGAGCGTTAAGGTTCAAGGGGCTGGTTCATTCTTTTCCTTTTACTTTAGAGATTGTTTGGGGACAAATAATGGGTAAATTGGTATCTGTTGTAATAACCTGCTCCGTCGTTACTAAAAATATCTGCGGTTAAGGTAGGTGTCTCTCATTCATAATAAGAGTTAGGATTAATTCTTTAGTATGAGAGTATATTTTTTATGTACTAAGGTCATACAATACACCTAGCACAAAGTTAAGTTAAAAGTTTTCTTATCGATTTAGTTTCAGACTAAGTTCAAACTAGCGTCAACTTCAAATGAGCATTATAAGGAGTTAAGGGTTTCAATACCCACTAAATTAAAGATCTCTAAGTCATCTTTCCAACTCCACTGATCGTTTGTTAATCTGCTTCTCGAGTAAAAAATTATGACTGTTTTACTGAAGACTGTCTGTGCTGAAAAGTTGAGTTCGCTGTAGCAAGATTTAGGTCACTATAGCAGTACCGTGGTAGCGGTTGGCAGTCTGCTCTAGCAGAATGACGGAACCAGAAAGACCAAAAATGGGTTTTATAATCCCATTCTCTCTTCTTTAGTAAAAAATAGACAAGAGTTTCTCCAAAAACCCTCCTAGGTTGCTCCAAAGCTTGGGAGCCATAGGGAGGAGGGATTCCGTCTAAAAGAACGCAAATCCATGGATTCGGGCTTGTCATCTGTCAAGAAACTCCTTCACAGAGCCAGGAAATGCATCAGGCACCTTCTTGGCATCCAGGTAGGCTAGGTTTTCTCTATATTGAGTATATATTGACTTGCTTTTATTTTGTATTATTGTATGGACGGAAAGGAGAAACCATGTCTAGGCCTTCAAGCATGGAGTCCGGAGGAGTATTGTGTTTGGCTAGATTGAATTAGATAATGATTGGGTTGAGATATAGTTTGTTAAATGTTGGGCTATTTATGGTTATTATGGGTTGTATGATAATAGAATTCAGGAACTAGAGTGCCGGGAAGATTTGGGGAACCAAAAATCCTACGATATTTAATGGATTAATTAAAGAGAGTTTCTTAAATGATTGTTTATAAAAGAAGCAGAATAACAGGAATGATGGAAGTACCAGGGTGGGAGAGGTCTTCCCTATATTGTATCTGCCTTAGAAGAAGGTTCGGAAATAAATGTATCTACTAGCCATGTGTTAAAAAGGGGTGAATGGGAATTCAGTCTGCGCATAGGATCCAAGGTTGAGTTTGTATAACTGAGATTGGGTAGGTGACGGTTATTGTTTTCCCAATGTGCATTATGTGTTTCATGTACTATTGCTTAGTATTGTATGAGTTGCATGCTTAGGGAATGGTTTTTGAATATCTAATATTCCGGTTATCAGTCTTGTAAATGAACTAGGTGTTGTTGCTTATTGGCTTACTAGTGTGCTTTTGTTCATTGTTTGTTGATTGTTGGATTGTGTGACATTCGGTTTGCTCGGGTACCACGCCTGGTACAAGTTACTAACGTTTGGCTCTGGTACCATGCCTAGTACGAGTATACTAATGGTTGGCTTGGGACCATGCCTGGTAAGGGAATACTAATGATTGGCTCGGATACCATCCCTGCTATGGGAATAACACCGGTTGGCTTGGGTACCACACCTGATATAGGTTTGTTGCATATGTATTGATTGTATTCTGATGATGTTCCCATGAGTGGACCGGGTGAAGTGTTTATTTGGTTTTTGATTATATTCTTGACATGTGATTGTTGTATGATGGTCTTGAGAGTCCGGGTTATAGCACTTAATTGTGGGGATTGGTCCAGGAGTGGATCGGGTATTTTATATTAACACTAGGTGTTGGTCTAGGGACCTGTAGTTGGTCCGGAAATATAAAAGGGTAAATGTTTATTGTTAAATGATTATTGAACCTATTCCCTTTGGTTGATAAGTTAGAAGGAAGACTGAGAGTCTGGAATTGTATTGTTACAGGTCAAATTATTACTTATTGTTCTTCACATGTTGGGTTCCTTAGAGGGCCG
Organism: Jaltomata sinuosa; assembly: GCA_003996215.1. Classification (NCBI taxonomy): domain Eukaryota; kingdom Viridiplantae; phylum Streptophyta; class Magnoliopsida; order Solanales; family Solanaceae; genus Jaltomata; species Jaltomata sinuosa. The sequence continues at coordinate 419,798 of QJPP01000158.1, forward strand.
AGAATAACTATTATATGGCATATAGTTGGTCCTTGAAGGGCTGGGTTAGTGTGATTAAGTAACAAGGTGGTTCTTCTGTGAACGGGGGTCGTATGTTATTAAGCATATATTATGTCCTAGGGATCCTTGTTTGGTCCGGGTTATGTAAAGAGGATACATGTTTGTTGTCACTAAGAATTGTCAATGTTGGTTAGACTTGTTACGTGCGATTGATAAGATAAGAAAGAGACTTATGGTCTGTTTATAGCATTAGCTGTTGTTACTTGTTGAGTATGGCCCTGGGGATCATTGGGGCAGTTTTGTACTAGTAGGTGGATGTGGTCTACGTCACTAAGTAGTGGGGTTTACTCCAGATTATTAAGTCATAATAGTTGACTAGGGTAAAGGAATGGTAGTCTGGGTATGTGCATAGATGTCGGGTAATGACAAGTGTGACTTGGAAAGTCTAGGAGACAAGTGTGACTTGGGCAGTCTAGGTGTCAAGGTGACTTAGGAAGTTTAAGGGTTAAGGTGACTTGGAAATGTCCTAGGGGTGGGAGCATAGCGTCTCATGGTGGTGGAGTTGGAAGAGGAAGGGATAGGCAGGCTTGGGATGATATTGGGTTTTGGTAAGGTTAATGTTGGAGGATAGTACTATTGTATTTAATTACATGCTTTCCCTTGATTTTCTTATATACCAGTACGTGTGTTTGTACTAATTCTACTCTTGCTATACCTTTCTGGGTATAGTCTGGTTGCAGGATTGGTGATGTTTAATAGGTACAGGACGACGGTGATCTTCAACAACTTCTACTCTTGCTCTTATGGTGGAAGTTGTGTCATTTTGCATTTCCTTGTATTACTCCTGTACTAGATATTGTACCGGCTTAGACTAAATTCTAGGGAGGGTTTTTTTTCAAGTTGTAAACTGTTTTCCCAGTTTTAAATGGATTTACTGTATTTCTTTGTAAAAGATATTTTCTTAAACAAGGTTGTAAATGGTTTCACGTATTAAAATAAAGTTATTTATTGTCATATTTTGTTTTCCGCAAGTACCAGGTGGTAAGGGTTCATCTATATAGGTGGTTGATAAATGCTCAAACATACTCTCCCATGGGGAGGTATCGGCGATCATCAAGCAAAACATATTTATAAGTACCCAATGGATGTCAGGGTCGTACCCACAGAGACTTGTAGATAGCACAATGATGATTGTATAGAAATGACTTTACTAAGAGAGTAAGTGTTTAAAATGCAAGAATGTAAAGGATTGGGGGAAATTGGGAATTTTTTCACAAAAAAACAATTCAAGCAAGAAAGTAAAAAAAGTGTACCAAATTGAGTAGACGACTAGCGATGTATCTCCAATGGAGCTCGAATGTGGGATAGGGTAATTACTTATTCATGCTTATTCTCGGTCATTGACATAGGTAGCCTTGGTCATGGGTATAGATAGTTTATCTCTCTATCAACAACCATATATCTGACAATCTCGGTTAGAGCACTATCGGTTTAACAACAAACAACCAAGCTAAAGCTTAGGAAGGTCACACTATCTCTAGATTAGACCCTTAAATGGTTGATTCTATCGGTATGAGCTATTTCTAGCCTCATATCTGAATAGAGTCCTAAGTTCCCACTAGTAATTTCACATCCGAAACAATGAAATTCTCTTTCAAGCAACAACATAGCCAAGTAAAGAAAATCAATATTTGCAACCACAAATTTTAGGATTAAAACTTGGTGAAACTACTAGATCCATGTTAAATAAGCAATTGTAAGCAAGAATTAGCGACACCCACACCCATTTTTCAAGCACCCATTATCAACACATCCCTAGATAAATGAAATTAGCTACTCATTCTCAAGTAAAGATATATACCAAATGGGAAAGTCAAATTCCTCTTCATTCAAGTGTAATTTCAAGTTCGAAGCTCAGTTTTTGTACACAAATGGTTAACCAATATTTGGAAGAGAGAATGGATTGAAACCCTCTTCTTCTTGGAAAGGATAACTTGTTCTTAAAGCTAAAATTACTTGCAAATATTCAGAGCTGAAGTATTCTCTTTTACAATTGTGCCTAAATTGGTTTTTTATACTTTCCCAAGACGTTACTAATTTTTTGGACAAAATTACCCTTTGGGTGGCGTGCGATGTGACTTGCGGTTTGCACGTTGTGGTGTGCGCGTCACACAAAATATTAAGTTATACCAGTGACTTCAGTTAATTTTGGAGGCTTTGTGCGAAGGAGGTGCGGTTCGCACCATGAGTTGTGCACATCGCACAATGACCACACCCCTTAACAGATTCTTCAGTGAATTTTGTTCTATGCGGCGTAGGCGCATTAAGCACCATAGCTTGTGCGTGTTGCTCGAGCATCGCATCTCAGGGAAGAGTCTCCATCTTTTCCAATCACTTCACACTTCACTTTTTTTGGGCCCTTTTTGGGTTCATTTCCTTGTTTTTCATCATTGATCAAAAGTACCTACATAGACATCAATAAAGGCCATAAGAACCTCTAAATCAATTCAAAACATAGCAATAATTCATGGATAAAGGCTCAATAAGTTGGTAAATTACCGACTTATCAATCCCCCAAACTTGAACTATTGCTTGTCCTCAAGCAAGACACTCACAAGGCAAGGAATGAATTATGTTCTAGATTCAATCAAGGCACAAAGGATTAATCTATACTAAAAATTAAGCAAAAGAATAAACAAAAAGACTCGAATAATAGACTCAACAACAATGCTCATCTCAATTTGAACCACCACAATATCAAGACAATTAGTCATTTCAAAACCTTTTCCAAAAGGAATTCATTTCTCATTAAAATTCAAGGGAATTTTGTCATTCAAAACAAGATATTTAAGCTTCTCAAGTCATTGGCATGGACCGTCAAGGTTTGCCTTGAGATTTACCCCACAACTTGTCTCATTCATTCATCTCAATTGAAATAGAGACTTCATGTTACAATTCGAGTGCATGAGGCCACTCACCATAAGAGAGAATCCTACTTACAATCATGCAATTTTCAAAACCATGGGATTATAGGAGAACCAATAAGACTCTGACTCTCTTAAGAAAGTTCAAGTGCACACACGTCGAACCATAGGCTTGCCCTTCATGTAAATTGCCACTAATGTAGGGTAGCCAAGCTTAGAATTACCAAGGACTTACGGGTTATGATGTTGGCTAGGGCTAAGGTGAGTATTTCATTTAGTTCAAGTGACTACACCTCCCTAATGCTCTTTTTTAACATTTCGAACACCGCTCACATTTTCTAATTTTAACTTTAACTTATTTCTCCCTCACACAACCCAAACTTCTCCCTTCCAATCATGATCCTTCAAACTCCTTGTATCACATTTTTTTGGTAGCACCTATTATTGATTTTCATATTTGGTCATTGGATTGAACTTTTGGAGCAATTTTCAATTCAAACCTAAGGTGCTACCTTGCACTTAAAGTGGATTCTTTTTCTTCTCCTCATTTGATCGTATACAACCCTAAACTTAGGAATTTGCCTATGTTGTCTTTTCATTCCCCCCCCCAACTTAGGCTTTTAGACCCCATTTCACTCTAAAGCAATTAGGGAGGACGGGTTCCAAGATAGAGAGTCCAAAAAGGTCAAGGTGTTAACAAGGTTCCAAAGAACGGTTATAAGTTGAAAGGGGTTCACTAGGATTGATGTCACGAGAAGTCATTTGAGTGAAGTGGCTATCAAAAAGGACCTAAGGTCATCTTACAAGATCGTTCACATCTAGAATTTCTCCTTGAATCACATTCAGGGCAAGTTCTAGATGATACGCATGCACGAGAATCAAGGTAAAGCCTCACCACACAAGGCATCATGCCAAAAGACTTCTTTCATTAGTCTCAAAATCAATTGGGATAAATGACTTTCGACAAGCTATTTGGAGTTCATTACACACTCTTTTTTGAGTCAATCAAGAAAAATCGAGAGTGTGCAAGTCATGACAAGTGAATGATTTTCCTCAAAAATTCATTTCCCTTCATTCTTTTATTTCCCTTAAGAAAGTCACCTCTCAATCTATCATAGGGAAACACCAACCCGGTTTGACACAAAAACAAAAGAAAAAGAAAGATAAAGAAAACTTTTGCTCCTTGGGAAAGAACGGTGGTATTAAGAAAACCCTCAAAGTTTATTTCTAAACTACTATTAACAAGGTGATATCCAATTTTGCGCTCATGATTCACTTAAAAACAAGCCTCGGTGTAGGCCTTTAGTACATTTGCAAAGTACAAATAGTGAGACAATGGGGAATATAAGACCAACTCGGCAATACAATCAACAACAAAAATCAAGCCCGACAAGGGCATAAATAAGCTCAAAACAAACTAATCATAAGCAAAAGGCCTTGGGTCGTTGGCTCCACCTGTTATCTCCTTCTACGACATGTTGTTGTCATTGAGGCAAGGGCAATAAGCATCACAATCATCCAAAATATGCCCGACAAAGGCCAAATCAAGTCTAGAAGAACTAAAATATCAACAAGGCCCGACAAGGGCAATAAAAATAATATCTCAAGCACAATCACGGGCAACCAACTAAAAGCAACTAAAGCCATCCCCTTACCATAAAAATAACATTTCCCTCAATGCTAATAACTCAAGGGAAAGAAGGTGGAACTCCCTAGAGTACTAGGACTCATCATCATTATTATCTGCAACTATCTCCTCATTTGAGGTTCTTCCACTCAGGCCATCATCAGTATGGAGCATCAAATCCTCATCATCCTGATAGGCTGTAAACAAACCAACCAAAGGGCCGGGAATGGTGCGAAGTAGAGGTAAGGTAGTCAAATCAGCTTCTACTACCAGAGATTTACCTTTGTCTTTACCAACATCCTTCCGGAGTGTTTTGATTACCCTCTCCATGATGTCAACCCTTTTGCAGAGTGTGTTCAAGCTATCCACTACCCCTTGCACTAAATTCTTAACAACCTTGTTGATCATACTGGGTAGCTTCGTAGCTAGGTTAGCCAGTTGCTACTCATGGTTATGAGTTTTGTCCACCATGTCCTGAAGGACATTGTTGGTCATTGAGGGTGCGGGGGCATATGTACGTGTATCTGAAATATCTCAGCAAGGAGATAAAACATCTACTCCAACATCAAGCTCATTACTATCAACTTTCCTAAACTGCTCAGTCCTTTGTCTCTTAAACCAGGGCGCGTCCCTGTCTATTTTCTTATTAAGGTCGATAGTCCTAATAGCATGAGTGAACTTATCACAACTGAGGATGAGGACATCAGCCTTACCACAAAGCTTAGTAATCTGCACCGGGAAGGGGAAAGAATCATTTTCTCAATGAGCTTTTATCCTTATCACCATAGCTACCAACTCCCTAAAATTTACATGATCCCTCGTCATAATGGTTGCAATTAGAATGGCCCCATCTTGGGTTATTTTCATATTATTTTAGGAAGGCAAGAAATGATTGCGAACCAAATCATACCAAAGATGAGCTTTTAAGCACAATGACTTCCTTGGAATATCTCCCCCATAGTTGACCAAATGGGAACATCCTGAGAAATGACAGGGGCTGTTTCATGATATGGCTTTTGCTCAGCATTCATCTTAGCTAAGAGTGCAGGTGCAGGTGCAATTGGGTGACCCCAGTAGATTGCATTAATGGTAGTAGGGGCGACAAAAACTTCTTTGCCCCGAACGACAACTGAATCCAAATCAGAAAACTTCTCCTTGTTCCTTTTGTACCCCTTGGAATCCTGTGTTGCTTGATAAACCACGAAGAATTCTCGAATGATCTCTTCATAATACCCCCCAAGCACATCATGGAATGGCTTCCACTCTCGATCGGGAAATTGATGGTGCATGTTAGGCAACTCATCCCCAACTTCCCCCAGGTTAAAACTCTGCTCCACATTGAAGGTCCTATTCTTGTCCCGCTTATAGAAGGCTTTCATGCATTCCACCTCGAATCAAAGCCTTGATTCTTCTGCTACAGACAGTTCCCTTGTTTGGCCTCCCATGTTTCTCCTGCTAGAAGACATGTTCTGCATACACAGATTATGATCCAAAAACAAAAACAAAACCTAAAAAGAAGTTAGCAAACTACAAAGGATGGGATGAAACAGACTAGAAAAACAAAGTAGGTGACTAATGGCTCATGCAGACCACATGCGAAATGCACCAGAAGAAGTATGTGACACATGTTCTATTGTATGAGCTAACAAAATCCTATAGAGATTTTTCTATCGAGGTGCAAAGATGGTGCTGTCCGCACCAACCAAAGTGCATGTCGCACCACGCTTTGCCCCTCAAAGAAGTGACTGGCTTTCTTTTTCAACATGGTTCGATGCCTTATGCGACCCAATTAGCAAGATCTATGCATCACATGCAAAACGCACAAAGGCACAATTAGCATTTTTGGTTCCTTGTGTTCTTGTAAATTATGCATGTGATTTGTAGAGCAACATGTGCTTAGGCACTTGGCATCACACAACAAACCAACAATATTAACAAGGGGTCAAAGGGATATCATGATCATACACCTCCAGGTACTCAGACTTTCCCAAATTTTCATTGACAAATCCAACAAGCAAGAAAAAATCTTAACGACTTCTCTTAAGATGGAAGTTACCCCATCTATTATCGGGAACATCAAGCCCTCACTTGCAACAATGGGCACCAACAAATTTAGCAACAATTTATACCCTCCCCGCATAAGATTATACACCCAAAGATAATTTTCAACAATGAACTATGGGCATACAAGTAGCAAGATTCATCTCCCCAAACTATTCTCAACAAAACCTCATGACTAATGATGATTTGCCCTTAAGAACTACGTCACCCAATCTATCATCGGGTCAAATCATTCGTCAATCACAAGTGAGTTACTCAGACTTCATCCCAAACTCAGATTTCAAGGATAAAAATCACTACCAATCAACATGAATTGACAAAATTCAAGTTTTACCAAGTTGACAATAAGCAAAATTATCAATACAACTCAAAATTTGAGACCCAAATTTTTGAATCTCACCCAAAATTAACATGGCAATTCTATTAAGCATGCTTTATAATATGAGTTTCCAAACTTCATAAAAACAAGTATTTAATGTTGGAGAACTTATCACAAGTGAAGATTATGTAGAGAGAAGTGAAAATTAAAGCTTTAAGAGTGCAACAATGGTGACCCAATCGATTTTCCTAGAGAATAGATAGCGGCGATGGTGGTAGAGCAGTGGAGATGGTTGGGTGAGAAGAGAAGAAGATTTTTGGGAGAAGTAGGAGGATTTGTGGAGGGTTTTGGGAGATAATTTTTATAGTTGGAGAGAAAATATGGTGAAGGTGGTGAAAGAGGCAAAATATAAAGAGAAAAAAAGAAGAAAAGTTGAGCCAGGTCATCTCTGGATCAGGTCGGTCAGCGGGTTAGGTCAATAAAAATTCAAATTTACCTTTGGTGCACCACGACATGTGGTTCGCACCAGCCTTGGTGCGGACCACATGTCATTTTTCACATCACCTTTTTCTCCCCTGGGTTTGCCTAGGCTTCTGGTTGGCCATGCAACGGAGATGCGATGCACACTTGGGCTCGTGCGATCTGCACGGCCTGGCGCACCTAACCTCTAATATTTCCATTTTCTTCCAGGCCTTCTATTTTGGTGTGCGGTGATCCATGCGACCCACACAATGGCTCATACAGTCCACATGGTTTGCCGCACAACCTATTTTTGCCCTATTTTCACCTGTCCATTTTTCTACTCCATGCATTCCCTAAAAACACACAAAAAACAACAACTATAACCAAAAATAATGTAAAGAAACTTGGGTTGCCTCCCAAGCAGCACTTGATTTAACATTGCAGCTCGATGATGCTACCTCAAATAAGTCATTCTTTGGATTAGTGATGGTATAACTGGGCAGCGTCCCCTTTATCCTTTGGTTTATTTGGCTCGAGAGGTGGTTCATTTGGGCCTCAAGATGCTTGATTGAGGCTGAGTGAGAGATCACAGTTTGATGAAGTGTTGAAACTTCACTCTTTAGCTCACTCACTCTAGTATTTATCGTATCCACCTTCTTGAGAACCACAGAAAACATGTCCTCTAACTTAGAATGATCAGGGTTGCTTGTGCCCAGTTGGTAGAGATATTCTGCTTTGTTAAGAGATTTATAGGGATTTGAGCTCCGGTGATTGAAGCAATCACCATCTTTGTCTCTATCCCGCTAATTTCCATCCCTTTCTTTATCTCGTATCCAACCTTGGTTCTCTTCCCTCGGGTGATAATACCCGAGATGAGAACCCGCTGACACAAAGAACATTTTACCATCGACAACTGTCATCAGCTCATCATCCCTCACTTTGTTTTCCAGTGTACTCACAACATTCACCGCCTTCACACTACCAGCTCCCATTACATGTTTGGCCATCAAATCAATTTATGTCATTATTTTTGCCGTTGTCTCATCTTGCTCCTCATCTCTTTTTCTCATTTCATTGGTCAAGATGGATGAGGGAACCACCGAAGTTGGCACATTCGCTTCTCTTATATTCCAAGCTTGGTTGGTTTTGGTCATTCGCTCCAATAAAGTTGAGGCATAGGGAAGAATCCCAAAGTGAATGCCTCAACCAAATCATCTCAAGATGTTATAGACCCATCCGATAATTCTTTCAACTATGTCGTGGCTTCGCCCGTAAAATAAAAAGGGAATAGGCACAATCGGATGGATTCTGGGAGATGTTTTGAATTTCGTAAGGTTGCAAAATCTCCACAAAATTCCAGATATGTCGGTTGGCATCTTCATGTGCTACTCCAGCCAATAAGCCCTTCATTTGGATAAAGTGGAGCATGGTGCTAGTCACGTGAAAAACAATATTTTCCACCCTGGGGGGGGGGGGTAGGCAGATTGCACCCACACCCTCTTGCATCACAGGCTAAGAAGCGTTGGCATCCATAAAGCTGTCCATTTTCTCGTTGTTTTCAGCCTCGCTCATAGGCTAGCTTGCTCAATCACAACACAAACAACAAACAAAAGTAAAAGAAACAAGCACTCTCAAAGTGATTTAAAATCAACAATCAAAAATAGCTATCAACTCAAGTCCACGGTAACTATGCCATTTTTGATAAACTCTCAAACGTACTCTCCCATGGAGAGGTATCAGATCGTCAAGCAAAACACATTTATAAGTACCCAATGGATGTCGAGGTCATACCCATAAAGACTTGTAGATAGCACAATGATAATTTTATAGAAAGGACTTCACTAAGAGAGTAAGTGTTTAAAATGCAAGAAAGTAAAGGATTGGTGGGGATTGGGAATTCTATCACAAAAATCCAATTCAAGCAAGAAAGTAAAACGGGTGTACCAAATTGAGTAGACGACTAGGGATGTGTCTCCAATAGGGCTCTAATATGGGATAGGGTAATTGCTTATTCATGCTTATTCTCAGTCATTGATATAGGTAGCCTAGGTCATGGGTATGGATTGTTTATCCCTCGACAACAACCATATATCCAACAATCTTGATTAGAGCACTATTGGTTTAACAACAAACAACCAAGCTAAAGCTTAGGGAGGTCACACTATCTCTAGCTTAGACCTCTAAATGGGTGATTTCATCGATATGAGCTATTTCAAGCCTCAAAATTTTAATGGAGTACCAAGTTCCCACTAGTAATTTCACATCCAAAACTATGGAATTCGCTTTCAAGCAAAAACATAGCCAAGTAAAGAAAATAAATGTTTTCAACCACCAATTTTAGGATTAAAACTTGGTGAAACTACTAGACCCATGTAAAATAAGTAAATATAAGCAAGAATTAGCAACACCCACACCTATTTGTCAAGCTCCCATTATCAACACATCCCTAGACAAATTAAATTAGCTACTCATGCTGAAGGAAAGAGATATACCAAATGGGTAAGTCAAATTCCTCTTCATTCAAGTGTAATTTCAAGTTCTAAGCTCAGGCTTTGTACACAAATCGTTAACCAAGAGAGAATGGATTGAAGCCCTCTTCTTCATGGAGAGGAAAACTTGTTCTCAAAACTAAAATTACTTGAAAATATTTAATGCTTAAGTATTCTCTTTTACAATTATGCCTGAGTTGGCTTTTTATACTTTCCCAAAACGTCACTAATTTTCTAGTAAAATTACCCTTTGGGTGGCGTGCGATGCAACATGCAGTTCGCACATCATGATGTATCCATCGCACAATGTCTTCAGTTGTACCAATGACTTCAGCTAATTTTGGAGTCTTCATACGAAGGAGGTGCGGTTTGGACCATGAGTTATGCGCATCGCACATCGACCGCACCCCTTAACAAATTCTTCAGTGAATTTTGTAGCTCTATACAGCATAGGTGCATTCTGCACCATAGGTTGTGCGTGTCGCACGGGCACCACATCTCAGGGAAGAATCTCCTTCTTTTCCGATCACTTCACACTTCACTCCTTTTAAGCTCTTTTTGGGTCCATTTCCTTGTTTTTCATCATTGATCAAAAGGACCTGCATAGACATTAATAAAGTCCATAAGAACCTCTAAATCTATTAAAAATGTAGCAATAATTCATGGATAAAGTCTCAATAAGTTGGTAAATTACTGACTTATCTGTGGTTAGAGTAGGCGTCTGCACGACCCGATAGTTGGGTCATGACACTCGATAGGCCTATTTACAAAGGAAACTTTGCCAATTTTTTTAAAAATTGTGAGAGTTAACAAAATTTCAAGGTCTTATGATGGGTGAAGTAAAGTAAGATTTGATTAGATGATCTCATGAATGTCTTGGATAATTGAGGAACTCAAAGTTAGCTACAAGAAACATTCGAGAATGAATGATCCTAAGTGGGGGAGACTGTAGCACCTCAAATTTTTTGAATTAAGTTAACACTTTTAACGAGCGTAACTCTAAATCTTTAAGGAGTTACGGGGTGATATATATACCAAATTGATGATTTTTGAGTCTACCTTCCAATAATGTAAATAGTTTGACATTCAAAAAATTTCTCAAAAAATTAAAGATATATTATGGGAAAGTGTTCAATATACGGAGAATAAATAATGCTTGAGAAGAGCCACAAAGTTCTATTTGGCATTAAGTTGAACGCAACATTTCCTACTATGCTTATTGCATTTACATAGCAGATGAGTGACTAGATAGGTGTATTTATTTACAACAAATATAAAGGGAGGTATAATACAAAGGCTTTGTTCACTTTTCACCTATTTTAAAGGATATGGTAGTGTTAATTGTAGCAAAATAGTATTAGTAATTGCTGCTACTTAGGATTAGAATTTTATAAGGGAAATAAAGTAATCCCTTATGATTAATCTACTATTATTTAGAGGTATGTAAGGTCACCTTTTAACTCATCCATATAGAAAATTCTAACTAAAGTAAATCTAATCATTTTCTCTTGGAATTTCTCAACAACACCACTTGCTCTCTTCTTTCCTCTCCACTGGATGCAATGTGAGGCTTCACCATGAGGTGAGATAAAAAAATAATCAATAATTCTCAGAAATAAGAGTACACAGTGACCCCATGTCTTAGACAACTATCAGTCTTTGTTCAGGAATTGTGGCAATTCATCAAGAACTCAAATTGGGGTTTAATTTTATAAAGGTAATTTCTCTACCCCACACTCGTATATAATTATGGAATACATATTTGGAATGTAGTGTGAAGTGGAAATAATTATTTACTTTGAATTTTGCCACTGGTTCTTGAAGTGGGTATTGATGAATCTTAGGGTTCTTGAAAGAGGGAAAAAAGAATAATAGATTATTGATAAAAGTGATTTTTTTGGGAATTCCTACCAATTGGGAAGATTTGTTATTGAATTTTGTAAGTTGAAAAAAATGGAGAATTCACTCTAAGCAATAGTTAAGAAATTTGATTAGCTTTCGACATAAGTGAAGAATATTGAAATGAATTGTGAGATGAACCTACAAGTTATTGATAAACATATATATTATTTTTTAGTAAATTTGTTGCCTATTAGATGATGAAGGGTAAAGAGTGGGCTATGTAAAGGCTACACTCCCACAGGTTGAGTTTTTAGAGACTTGTGGTACTATCATGTGCTAGGAAAGCACCAAAGGTATGTAAAGCTAAAACCTCTTCCACTGTTAAGGCATGACTGTAAGTCACTTGTTTCTCCTAAAAAGAGTCAATATAGTGTACTTGATATATGTGAGCAGAGCCTTCACTTTTTATATGTCAAACACATGAATACCTGTCTAATATGGTCAAAATATCTATATGTCCATTTCACTTGAACTTTCTTCTCTTTTGTAATGACCCTCCAGTTAATTTTCTTGATTTTCATGTTTTTTCTGAATTTTAGGCTTCCCACAGCTGCTACAGGTCAATTATGACTTATCGGGACTAACAATTTAGTTTTTGGGTAGTTCATTTGTGTTTCAAGTTTATTTCCCGATTTTGTAACTCTTAAGGTTGGTAGAGTTAACTTTGGTCAATATTTAGAGAAAGAAAACTCAGTTGGAAATTCTGTCAGTGCTGTTATCTCTGGAATATCAACTTTGGGCTAGAGGGACCTTTGGTTTGGGTCTTGAGGCTTCCAGATTTATTTTGGACTATTGGGTTTCGTTTGGTAATAGTTAGCTTTTTAGGCATGGGATCCACTCTTTGTTAAATTGATCTCCGTTGGGAATTTCACCGATTCCATTGAGTTCAAAATACCATTTTTGTTAGGGTAACATGTATTTTTGTGTTCAAGGGGTTCCAAACGAATCACGAGGTTGCGGTCAGAGTTTTTGGGTGGTGTTGTTGCAGCTGGTGCTGCTGGTATCTGGTATGGCGCACCTGTGGGCCTTGGGGCACACCTGCACTGCCGCCTCTACAGTCATTAGTCGCATCTATGGCCCTAGGTGACATCAGCGGGGGGAGCCCCTGCGCTCTTTTAGCCACGCCTTTAGAGCCGCCCCTGCGGCGTGCTTACCACACCAGCGGAGGTTAGGGGTTTGGTTGAACATCGCCTTTGTGGTGGTCTTGGTGCAACAGTAATGCCACACCTGCATCATTATGACCGAAGGTGCACCGATCAATGGTAGTTAAATGATCTCCTTCTTTATTTCACTTCTCACTCCAACTAACTTTCCTCCATTTGAGAGCTTGGCTAAGAAGGAGAAATTGCCTATTTCATCGATTTCACACTTTCTCGAGGTAATTCTCATCCCTCATTATTCTAGTACTTGTTCTACCTTTATTTCTATATTTCTTCCGATAAAATTTATCCCTTTACATGCAATTCTTCAAGTTAAAGTGGACTTTGGGGCTATTTTTGGCCCCGAAATGAGTCCCATTTACGCCCAATTTTTGGGCCTGGGTAATTATGAATTTTTTTTTCGTTGCACGGGCCCTGAGGGTCATTTTTTGACCTAATTTTTGGCCCAATTTTCCTTATTGCAATATGGGTGTCATTTTTTTTGTCTTGATACATAGTTTATTTTTGATAGCATGACAACTTTCTGAGGTTGTTTGGAATGGAAAGGCACAAGACTAACAGTTTGTACTTGCAGTTCGGGCCTGAGGTAGGTTACAATTTATTTTTGTTAGACTTGGCTCTGTTAGATTCAATATTTTAAAAATTATTGGAATGTTAGGTTAAATATTACGGTAGCAATATGCTTAAATCCTGTAATTGTATAACTTTTCCATTTTGAGACCGTAGATTAGAATTATACTATTTATCCTTAGTTTAGGAGCTTGTAGAATTATTGTGGCTAGCCTAGAATCCTTAGAATACTTTTAGGAGGTTTTAGAGGTAGAGTAGGTGCTTTTAGAAATTTTCATAGTTGTTTTCTGCTTGTTCCACTTATTTTTACTATTATTGCATAACTATAGGCCCGAGGCTATAACTTTGGAATGGACGGAGTTCCAGGTGAGTACCTTGTTTGGAGGAAACCTTTCCCTATTCTCTGGTTATATTTTGTGCTTGATTGAGTGTGTACTATACGTATATATACTTATCTATTTTGGTGATCATGAGCATGGAACATAAAGAAGTTTTCTAAAGGAAGAATGGTTGGCTACCGAGCTAAAAAGAGGCTTTTCACTTTTACTATGCTTTTTAAAATTTTAAAAAGGATTTGTATCACTTTACTATTGATTCTGAATTTTTTAAACTAGAAGCCTCATTTTCCACTAACTTGAGCTTTGTGGAGAGCATCTGTTATTTTATCATCCGTCTGACATAAGATTCTGATGTGCCGGGATTTCATGGCACTTTTGACGCTTAAAACTAAGGATTTTTGAGAGTTATTAAGTACATTTTATTGAATTTGATGTCGTTTGTTGCATGTACAGGGAAAAGTGTTGAAAAAATAAAAATACCAAAAAGTTGCAGATTTCTGGGCTAAAGTCATGCCCCATGGGCATGAGATCACCATGGCCCGTAGGAGAGGTCGTCAAAAGGAACCAGAGAACTCTACGAAAAAAGGCTTTTCTCACGTCCTACCACGACATGCATCGATCTAGCTACGGGACGTCACATAGACCGTCAGACTGGACTAGTGAAGAATGTAGAGATGCCAAGTGCAGCCGAGAGGAAACCACGACAGGCATCACACCCACGACATCACATCATAGTAGACCATGGAATCGAGGCAGATATTATGGAGCTCAACTTGCAGGAAGCTCAACGGGCACCCACGACACTCATCGCAGCCACGATGACCCGTGGGGCATCCTGTCGGAGGTACCACATCCAGATTTCCCAGTCTTCTTAGGATTTAGTCTTTGTTGTCTATAAATACTTCCCTTTAGGTTTTATTTTGGAGTTCCAACTTTTGTTACCAAGTTTAATACATTGTGACTCATTTTGTGACATTAATTCATAGTTTTGAGAATTCAAAGATTGTTCTTGATTTTATTGAAGTGTTCTTGAGATTTCGTCAAGATTCTATATTTCGGTACTTTCTCTCATAAGTCTATACTCATGATTGCTCCAATAGTTCTTGTTTGTGTACTTATGAACATGAGTAGCTAAATCCACAACTAGGGTTGTGGGAACCATGAAGGATTAACGAAGTAGGCAAGGTACTTGGTAATTCTAGGGCAGTGTTTGTGCATGTATTGTTCTTCCCTTTGTTTTGATTGATTTTTAATTGTGTACAATGTTAGAACTCGCCTTATCCTTACTTTCCGTACAAAGAAGGTAACGGATGGGAAAAGGGTCGTTCAAGAATAGAGATGTGAGGCTACCAACCCTCATCTAATAGCTTGACCCTGTCTGCGAATAACTAATCTGGGATCTAGAGTAAGGGTTAGTAAATCATACACCCACGGCCGAACCAAGGCCGTGTGGTGAAATTCTTCTTTTTGAGGGACGAACTATTTAGGTGAACCTAACTTACCGATTCTGCGTGCTAAGCACCAAGCTAGTTTACCAAGTACAACGCCTTACTAAGTTATGATCTCATAGGGAATACTACCTTAGTCACTTCTTTCATTGATAACAACTTTTGAAACTAATACTTGTTACTTGTTCGATACTTAATTACGATAAATATTTGTCACTTAAAACCCCCCTTTCTAGGGAAATAAATGGCTAACAGTGCAAGTAAACACTAATCAATAATAGTCCTACCGTATTCCCTGTGGGATCAACCCCAAACTTTATTGTGTTCTATAGTTTAACAGCAAATGCTTACGCTTCTAAAAGGAGGTGTAATTTGTGCGCATCAAATTTTGGCACCATTTCTGGGGAATACGGTTTAGGATTAAGAGAGATTTTGTTTATTTCACTATTAGTCCTTATTTCTTGATTTTACTTTTTCTGTTGTTTTTGTTTTGTTACTCAGGTTGCACACTTGTGCATGCCCAGTATAAGAAGTCAAGGCAATCCCTTGATCCTGAACACCATAGAACTTTAAGAAACATGGCTAAAGAGGGAGAACATGCGACACCGGAGCATATCACAGCTCGGTTGTTGGCCGAAGAAGAGCAGAGAAAAAAGGTTGGGAAGACGCCCTTGCTGCTGAAGATTCTCAAATTGCAGCAGACCTCGTAGCTCAAAATGTGGCAGCTTAGCAAGCAAGGCTAGCACAACAACAAGCTGCACGTAAAATCGCATTTGATGCACAAGCTGTGAGTGACAAGGCAGCAACTACATGGAATTTGGTGTAGTATAGGGGCCGACAGATACAACAGCTGATACATGCCCCTCGCTACTATGATGATGATGATGATGAGGTGGAGGAACTGGTCATTACTGGACCCATAGTGGTGCCACCACTGGCTGAAGGAATGAAGTTTGACATCACCAGCACCATGATCCAGTTGCTGAACCTGAATGGACTATATGCTGGAAAGCCTACGGAAGATGCAAATCCACATGTGAAATATTCTGTGGGAATTTGGAGAGCTTATAATCTACCAGGAGTGGGACAAGATGCTAATAGACTGTGATTGTTTCCATTCTTATTGACTGGAGAGGCAACTATGTGGCTTACAGAGTTGCCCAATAATTCCATATGCACATGGCACGAGTTGAAGACTCAGTTTCTGGAGCAGTTCTTTCCTCCATCAAGAATGTTGCAGATGAAGCAAGAAGCCTACAATTTTAAGGAACTACCTGTGGAGGCATTATATAAGACATGTTTGAGGTTCAATAAGAGGATAAAACAAGTTCTAAAACACAGAATCCCTTCACATCATCTGATGGAGATCTTCTACAAAGAATGAACGCCAACACAAAAATAGTAGCTGAAACTGTAACTGGAGGAACATTCATGGAGAATTCAAATATTGAAGCTTCTGAGATGCTTGACAGGGTTACCAAGACCAACAAATCATGGCATACTAGAGATTTTGAGACCCCAATAGGTACATATATGATTGGAAAGTCCATTGAACTTCATGATTTGCAAGACATCAAATAGGATGTTACTGAATTAAATACAAGCATTGGGTTGATTGCAAAGAAAATCCTAGATGAGGGAGTAGAAAAGGTGAAAGCCATCACTTCACATAGGAAAGCAACAAGGCCAGACGAGTACTCATCCGATGAGGAAGTTAGTAAATTTGAATGATCAAGGGGTAGGTTTTCGGCCCTCTTGACAAGGATTTCAAGGTCAGAATAGAGATAGAGATGAAAACTACAATTGGTCTGGCTATAGAGATAGGAGCAGAGCTAGAGACAGGGATGGTGACTGGTATAAAGAGGATTGCTACAAGAATGTTAGAAATAGTCTGTATATCCCTCTTGGAAATCGTGAAGATAGACTTGAACATCCATCCATGCGAGAGATGCTCAACAAAGTATTTCAAAATGTTGATTCTATGGATGCAAGCATGAAAGAGATGCGAGCTGACCTTTCAGGTATGAGTCAGAAAGTGGAGGCTCATTCTGTTGCCATAAAGCAGCTTGAGATCCAGATGAACCAGAATAAATTCTCGTTAAAAGGGCACTCTCCTAAGTGAAACCATTTAAAATCCGAAGAATGATCGACAAGTTATGGCTGTGACTACCTAAAGCGAAAAAAAACTTTTGACCCTCCTATGCCTATAGTTGTTGATGAGCTGATCGAGTCTGAAAAAGATGATGCTGAGATTTTGGTCGAGTCTGAGGAAAATGATAGCGGTGAAGGGCCAAGTGAGAAGAAGTATTCTTAGTTGTAAGAAAAGAATAAAGAGGTTAAACTGGTCTTGAAGCCCATGCCATTGCCTCCTCCACCTTACCAACAGAGATTGAAGAAAAAGGTTGAGGAAGGCAAATTTCACAAGTTCATCTCCATGCTGAAATAACTTTCAGTCAACATTCCTTTAGTTTAAGCATTAGAGCAGATGCCTGGATATGCTAAATTTATGAAGGATCTGGTGACTAGGAAGAGAACGGTGAGCTTTGATCCAGCTGATAATTTGCACCATTGTAGTGCAATAGCCTCTCATTCTTTGGTGCAGAAAAAGGAAGATCCTGGAGCTTTTACTATTCCTTGTACGATTAGAGTGTTCTACTTCGCTAAAGCATTGTGTGATCTTGGTGCTAGTATCAATCTAATGCCACTAGCAGTGTTTAAATAGTTGGTCTTTGGAGTCCCCAAACCGATGATAATGCGGCTTCTTATGGCAGATCACACAGTGGAACGACCAATGGGAATTCTCTATGATATGCTTGTGAAAGTTGATACTTTTATCTTCCCTGCAGACTTTGTGATTCTTGATTGCGAGGTTGACTTTGAGGTTCCCATTATCTTTGGACGACCATTTCTTGCCACTAGACACGCGTTGGTTGATTTGGAGACTGGGCAGATAAAATTCTGATTGAATGATGAGGTAGTTACTTTTAACGTCTTCCATTCTATAAAGCATCATGATAATATGCGCATGGTTTCAGTTATTAATATTATGGATGAGAACCAACTAATGAGAAGAGACTTGGTGTTGAATAACTTGCGGCTGTGATTATGAATTTTGATAGAGATGATATTGAGGAGTAATATGAGATGTTTGAATCACTTGCAGGTATGGGGTCTTATAGCTATGCTCTAAAGAAGCTTGATTTGGACCTGAAGAATAGACAGACACCACTTGACAAACCATCTATTGAGGAGCCTCCAGTCTTGGAGCTCAAGGAACTTCTGTCTCATCTTCGATATGTGTTCTTAGGAGCTAATGAGACCTTGTCAGTTATTATTGTTGCAGACTTAGGTGAAGGTCAAGTCAAAGCTCTGGTTTCTGTGTTGAGAAAATTTAAAAGGGCCATTGTTGGTCCATAGCTGACATCATTGGGATTCCGCCTGGAATTTGCACTCATAAAATTCAGCTAGCCCAGATTGCATTCCGAGTATTGAGCACCAGCGTAGGTTGAATCAGACTATGCAAGAGGTTGTCAAGAAGGAGATTATTAAGTGGATGGATGCAAGCGTGGTTTACCCTATTGCGGACAGCAAATGGGTGAGTCCTGTTCAGTGTGTGCCTAAGAAGGGTGGGATTATTGTAGTCCCAAATGAAAAGAATGAGTTGATACTAATAAGGTCGGTCACAGGCTGGCGTATATGCATGGATTACAGAAAGCTGAATGCTTGGACTCAGAAGGATTATTTTTTGATGTCGTTCATGGACCAGATGTTAGACCGTCTTGCTGGTAGAGGATGGTATTGTTTTCTTGATGGTTATTTAGGATATAATCAAATATTGATTGCTTCTGAAGACCAAGAGAAGACAACTTTCACCTGTCCATATGGGACATTTGTTTTCAAGAGGATGCCCTTTGGTTTATGCAATGCACCAACAAAACGCTCTACAGAAAGAAACCAGATGACCATAGCTGCCCCCACCCCATCTAAAAAGCTATGCATTGTCCCCAACTCACTAAAAAATAACAAAACAAGGGATACAAGGCATACCTGTGGCACCTAAGCGCGGTCATCGAGTGTAGCTGTAGTCGGTCCCACTGGATCGGTGCCCACATCTTCCTCAACATTAAAGGTTGCCTCTGCATCCCTCTTAACACTATCATAATCAGCTTCTCGAGCAGCATCCTCACAATGAACTCTCGTAATAGGGTCTAAAGATTGTACTTCAGTAGTACCATCAACACCACTAGCCGAGCCGCCAGTCCCAAGGGGATCAATCTCTATTTGTTGCATAGATTGGTTCTCCTTTCTTGCTTTCTATGCCTCTTTTTAGCTTTCTTGGTGGCTCTATCATCTTTTTCCTTCTGAGACTTTGGTCTATGAGGATCGTTGTCCGCTCGGACATGCTTATCTTTTTGCTTCCTCTTTTTCATGTGCTCAGAGGGACTAGGGGGCAATGCAGCCTTTTTTCCTTTTCTGGTTCACCCTTTTTTACCTTTACCAGCCCAACCCGCTGAAGCTTGGGGTCCATAAAGTCCTATAAGTCAAGCGTTGGCTCTGATGTAATCTGTGGTAGGACCACTAGAGCCTTAGCTTGAGAAGTTGGGCAATTCATCAATCCATCCATATCGACCCTAAGCTCCTCTATCTGCTACATTAGTTCTGTAAGCTCAACTATGCCCATTTCCTGCAGCTTCTCATCAACCCTATTTTATACTGCGTCAATCCTGTCATTCACATTAAGGAACAATGCTATGACTCTCCAGATTGAGGCATCAACAATCGACTGAAACTGCAAAGAAAACTTTTTCATTTGTTCCTTCAACTTAATGGTCCTCGGAACTGTGTTAGCAAAATTCACCGGATGAAAAGTAAATATGGAATCAGTTTCCTCCATTGGAGGTGCTGCAGAAGAGGATGGACCAGAAGTAGCATGCTCAGTTTAGCTATCCTGTAGGGTGCGCACAGTAGTGGTGGACGGTGTCACCTCTGGTGTCGGTACATGTGCCTCTTGGGTAAGAGCAAGTGGTTCTAAAACACTACTCAAACCTATAACTCTAGTTTCATCCTTGGATCTTTCGGGATGATGTGTCCAGGTGGCCTTCTATGCACGATCAATACTCGTATATTTAAAGACATCAACTTTTTCATACAGATTAGTAATGAGGCAGGGAAATAGATAGGAGGAACTTATCTTGGTGACTCTATCCCTGATCTCTTCAGCTATGATTTTCCCAAAGTTTAGCTTGTATTTTGATAGCAAGCTAGCCACTAAGATAGCTCTTTCCAGAGTGATCTGGTTGTTTCCACCCGTCGGCATCAACCGTAGTCGCACTATGGCCCACCAGAACTTGGCCTCAAATGATAGGGAGGCCTTTGTGATTTCTGGCTTGCCTTGATTTAGCCAGCTTGGATTCCCAGTTGTTGTGAGCCGCTTGGCCAACCATTTTGTCCGTTTTGCTTCAGTTTTCATCCGATGAACATACTCAAAAGGATCGGTGACAATCTCATATCCCGTCCCAAAAAGGAACCTGTTAATTGTTTTAGAGGAGATGTTCACAGGGACACCTCGTACTGGGATGCTCTCAAGAGCAGGAAAGTCGGCAGCTCTTTGACCTTTCTTGCATCTACTTCCAACATGGCTTGGTAGTTTGCATAGAACTCCCTCACAATAAGTGGTTGGTAGTCCGGGAGTGGCTTGCTAGTCCAACCCAACTTGTAGTATCGGAAATATTTATCAAGCTTGGGGAAGTTCTTTAGATTGAAAGGATCGATCCTCCATTCCTTAGTGATAGGTCATCTCAGAATTCCCCATGTTTTCACCTCGAGCCTGTAATCATATATTTTCTTTGACCCTTTGATATTCCACCTAGCTTTCTCCCGAGTGAGAACTAGCATTGTGCAAGGGCCAGTAGGAGTGGGTTAAGTAGTCTCCTTTTCCGGAGTGGTGGGATCTATATCAAACTCAGCATCACCATTTGCCTCCTTCTCAGAACCTGACTTTGCACCTTCTGTTGATTCAGTCTCAGTTTCCATGTTACTAGAAACTGCGATAACTATATTGTTTCTTCATTTGGCCTGTGAAGGAGCATGGTCACCCTCCGAATAAGAACTGGCTGAACTGAAAGATGATTCTGCCCCCTCTTCAGCCTCAAAGGAACTCTTTGCTACTTCTTGGTCCTTTATAGGTGTATTCCCTCCTTCCTCTTCAGACTAGGAAGGAGATACCATCAGCTTTCTTTTTGTTGACCGGACGAGGGGGGTGTTGTCTGAATCACTCTTCTCGACTTCAGAATCGGTTTGATCTTTTAGTCGAGACTTGACTGAACTATCCTTTTCTTTCTGGCTCCGCTCGCATCGGAGAGGTGTTTTTGGTGCCATTTAGTACCTGTGAGTAACCATCAGCAACCGAAATCAAAAATCAAAAAGCAGAAAAAATTTACACTTAGAAAATTTTCAGAAAAATTAACCTCCCACGGGCGTGGGAGGTCTGACGTCCCATGGGATAGGGCATCGGATCAAGGCAGTGGCATTTTTAAGGACAAGTTATCCTCTCACGGGCTCCTACCACGAGCATGGGAGGTCCGATGTCGCGTTGGATCAGGCGTCAGAACTGGACAGGAGCCTTTTCAGGCACTGATCCAATCCAACCCCCTGTCCGATGTCCGTTGGGCCTCAGTCAGATAGCCCGTGGGATCAAGATAAACTCAAATTTCTCTCCATGTAGTCTACTATCACGGTTTGTTTCCTCACCCAAACAAACAACATCATCACAGCCCATTTATTTAGATCAAAATCATAACCCTAATCTCTATTTTAAATCAATTCCTACACACTCACAATCACTTAAGAAAAGTATTACAACTAGGGTTCACTTATCTATAGTATAATATAAATTAAAAACACCGGAACCCATAGTTGTTGTGTTTGACTTATCAAGTAGAGTTGAACATCTCCAAGAATTACTTACTTTTTGATTGTTGAAACTCTTGAAGAAGAAGACACTTAGAAATCTTGAGAAGAACTTTTGCTTGTTGCTTAATGAACTTGTGAGATGTGGATTATGGGAGGAGATGATCGGGGGTTTAGGTTTTTTTGGGGAGTAGAACAATCGATTTTTTTGGGAGAGAATTTTAGTAGGAGGGAGTAGGATCAAAGTTTGACCTTAATTGAATGAGATCAAACTCTTATTAGATGCGGGTAAAGAGGGAAAGGGAGTTGGGTTGGGTCGGGTCGGTATTTATGAAGCATATAAAAATTACTGACCTAGTTTAACCAACCCAGACGATGGACTCAACGATGCCCATAGGGCACGCGATGGCCCGTCATGGATAACTTACCTGTGCGTCTTGGGCTTGCGATGCCTCATCATGCGGAGCATGGGAATAATCCAGTGGCTTTTTCCAAGTCAGTCTTGGCATCAAACCCATCTTCCACGCCGATCAGAGCAGCAACGACCCATCATATAGGGCGTGGAAGTGGGATAGACCACCATTTTTTCAACACTTAGCATTTTTTTAGCTTGCCTTCCCTAGTCCCATGTGTGTGGCCCTTGCGATGACCCATCATAGAGCCCGTGGGACCACTTTTTACCTACAGTTCTTGCAATGTTATTTTCATCTCACCACTTCCTACAAATTGAACATACATTAGTCCATGGGTTGCCTCCCATGTAGCGCCTGATTTAACATCGCGATACGACACGAGTGTTTGTCTACTCAGACTTCGCCAAAACACTCTACAAAAACAAAAAAGAAAAAGAAAAATTCATGGGTTGCTTCCCATGCAGTGCCTAATTTAATGTCGCAGCACGATGTAAGTCACTTGATTACTCAAACTTCATCAAGCTCCTTGATCGGGATGAATTCATCAAGATTCCAGGCTTCAATTGCTTTGATCTCCTCTGCGGTACCCAAATATGCATTAATCCATTGTCCATTCACCTTGAACCTCTTGCCATCATGATTTTCAAGTTCGACGACCCCATGTGAAAACACTTTTACCACTTTGAATGGTCTGGTCCACTTGGACTTTAACTTGCCAGGAAATAAGTGATGTTTGGAATTGAAAAGCAGGACCAATTAACTAATCTAGAAATATCTCTTTTCGATCTTATGGTCCTGATATAATTTCATCTTCTCTTTATACAAGGCTGAACTCTCATATGCATTCAGGCGGAACTCATCCAACTCATTTAACTGCACAAGCCACTGCAATGATGCTTCCGACCAATATAAGTTCAACTTCATCAATGCCCACATGGCCTTATGTTCTAACTCAACCGAAAGATGGCACGTCTTTCCAAACACAAGCTGATATTGCGACATACCTATGGGCATCTTGAAAGCAATCCTGTAGGCCCACAAAGCATCGTCTAGTTTCCACGACTAATCCTTTATGTTTGCATTAAAAGTCTTGGACAAGATTGACTTGATTTCGCGGTTGGAGACTTCCACTTTCCCACTAGTTTGATGATAGGGGGTTGAAACATTGTGCTTCACTTCATATTTCTCTAACAAAGCACTAAACAACTTGTTGCATAAGTGAGAACCTCCATCACTGATGATTGTTTTTGGTGTACCAAACCTGGAGAAGATGTTCTTTTTCAATAACATTGTGACACACTTACCCTCATTACTAGGAAGTGCAACCGCCTCCACCCACTTTCATACATAGTCAGTAGCCACTAATATGTATCGGTTTCTATTAGACAACACAAATGGGCCCATGAAGTCAATACCCTAAATGTCAAACAACTTAATCACAAGGATGGGAGTAATTAGAAGCTCATGCCTCCTTGATATACCTCCTTCACTTTGATATCTACTGCAAGCTTTAGAAAAATCCTAGGGCGTCTTTGTGAATAGTTGGCCAATAGTAGCCGCATTAAAAGATCTAGTGTGCGTTTCAAACACCACTATGATGTCCACCAATAGGGGATGAGTGAAAAGCCTCTAAAATCTCCATCATCTTAGCTTCTGGCACACATCTACGGATCATAGTATCAGCACACACACGAAACAAGAATGGTTCATCCCAGAAGAATTTCTTAACATCGGACATAAACTTTCTTCTTTGGTGAACAAACATATAAGGAGGAACCAAATCACTTGCCAAATAGTTGGCAAAGTCTGCAAACCATAGAATCAGGTCCTGCGAGGCAGCCAACACTTTCTCGTCGGGAAATCAATCATCAATCTCCTGCTTATCATTCAGCTTTAGCATTGCTTCTTCATCAAGTCTAGACAAATGGTCTGCTATGTGATTTTCAGTACCCTTTCGATCCTTGACTTCAAACTCAAACTCTTGTAGCACCAACACCCATCTAATCAATCTCGTCTTAGCATCTTTCTTTGCCAAAAGGTACCTAAGAGATGATTGATCAGTGTGCACCACAACCTTAGTTCCAAGTAAATATGATTTGAACTTCTCAAAAGCGAAGACAACAACCAACATCTCTTGTTCAGTCACAGTGTAGTTTTTCTGAGCAGGATTGAGTGCTTTGCTGGTGTAGTATATCGGATGAAGAATCTTTTTACGTCTTTGTCCTAGGGCTGCTCCTAGCACCACCCCACTAGCATCGCACATAACCTCAAATGGTTTAGACCAATCAAGAGAGATAATAAACAAGAGTTGAAGAATGGAAACTAAAGATTTTACAATAAATTCCTCCAAATCTTCACTCCTATGATGTTGGTTGATGAACCTTGCTCCCAGGCTTGCTCAAAAGTTGTGAAAATAGCCAAAGATATCTTCCCAATCGGCTGGGAAGAGTTTTTATGTGAATTGGGGTTTCCAAAATGGTAATTTCCAAATCTTCCCCACAGCTGATGAAACCTTCATCGTGAACGCGTGCGTGACCTTCGCGATCGCGAGGCTCTGGAATTTCCTTCCACGCGGTCGCGTGGATTCACTTTGCGGTCACGTAGGTTTAGCTTTGTCCTTGTGCATCGTGGTCGCATGGCTCTACTCTCGCTATTGTGATGATTAATATTGTGGCAGTGATTAGCAGTTCCTTTTAGCTCTATTTTGACTTGTTTTTACTCCAATATTTCTCGAACACTTCTAAAGCACAGAAACCTGTAAAATAGAAGAAATTCGTGTCAAATTTCACTCTTTATCCACTTTATACTAGCAAAGGTATAAGATTAGAAGCTAAATAAGTAGGTAGAATACCAACTTATCAAACCCCCAAACTTGAACTATTGCTTGTCCTCAAGCAACTTAAAATTTCTAACTCAAAAGGCATACAACACAAGTGCAAATGACAATACAACAAGCCAAGGAATTTCAAGCACCAAGCATGGCTTCGGTTGGTACTAATGATTAGTCAACCACAACATAATTTACTCTAAGCATTCCCCCCATTTCAAAACACAATTCAATGATGCAATGGAACACTAAGAATAATCAAGTGACAACAACCAATCCTTAAGATGTGACTCAAACTACTAGCTTACCAAACCATGCTCATTTGACCCATTTTCAGAGTTTATCAATGTCACAAACTATCCTAATTCGCATGCCCTCACAAGAATGAAAGTCCCAAAAATACATTATTTACAAAGAACAATCACAAGGGATAAACACAAACACTCACACTCACAAGGAAATTCAAGTGCACACACATCGAACCATAGGATTGCCCTTCATGTAGATCGCCACTAATGTAGGGTAGCCAAGCTCGGAATCACCAAGGACTTGCAGGTTAGGATGTTGGCTAGGGTTAAGGTGATGATATCATTTGGTTCAAGTGACTATACCTCTCTAGTGTTTTTCTCTCTCATTTCCAACATCGCTCACATTTTCAATTTCAACTTCACCTTATTTATCCCTCATACAACCCAAGATTCTCCTTTTTAACTCATAATCATTCAACTCCGTATATCACCTTCACTTGGTAGCACCTATTTTTGATTTTCAATTTGCTTATTGGATTGATATTTTGGAGCAATTTGAAATTTGAAATTAAAGTGCTACCTTTCACTTGAAGTGTACTTCTTTTCTTCTCCTCATTTGATCACATGCACCCCCAAGCTCAGGCATTTGCCTATGTTATATTTTGTTTCCCCCCAAATTTAGGCTTTTAGCCTACATTTCATTTTCAAGCAATTAGGGAGAATGGGTGCCAAAATAGAGGTCCCAAAAAGGTCAAGGTGTTACAAGGTGCCAAAGGATGGTCATAAGCTCAAAAGGGGTTCACTAGGGTTGATGTCATGGGAAGTCATTTGGGTGAAGTGGCTATTAATAAGGGCCTAAGGTCATTTTCCAAGCTTGGTTACACCTAGAATTTCACCTTGAATCACTAGACGACATGTATGCTCGATAATTATTCAACTATACCTCACCACACATGACATGCGAATTATTCAAGAATGATCAATTTTTTAACTTCCTAATCAAGAATTAAGGAGGAGCCCTTCCATATTATCACCGCTAATAGTCTAAGTGTCACAAAAAGATAAAAGGGGTTGACACCACATTAATCTTCGCCATGCACTTTTAACAATTTTTTTGAAAGGGTAAGCCTATTTCACTTAACAAGCAAGACTACTTCATTAGTACCAAACAAGTCAATTGCAACCAAAACCTCAAAAGATGACGATTTTCCCTTAAGAATGACGTCACTCAGTCTATCATTAGGACAATTCATCTATTAAATTGGTATTGCTACACAAAGTGGTTTAACCCAACCATCATAATCAACAGGTACATACGATTCATAAATGCCACAGTGTGGGTTGCACGTGCAACGCACAAGCCAACAGTGGGCATGTGCAAAGCTCATGCGATTCACACATCAACATGTGCGATGTTGTGTCCCAACTCCGACAAGCTCTATCTAGCCTAACGAGTACTCAGACTTCCCCAGATTTCCATTAACACAAACCCAACAAGAAAAGACTCAAAGACTTCCCTTAAGATGGACGTTACCCCATCTATCATCGGAAACATTAAGCCCTCCTTGCAACAATGGGCACCAATAAGCATATCACAATTAACCTCCTCCCCGCACAAGATCATATGACCCAACTAGATTTTCAACAAAGATCATGGGCCTACATTCAGCAACATTTAACCTCAATAATCAACTATCAATCAAGACCTCATGACTAACGATGACTTGCCATTAAGAACGACGTCACCTAATCTATCATCGGGCCAAAATCAAGCATTAGTCACAAGTGGGTTACTCAGACTTTACCCCCAACAGAGATTTCAAGGTTAAACATTACTACCAATCAACATGCATATTCAATATTTATAATCTACCGAATTGACACTAACGGAATTCATCATTACAATTCAAAATTGGGATCAAATTTTTTTGGCTCCCACCCAAAATTAACATGGCCAATCTACTAAGCATGCTTCACAATATTAGTTCCCGACAATCATAAAAGCAACTACTTAATGTCGGGGAACTTACCACAAGTGAATATAATAAAGGAAAGAGAAAAAATTGAAGCTTTTTGAACTTCCAACAATGGTGAACCATAAATTCCCAGAGAATGACGGCGGCGACGGTGGAGAAATGGTGGAAAATCTTAGGTTAGTGGAGGAGAAGGTTTTGGGAGACTTTGAGGGATTTAGGGGAAATTTTGGGAGAGAATATTTGAAGTTTGGAAGAGAAATGAGGTGAAGGTGATGAAAGAGGCGGGTTTAAGTAGAAGAGAACAAAACATTTAAACCGGGTTGCCTCCGGGTTGAGTCGGTCAATGGGTCAGGTCAATGAAAATTTAAAACTTACCTTCTGTGCGTCACGATATGTGATTCGCACCAGGCAAGGTGCGGACTGCATGGCTTATCGCATATGACTTCTTTCACCCCTGGGTTTGCCCAAGCATCTGTGTTGCGATGCGATGGAGGTGCGATGCGCACCTGGGCTCGTGCGGTCAACACGGCTTAGCACACATCACCTCCAATTTTCCAATTTCTTTCCATTCATTCTGTTTTGGCGTGCGGTGCTCTATGCGATACACACAGTTTCTTGTGCGATCCGTATTAGGCTACGCATGCCCCATTATAGCCTCCTTCCACAGTGATTTGCTTTCTACTTCATGAACTCCCTAAAAGCAACAAAAACAACAACAGTGAAGAAAATTAAAGAAAAGATACTTGGGTTGCCTCACAAGAAGCGCTTGATTTTACGTCGCGGCGCGACGATAGTACCTTAATCCTCAACCATTATCGAAAGATATGCCAAACCAGTTGGCGTGGTCTCATTCCAAAAAGTGAAATTTCTCCATCGACACCCTAGAGGTGCCATCATGTTGTTTACCTTGCAGTGAATCCACTGCGGGCATATTACACCTTTCACACTCTCCAAGGGCATCATCCCCTTTTTCCTCAAATTCTATCACCGATATGACTCGCAAATCGTGTGAAGGCTTAGTAGGTTGGCAAACATTGAAGGTCATAACCTCATCCCCCACTCGGAATTTGAGTTCTCCGAGTTCAACATCACCAAGCACCCACCCAGTGGCTAATAATGGTCATCCCAGTATAATGGGCACATCTACATCTACCTCACAGTCCAAGATGACAAAATCTGCAAGAAGATACCCACAGGGCACTTAATAGACCTATCTGCCATAAGTAGCCGTATAGAAGTAGGCTTGGGAGTGCCAAACCCTAGCTTTTGAAAAATTATAAGGGACATCAAGTTGATTCTTGCCCCCAAATCACACAAGGCCCTTCGAAATACAAACAAACTAATCGTACATGGTATAGTGAATGCACCCGGGTCGTCTTTCTTTGTAGCCACATTGCTAGTCATCACTGCACTACAACTATGTGACATCTCAACCGTGCCCACTTCAACCACCTTCTTCTTTTTAAGTAACTCTTTCATAAATTTGGAATACCCTGGTATCTGTATTAGAGCTTCAACCAACGGGATATTTATTGACAGCTTGCTGAACATGTCGACAAACTTGTCAAATTTTTGCTCTTCCTTCTTCTTATTTAACCAAAGAGGGTACGGAGGAGGTCCTTTGGGTGTTGTGGTCGGAATGCTTTGTACAAGAGGAGAGTCCACCTTGTCATCAATGACCAGTTAGGTAAGGGTCTTAACTCTTCCTTATCTTTATCAATTCCAACACCTCTCGGAGCACTTGATGTTTAAGGTTCTTTTCTTACCTCTAGAGTGTCTTTTAAGTTCTCATGCACTACCTCTTCATCTCTTAGCTTCTTGTGTAGTTAAACAACAGGATCTTTTGGTTTTGTGACCGGTTCAATAACGGGTTCCCTTGTCTCACTAGTTGTTCGGCCACTCCTAGTAATTATGGCCATGATGTGCCCGTCATGTCTAGAGTTCGTAGTATCCCCACTAAGATAGGGTATCTTTACCCTCAGAGTCATTTGATTAGAAAGATTATCCATTTGGATTTCAAGTTGCTTGATGGAGGTTGAATGAGATTTCACGGTTCTATGAAGTGTGGAGATCTCGCTTTTCAGCTCATGCACCCCGGTGTGTGTTGTATCCATTTTTTTAGCACCAAGGACAGCATGTCCTCTAGCTTGGAATGCACGGGGTTTCTTGTAGTTAGTTGGTGGAGGGGATCCGATCTGTTTGAGCTTACATATGCATTTTTGTAGTTGTGTCACTCACTATACCTGTCCCGCTCATCTCGTTTCCAACCTTGGTTCTCTTCCTTTAGGCTATAATACCGGGGATGAGAACCCTCTAACACAAAACACAACTTGCCATCCACCACCAACATAAGTTAATCATTGGTAGCTCTTATTTCTGGCACATTTACAACACTCACCTCCTTAGTATCAATCACATGTTTTTCCAAGAGATCGATTTGTGTCATCATTTTGGCCATTGTCTCATCTTGACTCTCTCTTCTCTTTTTAACTTCATTAATCAAGATGGATGAGGTTGCTCCCGAGGTTGGTACATCAATTTCTCATGTATACCACGCTCGGTTGGTTTTTGTCATCCGTTCTAAGAAAGCTGAGGCAATAGAAAATCCCATATCATGAAGGTTCTACCTTCAAGGTTATCAGCCACTGATTTGTTCAAGCAGCTTAATAACTGGTAGAAACATTAGAGCAACACATTGTCTGACAACACATGGTTTGGAAATAAGATACATTTCCTTTTGAACCTCAACCAAGCCTCATGTAAGGGTTCATCCGGAAGTTGCCTAAAATTGTTGATTTCGTCTCTTAGTTGCATCATACGAGACGGAGGGAAAAATCTTGAAGTGAACTCCTCAATCAACTCAGCCCAAGATGTGATGGAGCTGTCTTGTAGTTCCTCCAACCACGATGCGGCTTCCCTCATCAAAGAGAAAGGTAATCAATCATATGGACTCTTAGGAGATGTTTTGAATGATGTACGATTGGCAAATCTACACAAAATTCCAAATATGCCGGTTAACATCTTCATGGGCCGCTCCACCAAAGAGGCCCTTCATTTGAATCAAATGGAGCATGGTGCTTGTCACGTGGAAGATAACATTTCCAATCATGGGGGTAGGCGGATTGCACCTACACCTCTTTGTATTATAGGCTTGGAAGCATTGGCATTGTCGAAGCCACCAACGCTTACATTATCATTGGCTTCGTCCATAGCTAGCCTACTCAATCAACACAAACAACAAACAAAAGTAAAAGAAAACAAATACTCTCAATTTGACTTCAAAACAACAATAACGAATTATCTAACACTCAAGTCCCCAGGAACGGTGCCATTTTTGATAAACGCTCAAATCGTGCTCCCCAATTAGGAGGTCACGGCGATCGCGTAGTCAAAATAAAATTTATAATTCCCAACAGACGTCGGTGTCGTACCCAAGGGAACAATGTAGTCGTGATCGAGCTAATAAAAAGTCCAAGAAATTTATTGAAGTTCAAATAACAAAAAAGGAAAAGATATCTAAAAGGGGGGTTTTAGACTAAAACTAAAAGATAAAGAAAACCAAATAAAAGATAGAGTGATCAATGGCTCTCACCTTGCTTTCGCCAACCAAGGATAACAAGGGAGATATGGGCTTGGGAATTCACATTCACAAGACTTGCACCCGATTGACACTTAGGTAGTCTTAGTCATAAGTGTGGAATACTATCTCTCGATCAACATCCAACATTTCCGATGATTTTGGTTAGAAAATCATTTGGTGCGATAAACAAGCAACCAATTAACTTGGGGAGGTCATCCTATTCCTAGCTCGGACCATTAAATGGGAGATTCCACGATAGGAGCTATTCCTAGCCTCCAATCTAGATGGATTCCCAAGTACCCACTATTTAATTTTCTTGAATTTAGGAGAATTCTCTCCCGAGCAATAACTATAATTAGAAACCTAAGTCAATGTTTGCAACCATTAACCATAAATTCAAGCAATGGAAGATTCAAGAGACCCAAATAATAAAACAAGAACAAAATCTAGATTTAGAATCAAATACCCAAACAAGTATTATCTATAATACAAACCCAAAATCTCAAGTCAACAATACACCAATAAAATAGCAATTAAGAACAAGAGTTGAAGAATGGAAACCAAAGATTTTACAATAAATTCCTCCAAATCTTCACTCATATGGTGTTGGTTGATGAACCTTGCTCCCAAGCTTTCTCAAAAGTTGTGAAAATAGATAAATATATCTTCCCAATAGGCTGGGAAGAGTTTTTATGTTAATTGGGGTTTCCAAAAATGGGAATTTCCAAATCTTCCCTGCAGCTGATGAAACCTTCATCGCGAACGCGTGCATGACCTTCGCAATTGCAAGGCTCTGAAATTTGCTTCCACGCGGTCGCATGGATTCACTTCGTGGTAGCGTAGGTTTAGCTCTGTCCTTTTGCATCACGGTCTCATGGATCCACTCTTGTGATCGCGATGAGCAATATTGTGCAAGTGATCAACAATTCCTTTTAGCTCCATTTTGACTTGTTTCACTCCAATCTTTCCCGAACAATTCTAAAGCACAAAAACTTGTAAAATAGAAGAAATTCGTGTCAAATTGCACTCTTTATCCACTTTATACTATCAAAGGTATAAGATTAAAAGATAAATAAGTAGGTAAGAATACAAACTTATCAATCGTGTAGAGTGGTCCACTCGAACATATCATCTCGAGAGATCCAAGGATGACAATAGTGTTATGGGTGTGACCGGTGCTTTAGAACCACTTCCTCTTACCCAAGAGGCACATGTACTTACAAAAGAGGCGACACCGTGCACCACTGTTGTGCCCACCGCACAAGGTAGTCAAACTAAGCACACTACTACTGGTCCATCCTTTTCTGCAGCACCTCCAGTGGAGGAAGCTGATTCCATATTTGCTTTTCATTCGGTGAATTTTTCCAACGCAGTTTAGAGGACCATTGAGTTGAAGGAACAAATGAAAAAGTTTGCTTTGCAGTTTCAACCGATTGTTGATGCCTCAATCTGGAGAGCCATAGCACCGTTCCTTAATGTTAATGACAGGATTGACGTACTAGAAAATAGGGTTCATGAGAAGATGCAGGAAATGGGCGCAATTGAGCTTACAAAAGTAAGCAACAAATAGCGGAGCTTAGGGTCGATGTGGATGGATTGATGAATTGCCCAGCTTCTCAATCTAAGGCTCTAGTGGTCCTACCATAGATTACATAAGAGACAACGCTTGAGTTATGGGACTTTGTGGACCCTGAACACTGGCAGGCTGGGCCGGTAAAGGTAAAAGAGGCTGAACCTGAAAAGGAAAATTAGGTTACATTGACCTTTAGTCCCTCTAAGCACATGAAAAAGAGGAAGCAAAAAGATAAGCATGTCCGAGCGAACGACAAGCCTCTTAGACCAAAGTATCAGAAGTAAAAGATGATAGAGCCGCCAAAAAAACAAAGAAAGTGGTGAAGAAAGCAAGAAAAAAGTCCCTAGCTATACAACAAATAAAGATTGATGCCCTTGGGACTGGCGGTTCGGCTAGTGGTGTTCACGGTACTACTGAAGTACCATCTTTAGACCCTATTGTGTGAGTTCATAGTGATGATGATGCTCGGGAAGCTGATGATGATAGTGTTGAGAGGACTACAGATGTCACGCCCCGAGGCTACCCCCTAGATGCAATACAGTGCTTAGTGACACAAGTGACCCCAATCTAACCCATGGCATGTCATATCTATACAAGTTCAAATTTAAAAAAACAAGTACTGTGTTGAAGCTAAAGACCATTTAACAACTGAAACGGGGAGAAACCCAAATATCTAAATAGTTGAATAAAATATAAATAGTACAGTGCCGATTGAAAACAACACTAACAATTGCTGAAATCTAATCTATGTCTGAAAGCCTCTAACTGATATGAGTTGCTGAGACATGCCCCCAGCTAACTCTAATAAGACTGAAAACTAAAAGATAAAGACTGAAAGTAAAGCATGTCTATCATCCTCGAACTAGGAGGACTCAACGATCAAGCTGCTGAGTACGGACTGGAGGTCAATTAAGCCTGATCTTGATACTAAGCACCAGAACCTACATCATGAAATGATGTAGAACACAAAAGTATGCGTTAGTACTTTGAATGTACTGAGCATGCTCGATATGTACTAAGATGGGCAGTAAAGAACTAAACATAGAAATGGGTACACTGAAATATAACTGAAAATTGAACTGAATACAATAGCTAAGTACAAATCATGAATATGACATGCTGAACTGAATACTGAAATAAATAATGAGTTCATGGTCAATGCAACATGAATCTGACTGTGGGATATACTATTAATCGACATACCACAGGTTAAGCGAACTATGGGGCCAACCTGTAACCCTGGATGGGAGGGAGTCCATACCTTGCCAAGGGTATGAACAAATCTGACGTGGATCCACTAAATAATGTCC
Source organism: Jaltomata sinuosa (assembly GCA_003996215.1). Lineage (NCBI taxonomy): Eukaryota > Viridiplantae > Streptophyta > Magnoliopsida > Solanales > Solanaceae > Jaltomata > Jaltomata sinuosa. The sequence goes on from QJPP01000158.1 coordinate 453,934, forward strand.
ACAAGGGACAAGGGTGTAAAGCCTAATCTTATGGGTGACCCCTTTAGAACCTACGGTGGCGCCGTAGTTCTGGAACTCATGGATTGATAGTAAAGGTCTCAGCCTAAAGTTGACGGGTGAGCCTTCATCCCTTTGTTCGCTCGGTGCTAAGTCTACTCCCAACTGAATGTACACTAACATGCAACTGTAACACTGGATAGCTCAAAATACTGATAAAATCTAAGAATGCACATAAACATACAGAAGGTTATGGCATAGAAATTCTGAAGCATAATTATCTAACTGACCTGCCTAACTAGCATAATTTATGAAGTACTGAACATTTCATAGACTAGGGTTCTGAATTCTATACATGAACTATAACAATTCTCCAAGAAACATGAACTAAGCATCATGTAAATTATAACATCAGAATGGTAAAGAGAACTATGAGGTTTATGAACCCTAGGCCTAATCAATCATGGAGAACTAAAGGAACTGGTTGAATTCTAGGGACCTAGTGGGAAGAAGGAACCCACTAATGCAATCCCACATACCTGGTGAAGAAAATCCTTGCAATAAACTGAAATTGAAGCTTGGAGGAGAGAACCCTAGGCCTGAATAATTGGAGAAGACGCTTCTTTTCTGTTTTAGAATTCAACTTAGAGAATCTGACTTGTTTTGGGGGATTAGACTTAATAGAATAAGCCTAAGGCTATTTATAGTCGGAGCTAAAATAGAAAGGAAAGGTCTAAAATACTCCTAAGAAATTAACTTTAAAAGTACTGGAAAATCTGCATATCAGGTTCCACGGATGGGTCCAACGTATCATGGAGAGTTCAACGACTCGTGGAACCCTATCATGGTTCCTGGATGCTCTTCTTAGCTGCGGGTCTGATAAACAAAAGCCAAGTTCACAGCACGTGGAACCACCCATGGCTCATGGAACCTTCTCGTGATTTCTGAGGGATTTTATGACTCTCAGGTCTGAGTTCCACGGATGGATCCCACAGCTTGTGGAAACTTCCCCGGCTCGTGGAACCAGCTCGTTGTTCTCAGAGGGAATGTCAGCCCTATGATCTGATTCCACGGGTACAATCCATGACTCGTGGAACCTTCCATGACTCATAGGACTGACTCATGGTTTTTGACAGTTGAAATTTTTGTATTATTTCAGGCTTTTTGAGCTAAGTCTGGGCTTGGAAGCTCTAGGGTATTACAATATCTCCCCCTTGGATCATTCATCCTCGAATGAACGTTAACTAGGCTGAGTTTGGAGGGAAGGAGCTGCAATCCGTACCAACTGAGTACTAGCAACTGATGTATGACTGAACTGAGTTCCATGAATATGCAACTGTGTTGAAATGCAAGGATAACTAAAAGAACTAGGTACTAAGACTAATTTACACAACAGTACACTGAGAGACTGGAGAGGAACTATTACCTCAAGCTGAAACTGAAGTGGAAGGAAAGAGGTGAGGGTACTTAGACATTATGGCTGCTTTTGTTTCCTAAGTAGCTCCATCTAAGGACTGATTCCTCCACAAAACTTTACTGAAGCGACTTCCTTGATTCTCAACCTACAAACCTGATGTCCAAGAATCTCAACTGGAACCTCCTCATAGGTGAGGCTATCCTTCACCGCCATACTCTCAAGAGCTATTATTGATGCTGGATCACCCACACACTTATACAACAAGAAAATGTGAAAGACTTGATGAACCGCTGCTAGCTCTGCTGGCAACTCTAACTCATAAGCCACATTACCAACCCTTTTCAGGATTCTATAAGGGCCTACATACTTGGGACTGAACTTCTCTTTCTTTCCAAATATCATCACTCCCTTTATAGGTGACACTTTCAGGAAAACCTAATCATCAATTTCAAACTCTAAGTCCCTTCTCCTCACATCTGCATAGGACTTCTGATGACTCTAAGATGTTCTCAATATCTTGTTGATGAGCTGAACTTTGTGCATAGCCTCATGAACTGAATATGGCCCAATCAAGGCTACTTCACCTACTTCGAACCAACCAACTGGTGATCTATATATATGCCCATAAAGTGCCTCATACGGGGCCATCTGAATACTAGAGTGAAAGCTGTTATTGTAGGTGAATTCTTTGAGAGGCAGGTGATCATCACAACTACCCTGGAAATCAATCACGCACTCTCTCAACATTTCCTCTATGGTCTGAATAGTATGCTCTGCCTGACCGTCCATCTGCAGATAAAATGTTGTACTGAGATTCACCTGAGTACCAGGACCCTTCTGAAAAGACTTCCAGAAATGAGATTTAAACTGAGGACCTCTATCTGAGATGATAGACAGAGGAACCCCATGCAACCTTACTATATCGATGATGTAGAGTTTGGCATAATCCCATGCTGAATTGGTAGTCTTGACTGCCAAGAAATGAGCTGACTTAGTGACTCTGTCCACTATCAACCAAATAGAGTCATGCTGTCTGCTAGTAAAATGCAATCTCGTAATGAAATCCATGTTAACCACTTCCCACTTCCCACTTCCAAGTAGTAATACTAATTTCCTGAGTCACACCTCCTGGTTTCTGATGTTCTACTTTAACCTGCTGATAGTTGGGACACTTAGCCACAAAATCTGCGATGTCCCTCTTTATGCTGTTCCACCAATAGACTTCCCGTAGATCACGATACATCTTAGTGGTACCTGGATGAATGGAACATCTGGAATTATGGGCTTCTATAAGGAACTGCTGCCTCAACTCACCAACCTTATGAACACATAAGCGACCCTGATAACGAAGCACACCATCTCCCCCTTGGGAGAAAACCTCAACTATCTGTTGATAAACTGCACCCTTCAGCTAAAGCAATATGGGATAACTATCCTGCATCTGTTTAACCTCCGCTACCAATGAAGATTCTGATCCATTCTGGATTATCACACCACCCTCTGACATGTCCATAAGGCAAACTCTTAAGCGAGCAAGCCGATGAACATCTCTGGCTAATTCTTTCTTCTCTTCCTCAATATGTGACACACTACCCATGGACAGTCTACTAAGGGCATCAGCCACTACATTGGCCTTACCCGGATGGTAGAGCATATTCATATCATAATCCTTGAGGAACTCAATCCATCTCCTTTGATGAAGATTTAACTCTTTCTGGGTGAACACATACAAGAGGCTTTTATGATCTGTGAAGAAATCAACATGAACACCATACAAGTAGTGTCTCTAGATCATTAAGGCAAACACAACATCTACAAGCTCGAGGTCATGAGTCAGGTAGTTCTTCTTATGGACCTTAAGTTGTCTAGAAGCATAAGATATGACCTTACCCTGCTGCATCAAAACACATCCCAGCCCGATCCTAGACGCATTGCAATAAACCACATAACCATCCGAACCCTCTGGTAGAGTCAATAAAGGAGCTATAGTTAACATAGTCTTTAATTTTAAGAAACTTTTCTCACAATCATCTGACCACTAAAACTTGACCTTCTTCTGAGTCAACTTGGTCAATGGAGAAGTTTTGGATGAAAATCATTTTATGAACCTCCTATAATAACCAGCCAAACCCAAGAAACTTCTAATGTCTATTGCAGAGGTGGGTCTAGGCCAGTCCTTTACTGCCTCAATCCTTTGAGAGTCAACTTGGATGCCATCACTAGACACCACATGACCAAGAAAGGCAACTAATTTCAACCAAAACTCACCTTTACTGAACTTGGTGAATAACTAGTGGTCCTTGAGAGTTTACAGAATGACCCTCAGATGATTCACATGCTCCTTCTTATTTCGAGAATAAACAAGGATATCATCGATAAAGACAATTATGAACAAGTCTAAATACTGCTTGAACACCCTGTTCATTAAGTCCATGAAAGGTGCAGGAGCATTGGTTAGCCCAAAAGACATAACTACAAATTCATAGTGACCATATCGAGTCCTGAAGGCTATCTTTGGGATGTCACTTCCTCTGACTCTGAGCTGATGATAGCCAGATCTGAGGTCTATCTTCGAAAAATAACTAACACCCTGAAGTTGGTCGAACAAGTCATCAATCCTTAGGATAGGATATTTGTTCTTGATTGTGACTTTGTTCAACTGACGGTAGTCAATACACATCCTGAAAGAACCATCATTCTCACAAATGAACAACACTGGAGCACCCTATGGAGAGATGTTGGGTCTGATAAAGCCCTTATCTAGAAGGTCTTTCAACTTCTCTTTCAATTCCTTTAGCTCAGCTGGAGACATTCTGTAATGAGGAATCAAAATAGGCTGGGTATCTGGAAGGAGATCTATTCCGAAGTCGATTTCCCTTTAGGGAGGAACATTGTGAAGATCTTCTGAGAACACTTCTGGAAACTCGCTTACTACCAGAACTGACTCAAGAGTTGATATTTTGGAGTTTGAATCCTTAACCCGAATGAGATGGTATATATACCCCTTGGAAATCATCTTTTTGGCCTTAAGGTAAGAGATGAAATGACCTATAGGCACTGAGTTACTACCCTTCCATTCTAAGACTGGCTCGTTAGGAAACTAGAACTAAATGATCCTAGTTTTACAATAGACTGAGGCATAACATGAATGTAACCAATCTATGACTAGAATGATATAAAAATCTACCATTTCTAACTCTACAAGATCTGCTGAGGTGATTTTCTGGGAAACTGTGACAGGGCAATTTCTTTATACCCATCTAGCTATAACTGGGTCACCAACTGGAGTAGAGACTGAGAAGGGTTCTGGGAGGATTTCTAGACTGACACTGAAGTTTACTTCTATAATGGAGTTATAAAGGAAAGTATAGCCTATGGATCTAACAATGCATAAACATCAGTGTTAAAGACTCGCAATGTACCCGTGACTACATCAGGATAATCCTTCTGGTCTTGTCAAGCCTGGAGAGCATACAACCTGTTCTGTTATTGACCACCACCTGTTTTAGACGAGGCACCCTATTGAGTGGCGCGACCTGCTTGAGCTGTTGTAAAACTAGTCTGAGTCTGTGAACAAGCATCCCTTCCCTTCTGAAAATTTTCAGGGTACTCTTTCATCCTGTGGCCCGGCTTACCACACCCAAAGCAATTTCCATTGCCTGCCATGCACTTACCTTGGTGGTTTCTAACACACTGTATTTATGTTCCTACTAGTAACCGTACCTTGGGACTTTGAGCTAGATGCTCTCTCCCGTCGATCTTTCTTTAACTTAGGCACTGGGGCACTAGGAGAAGATGGAGCTGTAAATGAATTCTTTTGATAGAACTAAGATCGGTTACCACCTGCCAACCTCTGCTGAGAGTAGCTAAAGTCACCTATCCTAGCCCTCTTAGTATCTCATCCTCTTTTCTTGATCCTCTCCTCTATAATCTGCTGGGCATAAGTAACCAACCTGGAGATGTCGATCTCTTTAATCAGCATGGCAGTCTTGCACTCCTTCACTACATCATCCGACACACCAGATACAAACTTGCTCATATGAGCTCTGGAGTCAGCCACTATAACTGGATCATACTTGGATAGGTGAGTGAACTTGAGGGAATAGTCCTTCATGCTCTAGTGGGAAGAACTGGTCTAGAAAAATTGTCATAAAGAGATTCCAAGTCAATGGCTCTGCATTGGCACAATGGGATTCCTTCCTTTGTTTGTACCAAGTGTAGGCCTCAACTGATAGCCGGCCAGATCTGCACCCTCGACTGGAGTGACACCCATAATGTCTGTCACCTTCTGAATATCATCTAAAAACTTTTGGGGATCCTCTTATGACTTGGACCCATGAAACTCTGGAGGATTCATCTGAGTGAAATCCCAGATCCTAGCTGCAGCAGTATTAACCTGAGGCAGAGCTGGTACCGCAACTTACTGATTGACCTGGGTGGTCATGGCCTAGGCAAGCACCTGGAAAGCAGCCCTGAATTTGGCATGCGTGACTTGCTCATTCAAGGGACCAGCTAGAGCTTTTGGGGCTGGATGATTCCTAGCGTGAGCTCTTCCGGGAGGAATTTTTTCTGAAATGCGAAGAGCATGAGTTAGAACAGAAGGAGATTTAAATGGAGTTTGTACTCTATAGCACAAACTGAAAAAGAAATAAAGGGAAGTTGTTCCTAATAACATCTCATAGCTCCTCCCCCATAAGTGTGGCACGCTTTATATCTATGAAGAAGATTATACTTTACGCGACTTTCAGACACCCTAGGACACTTAAACCTGATGCTCTGATACCAAGTTTGTCATGCCCTGAGGCTACCCCTAGATGCAAAACGATGCTTAGTGTCACTAGTGACCCCAAGCTAACCAATGGCATGGAATATCTATACTAGTTCAAATTTTAAAAAACAAGTATTGTGCGACTGAAACAGGGGAATAATCAATCATGGAGAACTGAAGGAACTGGTTGAATTCTAGGGACCTAGTGGGAGGAAGGAACCCACTAGTGAAATCCCACATACCTGGTGAAGAAAATCCTTGCAAGAAACTAAAGTTGAAGCTTCGAGGAGAGAACCCTAGGCCTGGAAAATTGGAGAAGACGCTTCTTTTCTGTTTTAGAATTCAACTTAGAGAATCTGACTTGTTTTGGGGAATTAGACTTAATAGAATAATACTATGGCTATTTATAGTTGGATCTAAAATATAAAGGAAAGGTCTAAAATAACCCTAAGAAATTAACTTAACAACTACTGGAAAATCTGCATCTCAGGTTCCACAGATGGGTCCTATGCATCGTGGAAAGTTCCACGGCTTGTGAAACCCTATCGTGGTTCCTGGATGCTCTTCTTGGTTGCGGGTCTGATAACCACATTCCAAGTTCATGTCTCGTGGAACCACCCATGGCTCATGGATCCTACTCGTGGTTCCTGAGGGATTTGATGACCCTCAGGTCTAAATTCCATGGATGGACCCCGCAGCTCATGGAAACTTCCACGGCTTGTGGAACTAGCCCGTGGTTCTTAGAGGGAATGTCAGACCTCTGATATGATTCCACAGGTACAGTCCACGACTTGTGGAACCTTCCACGACTCGTAGGACTGACTCGTGGTTTCTAATAGTAGAAATTTTTGGATTGTTTCAAGCTTCATGAGCTAAGTCTGGGCTTTGAAGTTCTGGGGTGTTACAACAGAGGTAGCCTTTAATGTTGAGAATGATATGGGCACTGATCCAGCAGGCACCAATCTAGTGGGCCCAACTACATCTACACCCAATGACCATGCTTAGGCATCACAAGTATGCCTCGTATCCCTCATTTTATTATTTTTTAATGCGTTGGGGACAATCCACAACTTTTTAGATGGGGTAGGGGTAGATGTGGTCATCTTGTTTCTTTTTCTAGAGCATTTTGGTGAATTCTGAGTAGCCAAAACACTTGCATCGTGCCACGACATTAAATCAAGCGTTGTATGTGAGGCAACCCATGAGGGTATCTATATGATATCCATATTCTTGGGGTTTTCTTGCATGTGTTCTTTCCCTAAGGAACTTTTAATTTCCGTTGAACCATCATGTTTAGAATAGGATGTGTATTTATAGAAGTAAATTAGGAACAAAATGCAGCCATGATCTGATTTTTTTACAAATTCTGTGAAAAATGGAGACCTCTCCAAATTTTTGTGCAATAAGGTGTTAGAACTGACCTTGATGGATCTGTAAATGACAACATGCATATAACTATCATAAGTAGATTAAGCTAAAGCATGAACTGGTTGTTAGCTAATTTCTAGTCTTGACTCTGTGCCATGTGGGAAGTGAGCTATCTAGTATCTGTTCTTGCTATACTGTGTGATCTAGAATTTTCCTGGTTAGTCTTGCTATGGTTGTAGAATGGTTTGTGTAGGATGTGATCATAGGCCATTTTTGAAATAATTCCACTTTATCCAACCTACTAAATGAAACTGAATCCCTTTGAACCCTGAATTTGAGCCTAAAAGTTAACCCTTTTTGTTGTTAGCCTGTTCACCTTCTTTATTTCCTATAAATCTCTGTTTTGGCCCTGGTCCCTCCTTGGACATTATGCACCTCAACTCAGGCTAAAAACCTAGGTTGAGGGTGGCTACTATAGGGGTGAGTAGGAAGTGTTAGGTATGAAAATATCGGGTTAGTTTTAAAAAGAAGCTTAGGGGGTGCGGTTTGTGTGCTACAAAGAAAGAAGAAAAAAAAAAGACAAAAAATGATGAGAAAAAAAAAGTGCAAAAAAATGTAACAAAAGCCACACCCAAAGTCTAAGAAATGAGAATAAGGGAGGAAAACTTTAAGGTCTGAAAAGGTGGAGAATAAAGAAGTAATTGTAGTGTCAAGGAGGGCATAGTCACTATTTTCCCAAATGTACCATTCCCGTCCCTAAGCCTACATTACAAGCCTAACAAAGTCCTATAGTGACCCTAACCGAACTGTTTGAAAGCCTAGGCATAGAAAATAAGGGCAAGCCTATGGTATTGTGCGTGTACAACTTGAACTTCCTTGTGATAGTGAGTGTGTTCCCAGTCCCTGTTTGTTAAGTTGCAATTCTATGTAATCTGGACTTCTTTGTTGTGCGGGCACTAGTGTAGACCGTGATTGCTAATTATTTGGTTGGAATGTATGTCTGTGTATGCCAGCTTACTCATGAATATCTTGTTGTCACTCATGGATCCGTCTTGTATTATTCTGATAACTTGACTAAATGTACTGGTTTTTGAGCTGTTAAGGAATGGGTATTGTTCTAAGATTTGAGAGCTAAATGAATTATGTTGCTACTTTAGTTTCTAGTTTCTTTTATGTAAGGGTCATTTTAGTTTTTGTTTTCATTCGTTGCTTGAGGACAAGCAAACATTCTATGTTTAGGGTGTTGATGTGTCGGGATTTCACGGCACTTTTGATGCTTAAAACTGAGGATTTTTGGGAGTTCTTAAGTACATTTTGTTGGATTTGATGTCATTTGTTGCATGTACAGGGAAAAGTGTTGAAAGATAAAAATACAAAAAAGTTGCAAATATTTGGGCTAAAGTCATGCCCCACGGGCGTGGGATCCACCACGGCCCATGGGAGAGGTCGTCAAAAGGAACCAGAGAACTCAAAGGCAAAAGGCTTCTCCAACGTCCTACCATGATGGGCGTTAGTCCAGCCACGGGATATCACATTGCCCATCAGACTAGACCAATAAAGAATGTAGAGATGCCAAGTGTAGTCGACGAGCAACCACGACGAGCATCACCACCCATGACATCCCATCATAGTAGCCCGTGGAAATGAGGCAGAGATCCTGGACCCACGATGCCCATTGCAGCCACGACAGCCCGTGGGGCATCTTGTTGGAGGTGTCGTGTCCATATTTCCAAGTCTTGTTAAGATTTGGTCTTTGTTGTCTATAAATACATCCCTTTAGTTTTTATTTTGGAGTTCCGACTTTTATTACCAAGTTTAATACATTGTGACTCATTTTGTGACATTAATTCATATTTTTGAGAATTCAAAGATTGTTCTTGATTTTATTGAAGTGTTCTTGAGATTTCTTCAAGATTCTGGATTTCTGTACTTCCTCTCGTAAGTCAATACTCATGATTGCTCCAATAATTCTTGTTTGTGTACTTATGAACATGAGTAGCTAAATCCACAACAGGGTTGTGGGAACCATGAAGGATTAATGAAGTAGGCAAGGTACTTGGTAATTCTAGGGCGGTATTTATGTGTGTATTATTCTTCCCTTCGTTTTGATTACTTTTTAACGGTGTACAATGTAGAAATCATCTTATCCTTACTTGCCGGACCAAGGAGGTAATGGTGGGAAAAGGGTCGTTCAACAACGGAGATTTGAGGCTACCAACCCTCAACTAATAGTTGTACACTTTCCGGGAATAGATAATCTGGGATCCAGTGTAAGGGTTAGTAAATCATACACCCGCGGCCAGACCAAGGCGTGTGGTGAAATTCATCTCTTTGAGGGACCAACTATATAAGTGAACCTAACTCATTGATTCTACATGCTAAGCACCAAGATAGTTTACTAAGTATAACACCTTACTAATTTATGATCTCATGGGGAACACTACCCGAGTCACTTCTCTCATTGATAACAACTTATGAAACTGATACTTGTTACTTGTTCAATACTTAATTATAATAAATATAACCCCCCCCCCCTTTCGAGGGAAATAGGCTAACAGCGCAAGTAAACACTAATCAACACTAGTCCAACCATATTCCCTGCGGGATCGACCCCAACCTTTGTTGGGTTTTATATTTGAATAGCGACCACTTACGTTTCTAAAAGGAGGTTTAATTTGGGCGCATCAGATTCCAGACTTATACTTATTTATTGTGTGTTCGAGGTAAGATTCCAAACTCACACATGCATTGGCCACATACTGCATCGCATGGGTTTCACATTTATCATAATGGCTCCTGGCTTGTTCTTTACCATGTTTGAATACTTTTTTCGTCGTTATTATTATTATCTTCATTATCTATCTAAATTATGTATATGCTTCGTGGATAACTAGATTTTAGGTGGATCCCTATAGTTAGTTACTTTCCTTTAGTTTATATTATATATTATCTTTCTGAGCTCGGTCGGCCTATGATGCCTATTAGATACCCATTGTTTTGGTACTCATACTACACTCTGCATCTTTTCTGATGCAACACCTAGTACGAGCCACCCTCGTTAATCCTCCTATCATTCGTGTCCAGCTTCTGTTTGGATGATGGTGAGCTCCCGACATTTTCGAGACTCTTATTGCTTTCCATATATCTTTTTATCTATATTTTGTGTTTTGGATAGACAATACTTGTTGTATAGCTATTTTGTACGTTAGACATTCTTATACCGGTGACACCAGGTCTTGGGTTGGTTCTTGTGTATATATTATCTTCTTGGTAACTTTAGGGCCATTTTTGTATATTTATTGCAGTTGGTATGTATCTATATTGTTGGCCCCTATTTCTTTATATTTTCTCTTCCGTTTTCCTTATTTAAATTGTATTATTATCTTCCGCATTGTTGGGTTGGCTTGCCTACCGAAGGGTTATGTAGGAACCATCGTGGCACAATTTTGGTTTGTGACATTTTTGCACTTTATACTCTTATTGATTGAAGTCACAATATTCATATTACTCCCTCGAGTTGGGTATTCATAATGTTTTTTATGACCGTAAGTGTCTTTAGTTGAAATCCTCACAAGTCACATGGTGTATCTATTACATGTAATAAATGAGAATAAATTACTATAGTATAGTCACATTTGTATATTTGATCACATAGGCAATATATTCATAAGATGAAACAACGAACTACTACTTGAATAGCTAGACATCATATTTAAAAAATTTAAGTATTATAGGAAGACCCCACTTAAGGGGCTAAACGATCCTTATCGTAATCTACTTGTTATAGGCCTTTAAGGCACTATATTGTCACGATCCGATTTCTCGATCATGGTGGCACCTACAACCCTCCAGTAGGCGAACCAATTCCCGTAACCCAGGACAATTAGTAATGGGCTACCATCTAACAAATAAGTGGAGGAATAGTTTAATAAGCAAAAGTAAGGGAACAAGATGAAGAGAATAGATAACAGGGATATATATATACATATGCGGAAACTAAACCAAACCACAAGACCTGGTATCATAGTATAGAGCCACAACTAAATATAAGGAATACAAACGATCCAAAACAACGTATACAAATGTCTTCGAATGGTAATAGAGTACATAAAGCGAAAGATAAACTAAAGCTAAGCTCCGATCGCCAAGAGCTCACCCTCAGTCTGAAGTAGTCCCCAACAGATCCCCAAGCCTACTGCGCGTCCGCCTGCGGTGCGGTAAGGCACCACCTTGTTATGCCAGCAGCCAACTCCGGCGTGTCAGCTTAGTTATCTGCGAATCACAGCGATCTAACGGCGATGGTCGACACTAGGATCTACACCAAAAGATGCAGGGGGTAGAGTGAGCACTAAATGCGAAGAATAAGGTACCCAGTAGGTATCATAGGCCGACTGGGCACATATAAAATAAAAGCGTAGTAACAGACAAAATAGAAACAAGTAGTCACAGAAATCAACAAAAGGTACACAGGAACTAGCCAGAGGGAAGTCAACAGAACCACATGTGAGGCCAACAAGCAGAATATATATGCCATAGGCACAGGTGAAAGTGAGAAACAACGCACCTAGGGTCCTTGCAATAACAGTGTATACATAATAAGTTTACGAAATGGTCAGGTCAGTGACGGGCCGTCAGACGGGCCATCACTCCTAGACAGTGCTCGATGACTTGTTGTCTCGTCCTTGCGGCCTGGCTGACGGCCAGTCACAGGTGTGACGGTCAGTCATGCCAGCCGTCAAGCTTAACCAGTTGAGGTTTTTTAACATTTTTTCTTCTGTTTCTATCTCTAGCTCCATTTCCTGCAAATATAACAATAAAACATCAAAAACCACAAAAGTTGCTTGAAAACTCGCGAGTATTCTTAGTTAAAGGCGTCAAATGTGCCGTAGAATCCTGGAACATCAACACCCTCAACTAAAAACGTTCGCTTGTCCTCAAGCAACATGACAACAAAAACAGAATGACGACTCAACTAAGAATACAAACACATATTTCTGGAAAATCATGGCCACTCAACAGTTTATTAAATTTAAATCAAGGCCCCCGGTAGCACACAAATGTATGAAACGCTAACTTGCAAGGATCAAAACATGTCATTCCGATATGATAGAATATTCTACATATACACACAACAGCTATCCCAACAGTCAATAGATGATACAGAAATGTCGGTGCCCTCACCACAAAGAAGTCCTACACACAATATATGGGATTAGGTAAGGCGCTCACACTCACAACCGATTTCAAACAATGCACATGCGATGCCATAAGCTTGCCCTTGCTATTCTATTTCAGTTTTTTTTTTCAGAAAGCCGCTCAGGATCACTACAGGACTTGTTTTGGCTTGTAATGAGGCTTCGGGTGCAGGTAGGATACGTTTGTGGAATAGTGACTAAACCCTCCTTGGAATTACCGACCTACTATTTCCACTTAACCTTACTTCGTCCGTCCTTGTTCACCTTTTTATTCCCTTCTTTCTAGCTACAGGTGCGGCCTCTTTATTTTGACAATTCTTTTTCATCTCTTTTTCGTTTCTTTTTCTTTATTTTCTTAGGCACACACCTGAAATTTTCATTCTATCAACAACCAATCTTGTCCATCCTATTTTTCTTATCATTTACCTCTATAGTAGCCACCCTCAACTTAGGATAATTGCCTGAGTTGAGGTGCACGATGTCCAAGGAAGGACCAGGGCCAAAATAGGGCTTTAAAGTTAAAAAGAAACGGTGACAGGTTATTGAAAGAATAGGGTCAATTATGGCTCAAACAGGGATCAAAGGGATTATTTGCATTTTGATGGTCTTATAGGCTAAATGGACTGCACATAAAAAGGGCCTGTGATCCTTTCCTAAGCAACCAACTTCAAGCTTAACAAAATAGACCGGGCAAGTTCTAGATGCATGAACAGAGTAAGAGTTTATAACAATAAGCTCACACTCACTTGGCACCAAGAAACCATACCACTACCAACTATCAAAACAATAGCTCGGCTTAAACATAATTATTACAATCACAACCACACAATGACATTCAACGATCCAGAACAGTCAATCGTTTCAAACATAAGTACAAAATCAAAATTTTCAGAGGGGGATCCTTTTATTTCAACTTTCCAAAAAGCCATGCTTGCTATAGACACCAGAAAACAACACAAACAAAATTTAAAATGACAACCTAAACATGTCGGTTCTACTAGATAGCACACTAGAGGGAAAAGAAACACGGCAACAAAAACCCTCGATGGTGAAAGACTCACAAGTATCCCAACACCCTCAACTTAGATTCATGCATTGTCCCTAATGCATACATGTGAAAGCTAAAACTGTGAGAGAAAGGAATACCTGTGAAGTCCATAGGACTCAGAGTCGGGCATGATGTTGGAGACCGCCAGGGTCTCCAAAGCAGGAGCAATCGCTGGAATAGGTGCAAGCGACATCATCCTGTTGAGCTCCAACTTTCTCTTTTATCGGCTCCTCAGCTAGTCGAGATAAATTCTTTACTCTTTCTAACTCTTTTTCTTTGCTGGTTCTCTTGCGGTATTTTATTTTCCTTGATTTGTTCTCACTGCCTTCCTCTATAGGTTTCTCTTTTTGCGATCCCAACATCATTCTCATCACAGCTAGGGTCTCAACAAAACCCTTCTCCTCAATATGCACATCCATAGGGGATTCATCAATAACATTGATAACCGAGACCACCCTCATGCCTCTTGGTGGCTTCATCAATTTACACACATCAAACTTGACCAATTCATTGTTTAATCTGAATGTCAGTTTGTTTCTTTCCATGTCGACCAACACTCTTGCAGTGGCTAACAATGGTCGTCCCAAGATTATGGGAACTTCAAAGTCCACTTCACAATCTAAGATTACAAAGTCAGCTGGGAATATAAACTTACCAATCTTTACCAGCACATCATACAATATTCCCACCGGTCGCTTTACTGAATGGTCAGCCATTAACACCCTCATGGTAGTTGGTTTGGGAGCTCCCAAACCTAACTGTTTATAGACTGCTAGCGGCATCAAGTTGATGCTAGCACCAAGATCACATAAGACTTTTTCAATGTTGAATTTCCTAATAGTACAAGGAACAGTAAAAGCACCTGGATCTTCCTTCTTTTCCACTAACGATCTTGAAGAAATAGCACTACAGTGGTGGAGGTTATCTTCTGGTTCAAAGCTCACTGACCTCTTCTTGGTAATCAAGTCCTTCATGAACTTGGCATATCCGAGCATTTGTTCAAGAGCGTCCACCAGTGGGATGTTCACTGATATCTACTTGAGCATGGTCATGAAATTTAGGAACTTGCTATCTTCCACTTTCTTCTTCAACCGTTGTGGGAAAGGAGGCAGTGGCCGAGGCATCATAATTGGAAGTTTTTCAACTTCCTTGCTTTTATCCGTGAGCCTTTGAGTAGCATCCTCTACCACATTTTCATCCACAACATCACCTTTCGAAGTCTGAATTACCGAATGTGATTCTGATAATGTTTTACCGCTTCTCGTAGTGATCGCCATACAACTCCCATCATTCCTTGGGTTTTGAATGGTGTCACTCGGCAAGGTACCTGTCTTTCTCTGATTTAGAGACGCCGAGATTTGACTCATTTGTTACTCTAACTACTTGATTGAGGTGGAATGAGAATCAACCAACTGACTCATTGCTGATAATTCAGATTTCATTTCCTTGACTCCAGAGTCAGTAGATTCCACCTTCAACAACATCTTCGCCATCATATTCTCCAATTTGGACGTCCCTGTCTCGTTGCTAGCTCTTTCCCAATTACCAGGTGGTACATACAACCCACCTCTATCAGTTTTATTCTTCTAGTTCCCCTGATCACTATCTCTGTAGCCAGAGTTTTCATAGTAGTTGTCCTTCTGATAGTTCCGACCTTGGTTTCCCTGGCCATTGGCCTGGAAACCCCCCAAATAATTAGCCTCCTCATCAGATTCAAACTCTATTGCTCTACCTTAGGAACCCACAGCTTTCACTTTCTCCATACCTCCTGACAGCAAATGTTTAGTCAGTAGGTCCATTTGCATTTTCAGATGGGCCATATCTTGGTCGCGCTCGTCCTCTTTCCGGTGTTGTTCCGCTGACATACCGACTGCATAAGTGCTAGCAGCCACCTCTGTATCCCGTGTATGCCAGGACCTGTTGGTTTTAGTGAGCCGGTCCAAAATAGTTGTGGCATCGATAAAGGTAAGACCCATAAACGCTCCACCTGCTGCATTATCCAGTGTCGGCTTGGTAGCCGAATTCAGTGCCCTATAGAATGTTTGCATTAGGAAATTGTCGGTCAACTGATGGTTCGGGCATTGTGTCAGCTTCTTCTTGAACCACAACCAAGTCTCATGTAAAGCCTCATGAGGTTGTTGTCTGAAGTTGCTAATTTCATCCCTCAACTGTATCATCCTAGAGGGAGGAAAGAACCTTTCTAGGAAAGCTCCTTTCAACTCTCCCCAGGTTGTGATAGAGTTGGGGGTTAGCTCTGTCAACCATAATGTTGCCTCATCAGACAGAGACAACGGAAACAACCTGAGCCTGATAGCTGTCTGACTTACTCCAGGCAATTCGAACGACTTGCAGATACTCACAAAATTCATCAAGTTCTTGTTGGGGTCATCACCAGCCACACCACGAAATAACCCTCTCAAATTCAACAGCTGAATCATTGTACTAGTAATGTTAAACTTGGCCCCGGGCGCTAGCGGAGGAAGAACAATGGCGCCCGTAGCACCAAATCCATCTAATGCAATATCATCCTCGATATCCTCAGCATTCAAGTGATGCTGAGCCTGTTGAGCCTGCTGTTCTGCAGCGAGCCTTACTGCCTCCTGTTGTTGTGCATTCATGGTTTGCCTTAGCGTTCTTGCGAGCTCGGGGTCATAGGGTAATATTGGTTCACCCGAGCATCGGGTACTTGGCATGCACAACTCTGTACCCTGTAACAAACAAAAATAACAAATAAAAGTAAAAGCAGGAAATATGACTAAGAGTCAAATAAACACACCGGACTTAATAAACAACCGTATTCCCCGGCAATGGCGCCAAAATTTGATAACGCTCAAATTACACCTCAAATTAAGAAGCGTAAGCGGTCGTCATCAAATATAGAACCCAACAGAGGTTGGGGTCGATCCCACAGGGAATAAGGTGCAAATTAAGTCGTTAGTGAATTAGATGACTAATAATCAATAGTTTCTGGTAAATGGGGGGTTTGTGTGATCAATATTTGAACAATGCAAATAATAAGTTACGAGTTTCAACGAGGATTAATCAATATGAGAATGAACTAGGGAAGTGTTCACCATGGCGTCGTAACAATTTTGACTCAAATCTTAATCGGGTTCTTTCTATATGTATATCACGATGTGATTGAATTAATGGTATCATCTAAACGTTTCTCAACAAAATAGACGAATTTCCTTTTCAATTCTCTCGAACTTGAAAAGGTGAACTTTCTTATTTCAATCCTAAACATCAAGTAGATTAATCTAGTTACAACATTAATCATAAGACGAGAGTTGGTAGTCTCGAATCCTCGTAGTTAATCAAATTTCCCGGTTTTAATCTCTTTGTTCAAGCAAATCAAACCTAGGTATGTTCTAATGTTTGCAACCACTAGAAAACGTAACTAACGAATGATTAACCACGTGACAACATATAAATTGAACCCAATGCTACCCGGAATCTACATTGTTACTCTTGTCATGGATCCCACAACCCTAGTTGTGGGGAGTTTAGCCACTCATGCTAGCAAAACGAAGTAAATAAATAATAGTATTCATATGAGAAGAAAGAATTCTTACAATAGAAAATTATTACTTTACTTTGAACTTCGTAGAATCCTAGCACCAATGGTGAAAATCCCAAGAATAATGGAAGAAGAGGAAGAAAACAAGTTTGTGTTGTGTTTTCTCCTTCCAAAACTCGTTCAAAACGTCCCTAGAAATATTGGGTAATTGAATGATAAAATAACCCTAACACTGGGTATTTATAGCAGTCCAGGAAATAAAGTCCAAAAATAGAATTTTTGGAATCCCGCTTCGCGTTGACGGGTCGCCTGATGGACCGTCACGCATGTGACTGGCCGTTACAGCTAAACAGTGAGCTCCCAGCAAATCATCAGGTAAGTCGTCCATCAGGTGACGACCTACAGCTTTATATGCGTTTTATGACAAATTTTCAGGTAAGTCGTCACCTACTCGACGACTTACATGTATATAGGGTAAAAACGAATTTGAGGAGTGCATTTTATCTTTGTGGCTTGGGTGACGGTCCATCAAGTCAGTGACGGGCCGTCAGATGGGCCGTCACTCCTAGGCAGTGCTCGATGACTTGCTGTCTCGTCCTGGCGGCCTGGCTGACGGCCCGTCACAGGTGTGACGGTCAGTCATGCCAGCCGTCAACCTTAACCAGTTGAGGTTTTTTAACATTTTTTCTTCCGTTTCTATCTCTAGCTCCATTCCCTGTAAATATAACAATAAAACATCAAAAATCACAAAAGTTGCTTGAAAACTCACGAGTATTCTTAGTTAAACTCGTCAAATGTGCCGTAGAATCCTAGCACATCAACGGTATATCGGTAACCTCAAGTGTAAGAAGAGGGAAAGAGTAATGATAGGAATGCTCAGAGACAGGAATCAAACTCAGCTAATCATATCAATCTCAAATCCAGAAACTAACAGCCTAGCAGTAACCAATTTAATACTTAACCGTAACAGGGAAAAATTTTGTAAGTAAATAGCAAGAGTCTACCTACAGTTCCCCAGCCGCCCATACAACCGAGGAACACAAACAAGTGAAAACAAACCCTCCGACATCCCATACTACCGGAGCGTACAATCAACAAACAACAAACAAGGGTGGACCCTCAAACAATGAATGATATGATGCATGAAGATCTCAAGTGAAATGGTATCTCTGTATGTACCTCCTCCGATGCCGATCCGGCCTAGCAGGTAGGTTCCATGGAAGGACACTACCCGTATACCTCTACTCCACCATATACCCTTCCTCCTGCACACGGAGCCCGAAGCCCCAGGCCCTGATGGCAAGGTCCATGGAGGTCCCTGACCCCATACTAAAACTCAGTATCAAAACATGTCATCCGGAGGCAAGTCCAGTTTCAAGATAGAGACCCAGTCTTGAATATGCATGCCCAGACCCTGTCCAGGACTAAAGTAGTAGGAAAATATCTCAAAAACCCCTCCAAAGGCGCCCGGGCATAACTGGGTCTAAACAGTAGAAAGTCATCTCAGGTGCTCGGTCCGACCGAGGCTAAAATTATCTCAAGTGGAAAGAAAACTCAACTAGCACCCCGGCCCTGCCGAGTCTAGCGTTAATCGTAAAACTGGTGATTTAAATCATAATTTTACTTTCTTTTACCCAAGAATATTCACACGTTAAATCAAACCATTTCCAATTTATTTCCATAAAAAATGGCCCCCCGGGGCCATGCAAGGTTTAGAAAATAGTGTTAGTAGGCCCGAATCCCAAACCATAGTAAAATATGGATAAAACCTCTTTACATGCATGGAAATGTTATGATCAAACACAATAGCTGCCCAGCAGCTCCCAATCTACCTATCGACCCTGCACAGTCCCACAACTACTCAGCAAGCATAACCAGCCTAGAAGGATAATTTTATGCCCGAGACTCGCGGACATTCCCAATATCCAACCTTCTATGTTCCAGAGTCAACAAGGCCTCACAAGACCACAAGGGTAAATAAAACATATCGGTAAGTACTACAAGTATCGGAGGAACAAAAGTAGGCGAACATGAATAAAGAGGTCGAGGTCTGTGGTACCAACCTAATAATCCAACCCAAGGATGCCAGCTAGTATAATTTTATCCGATATATGCTAAGTCTAGGAAGTTTAAACCATAACCTACTTGTAGTCCGATGACAAGTTGCTTTAGAACAACGATTTCCGAGCTGGAACCGCTCTGAAAAGCTCTGAAACGAAATCAAACTTGAAATCGGGCTTTAATAATTTGACGTGGATAATTGATTTCTTTTTAATAAGCAAATATCACGGCACGTAATTTTCCCAACGAATGCACTCTTAATGTGGTTGAGGGGATATATAGAAGCATGTTCTAGCAATTATATGAAGCTTGCTTTCCATCAAAAAAAATATTTGAATGAATCATAGTTATATGCTAAGTTGCTATATTTTATACTAGGAAATCCTCTTTTTGCTGACACTGTAACAAGACTCAACATTTATTAACTATCACATACATGAAATATTTCTTAGGTGATGACATCTGCTAGTTAAATTGTTGATGCACCACCCCTCCACTTCCACTTGGAAGTGGGGGTGTTAACACCATACTATATCTTTTCCCGTTATGTATGAAATTGGGTATTGCATAGGTTTATGGTAAAATATATATAGATTTTTAAATATACCATAATTAATAGAAAATTATTTCAAATAAAACCTACTATATTATAATAATAATTTTCAATATAACTAAATTTACTATCTCCGTTAAAATATTACAATGTATAAAAACCTAATAAAATAAATACATACACAATTATATCATAACTAAAGTAATTTTCATAAATATTTAAAATACTTTTAAAAAGGTAATAAAAATATAACTTTTTACCACATTCAACTTTAAAATAAAATATTTTCAAATATGCGCGATGCTAATAAAATTCTTAAATTTAGGTTCGCAATTTACCATCGCACGATTTTGATACTCAGCTCCTAAGGCAGGGAATTGATCATAAGGACTAATCGAACGGCCAGGGCACCGAACCACCAGTCCCAGCAAGTCATAAATGACTTAGGGCCGCTACAGGAAAGCTCTAACAGTACAAGGAAAATGTATACGTGGAAATGACCGGAAGAGTCATTACATCATCAACTACTAAAAAGGACTTTTGTCCTCGAAAGTCAAGGTCAAGGGAGTACCTGAAGGCTCAAACAGCTGTGGATACTGAGCCCTCATATCTCTCTCGGGCTCCCAGGTAGCCTCCTTGACTGGACGGTGCCTCCACTGAACCTTAACAAGCGGGATCTCTCGAGACCTCAATCTCCTGACATCTCTGGCCAAAATAGTTGCCGGCTCCTCAACAAAGGCTAAACCCTCACCCAAATGAACTGAATCCCATTGCAACACATGAGACTCATCTGGGACATATCGACGCAACATTGAAACATGAAATACAGGATGTATAACTGAAAACATCGGAGGCAAGGCTACCAACCCTCTGAAGAATCTCAAACGGCCCAATGTACCTGGGGCTAAGCTTGCCCCGCCTATCAAATCTCATCACGCCCTTCATGGGCGATACATGGAGAAACACCAAGTCACCAACGCTAAACTCCAAGGCATGAAGCCTAAGATCAGCATAACTCTTCTGCCTACTCTGAGCTGCCCGAAGTCTATCCTGAATCGCTCAGACCCGATCAAAGGAATCCCGAAGCAAATCTGTACTCTGTGGCCTAGAATCAAAACCATCAAACCAACCTACCGGTGATCTGCAACGACTGCCATACAAAGCCTCAAAAGGTGCCATGCCAATACTCGAATGGAAACTGTTAGTATAAGCAAACTCTGCCAAGGGAATAAACTGATCCTAGGAACCTCCAAAGTCAAGAACACAGGCCCGAAGCATGTCCTCCAGAACCTGAATGGTCCTATCACACTGGCCATCTGTCTGAGAGTGGAAAGCGGTACTAAGATAAACCTTTGTACCTAAATCTCGCTGAATAGCCCTCCAGAACTGAGATGTGAACTGAGTGCCGCGGTCTGAAATGATAGAAGCTGGGACCCCGTGCAATCGAAAAATCTCACGAATGTAGATCTGAGCTAGCTTCTCTGCCTCGTAAGAAGTCTGAACCGGTATGTAGTGTTCTGACTTAGCCAGCCTATCAACGATCACCCAAATAGAATCAAACCTATGAGAAGTACGAGGTAACCAAAAACGAAGTCTATAGTAATCCCTTCCCACTTCCACTCAGGAATGGGAAGTCGCTGCATCAAATCACCAGGTCTCATGTGCTCGAACTTAACCTGCTGACAGTTCAAGAACCGAGATATGAACTCTGCTATATCCCACTTCATACCGCTCCACCAGTAAAGTTGTCTCAAGTCTCTATACATCTTTGTTGTGCCAGGGTGAATGGAGTGTCTTGTACAATGTGCCTCATGAAGTATCAACTAAATCAAATCACTAATCCTCGGAACACAAAGGCGACTATCAAACCTCAGAACCCCATCTGAATCTAGAGTAGCCCGACTGGTCTAACCCTGAACAACCCGATCACAAAGGTTACAACACTGCTGATCCTCAAACTGACGGCTCTGAATCTGATCAATCAAAGTAGAACGAACCTCAACACTGGCGAGAACTCTGCTAGGATCCGACAAGTCAAGCCTAACCAAACGGTTAGCCAAGGACTGGATTTCCAAGGCCAACGGTCGCTTTGAAACTGAGAGAGAAGCTAGGCTACCCATTCTCACTGCCTTCCGACTCAAGGCATCCACTACCACGTTTGCCAATCCCGGATGATACAGAATAGTGAAGTCATAGTCCTTCAGTAACTCGACCCATCTCCTCTGTCTCGAG
Source organism: Jaltomata sinuosa (assembly GCA_003996215.1). Classification (NCBI taxonomy): domain Eukaryota; kingdom Viridiplantae; phylum Streptophyta; class Magnoliopsida; order Solanales; family Solanaceae; genus Jaltomata; species Jaltomata sinuosa. The sequence goes on from QJPP01000158.1 coordinate 476,093, forward strand.
TTCAACTCTCGCTGACTCGTGATATACTGAAGACTACGATGATCAGTGAAGATCTCATAGTGAACTCCATATAGGTAATGCCTCCAGATCTTGAGCGCGAAAACTACCGCTGCCAACTCTAAGTCATAAGTGCGGTAGTTGCGCTCTTGAACCTTCAGCTGCCTCGACGCATATTCTATTACTCGACCCTGCTGCATCAACATACAACCAAGACCAACCCCAGAAGCATCACAGTACACGGAGAAGCTCTGACCCTCAACTGGCAAAGTCAAAACTGGAGCTGAAGTCAATAAGGCCTTAAGTCTCTGGAAGCTATCCTCGCACTGGACCGACCACAGAAATAGGACATCCTTCCTAGTCAGCATAGTCAAGGGTGCTTCTATGGAAGAAAATCCCTGAACAAACCGTCTGTAGTAACCTTCTAACCCAATAAAGCTGCGGACCTCAGTAGCAGTAGTAGGTCTAGGCCAATCACAAACCACAGAAATCTTTCCCGGGTCAACACTAATCCCATCCTTAGACACCACGTGCCCTAGGAATGCCACTGACTCAAGCAAAAACTCGCACTTTGAGAACTTGGCATAAATCCGATGATCTCTCAAAGTCTGGAGTATAACCCTCAAGTGCTGCTCATGCTCATCTCTACTACGCGAGTATACCAAGATGTCATCTATAAAAACTATCACAAATGAGTCCAAATACGGGCAAGAACCCTGTGCATCAAGTTCATAAAGGCTGCGGGGGCATTAGTCAATCCAAAAGACATCACCAGGAACTCATAATGGCCATAACGTGTCCTGAATGCTGTCTTAGGGATGTCCTCCACCCTAATCCTAAACTGATGGTAGCCGAACCTTAATTCAATCTTCGAAAACAAGACTGAACCCTGAAGTTGGTCAAAAAAGTCATCAATCCTCGGCATCGCATACCTATTCCTCACTGTCACCCTATTCAGCTGCCGATAATCAATACACATGTGCATCGACCCATCCTTCTTCTTCACGAAGAGAACAGGAGCACCCCAAGGTGACACACTCGGTCTAATAAACCCCTTAGCTAACAGATCCTTGAGCTGCTCCTTAAGCTCCCTCAACTCAGCAAGAGCTATACGGTAAGGAGAAATAGAAATGGGCCTGGTGCTCGGTTCTAGCTCGATAGCAAAATCAATATCTCTTTCAGGTGAAAGGCCTAGCAGGTCGGTAGGAAACACATCAAGGAAGTCTCTAACCATAGGAACAGACTCATGAGAAGTAGGGTCAGCACTAACATCTCGGACATATGCTTGATAAGCTAAACACCCACGAGAAATCAACTTCCTAGCTCGAAGACAACAGATGATCCCAGATGGTGCATGGCTAACAGAACCCTGCCACACAACCGGGGATACACCGGGCACAACTATGGTAATGGTCTTGGAATAACAATCCAAAACCACACGGTGAGGGGATAACCAGTACATGCCAAGTATCACATCAAAATCTAGCATATCAAGGATCATCAAATCACCCCAAGTCTCTGAATCACCAATAGATATCATACAAGATCTCACAATCTGATCCACTACTAAAGAATCTCCTACTGGGGTTGAAACAAAAATAGGAACAGATAATGGCTCACTAGCCAACCCCAAACAAGGCACAAAGTAGGCAGATACATATGAACAAGTGGATCCAGGATAAAATAAAGCTATAGAAGACTGATGGCACACAGAAATCATACCTGTAATCAGAGAATCTGAGGCCTCTGCCTTTGGTCTCCTAGGGACCACATAAAACTGACGACAACCTCCACCTGCCCGACCGCCATCCCTACCACCTGCTCTGCCGCGCAGAGCACCACCTCTATCCTGACGACCACCCCCTCTAGCCGGAGGCTGAACTGCTCGTAAAGGCTCGGCCAAGTGAACTGTACCCTGCTGAGGGCAATCTTTAGCAAAATGACCAATCACACCACAAGTAAAACAAGCCCCTGGCGGCCTACTCGGTCAGGATGAACAAGCTAGTCCCGTATAGCCGCCACAGCCTGATACCCCAGAAATTGCAACCCTCGAAGACAGACCGCTATAGCCCTGATGGCTTCTCTGACCCTGCTCGAACTGGGTATTATCGAAAGTGTGAAGGAAAGCCTGCACTGGTTGGCTGGACTGACCCTGGTGCTATTGTGGCTGATAACACCGGCTCCACTGGCCAGAACCTCTACCACCATATCTGGAACCACTGTAACCACCCTGATATCGAGGCCTCCTATCTCTGGACCCCTGATCATATCGTTGTAATTCCTCCACAGTATGGGCATAGTTTGCGATAACCTGAAATGACCGACCACCGGCAATCAATATCTCAGTTGGCTGCCTGATCTCTGGCCTCAAACCCCATACAAATCTGCGAATCCTATCTACCTCGGTAGGAATGATCATAGCTCCAAACGGTGCTAGCTGATGAAAATAGGTCTCATAGTCTGAGACAGTCGTAGACTCCTGCATAAGGTGAGTAAACTGCTCCCTGCGATGCTCACGATCACTCTGAGGAAAGAACTTGGCCATAAAGGCCTCATAAAACTCATACCAGGTCAAAGGAGGTGACGATGGTGGTCTACAAGCAATATGGGCCCTCCATCATAACTTCGTTTGGCCCTCCAATTGATAGGTAGTATAACCAACCCCGTGAGTCTCCAACAAACCCAAATGATGCAACATCTCCTCACAGGTAGTAATAAAGTCATGTGGATCCTGTCCAGAAGTACCAGCAAACCTTGGAGGTGCTAGCCTCAAGAACCTACCCAACGCCTTCTGCTCTGACTCTGTCATAGCTGGGTGAGGAGGAAAAGGTTGTGCAACAGATGGGACCGGAATGACCTCCGCACAGGGAACCACAGTAGCAGGCTGCACTCCTGAACTCTGTGCACCCAGGGCTGCCCCCTGAGCAGATGTCTATGCTACCACAGAAGGCCGCTCTCCAATCATACCCAAAAGCTGTAATAGTAATCCCTGAATATCTGGAGGCTGAGCTGCGGCTGGAGCTGGAACAGAAGTGGGCGTTGGAGCTGGAGCTGGTACGGAAGTTTGTGGTACCTGGGCTGCCCCTTGATCCACAGGCTGCTCGGGCTCTATCTCGACTCTATCAGCTCTAGCAGGTGCCGCTGCTCGAGGGCGTCCTCGACCCCTAGCTGGAGTGGGAGGCTCATCTCTACCTGATGCCGATGATCCATCTGCGGAAGAATGAAGTAGAACAAATGAGATTTCCAGAAACTTCAAGGGTCCTACGCATGACACAGAAGCAATGAAAGAGTCAAGTTCCATAAAATGTCACTGTAGCCTCCCGAAGATTGAGTACGGACGTCTCCATCCCGATCCGCAGGACTCTACTAGACATTGGCTCATCGGTCATGGTGGCACCTACAACCCCCCAGTAGGCGAACCAATTCTCGTAGCCCAGGACAGTTAGTAATGGGCTACCATCTAACAAATAAGTGGAGGAATAGTTTAATAAGCAAAAGTAAGGGAACAAGATGAAGAGAATAGATAACATGGATATATATATACATATGCGGAAACTAAACCAAACCCCAAGACCTGGTATCATAGTATAGAGCCAGAAAAACATATAAGGAATACAAATGATCCAAAACAACGTATACAGATGTCTCTAAATGGTAATAGAGTACATAAAGCAAAAAATAAAATAAAGCTAAGCTCCGATCGCCAAAAGCTCACCCTCAGTCTGAAGTAGTCCCCAACAGATCCCCAAGCACGAATCACAGCAATCTAATGGCAATGGCCCACACTAGGATCTGCACCAAAAGATCCAGGGGGTAGGGTGAGCACCAAATAAGAAGCATAAGGTACCCAGTAGGTATCATAGGCCAACTAGGCACATATAAGATAAAAGCATAGTAACAGACAGAATAGAAGCAAGTAGTCACAGAAATCCACAAAAGGTACACAGGAACTAGCCCAGAGGGAAGTCAACCGAACCACATGTGAGGCCAACAAGCAGAATATATACGCCATAGGCACGGGTGAAAGTGAGAAACAACGCACCTGGGGTCCTTGCAATAACAGTGTATACATAATAAGTTTACGAAATGGATGGTATACCGGTAACCTCAAGTGTAAGAAGAGGGAATGAGTAATGATAGGCATGCTCAGAGACAGGAATCAAACTCAGCTAATCATAAAAATCTTGGCTTTAGGTTTCATGGGCCCCTTTCATAGACTGTAGACCAAACCACGGTTCGTGAAATGTGCTTGTAGTTCCTGAGCTGAAAGCTAGGCTACAGAACACTTTCTATGACTCAACAGTATGACTCGTGGAACTATCCACAAGTCGTAGGAACCTCTCGTGGTTTTTGGAGATTTGAATGCCCTCAGGTCTGGTTCCATGCGTGGGTTCCACTACCTGTGAAACTAGTCACAACCCGTAAACTCTACTCGTGGTTCTCATAACACGGTTGGGATCTATAGAAGGGTTTCCATGGGATTATTCCATGGCTCGTGGTTCAATCCATGGCTCGGGGTTTGGGCTCGTGATCCCTAGAAAGGTCAAATTTTTAAGGGATTCTAAGTTTAAAAGCTGGATCGAATTCTGGGGTGTTACAATATCTCCCTCTTGGGATCATTCATCCTCAAATGAAGATTATGTAAGGAAATATTGGAGAGAAAATAGCCCAACCAACCAACAAAACATGAAAACTGAAGAACAAGCATGAAAATTGGCTTTTCATTGTAAAACATGACTGAACTAACTTTGGAAAACATGAATGCATGCTAGGATTATGAGAAAAGATGTTGGATTAGGATCGGAGGGAAAAACTAAGAAGGAAACTATTACCTCAGGCTGAAACTAAATCAGGAGGAAAGAGATGAGGGTACTTGGCTTTCATGTCTGCTTCTTCTTCCCAAGTAGCTCCCTCAACTAGCTGATTTCTCCAAAGGACCTTTCCCGAAGTGACTTCTTTGTTTCTGAACCTCCGAAATTTGGCGATCAAGAATCTCCATGAGAATTTCTTCATAAGTAAGGCTATCCTTCACACTCACATTCTCCAAGGGAACAATCAATGTTAGATCACCAACAGACTTCTTCAAAAAGCAAACATAAAAAACCAGATGAACCGCTTCTAAGTCTGTTGGCAAGTCCAACTCATAAGCAACACTACCAACTCTCCTCAGAGTCCTATAGGGACCTATATAGCGGGGAATAAGCTTCTTTTTCTTACGAAACCTCATCACACCCTTCATGGGTGACACCTTCAGAAACACCCAATCATCAACCTTAAACTCCAACTCTCTTCTCCTCACATCTGTATATGATTTTTATCGACGCTGAGCTATCTTCAACCTTTCCCTATTGATATGAACCTTCTTCATAGTCTCATGAACTGAATATGGACCAAACAAAGCTGCCTCAACTACCTCAAACAAACCAATAGGAGATCTTCACCTCCGCCCATAAAGTGCCTCATAAGGAGCCATCTATATACTAGAATGAAAGTTGTTATTATAGGCAAACTTGAAAAGAGGTAAGTGATCATCCCAATTACCTTTGAAATTAATTACACAAGCTCTCAACATATCCTCCAACATCTGAAAAGTACACTCCGCCTGGCAATCCGCCTGTGGATGAAAAGTTTTATTAAGCTTAACCTGAGTACCAAGACCCTTATGAAATGACTTCCAAAACTAGGATGTGAACTGAGTCCCCCTATCTGAAATGATAGACAATGGAACACCATGAAATCTGACTATCTCATGAATGTAGAGTATTGCATAATCTCTATCTGAATCTGTAGTCTTGATAGCTAAGAAGTGGGCTTACTTAGTCAACCTATCGATGATCACCCAAGTAGAATCATTCTACCTACGAGTACGAGGAAAGCATGTAATGAAATCCATATTAATCACTTTCCACTTCCAAGTAAGAAGATCAATATCCTGAGTCATACCACCCGATCGATGATGCTCTACCTTCACTTGCTAACAGTTGGGACACTTAGCCACAAAATCAGCTATGTCCCTCTTCATGCCATTCCACCAATAGATTTCCCATAGGTTATGGTACATCTTGGTGGCACCGTGGTGAATAGAATACCTGGATCTATATCCCCTATCAAAATCCGATGTCTTAACCCATCTATGTCATAAATACACAATCGACCCTGATATCAAAGCACACCATCTCCACCTTGGGAGAAAACCTCTACTCTTTGCTGATGGACTGCACCCTTCAACTTGTACAAAATAGGATCACTGTGTTGCTTCTCTTTCACTTCAGCTACCCAAGATCATTTGGATCCATTCTGAATGATGACACCACCTTCCATCGAATCCATATGGCGAACTCCTAACAAAGCAAGTCCATGGACATCCTTGGCCAATTCCTTCTTCTCGTCCTTAATCGAAGACACACTACCCATAGACAACTTACGAAGTGTATCTTCCACGACATTGGACTTACTCAGATGGTAAAGCACACTCATATCATAATTCGTAAGAAGCTCAAGCCATATCCTTTGACAAAGATTCAATTCCTTTTGACTGAACACATACTGAAGACTCTTATGATCTGTGAATAAATCCACATGAACACCATACAAGGAGTGTCTCTAAATCTTTAAAGCAAAAACTACAGCCGCTAACTCAAGATCGTGCATAGGGTAGTTCTTCTTATGAATCTTAAGCTATCTAGAAGCATAAGCAATCACCTTACTATGCTGCATCAAAACACAACCCAAATCAATTCTAGAAGCATCACAATATATAACAAAGTAATCTAAGACCTCGGGTAGAGCCAAAATTAGAGCTATCATCAACCTAGTCTTCAATTCCTGAAAGTTCTTCTCACATAGATTAGACCACTAAAATTTGACCTTCTTTTGAGTCAACCGAGTCAATGGGACAGCTATGGAAGAGAACCCTTTGACAAATCTCCTTTAGTAACCAGCCAAATCCAAAAAGCTCCTAATATTAGACGAGGAGGTGGGTCTAGGCCAGTTCTTCATAGCCTCATTTTTTTGTAAATCAACTCGAATACCATCTCTAGTTATAATATGACCCAAAAAAGCAAAGACTGCATTCAAAACTCACACTTATTGAACTTAGCAAATAATTGTCGATCCTTGAGAGTTTGCAACACAAATCTCAAGTGGTCCACATGCTCCTCCTTACTCTGAGAGTAGATAAGAATATCATCAATGAAAAAAGTCACAAACATATCCAAATACTGTTTGAACACACTGTTCATCAAATCCATAAAAGTTGCAGGAACATTCGTTAGTCCAAAAGCCATAATCACAAATTCATAATGACCATACCAAATTATGAAGGTTGTATTAGGAATGTCACACCCTCTAACTCTGAGCTAATGATAACTGGATCTAAGGTCGATCTTGGAGAAGTAACTGGCACCCTGAAGTTGATAAATCAATTCATCAATCCTAGGAATGAGATACTTATTCTTGATTATGACCTTGTTCAATTGATGATAGTCGATACATATTCTGAGAGAACCATCTTTCTTTCGCACAAATAGAACTGGAGCACCCCATGGAGAGATGCTAGGCCTGATAAAATCCTTATCAAAAAGGTCCTTCAGCTGCTCTTTTAATTCCTTAAGTTTTGGTGGAGCCATTATATAGGGAGGAATATAGATAGGATGCATATCTGGAAGAAGATCTATTCCAAAGTCAATCTCCTACTCTGGAGGAACTCCGGGTAAATCATCGAGTAATACTTCAGGAAACTCATTCACAATAGGAACTGACTAGAGAGATAGGGTCTCAGACTCCATGTCCATAACCCAAACTATATGATATATATAACCATTAAAAATTATCTTCCTAGCTTTGAGATAAGATATGAAATGACCCTTCGAGGATGTCGGACTACCTTGCCACTCTAAGACAGGTTAATTTGAAAACTTGAAATTAACAACTCGAGTACGACAATCAACCGAGGAATACAATACATACAACCAATACATCCTAAGAATGACATCAAAATCAGTCATCTCTAACTTTACTAGACCCGCTGAAATGACTCTATGAAGGACTGAGATAGGGCAATTTTGACAAATTCTCTTAGCTAGGACTGATTCACCCACAGGAGTAGAAACACAAAAGGGTTCTAAGAGTTAATCAGGATAAATTTCAAACATGCAAGCAATATAAGGGGTCACAAAAGATAAGGAGGTACCGAGGTCCAATAAAGAATATATATCAAGAGATAAGACTTTAAATACACCAATAACAACATCTGGGAAACTCTCCTTGTCCTAGAGAGAGGACATGGCATATAGGCGGTTCTGGCACTGACCACCATAACTAGAAGTAGTGCCCTACTGGGCTGGTCAGCCTCCTAGGGCTGCTGGGGCAGACTGAGTCTTGCTACCTCCCTGTCCCTTCTTAGCTGATGGGCAATCCTTAATTTTGTGTCCAACTTGATCACAACCAAAGCATTCATCTGAACCAGCTAAACACTCACCAAGGTGACTTTTACCATATTTGTTACAAAAAGGGTAAGGAGTCCCCTTTACAACACTCTCATACGAATAAGAACTTGATCCTCTACCTGTCTGATCATGATGAGGCTTGGGGGCCTGAGTAGGAGCACTATCTGAAGAATGAATTGGTCCTGATGACTTCTTGTGAAATGAAAAGCGGTGTCCACCTCTGGACCTCTGATGTATATAACCCAAACCCTCTGATCTGGCCCTCTTATTCTTTCTTGCCATTTTCCTCAACTTATCTCCCTCAATCTAGTGAGGATGAGTCATAAGTCTAGAAATATCCATGTCACCCAAAAGCATAGCAGACCTGCACTTCTTCTTCACCAAATCGGACACACCATAAATGAACTTGCTCATCTGATCCCTCGGATACAACCACCATTGAAGGAGCATACCTAGAAAGCTGAGTGAACTTCAACTCATACTCCTGAACCGACATAGATCTTTATCTTAAATTCATAAACTCTTTGGCCTTAGCCTTCCTTAACTCCCTAAGGAAGAGTCGATCAAGAAAATCCCTCTCAAAGCACTCCTAAGTCATAGTGACCACATCCCTAGCCTAGCATCCTTCCACTGAGTGTACAAAATATGAGCCATATCCTTTAGCTGATAGGAAGCAAGCTTAACACCATCAATCCCAATAACCTGCATCACATCCAAGACCATCTTCATCTCATCCATGAAAATTTGTATATCTTCACAAACTTTTGAACCCCAGAACTCGAGCGGGTTCATGCGAATAAAGTCTCAAACTTGGGCTGCAACTCCACCTTAAGGGTGGATGGGGATAAAAGCCTGCTGATTGGCCTGAGCGGCCATAGTCTGATCTAGCATATAAATTGCATTCTCAAAATCTACATTTGTGACCTCGGGGTATAGAATAGGAGGATCAATATTTCAAATGGCTCTGCGAGGCATAGCACGACAAGGAGGCATAATTTGAAATGTATAAATATTAGATTAGAGGAATAATAGAGTTAAACACTATTGCACGATAATGATCATGAAAGAAGTGAACTTTTACCTAAGACACCTCATAGCTTCCCTCTCATAAGTATGGCACGCTTCACACACATGAAATAGACTCTACTTGTTGTAGATTTTAGACACCCTTGGACTCTTGAACCTGATGCTCTGATACTAAGTTTGTCAAGCTCCAAGACTACCCCTAGATGTAACACGGGACCTGGGATCACAAGTTCTCCAAGTTAACCCTTGGTCATAGCATAACTTAAGCATATATGAAGAATTATAGCGGAAGCATAACTAGTAGAAATAGCAAACCATGTCTATATAAGATAAAGCTCTAAGAATACCAAATCTGAAAATACAAAATACAAGTCTAGCAATGTTTGAAGCCTCTAAACTAACATAAAGAGTTGTTGGGACAAGACCCAGCTAACTTGGAAATCCAAAGGCAAGACATAAAATAAACAAGAATAGTTATAGCCCTCGAATAGTCAGAAGTCACCAACAGAATCTGGACAACTGGCAATGCCTAGCCACAAACTGAGGAAAGGAGCCTGAATCTGCATCATAAATAGGATGCAGCGCGAGTTATCATTCAGTACTATAGAATGTAATGAATATGTGAGACATGCATAAATATGGTGAAAACATAGTTAAAAAACTAAGTTTATGCATAATAAGTGAAATCATAAGTAATATGATACTTTAAACATAAGGTAAGAAATAACATAGCATAAGGCTTAAAAATATTCATATGGGAGTTTATAGTAACCGACATAAACCATGATGAGCTACATGGAGTCCAGTGTCATACACCCATACCGAAAATGGTTGTCCTAACCATCCAAGGTTAGAACCTTATCATAATAGATTCTTATTATAAGCCATAGAGGGGAACCTACTGTGGCAACATAGTTTTGGATTTTGGATTACCTAGAACCCTCATCGCTCGGTGCTGAATACTACTCCCAAAAAAAATATATATATATAGCTCATAACATACTTGTTACATGTCTAATGCCAAAATTCTATTTGAAAAGCATAAGGACATATGTAACGTCATGCAATTCAAATCATACGTCTTAAAGCTTAACATAGCAAAATTTACTTTTCTTTCTAAATTCATAACTTTAAGAATTAGGCATGCAATTTCGTAAAATACTTGAGATCATAATATCAATGCATGTAATTTTCCTTAAATCAAGCCATGCATGTAAAATCTAGCTAGGGCTAGCCTTCAATTCATGAGATAAATAATCATTTGCAAAACCCATGTCAATCATGAAATTGAACTTAGAATTTGTTAAAGAATCATAAGAAAACACTTAATAACAAAGCCCATGAGAATTAGGTAAGAACCCTAAGTTGAAATTTATTTATTCAATTTAGAAGAATTAGGATTTTAGGCATTAGGGTGAAAAAAATCCCTCATTGAATACCCACATACCTGATTTGAGGCTATCCTAACTAAGAATGAGAAGAAAGGAGACTTGGAATTGAATCCCTTGCTATGGACCTTGAAACTTGGAGTTGATGAAGTTCATTCCTTTTTTGGGAGGTGAATGTGGAATAATGAAGGACTTAGGCTAATTGGGGTAGAAACCCTACTAAAAGTGACCAAAACGACCTCACTTAAGAGTTAAAAAGGTGGGTAATTATAAAAATACCCCTGGGATTTAATTAGAAAGAAGCTGTTAAAAATCTCAACTTTAGGTTTTACGGGCCCCTTCCACGAACTGTAAACCAAACCATGGTTCATGGAATATGCTCGTGGTTCCTGAGCCAAAAGCTAGGCTATAGAACACTCTCTACGACTCAATAGTATGACTCATGGAACCATTCACGAGTCGTAGGAACCTCTCATGGTTTCTGGAGAATTCACTACCCTCAGGTCTGGTTCCACGAGTGGGTTCCATGACCTGTGAAACTAATCATGACCCTTAGACTCTACTCATTATTCTCTGACCAAAGGTGGAAGCTACAAAAGGGTTTCCACGGGTCTATTTCATGGCTCATGTTTCAATCCATGGCTCGTGGTTTAGGCTCGTGATCCCTGGGAAGGTCAAATTTTTCAGGGATTCTAAGTTTAAAAGCTGGATCAAATTCTGGGGTGTTACATTACTTGTAACCCAATTCATGTTATATGTGTATAATAACTATATTATTAGTATTACTTGTACAATACGTGTTTAGAGAAAAGGGAAATGATTGTTAATAATATCCTAAGTGTTAATCATATGCAATGGGTCTATTATGGAAACTTATTGGTTTTACAAGTGTTGTATGCTATCATTATAGTTGTGATTATTGTTATATCTATGTTGTATTAGTTGGCTCGGATACCATGTCTAGTACAGTTCTATTATTCATTGGTTGACTTGGGTACCATGCCTGGTACAGGTTTATTTATGGTTGTCTCATGTACCACACCAGTATAGTACATGGACAAGAGCTCATCCCCTAAAGGTCATGACTATTGGGTAACCATAAGACCCTTAGCATGTGTGTACAGGTCTAGTTGATATTCATATGTGTTGGTTTCTTGAGTGAATCAGGCTTATCTATTATTGATATTCATATGTGTTGGTTCCTTGAGTGAACTGGGCTTATCTGTTGTGGATATTCATATGTGTTGGTTCCTTAAGTGAACCGGGCTTATCTATTGTTGATGTTTATATGTGTTGGGTCCTTGAGTGAACCGGGCTTACTTATTATTGATGTTCATATGGGGTTGTTCCTTGAGAGGACCACGATTCATTGTTACTTAACATAAATATTGGTCATTGCGTGGTCGGGTTGGTGTGTTTAAGTACTAAGGTTATTTCTTATGTAAACTGAGGTTGCATGCTAAGTGCCATAGATGATGTCCTAGGGATTCTTGGGTGGTCTGAGTTAATTGCAAGTTGTGACATATTTATTAGTGGTCTGTGTACTTTCATAGTTTTACATGACTTATGGGGGTTTTTGAGTCAGGGTGGTTGACTTAGAGTCTTGAGTGAGGGTGAAAGGCCAGCTGATGGGGATGTCTGGTTTAGTGGGTAATAGGGCGGGCACTTTTCAGGTGTATCTCTTGATTGTCAAGATAGATAGGCTTGGAGAGTCTAACGTCCTTAAAAGATCAGGGTATGACCAGGTTAAGTGAGTGGGGTGTTCTATTGTAAATATCCTCCATGACATTTTCTTAATTTTTGTGCTTTTTCTGCATTTCGAGCTTTCCCTCAATGGCTACAAGTCAATTATGACTTGATGGGACTGATTGTTTGGTTCTCGGGTAGTTTGTTTGTGTTTAATCTCATTTTCGTGTTTTACAACTTTTAAGGCTGGTAGAGTTTACTTTGGTCAACATTCAGAGAAGACGGCCACGGATGGAAACTCTGCCAGTGATGATAGCTCTGGAACATCGACTTTGGGTTAAAGGGACCTTTGGTTCGGGTCCCGAGGCTTCTAGACTCATTTTGGGCTATTGGGTTCTGTTTGGTAAAAGTTGGCTTTTTAGGCGTGGGGCCCACTTTTCATTAAATTGATCTTCGTTAGGAATTTTGTATATTCTATTGAGTCTGAAATGCCATTTTTGATAAGGTAGCATGTCTGGTTTGTGTTCATAGGGTTTTGAAGGAATATCGAGGGTGCGATCGAAGATTTTAGATGTGTGTTATTATAGCTGGTGCTATTGGTATCTTGTATGGCAAGCCTGCGGGCTTGGGGGTGCACTTGCGCTGCTTCCCCTGCGGTCACTAGCGCACCTGCGGTCTTGGGTGACATCGGTAGGGGGTGCCCCTGCACTCTTTTAGTCGCGCCTATGGAGCTTCCCCCGTGGCATGCTCACTGCACATGCGGGGGTTAGGAGTTTGGTTGACTACCCCCCGAGTGGTGGTCTTGGCACAACGGCGATGTCGCACCTGCATCATAATGATTGCAGGTGCGCTGATCGCTGGAAGTTAAATGACCTCCTTCTCCATTTCACTTCTCACTTCCAACCAACTCTCCTCCATTTGAGAGCTATGCTAAGAGGGAGAAATTAACCATTTTCATTGATTTCACACTTTCTAAAGGTAATTCTCGCCCCCTCATAGTTCTAGTGCTTGTTCTACCTTTATTTCTATATTTCTTCTTGTAAATATTTTCCCATTTTATGCTATTCTTCAAGTTAAAGTGGACTTCGGGGCTGTTTTGAACTCCAAAATGAGTCCCATTCACGCCCAAATTTTGGACATGGGTTAATAAACCCGTTGTGAACATAATTGTAAAATTTGTTTTTGGTTTCATTGCGCGAGCCCCGAGGGTCATTTTCTGACGCGATTTTTGGCTCAATTTTCTGTATGGCAATATGGGTGTTATTCTTCTTGTCTTGATTACTAGATTATGTTCTTGATTACATGGTAGCTTTCTCATGTTGTTCAGAAGCGAAAGTTACACGAGTGATGGTTCAGGCTTGCAGTTCATCCCCGAGGTAGGTTACAATTTATTTTTCTTAGACTTGGCTTTGTTAGATTTTATATTTTATAAATTATTGGAACGTTAGGTTAAATCTTAGGGTAGCAATAGGCTTAAATCCTATAATCATATCTATTATCCATTTCGAGACTGTAGATTAGAATTATACTGTTTATCCTTAGTTTAAGAACTTGTAGAATTGTTGTGGCTAGCCTAACATCTTTAGAATGCTTTTAGGAGGTTTTACAGGTAGAGTAGGTGATTTTAGTGATTTTCTTAGTTATTATCTTCTTGTTCCACTTATTTTTACCATTATTGCGTAATAATAGGCCCGAGGCCATATCTTTGGACTGCACAGAGTTCCAGGTAAGTACTTTGTTTTGACGGCACCCTTGCACTATTTATGGTTATATTTTGTGATATCCATTTCGGTGATCATGAGTATGGCACATAAAAAGTTTTCTAATGGAAGAATGGTTGGCTCCCGAGACAAAAAGAGGCTTTTCACTTTTACTATGCTTTTTGAAATTTTAAAAAGGATTTGTACCCCTTTACTATTGATTCTGGATTTTTAAAACTAGAAGCCTCATTTTTCACTAACTTGAGCTTCGGGGAGAGCATCTGTTACTTTATCATCCTTCTGACATAAGCTTCCAAACTTATACTTATTTATTGTGTGTTCGAGGTAAGATTCAAAACTCACACATGCATTAGCCACATACTGCATCGCCTGGGTTTCACATTCGATCGTGATGGTTCCTGGCTTGTTCTTTACCATGGTTGTCTATTTCTTTCTTCATTATTATTATTATCTTCATTATCTATCTAGATAATGTCTATGCTCCTTGGATAACTAGATTTTAGGTGGATCCCTATAGTTAGTATACTTTCCTATAGTTTATATTATATATTATCTTTCTAAGCTCGATCGGCCTATGATGCCTATTGGGTACCCATTGTTTTGGTACTCATACTAAACTCTGCATCTTTTCCTGATGCAGTACCTGGTACGAACCACCCTCATTGGTTCACCTATCATTCGTGGCCAGCTGTTGTTTAGATCGTTGTGAGCTTTTAGCATTTTAGAGACTTTTATTACTTTCCATCTAAATTTTTGTCTATATTTTGTGTTTTGGATAGACAGTACTTGTTGTATAACTATTTTGTACTTTATACGCTCTTGTACTAGTGATGCCAAGTCCGGGGTTGGTTCTTGTACATAAATTGTCTTTTTGGTCACTTTAGGGACATTTTTGTATATTTATTACAATTGGTATGTATCTATATTGTTAGCCCCTATTTCCTTATATTTTCTCTTCCATTTTCCGTATTTAAATTGTATTATTACCTTCCGCATCGTTGGGTTAGCTTAACTACCAAGGGGTTATGTAGGCGCCATCACAACCTAGTTTTGGGTTATGATAGAGTGGTCCAGAGCTTTAGGTTCACCAGTCTTGTCAGTATAAGAGAAAATTGTCTAGTAGAGTCTCGTGGATCGATGTAATGACATCTATATCCTATCTACGAGAGGCTATAGGGCATTCCTAGAGAAGATTTCATCTTGTTTGATTCCTTATCTTACGTCCTTGACTCTATCAACTTCTAAGTATCTTTTGTTTCACTCTTTCTTAGATGGTTCGGATGATATCAATAACATATGAGAACGAAACCCCTGCACCTACAGTTAGAGCCGCAGCTAGGGAATAGAGTAAAGGTCAACCCAGAGGTCAAGGTATGAGATGGGCTGCAGCGCCAACTTAGGTCCAGGCCAGATTACCATCACTAGAGTCTGATGTTGGGGTTGAGGAGGTGAATTATGAGCGAAAGGTATGGGGCCAGTCCAGAATCCAACAGGTTTCGTGGCTACTTTGATACTACAGGACACTTTGGTTAGCTTACTTGGGTTTCTTGAGGGTATGTCACAGCTAGCATCTTCGCCCGGTACTCTGATTGGTTCTCAAATCAAGGATGAGGCTCAAACTTCAGCCCAGGTAGCAACACAGGGTTCAGGAGTGCAGCCTGCTACTATGGCTCCATGATTAGAGGTATTGATGGTTCTTACTATTATCCCGCCTATTCTAGTTGGGCCCGTTATATCTTTTGAGGAGCAAAAGATACTTGGTAGGTTTCTAAGGTAGGGTCCCCCGAGGCTTTTAGGTACTTGTAGGGAGGATGCACACAAGTTTTTGACTAGTTGCTAGGAGAGGTTGCGTAATCTTTGGTTGGTCGAGTCTCATATAGCAGATTACACTATGTTTCAACTAGATGGTCTAGAACAATAGTGGTGGAGGTCTTATATAGCTGTAGGCCAGCTGGGTCACCTCCTCTTACTTAGGGACAGTTCTTGCAGCTTTTTTTGAGAAGTATGTATCGTGCAGCTTGAAAGAGAAGTTGATGGATTAGTTTTCTAGGTTGGAGCAAGGCTCCATGTCTATTTCATAGTACAAGGTTTATTTTCATGAGCACGCTAGACATGTAATAAGTCGGTAATCTACCAATTTATTGAGCCTTTAGTCATGCATTAATGCCATGTTTTGATGAGATTTAGAAGTTTTTATGACCTTTATTGATATGAATGCAGATACTCTTGGTCAGACGTGGAAAACAAGGAAATAGACCCAAAAGAGCTTGAAAAGAGTTGAAGTGTGATGATGAGCAAAATAGATAAAGAATCTGTCAAGAGGTGCGGATGTTGTGGGATGCGCACAACCCTTCGTGCGGTATGTACCTCCCTTCGCACGAAGTTCAAAAGCAAGAAAGGATTCTACTGAGAGGTGCGGCCTTCATGCGATGCGCACAATGCCTGGTGCGCTCTGCACCTCCCTTTGTATAACACTCAAAGATCAAGCCATGTCACTGGTCTGCTGGGACAGAGCTATGCGACATGCACAATGAGACGTGCGATTGCATGTCGTGTCACATGGCTCTTGAAAGGCATTTTTGTCCATTTTTATGTGACGATTTGGGAACCTTCTAAAAACCAATTTGGGTATTGTACTCAATAGTTTTTGATAGTTTTTGAATAATTTTTGCAAGTTTTCTCTCCTAAGGAAAGATGGAGGGTTTTACTCCATTCCCTTAATCTTCAACGTTGGATTGACCATTATTGTACTATGGAGCTTGGATATTTATTATTAGCTCCATTAATAAAAAGGAATTTGAATTATCCACTTGGTATAATCTCGATTTCCTTTAGCATGAGTGGCTAATTTCATTGACTAGGGGTATATGTATGACTGGTATTTTAATTTGGGTATGGGTCTTGTTTAATTGTGCTTATAATTGCTAAATTGATATGGGTCTAGTGTATTCTCCATGTTTTAACTCTAAAATTGATGGTTGCAAATGTTGATTGAAATTACTTGATTGTGTTCTTGCTTGAGAAAGAGGTTAGTAATTTTGGATGAGAATTCACTAGTGGGTACTTGGGATTTCCACCTAGATTGAGGCTAGAAATAGTTCAATCACCGAAAAACACCCATTTAAGAGTCTAAGCTAGAAATAGTGTGACTTTCCCAAGCCTAAATTTGTTGGTTAATGTTGAAACCATGGTGCTTGAACAAAGACCACCGGAAATATGTTTGTTAGATCAAAAGATTAACATTCGTAAATAAAACCAATGCTACCCATATCGTTTATTAAGAATTTACATAATTGAACAAGTACCATATCCCATATTTAAGTCCCATTTAAAAACATACCCCTAGTCATCCTTTCTCTTGATACAAACCCACTTTTATTTTATTATCTTGTTTGAATTGTGATTGTGACAGATTCCCAGTTCCCTTATTTCCCCTGTTTTACTTTTATTGTTATTTGAATGAATACTCTATTGGTTATTGATATATGACAATCTTATAGGCAACTCTACCATTTCTCTGTGGGATCGACCCCGACTCTGCTTCGAAATATAAATTTTGTTTTGATCTGACAATTGCTATAACCTTTATATGGAGAGTATTACTTGAGCGTTATCAAAAATTGTGCTATTGCCGGGGAAATAGTTTTGAGTAGACTTTTGATTGACATTTGAAATCACCTTGTGAGTTTTTATTCTCTTTTTACTTTGTTTGTTGTTTTTGATTGTTGAGCAGGTAGCCCATGAGCAAAGTGGGCGACAATGAAAGCGTAGAAGGATTCATGGATACAACCCCCGAACCTGAAATTCAGGGAGGGGTAGGTGCAATCAACCTAGCTCCCATGATCACAAATATGGTGTTTTATGTCACTAGTACCATGCTCCACCTCATACAAATGAAAGATATTTCGGATGGGCTTCACATGAAGATGCAAATAGGCATATCCAAAACTTCATCGAGTTATGCCAACCATTTATCTTCCATAACATCCCTCAAGAATCTATTCGGCTTCACTTGTTTCCTTTCTCTGTCATAGGAGAAGCCACGACATCGTTAGAGGAGATTCTAGAAGGCTTAATCACCACATGGAATGGTCTTGTTGAAGCATTTATGGCGAGATTATTCCCTCCCTCAAGAATGATGCAATTGAGGGATAAAATCACTAATTTTTGCCAACTTCCGAATGAGCCTCTACATGAGGCATGGTTGAGGTTTAAAAAAAAACTCTTGTTGTGCCCCAACGATGGATTTCCAGATAATGTCCTTCTCCAAAGCTTTTACAGGTCTTTGAATTCAACGAACTAGTCTGTGGCCAAAAACCTTGCGGGTGGCACCTTCATGGATCAGTTGATCAAGATGAATTGTGCTTAGCATACGAGGGAGGTTAATGTGCCCACGGTGTTGACATCATCTATGTTAACAAATCAAATACACCGTAAAGATGAGAAAAGAGATGAGGCTATGGCCAAAATGCTAATGTAAATCAATCTCTTGGCCAAGCACATGATGGGGCCCAGTAATACTAAAAGTGTAAATGTCATGAGTACTCGTGAGCTTTAAGCTAGTGATGAGAAGGTTTTTACCATTGTGGGAAGATTTGCTACTTTTCAGTGGGTTCTTGACCCGAGTATTAGTGCCCGAGGGATGAAAATCAAGGTTGGATCAAGGATAAATAGTGAGATGGCAATTGGAGGGATCATGACAAAGAAGGTGATAGATATAATCACCAGAGTTCAAATCCTTATGTGCCTCCTCCAAAGGCCGATGCCACTTGTCATCCCACCGTGAGCAACTCTGGGCATTCAAAAATTGAGGATATGTTGTCCCGTATTTTGAAGATGGTTGAGTCAACCGATAGAAGAGTGAAGGATCTTATGAGCAAAGTGTCGACTCTTCACCAAATGGTGAGCTCACACTTAGCTTCTATCAAGCATCTCGAGGTGCAAATGTACCACTTGTCCACCCAAATGAATCCTCGAATAAAGGGGACACTCCTAAGTGATACTACGACAAATCCAAAAAGTGATGCCCATGTTATCGCTATTATCACAAAGAGCGGAAGAGTGAGTGGTGTGGTAAAGAAGCCTAGTTTAGAAGTTGTTGTAGAGCCGATGGTTATAAATAAGGTTGAGATTGTGAATGAGAAGAATTATGAAGATCCAGAAGTTAGGGTGAAGCTTAGTGCATCCAACATTCTTGTGAATGATGATGCTTGTGAAGAGGAGAAAGAGGTTGATGCCCCTTATCAAGTAGCTATAGATATTGAGGAGGAAACTCATAAAATTATAAGTGTGCCGACCAAATTACCTAAGGGGCCTCCTCCCTACATGCAAATATTGGCCAAAAAGAAGGAGGAGAACTAATTCATAAAGTTTGTTGACATGTTTAGCAAACTTTCTATTAATATCCCTTTGGTCGAGGCTTTAATGCAAATGTCCGGGTACATGAAGTTTATGAAGGAGGTTCTCAAGAAGAAGCATGTTGTTGATGTGGGTATTGTGGAGATCTCACACAGCTGTAATGCTATGATGATAAGTAATATTGTTGAGAAATGAGAAGACCTGGGTGCCTTTACAATTCCTTGCACTATCGGCATATTTGTGTTCTGGAAAGCCTTGTGTGACTTAGGGGCAAGTATCAACTTGATGCCCAAGTTATCTTCAAGAAGTTAGGCTTGGGAAGGCCCAAGCCTACACCTATGCAATTGCTTATGGCTGATAGGTCCATCAAATATCTGGTAGGAATCCTATTTGATGTATTGGTCAATGTTGACAAGCTCATTCTATCGGCCGATTTAGTGATCTTGGATATTGAGGTGGATATTAAGGTGACCATCATATTGGGGTGAACATTGTTGGCTACAGTGAGGGCCTTAGTTAATGTAGAACTCATAGAGCTCAAATTCCTAGTAGGGTGTAAGGAACTGACCTTCAACGTATGCCAACCCACTAAGCCACTAGACGAGTTTAGATTTGTGTCCATGATCAATATTAAGGGCAAGTTTGTGGATTCCCATGATGAGAGTGTGAAGAATAAGGTACCCCAGTCTTTGGTGTTACCACTTGGGCAACAAGAGGACGTAATGAAGGTGTTGATGGAGCAATTCCCTTTCTTGGGATGGGGCAACTCCAATCGGATTGGCATGCTCGCTGACAATGATTGAGGATTGAGGTACTATCATCGAGCCATGACGTAAAATCATGCACTTCTTGAGAGGCAACCCAACCCAAGTGCTTTTACTTTACTTTTTCTTACCTTTTTTTGTTTTTGGTATGTTCATGGGAATGCATGACGAGGAAAAATGACTATGTTGAAAAGAAGACAACAAGGGGACGTGCGGAGGCCCGTGCAGTTTGCACATGATATTTTGCATGTTCCACTGGGCATCATATCCCAAACCAGAAAGTTAGAGAAAAAATTGCAAGTTGGAGGTGACATGCATTGGGCTATGTATTTTGTGCAAGCCATTATGCGCGTCGCACCTCCATCGCTCCATGAGCCAGAAGCTTGGGTAAAATTGAGGTAAAAAATTAGCTGGTGAAAAATGATGTGCGAGCCGCATAAGGGCCTGTGTGAATCTCACATCGTAGTGCACCAAGGTAAGTTTTAAAATTTGTTTGACCTACCCATTGACCAACCCGACCCGGAGACTGACCTGGTGACCTTTCTTCTTCTTTTTCCTCTATTAAACTGCTACCCTTCTTCTTTTTCTTTCACATTCGCTTAAAACTTTGACAATTCTCTATCAAAATTACCCAAAAATCCCTCAAAGTCTCCCAAATTTCTCATCTCTCACCCCAAATCTCTCATCCTATCACCGCTGTTGTTTCTCTGATCAAAAACTTAGGACTCCATTGTTAGCCTTCAAAAGCTTTAATTTTTTCTTCCTTTTCTCTAACCTTCACTTGTGGTTAGTTTTCTGATATTTAATACATGTTTTTATGATGATTGAGAACTCATATTGTGAAGCATGCTCATTAAATTTTCCATGTTGATTTTGGGTGAGATCCCAAATTTTAGGTTATATTGTTGATTCTGCTTAGGATTAACTTGGTAGATCTTGAAGTTATGATGATGCATGTTGTTTGTGATAGTTTTTAGCCTTGAAAATCTGTTTTTGGTTGAAGTCTGAGTAACCCACTTGTGTTGGTGCATGATTTGGTCCTACGATAGATTGGGTGACGTCATTCTTAAGGGAAAATCATCATCTTCATGAGATTTTTGTTAGAAATCGATGTTTGGGAAAATCATCATCTCCATTGTGCCCTTGTGTTGTTCTAATTGATTAAGCTTGTGGGTATTGATAACGCTCAAATGTACTCTCCTAAAAGGAGGTATCGGCCATCGTTACAGCAAAATACATTTATAGTACCCGACAGATATCGGGGTCGATCCCACAGGGAATTTAGAGCTTATCCTAGGTGATTATGAAACAAAGTTCACAACTAGAGTGAGTAATGTAAAAAAGGGGGAATTGGGAATCTGTCACAATTTCACAATTCAACAAAACGAATAAAGTAAAGACGAGTGTAGACAATAGAGAGGACGACTAGGGATGTGTGTCAAATGGGATTTGAACAAAGGATAGGGTGATTTCTTATTCATGTAAATTCATGCTAATCGACATAGGTAACCTTGGTCATAGGTATGGTTATTTATCTCTCGATCAACAAAAACATATTCAACAGTCTTAAATCAAGCACTATTGATTAAGCAATAAACAACCAAGCTAATGCTTAAGGAGGTCATGCTATTTCTAGCTTAGACCCTTAAATGGGTAATTCCGTCGATTTGAGCTATTTCTAGTCTCAATCTAAATGGAAACCCAAGTTCCTACTAGTAATTTCATATCCGAAGTTATGATTCCCTCTTTCAAGCAAGACCACAACAAAGTAAGGAAAATCAATGTTTGCAACCACCAATTTTAGAGTTAAAATATGATGAAATCACTAGACCCATGTCAAATAAGCATTTATAAACAAGAATTAGCAATACCCACTCCTATTTATCAAGTACTCATCATCAACACATCCCTAGATAAGAGGTTTATCTTCCCATGCTTAAGAAAAGAAATATACCAAATGGGTAATACAATTTCCCTTCCATTCAAGCTAAATTTCTCAATATCCAAGTTCAGTTCGTACACAAATAGTGGTTCTAATAATTTTGAAGAAGGAATTGGGAGAAACCCTCTTCTTGTTCTTAGAAGGTAAAAGTTGTTCACAAAGCTAAGAATATTGTCGAAAATTCAGAACTATTTACAATTGTGCCTAAAATGGGTTTATAAACATTCCTAAAATTTCACATAAATTTGGAAAAAAATGTCCTTCGGGTGGTGTGCAGCGCGACATGCGGTTCTCACGTTATCATGTGCGCATCGCACACCCTCTTCAGTGATCCAGTGACTCTGGCCAATTAGAAAGCTTCATGCAAAGTGGGGTGCAGTTCACACAAGGCATTGTGTGCATTGCACAGCGAACGCACCCCTTAGCAGATCCTTCAGTGAACTTCGAGCTTCATGCGGTGGAAGGTGCATTCCGCACCAAGGTAAGTGCATGTCGCACGAGCGCCGCATCTCTCAGCAGAATCTTCGTCTTGTTTTCTCATTTCGCACTTCACTCCTTTTTGGTTCTTTTTGGGTCCATTTCCTTGTTTTCTATCTTTTATCACAAGTAACTGCATAGACATCAATAAAGGCCATAATAACCTCTAAATCTCATCAAAACATAGCAATAATTCATGAGTAAAGGCTCAATAAGTTGGTAGATTACCGACTTATCAAACCCCCAAACTTGAACTATTGCTTGTCCTCAAGCAAGACCCTCACAAGGTAAGGAATGAATTATGCTCTTGAACTCAATCAAGGCACCAAAGACTACTTTATTCTAAAAAAATCTAAGAAAAATAACAAACAAAAAGACTCAAACAAAGGACTCAACTATTGTGCTCATCTCAATTTGAACCACCACAATATCAAGGCAATTGATCATTTCAAAACCTTTTCAAATGGTCTTCATTTCTCATTCAAAATCAAGGGAATTTTGTCGTTCAAAATAAGATACAAAGCTTCTCAATTCATTGGCATGGACCTTCAAGGTTTGCCTCGAGATTTGTCACACAACTTGTCTCATTCATTGCTCTCAATTAAAATAGAAACTTCATGTTTCAATTTGAGTGCATTATGCCACTCTCCGCAAGAGAGAATCTCACTCACAATCATGCAATTCACAAAACAAAGGGATTATAAGAGGACCAAGAAGACTCTCACTCTCTGAAAGAAGTTAAAGTGCACACATGTTGACCCATAGGCCTGCCCTTCATATAAATCGCCACTAATGTAGGATGGCTAAGCTCAGAATCACCTAGGACATGTGAGTTATGATGTTGGATGGGTCTAAGGTGAGGATTTCCTTTGGTTCAAGTGACTTCACCTCCTTAATGCTCTTTGTTATAATTTCAAACACCGCTCATATGTTTGACTTTTACTTCACCTTATTTCTCCCTCACACAACCCAAGCTTCTCCTTTTCAATCATGATCATTCAAAACTCCTTGTATCACCTTTGTTTGGTAGCACTATTCTTTCTTTTCATTTTGCTCATTTGATTGAACTTTTTTGAGCACTTTGCAATTCAACCTAAGGTGTTACCTTTCACTTGAAGTGCATCCTTTTTCTTCTCCTCATTGATCACATGCACCCCCAAACTTAGGCATTTACATATGTTGTCTTTTCATTTCTCCCCAAACTTAGGCTTTTAGCCTAATTTTCATTTTCGAGCACTTAAGGAGGACGGGTTCCAAGATATAGGTTTCAAAAAGGTTAAGGTGTTAAACAAGGTGCAAAATAGTGGTCACAAGCTCAAAGGGGTTCACTAGGATTGATGTTGAGGGAAGTCATTTGGGTGAAGTGGCTATTCAAAAAGTGCCTAAGGTAATTTTCCAAGCTCGGTAACACCTAATATTCTGCCTTAAATCACATTCCGGGCAAGTTCTAGACAACACGCATGCACAAGAGTCAAGATAATGCCTCACCAAACAAGGCATCATGCCACAAGACTTAATTCATTAGTCTCAAAATCAATTCGGATAAATGATTTTTGACAAGCTATTCAAAGTTTATTACACACTCATTTGGGAATCGATCAAACCAAAGAGAGAGGGTGCAAATCATGACAATCGAATGCTTTCCTCAAAGTTTCATTTTCCCTCTTTCCTTTCTTTTTCAAAAATGTCTTGCCAAGAAAAAAAAATGGTGGGTCCATTTTGACACAAGCACACTACAGACTCAAATAAACTAACACTTGGCCTTTTACCTTAATAAAGTCACCTCTCAATCTATCATAGAGAAACACCAACCCAATTTGACCCAAAAAGAAAAAGAAAAAGAAAAGAAAATAAAGACAAAAAATTACTCCTTAGGAAAGAACGTGGTATTAAGAAAACCTTTGAAGTTTATTGCTAAACTACTATTTACAAAGAAATTACCAATTTGCATGATTGTGAATCATTTGAAAAACAAGCCTCGGCATAAGCCCTTAGAACATTTTCAAAGCACAGGTAGCAAGACAATAGAATCATGTAAGGCTAACCCGGCACACAAAACCAAGAATTAAAAATCAAGCCCGGTGAGGGCTAAATTAAGTTTAAAAACATAATAAAAAGGCTCAGCAAGGGCAATAACATCACAAATATCTAACATGTCTGACAAGGGCCAAATCAAATCTAGCAAGGAAACTAAAAATGTCAACAAGGCCCGGGAAGGGCAATAAAAATATGTCAAGCCCAACATGGGCACAAAAATTAAATCAAATAACACCACCTCCCTCCCTCCTAAAAATAAGCATTGCCCTTAATGCTTTAAGATAAAAGAAGGAGAGAAGGGGTGAAACTTCCTGGAGGACTATGCCTCATCATCATCAAATGGTGCTTCATCAACTGTGGCATTTCCACTAGGACCTGCACCACCTTTTCGGGAGTGTGCTGTTACCGTGGTATCCCTGAAAGCCTACTGGAGCACTGGGTTCTAATCATCATCTATCTCTTCATACACAGCACTAGGAAGTTCATCCTCACCCTCTACATAAGTTGTAAGTAATTCATCCATAGGCCCATGAGTCTATGAGGCTGAGGCAAATTCCACAAATTTGCTTCCGCAATCGGAGCTTTTCCTTTTTCTTTTGCCTCATCCTTCTTCAGATCCTTCACTGCACCCTCAACAGTGTCTACTTTTTTGCAGAGATTGGTGATACTTTCCACCACCCCTTGCATGGAATTCTTGACAGCTCTGTGTATCATACCAGGCAACTTAGTAACCAATTCATTCACCTGGCTCTCATGAACATAGGTTTTGTCCACCATGTCTTAGAGGCCACTTTTTGTCAAAGGTCTTCTAGGTGAAGTGGGTACGGGGGTATGTGCCTCTAAATCAGCCCGAGAGGGAGGTGATGCATGTGTTTCAGCATTTGAGTCATCAATCTCAACTTCCACCAATGTTTCTACCCTGTGCCTTTTGAAGCGGGGGCATCCCTATCAGTTTTCTTATCAAGATTTAGCACACCAGTGGCGGGAGTAGGTGTGTCACAGCAAAATAAAGGGATGTCTGCATTGGCATATAGTTTACTAATGAGCACAGGTAAGGGGAATGCATCACCACCTCTACGAGCCTTCCTCTTGATCTCTAAGGCCACAATCTCACCAAAGTTGATATGATCCCCCACCATGATTGACGCGATCAGGATGGCCCCATCATGGGTGACCTTTTGGTAATTCTGAGAAGGCATGAAGTGAGAGCAAACAAAATCATACCAAAGGCGTGCCTCAAAGTGCAGGGACAGTCTCGGTATGTCACCCCTTAAATTTGGCCCAAAGAGGTGTGTCAGGAGCAATAATGGGAGTAGCCCACTTAAGAGGTTTGTATTTGACAGTCATCTTAGCCATGAGTTCAGGTGCTGGCTCATTGGAGTGCTCCAATAGACGACATTAATTGCATCTAGAGTGATTCAGACTTTTTTGCCTCAAACTATTACAGATTCCAAGGTGGGGTAAGTTTTTGGCCCCCCGTTATAACACTTAGCATCTTGTATGGCTTGTTATGAGGCAAAGAACTCTTGGATGATCTCCCTGTAATAGTTCTAGGGTACCTCCTAAAATGGTTTCCACTTTCGTCTGGCAAACTTCTCGGTGATGTTGGGCAGGTTATCCGCCACTGCCTCCTAATTGAAGTTCTGCTCCATGTTGAAGGACCTGCCACTGACACAATTATAAATAGCCCTCATACCTTCCGCCCTGAACCGAATCCTTTCCTCCTTTGAAATCTGAGCATGAGAAGATGTTGTGGCTTTCTTCTTGCCCTTTGAGGTTGGATTGGAGGAGGAAGGAGTTGGTTGCCTTCTCGAACCCCTTTCGGCATTGCCCCTGCTAGAATACATATTCTTTACATGGTGATTGTGAGACCAAAAACAAAAAGCAAAATCTTTTTATATTTTTGACAGATGTGAAAGAAAAGTATCAAAAAGAAGTTAACAAACTAAAAAGATCGGAATACAAAGGAGTAGAAAAATGAATGAGGTAATCGACAGCTCATGCAGACCATGTGCGGAAGGCACAAGCCATTGTGCGTGTTGCACATGATGTCGCATGAGCTACCAGATCCTTTAACAAATTTTCCACTAAGGTGCAATTGCTTGTGCGGGTCGCATGCAACCAAAGTGTGCGTCGCACCCTACTTTGCACCTCTAAACAGTGAGCTGGAACCATTTTTGTAGCAGGTACGGTGCCTTGTGCATTTTTCACATCAAGATCCACACACCACATGCAAAATGCACATCAGAACAATTGGAATTTTTGGTTCCTTGTGTTCTTTTAGGTTACACATGTGATTCGTGGAGCAAGATTTGCATAAAGCACTTGGCACCAAGCAGTAAACCAACAATTAAACATTTGGGGGCATAACATAACATGACCACAATTTATTAGGGTACTCAGACTTCCCCGGATTTTATTATCACCATTAAAAACAAAAGAAAAACTCAATGATTTCCCTTAAGAAGGATGTTACCCCATCTATCATCGGGATCATCAAGCATTCAATTGTAACAACTAAGCACCAAGTTTCAACAACAATTTCTACCTCCCCGCACAAGATCATATACCTAACAAAATATTCAACAAAGAACATGGGCACAAAATCATAGAAAATTTCAGCCCCACAACAATCGTCATGAAAAATGATTATTTTCCCTTAAGAATGATGTCACTCAATCTATCATCAGGCCAAATCATGCATCATTCACAAGTGGGTTACTCAGAATTCACTCCAATCATAGATTTCAAGGCTAAAACTTACTACCAATCAACATGCATTATCACAATATCAAGTTATACCAAGTTGATCCTAAGCAAAATCCATAACACAATTCAAAATTGGGAACCAAAATTTATTGGATCTCACCCAAAAATCAACATGGAAATTCTATTAAGTATGCTTCACAATATAAGTTTCCAACCTTCATAAAAACATGTTTTTAACATCGGAGAACTTACCACAAGTGAAGATTAAATGAGGAGAAGCAAAAATTGAAGCTTTTAGAGAGCAACAATGGTGTCCCAACAACTTGCCCGGAGAACCAATGGCAAAGACGGGTGGTGAAGTGGTAGAGAAGTTTGGGTGAGAGGAGGAGAATATTTTAGGGAAGTTTGAGGGATTTGTTGAAGGTTTTAGGAGGGAATTTGAGAGGTTGGAGGAGAGAATATGGAGAAAGAGGAGAAGGGTGCCAGATTTAAAGTGGAAAAGAAGAAGAAAATTGGATGGGTTGGTCTTCGATTCAGGTCGGTCAATGGGTTAGGTTAATTAAAAATTTGAATTTTACATTAGTGAACCATGATGTGCAGTTCACACAAGCCCTTGTGTGGACCGCATGTCATTTTGCACCTCACCTTTTCATGCCCTGAATTTATCCCAGGCTTCTACTTCAGTATGTGATTGAGGTGCTATGCGCACTTAGGCCAGTGCAGACCACACATCCTAGTGTACATTGCCTCCAATTTCTATTTTTCTTCCCAGCTTTTTGGTTTGGCATGCGTTGGGATGTGCAATGTGCACATTGGCTTGTGCGAACCACATGGTCCTCCGTACATTTCCTTTTTTCCCTGTTTTCCACTTGTTCATTCCTCTGCTCCTTGCATTCCTAAAACAACCAAAAACAACAAAAGATAACCAAAAATAAAGTAAAAACACTTGGGTTGCCTCCCAAGAAGCTCTAGATTTTATGTCGTGGCTCGACGATAGTACCTCAACCTTAGTCATTATTGGATAGCATGCCAATTCTCTTAGTGTGGTCCCATCCTAAGAAGGGGAATTGCTCCTTCAACATCTTCAAAAATCAACATGTTGCTGACTTGGCAACTCTTCAATCTTGGGCGTCTGCCTATCTCACACTCATCAAGGGCATGATCAACCTGTCCCTCAAACTCTATCACCGAAATTACCCTCAAGTCATCTGGAGGTCTTGTGGGTTGGCATATATTAAATGTCACCACTTTATTTCCCACTTGGAATTTAAGTTCACCGAGCTCAACATCTACAAGTGCTCTCCTTATGGCTAATTGTGTTCGCCCCAAAATAATAGGCACCTCAACATCCACTTCACAATCCAAGATCACAAAGTCTGTCGGGAGAATGAACTTTTCCACCTTCACCAACACATCAAAAAGTATTTTTATCGGAAATTTAATGGACCGGTCAGCCATGAGTAGACACATGGATGTAGGCTTGGGCATACCCAATCCCAACTTGATAAAGATTTCTAGGGGCATCAAGTTGATACTCTCCCCCAAATCACACAAGGCTTTATGAAATACAAATAACCCAATAATGCATGATATGGTGAATGCACCCGGATCATCCCACTTTGTAGCAACATTGCTTGTCATCACAGCGCTGTGTGATATCTCAAAGGTTCCAAAATTGACAACCTTCTTCTTTTTAAGTAACTCCTTCATAAACTTTGAGTATCCCAGCATTTGCATTAAGGCTTCAACTAAAGGAATATTTATCGAGAGCTTGCTAAATATGTCAACAAACTTGCTGAATTTATGTTCTTCCTTCTTTTTGTTAAGCCTTTGAGGGTACGGAAGATGTCCCTTGGGTAGTGTGGTTGGCACACTTTGCACAAGAGGAGGTTCCTCCTCAACATCAATAGCAACTTGGAGAGGAGATTCAACCTCCTCCATCTTATCATCAACGTCAACATTCACCGGAATATTGGGTGCACCAATCATCACCCCAATTTTCTGGTCCACTTCTTCTTTGTCAAATGGATTCTCAGCGGCTTCAACAATAGGTTTCTTTGCTACAACAACTGACTCCATAATAGGCTCTCTCACTACATTACTTGTTTTTCCACTCCTAGTAACAATGGCCATGACATGAGCATTATTTTTAGGACTGTCTGTGGTGTCACTAGGAAGTGTCCCATTCATCCTTGGGTTCGATTGCATGGATAGATGATTCAGTTGGGACTCAAGATGCTTGATTGAAGCTGAATGAGAGCTCACAGTTTGATAAAGTGTTGAAACTTCGCTTTTATGCTTACCAACCCCGGTATTCATTGAGTCCACTTTCTTTAATACCAAGGACAACATGTCCTCTATCTTTGAATGACCGAGATTGCTTGTGGTGGGTTGGTATAAGGAATCCTACTTTTTTAGAGGCACATATGTGTTCGAGCATCAATGATTGAATTTATCACCATCTTTATCACGATCTCTCTAATTCCCATCTCATTCCTTGTTCTAACCTCGATTCTTATCCCTCAAGCAATAATACCTAGGATGAGAACCCACCATTACATAGAAAACTTTACCATCCACGATGGTCATAAGCTCTTCATCGCTGGCCTTGATTTCTGGTGTACTCACAACATTCATGGTCTTAGCACTACCAGCCCCCATCATATGTTTTTCCAAGACGTCAATTTGTGTCATCATATTTGCTATTGTCTCATCCCTCTCTTCATCCTTCATCCTTCCTCCTCATCTCATTTGTTAAGATGGATGTGGTAACTCCCGATGTAGGAATGCCAGCCTACCTTTTGTTCCAAGCTTAGTTAGTCTTGGTCATTCGCTCTAGAAAGGCCGAGGCAAGAAGAAATTGTAGATCCATGAATGTACAGCCTCCAAGATTATTGGTGATGGATTTATTCATCGAGTTCTAGGATCTAAAGAATATTTGTAGCAATACATTGTCCGATAATCCATGGTTAGTAAATAACACAAGCTTCTTCTTGAATCTCACCCACACCTCATGCAAGGGCTCATCAGGAAGTTGACAGAAATTGGTAATTTCATCCCTCAACTGCATCATCCATGATGGAGGGAAGAATCTAGTAGTAAAGGCATTTACCAACTCGTTCCATGAGGTGATTGACCCATCCGACAATTTCTCCAACCAAGTCGTGCCTTCCCCCATTAGAGAGAAGGGGAATAGGTGAATTCAGATGGATTCTTGGGATATATTTAGGAATATGAATGGCTGACATATCTCTACAAAATTGCGGATGTGCCTATTGGCGTCTTCGTGGGCTGCTGCTCCAAACATACCCTTTATTTGATTCAAATGGAGCATTGTGCTCATCATGCGGAACACCGCATTTTCAACCGTTGGGGGTAGGTAGATTGCACCTATTCCCACTTGAGGCACAGGTTCATTTTCCTCGTTCATGAACTTTTCAAGACTTCCGTTGACACTTTTCAAAACAACCAAGCTAATGCTTAGGGAGGTCATGCTATTTCTAGCTTAGACCCTTAAATAGGTGATTCCATTGATTTGAGATATTTCTAGTCTTAATCTAAATGGAAGCCCAAGTTGCTACTAGTAATTTCACATCCGAAGTTATGTTTTCTTTTTTCAAGCAAGACCACAACCAAGTAAGGAAAATTAATATTTGCAACCATCAATTTTAGAGTTAAAATATGGTGAAATCACTAGACCCATATCAAATAAGCATTTATAAACAACAATTAGCAACACCCACACCCATTTATCAAGTACCCCTCATCAACACATCTCTAGATAAGATGTTTAGCTAGTTATGCTTAAGGAAAGAAATATACCAAATGGGTAATACAATTTCCCTTCCATTCAATCTAAATTTCTCAATATACAAGCTTAGTTTGTACATAAATGGCGGTTCTACCAATTGGGAAGAAGGAATTGGAGAAACCCTCTTCTTGTTTTTAGAAGGGAAAACTTCTTCACAAAGATAAGAATATTATTCAAAATTCAGAACTATCTGAACTATTTACAATTGTGCCTAAAATAGGTGTATAAATATTCCTAAAATATCACATAAATTTTGACAAAAATGCCCTTCGAATGGTGTGCGGTGCAACGTGCGGTTCACACGTTGTCATGTGCTGATCGCACACACTCTTCAGTGATCCACTGACTCAGGCCAATTGGGAAGCTTAACGCAAAGTGGGTGCAGTTCACACAAGGCATTGTGCACGTTGCACAGTGACTGCACCCCTTAGCAGATCCTGAAGTGAACTTCGAGATCCATGCGATGGAAGATGCATTCGCACCAAGGCAAGTGCATGTCGCACGAGCACCGCATCTCTCAGCAAAATCTTTATCTTGTTTGCTCACTTCACACTTCACTCCTTTTTGGCTCTTTTGGGTCCATTTCCTTGTTTTATATATTTGATCATAATTACTTGCATACACATCAATAAAGGCCATAAGAACCTCTAAATCTCATCAAAACATAGCAATATTTCATGAGTAAAGGCTCAATAAGTTGGTAGATTACTGACTTATCATGTATATGTTCTTGGTGGGGGATATAAAATTATTATTGTTGAATGTGCCTCCTAATTTATCAATTAAAGGCTTGATGTGCCCAATGATAGACGGGGTAACATCCTTCTTAAGGGAAATTGATAAGCTCTTCTTTTGTTTTGAATGTGTTGAGATCCCTGGGAACTATTAGTACTCGGGTAATTTGGTTTTGGGCTATCATGTTTATCCCTAGTATTATTATTGGTGTTTGTGCTTGGTGCCGAGTGCATATCATAGATATTGCTTTGCAAATCACATGTGTAACACACAAGAACACAAAGAATCAAAAAGTTCCAACTATTTCCTTCTGTGTTTCACATGCAATGCATAGATCTTTATGTAAAAAATGCACAAGGACTCGCACCTTATATCACAGATCTTTATGTGCAAAATGCACAAGGAATCACACCTTATTGATAAATAATACCAGTTCACTGGATTGAGGGGCAAAGTGTTATGCGATGCACACTTTGGTTGGTGCGGTTTGCATCAGCCTTCGCACCCCACCGTAGAAATAACATTAGGTTCCTAATAGCTTGTGCAAAGTCATGTCACGCACACAACTCTTGGTGTATTTCGCATGTGGTCTGCACAAGCCATCAATTACCCAAACTTTTTTTCTTCGTCTTTGCATTTCAATCTCTTTTAATTAGTTAACTTCTTTTAGCTTTTCTTCTTTCACATATGACAAAAATACAAAAAGATTTTGCTTTTACTTTGAATACTCACAATCTCCATATGCAGACTATGACTTCTGGATGGGGCAATGCAGGGCATAGTACCCAAAGGCAACCATCTCCTTACTTCTCCACTCCTACCTTCAAGGGCAAGAATAAAGCCCCAGCACCTTCTCATGCACAAGTTTTAGAGGAAGAGAAGATTTGTTTTGGGGTTGAAGGTATGAAGGTCATGTATGATCATGACAAGAATAGGACCTACAACATGGAGCTGAGTTTAAACTTGTCTGAAGTGAAGAATAATTTACCCAACATCCCCGAATAGTTTGCCAACTGAAAGTGGTAACCATTCCAAGAGGTGCTCGCAAACTACTATAAACAGATAGTTTGGGAGTCCTTTGCCTCTTACCAATCCATGCAGGATGCTAACGGATATAAGGGCAATGTAGAAACCTTCCCTAAGTTAGATTCAATCATGGTTTGGGACAAGGAAGTTCACGTCACTCTGGCTGCTATAAATGTTATCTATTAGAGTACCCTAATTGAGCCCGCTCCTACACTAATGGCTAAGTTGACTGCTACTCAGAAACCTCTTCCTTGGCCTTCTTTTATTATTGCTCCTGACACTCTTATATGGGTCACTATGGGGGAGGTATTTTATGGCAAACTCTATACTTTGAGGCTCACCTTTGGTATGATTTTATCTGCTCCTGCTTCTTACCTTCTCAGAATGACCAAAAGGTCACCCAAGATGGGGCCATTTTAGTAGCCTCAATTATGGTAGGGGAGCACGTCAACTTTGGGGAGATAACAACTCTAGTCATAAAGAGGAAAGCTCATAGGGGTGGTGATTCATTGCCCTACCCTATGCTCATCAGCAAGCTATGTGCAAATGCTAGCATAAACTATTTTAGATGTGACACTCCTATCTCTACCACTGGCATCTTAGACCTTGATAAGAAAACTGACATGGATGCTCTTAGGTTCAAGAAGTGTAGGATGGAGTCCTAGGAGGAGGTTGAGGTTGATGAGTCTGACACTGAAGAAAATGTTTCCTCTCCTTCTCGGACAGCCTCAGAAGCACTGACTCCAGTAGCTGCTGCACCAAGAGGGCCAGTGACTAAAAGTAGCCTCCAAGATATAGTTGACAAGACCTATAATCATGATAGGCAGTTGACCAACTCATATAATTAACAAAGCTAATGAGGGGCCATTAAGGGAGTAGTGGAGAGTGTGAGCAAACTCTTCCAGAGGGTGGATACCATTGATGGGGCTGTGAAAGAGATCTGGAAGGATGTTGATAAGGCAAAAGGGAAGACTCCAGTGGATGATGTAGATTTGAGTAACATGCCTCTGCCATAGTGCACCACTGGTCCCTTAGATGATTTGTTTGCATCTTATGATAATAATGATGATGTGAAGCTAGCCGATGATCAGAACCCAAAGTTCTAGTGGGTGCTTAGAGAGTTCGCACTCACTTTGCACTCCCGAAAGAGTGGTGCAGGCACTAGTGCAGAGGCAACAGATGATACTGAGGCATATTATTCTAGGGAGTTATTGCACCTTTTCCATACTTCTTTGAGCTTAGTGCATTGAGGAAAATGCTTATTTTCTTACGGAGGTGGTGTTTATTTGATATTGCTTTTGGTTTCCCGTGTTGGGCTTAGAGATATTTTTATTTCCCTTGTCAGTCCTTGTCTTCTTTATTCCCCTGTTAGATAATTTATTTGGCTCTTGTCGGTCATGTTTTGGATGATTATGACACCGTCCTTGCCGGGCCTTTTCTTTATTTAGTTTTGTTGAATAGTGCTTAACTGTGCCCTTGTCGCGCTTGATGTTTTATATTTTGATTATGTTATTGGGTTTGTCTAACACAATTCTATTATTTCACTACCCGTGCTTTGCAAATGCGCTAGTGCCTATGCCGAGGCTTATTTTGAATTGAATCATGAGTGCTTTGAATTTATACTTGCCTTGTTAATAGTACATTAGTAATAAACTACAAGGGTTTTCTTAATACCACAGTTCTTTCCCAAGGAGCAAATATTTTCTTTATCCTTTTTTCTTTTTCTTTTATTTTTGTGTCGAACGGGGTTGGTGTTTCCCTATGATAGATTGAGAGGCGACTTTATTAAGGGAAAATGCAAAGTTTTAGTTCTAAAAAGAGTTTGTGCTTTGCTTATCTTGAAATGGACCCACCAAAAAAAAATCTTGGCAAGAAGTTTTTTAAAATCAAAGTAAAGAGGGAAAATGAATTTTGAGAAAAGCATTCTCTTGTCATGACCTGCACACTCTCGGTTTGGCTTCATCAATTCACAAACTTGTTTGTAATGAACTCGGAATAGCTTGTCAAAAGTAATTTTTCCCAATTTATTTTGAGAGTAATGTGGAAAATTCTTGTGATATGATGCCTTGTGTGGTGAGGCTATCCTTTGATTCGTATGCTTGTGTGTCATCTAGAACTTGCCTTGAATATGATTCAAGGAAAAACCCTATATGTGACCAAGCTTAGAATATGATCGTAGGCCCTTTTTTGAATAGCCACTTCACCCAAATGACCTCCCTTGACATTGATCCTAGTGAACTCCTATGATCTTGTGGCCCTTCTTTAGCACCTTATTGACACCTTTACCCTTTTTGGAGCCTCTATTCTTGCACCCATCCTCCCTAGTGGCTCGAAACTGAAACATAGGCTAAAAGCCTAAGTTTGGGCGGGGGGAATTGAAATGATAATATAGGAAAAAGCCTAAGTTTGGGGGTGTATGTACTCAATGTGGAGAAGAAAAGGAATGCACTTCTAGTTCAAGGTATCACCTTATGTTTGGATTGAAAAATTGGTCCAAATCCAATGAAATGAGCAAATTGAAAAGAAAAGAATTGGTGCTACCAAGTGAAGGTGATACAAGGAGG
Organism: Jaltomata sinuosa; assembly: GCA_003996215.1. NCBI lineage: Eukaryota > Viridiplantae > Streptophyta > Magnoliopsida > Solanales > Solanaceae > Jaltomata > Jaltomata sinuosa. The sequence continues at coordinate 511,781 of QJPP01000158.1, forward strand.
TTGAATGATCAAATTAAAGGGAAAAGCTTGGGTTGTGTGAGGGAGAAATAAGGTGAAGTCAAAAGTTCAAAAATGTAAGCAATGTTCAAAATAATAACAAAGAGCATTAGGGAGATTTAGTCACTTCATTCAAATGCAATCCTCACCTTAGCCCTAGACAACATCTTAACCCGCAAGTCCATAGTGATTCTGAGCTTGGTAACTCTACATTCGTGGCGAATTACATGAAGGGCAAGCCTGTGGTTCGATATATATGCACTTGAACATCCTTGAGATAGTGAGAGTTTTTTGGTTCTAATATAATCCCTTTTAGTGTGTATTGCATGACTGTGGGTGGGATTCTCTCTTGTGGTGAGTGGCATCATGCACTCTGATTGAAATATGAAGTCTCTATTTCAATTGAGAGGAATGAATGAGACAAGTTGTGTGGTGAATCTCGAGTCAAACCTTTATGGTCCATGCCAATGACTTGAGAAGCTTAATCTTGTAATGAATGGAAATTCCCCTATTTTTGAATGACAAATGAAGTCCTTCTAATGAACATTTTGAAATGATCAATTTCCTTGAGAATGTGGTGGTCCAACTTGAGATGAGCATTATAGTTGAGTCTTTTTGTTTGAGACTTTTTATTTGTTATTTTTCTTAGTTTTCTGGGTAGAGTATTTTTGAGTACAACCTATGTGTTTTAGAGCATAATTCATTCCTTACCTTATGAGTAGCTTGCTTGAGGACAAGCAATAGTTCAAGTTTGGGGGTTTGATAAGTCGATAATCTACCAACTTATTGAGTCTTTAATCATGAACTATTTCCATGTTTTGATGAGATTTAGAGGTTCTTATGGACTTTATTTATATAAAAGTAGGTACTCTTGGTCAGACGTGGAAAACAAGGAAATGGACCCAAAAGAGATTAAAAAGTGTTAAAGTGTGACGATGAGAAAAAGAGATGAAGAATCTGCCAAAAGGTGCGGTTGTCGTGCCATGTGCACAACCTTTGGTGCGGTCTGCACCTCCTATCGCACATAGTTATAAAGAATAAGAAGATTTTGTTGAGAGGTGCGGCCACCATATGACACGCACAATTCCTGGTGCAGTCCTCACCTCCTTTCTCATAACACTCGAAGATCAATCCATGTTACTAATCTTCTGGGATAGAGCTGTGTGACATGAACAATGAGACGTGCAATCACCCGTCGTGCCGCATGACTCCCAAAGGGCATTTTTATCCATTTTTATGTGACGATTTTGGAACCTTCTAAAAACCAATTTGGGTATTGTACTCAATAGTTTTTGACAGTTTTTGAATAGTTTTTGCAAGTTTTCTCTCCCAAGGGAAGATAGAGGGTTTTACTCTATTCCCTACATCTTCAACCTTGGATTGACCATTATTGTACTATTGAGTTTTGATATTGGTTATTAGCTCCACTAATGAAAAGGAATTTGAATTACCTACTTGGTATAATCTCTATTTCCTTTAGCAGAGTGGCAAATTTCCCTATCTAGAGGTATGTGTATAATGGGTATTTGAATTTAGGTATGAACCTTGTTTAATTGTGCTTATAATTTCTAAATTGATATGGGTTTAGTGAATTCTTCATGTTTTAACTCTAAAACTGATAGTTGCAAATATTGATTGAAATTACTTGATTGTGTTCTTGCTTGAGAAAGAGGTTCATAATTTCGGATGTGAATTCACTAGTGGGTACTTGGGATTTCCACCTAGATTGAGGCTAAAAATAGTTCAATCACTGGGAAACACCCATTTAAGAGTCTAAGCTAGAAATAGTGTGACTTCCCCAAGCCTAAATTGGTTGGTTAATATTGAAACCATGGTGCTTGAACATAGACCATCAAAAATATGTTTGTTAGATAGAAAGATTAACATTCATAACTAAAATCAATGCTACCCTTATCATTTATTAAGAATTTTCATAATTGAATAAGTACCTTATCCCATGTTTAAGTCCCATCAGAAACATACCCCTAGTCGTCTTCTCGCTTGATATAAACCCTCTTTTATTTTATTATTTTATTTGAATTGCAATTGTGACATATTACCAATTCCCTATTATCCCCCTTTTTACTTTTATTGTTGTTTGAATTAATACTTTATTGGTGATTGATATACAATAATCTTATATGCAACTCTACCATTTCTCTGTGGGATCGATCCCGACTCCCATCGGGAATATAAATTTTATTTTTGTATGAAGAGTGCTAGCACCTCCATATGGAGAGTGTTACTTGAGCGTTATTAACATGCCACCATGATTCTACCAACCAAGCACGAGAGGGTGCATCGCTTCATTTGAGGTTTGACTTTACACCTCCATTTGGCTACAGAGGGTATGGTAGCTTTGGGTCAGTCATTCTTGGAGGTAGTGGATCATGCCCGCACTATTAAGGGTATACTTTAAAAGGCCCAATGGGGCAGCAATAAGAGGCCCTTCCATCAGGGCAGGTACAGTGGCTCGCAGACACGAGGTAGAGGCTACTTTGGTAGGCGTCAGCACCAACATCGTTTCCAGCTAAGCCAGCCTATCCAGGAAGCACTACAAATTACAGAGGGATAGGGTGGTCAGTGTAGTCAAGGCTTGGTTCAGTCTCTAGGTATTCAGGCCGTGGTGACCAGACTGGTTTAGTGGGTACTTTTTCTCGATCTTTAGTAGGCAGAGGTTGTTTTGAGTATGCAGAGTTGGGGAACTTTGTTAGAGATTGTTTGAGGGTCAGGCATGGTAGTCAGCAGGGTCAGATAGTTCAGGCCTCCAAGTCTCCAGCACCACCGGCCAGAGATGGTACACAGGGTAGTAAGGGTGGTCACCAGGGTGCCTGAGAAGGTCCTCAGTCTTGTAGAACAAGTGGTCATAGTGGTCGGAGCCACATGTATGTAGTTTTATACTAGATAGAGGCCGAGGCTTCAGATTCCATCATTACAGGTACAATCTTCATTTGTCATCAGTCTGCTTCTGCTTTGTTTGATATAGGGTCTACATTCTCTTATGTATCTACTTTTTATGCTACTTGTCTGGAGTTTTCTTGTGAGCTATTTCTTATGCCTTTGCATGTAGCTACCCTAGTAGGAGATTCCTTAGTAGTGGATCATGTATATTAGGCTTGTGTGGTGCTATCCTGGGGTATGACATGTGGGTAGACCTAGTTGTGCAGGATATGGTTTATTTAAATGTGATGTAAGGCATGGATTGGTTGTCTCCCTATCATGTGGTATTGGATTGCTTCATCAAGACTGTTACTCTACAGAAGCTCGATATCCCTCCTATAGTAGCCACATGTCGAAGGGAGTTATATCTTTCCTAAGCGCCTAATGGTTGGTTAGGAAGGGATTCTTAACTTACCTTTCTTATATCAGTGATACTAGTGCCACCACACCTTCTCTTGAGTCAGTTTCTATGGTTTGCGAGTATTTGGATGTGTTTCCTTCTGATCTACCAGGTCTACCTCTAGATTATGATATCAACTTTGTTATTGATATTGATCTGAGCACTCAGCCCATTTTTATTCCACCATATAAAATGGCACCAGTTGAGTTGAGGGAGCTTAAGGACCATCTTTAGGATTTGTTGAGTAGAGGGTTCATCAGGCCTAGTGTGTCTCTGTGGGGTACTCCAATTCTGTTCGTGAGAAAAAAAATAGGTCCATACGTATGTGTATTGACTACAGACATTTAAGAACAGTTATCTGATGCCGCATATTGATGATCTATTTGACCAAATAAAGGGTGCATCAATGTTCTCTAAGATAGACTGGAGGTCCGGTTATCACCAGTTGAGGATTAGGGCTGCAAACATCCCAAAGACTGCATTTAGGACTTGGTATAGCCACTATGAGTTCCTAGTCATGTCTTTGGGGTTGATTAATGCTCCAGTAGCTTTTATGGAGTTGATGAACCATGTGTTCAGAGCCTACTTAGATTCTTTTGTGATTGTGTTCATCGATGACATTCTGGTATATTAGAGGAGTAAAGGGGAGCATGAGCAGCATCTGAGAGTTGTACCTCAGACCTTTTGAGACCATCAATTATATACCAAATTCACTAAGTGTAAGTTTTTGCTTGAGTCTATGTCTTTCTTGGGGCACGTGGTGTCCAAGGATAGGATTATGGTGGATTTGGCAAAGATTGTGGCAGTTCAAGATTGGGCTAGCCCTACTTCTCCTACCTAGGTTCACAGTTTCATCGAGTTAGAAAGTTACTACAGACAGTTTATGGAGGGGTTTTCTTCTATAGCAGCTGCATTGACTAGATTGACTCATAATAATGTTCCCTTTTAGTAGTCCGATGAGGGTGAGGCGAGCTTCCTAAAGCTCAAGGCCTTATTAACTTTAGCTCTTATTCTTACTCTTCTGATCGAGGATCAGGGGTTTATAGTGTATTTTGATGCTTCAGGTATTGGTTTGGGTTCTATTTTGATGCAGTATGGTTGAGTTATTACTTATGCTTCTAGACAGCTGAAGGTTCACGAGAGGAACTACCCCACTCATGACTTGGAGTTAGCGGTGGTAATCTTCGTGTTAAAGATTTGGAGGTATTATTTGTATGGAATGCATTATGAGATCATCACTAACCATCGTTGTCTTCAGTACATATTAATCCTAAAGTATCTAAATTCGAGGCAGCTCATGTGGTTGGAGTTATTGAAGGACTATGATATGTCCATTCTTTAACATCTGAGGAAGGCAAATGTAGTAGAGGATACCTTGATATGCAAGGCAACGAGTATGGGTATCTTGGCATTCTTAGAAGCGGGGGAGAGACTTTTAGCTTTGGACATCCAGTCTTTGGCTAACAGGTTGGTTAGGCTTGATATTTCTGAGTCGGCGCATATTATTACTTGTGTTGAGGCTAGATCTTCCTTGTTAGAGCAGATTTTGGCATAATAGTTTAGTGATACTAGGTTGAGGATGATTCTTGATAAGGTGTTGAGGAGTGAGGCTAAGAAGGTGACCTAAGATTCAGAGGGTTTTCTGAGAATTGAGGGTCGTATTTACGGTCCTAGAGTTGGTGATCTGGTTAGGTTGATCTTGAATAAGGCTCATTATTTTATGTACTCCATTCATCCAGCGGCCGATAAGATGTATCGTGACTTGAGGCAGCACTACAGGTAGTGTGGGATGAAGAGGGATATCCCAGATTTTGTGTCTAGGTGCTTGAACTATCAGTAGCTAAAGTTTGAGCACCAAAAACCAGGTGGTTTGAGTCAAAGGCTACCCATTCCAGAGTGGAAATAGGTGCATATAGCTATAGACTTTGTAGTCGGTTTGACACGTTCTTTGTGGAGATTTGATGCTATTTGGTTCATCGTAGATAGGTTAACGAAGTCTGTTCACTTTTTGTTAGTTCATACTTTCTACAAGTTCAAACTTCCTATAGTTTCGAGAGTTTGATAAGATCTACATCTATGAGATTGTTTATTTGCATGGGGGGCAGTTTCTATCATTTCTGACTGTGGTACTCATTGTACTTCGTGTTTCTGGAGGTCTATTCAGAGGGAGTTGGGTACCAGAGTTGAGCTTAGCACTGCTTTTCACCCACAGACTGATGGTCAGTTGGAGTGCACTATTCAGGTTCTAGAGGATATGTTTCAAGCTTGTGTTATTTATTTCAGAGGTCAGTGGTACCATTTCTTAGCCTTGGTAGAGTTTGCATATAATAATAGCTACCATTCGTATTCAAATGGCTCCATTTGAGGCTTTGTATGGTAGGCGGTGCATATCTCTAGTGGGTTGGTTTGATGCCTTTGAGGTTAGACTGTGGGGTACTGATTTGCTTCATGATTTGATTGATAGAGTTCAGGTCATCTAGGAGAGACTTTGCATTGCCAAGAGTAGGCAAAAGAGTTATACCGATCGGAGAGTGCAAGACTTAGAGTTTATAGTTGGTGATCGTGTGTTCCTTCAGGTGTCACCCATGAAGGGCGTGATGAGGTTTAGGAGAAAGGGCAAGCTCAGTTCTATATTTATTGGGACTTTTGATATCCTCTGTCGCATTGGGGAGGTTGCTTATGTGTTAGTCTTTCCTCCTGCACTTTTCAGTGTTCATCTAGTGTTCGATGTTTCTATGTTGCGGCGATATTTTCTGGATGAGTCTCACGTGCTTTGTTGGGATTCTGTTCCATTGGATGAGTCACTAGCTTTTGAAAATGAGCCGATTGCTATTTTTTGACATGCAGGTTAGGAAGTTGAGGTCCAAGGAGATTTTGTCATTAAGGTTCTATGGTGGCATCGTCCTATCGAGGAGGCTACTTATGAGATCAAGACTGACATGCAAACCTGCTATCCTCACCTTTTTGAGCCTTCAACTACTATCCTTTCTTTGACTTTCGAGAACAAAAGTCCTTTTAGCAGGGGATGTTGTAATGACCCTCAAGGTCATTTTCTTAATTTTCTTGCTTTTTCTATGTTTTGAGTTTTCCCACAATGACTAGAGGTCAATTATGACTTGCCAGGACTGACGGTTTGGTTCTCAAGCAATTCATTTGTGTTTTAAGCTAATTTTCCTATTTTGCAACTTTTAAGGCTAGTAGAGTTGACTTTGGTCAACATTTAAAGAAGGCAGCCTCGGAGGGAAATTCCATCAATGTAGTTAGCTCCGGAACATCAACTTTGGGCTAGAGGGACCTTTGGTTCGGGTCCCAAGGCTTTCAGACTCATTTTGGGCTATTGGGTTTCATTTGGTAAAGGTTGGCTTTTTAGGCATGGGGACCACTTTTCATTTAATCGATCTTCATTGTGAATAAAGTCAATTCTGTTGAGTCCAGAATATCATTTTTTATAGGGTAACATGTCTAGTTTTTGTTCACGTGGTTCAAAATAAATCTCTAGGGTGCGGTCAGAGTTCTTGGATGTGTGTTGTTGCAGCTGGTGCTGCTAGTATCTATATGGCACGTCTGCGGTCACCAGCTGTATATGGGGCCCTGGGTGGCATCGGCAGAGAGCGCCCCTGGGCTTCTTTAGCTATGCCTATGGGGCTGCCCCCGTGACGTGCTCACCGCACCTGCGAGAATTGGGGTTTTGGTTGACCACTGCCCTTGCGGTGGTCTTGGCGCAATGATAATATCGCACGTGCATCATTATGGCCGGAGGTGCATCGATCTCTTGTAGTTAAATGAGCTCCTTCTTCATTTCACTTCTCACTTCTAACAAGCTTCTCTCCATTTGAGAGCTCGGCTAAGAGGGAGAAATTTCTTGTTTTCATCAATTTCACACTTTCTGAAGGTAATTCTCGTCTCCTCGTCGTTCTAGTGCTTGTTCTACCTTTATTTCTGTATTTCTTCTCATAAAAGTTCTCCCATTATATGCAATTCTTCAAGTTAAAGTGGACTTCGAGACTGTTTTAAGCTCTAAAATGAGTCCCATTCGCGCCCAAATTTAGGGAATCGGTTTAGAAACCCACTACGAACATAATTGTGAAATTTCTTTTACATTGCATGGGCCCCGAGGGTCATTTTCTAACCTAATTTTTTACCCAATTTACCATATGGCAATATGGGTGTCATTCTTCTCGTCTTGATGCCTAGTTTATTTTTTTGATAGCATGGGATCTATCTGAGGATGTTTGGAAGGAGAAGGTACACGAGTGACGGTTCGTGCTTGCAGTTTAGCCTCGAGGTAGGTTATGGTTTATTTTTCTTAGACTTGGCTTTGTTAGATTCTATATTTTAAAAATTATTGAAACGTTAAGTTAAATCTTAGGGTAGCAATAGGCCTAAATCCTGTAATCATATAAATTGGCCATTTTAAGACCGTAGATTAGAATTATATTACTTATCCTTAGTTTAGGAGCTTTTAGAATTTTTTTGGCTAGCCTAGAATCTTTAGAATGCTTTTTAGAGGTTTTAGAGTTAGAGTAGGTTCTTTTAGTGATTTTCGTAGTTATTTTCCATTTTTTCTACTTATTTTTACCATTAGTGTTTATCTATGGGTCCGAGGCCATAGCTTTCGACTGGATGGAGTTCCAGGTAAGTACCTTGTTTTGAGGGAACCCTTGCCCTATTCTCTGGTTATATTTTGTACTTGATTAAGTATGTATTGTACGTATATATACTTATCCATTTTGATGATCATGAGCATGGCACATAAAGAAGTTTTCTAAAGTAAGAATAGTTGGCTCTCGAGTTTAAAAGAGGCTTTTCACTTTTACTATGGTTTTCGAACTTTTAAAAATGATTTGTACCACTTTACTATTTATTCTGGATTTTTAAAACTAGAAGCCTCATTTTTCACCAACTTGTGCTTCAAGGAGAGCATCTGTTATTTTATCATCTGTTTGACGTAAGATTCCAGACTTGTACTTATTTATTGTGTGTTTGAGGTAAGATTCCTAACTCACACATGCATTGGCCACATACTACATGGCATGGGTTTCACATTGCATCGTGATGGTTCCTGGCTTGTTCTTTACCATTGTTGTCTACTTCATTCTTCGTTATTATTATTATCTTCATTATCTATCTAGATTATGTCTATACTCCATGGATAAATAGAATTTAGGTGGATACCTATAGTTAGTTTACTTTCTTGTAGTTTATGTTATATATTATCTTTCTGAGCTCGGTCGGCTTATGATTCCAACTGGGTACTTGTTGTTTTGGTACACATACTACACTCTGCATCTTTTTTTGATATAGCGCGTAGTACGAGCCACCCTTATTGATCCTTCTATCATTCGTGGCCAACTGCTGTTTGGATCGTGGTGAGCTCCCGATATTTTGGAACCTTTTACTGTTTTTCATCTACCTTTCTGTATATATATTTTCTGTTTTTGATAGACAATACTTGTTGTATAACTATTTCGTACTTTAAACGCTCTTGTACTGGTAACACCAGGTCTGGGGTTGGTTCTTGTGTATATAATCTTCTCTATCACTTTAGGGCCATTTTTGTATAGTTATTGCAATTGGTATGTATCTATATTGTTGGCCTCTATTTACTTATATTTTCTTTTCTATTTTCCTTATTTAAATTGTATTATTACCTTCTGCATCATTGGCTTGGCTTGCCTACTATGTAGGCGTCTTCGTGGCCCGGTTTTGGGTCATGACATCTATAATGCTTGAGTTGGAAACTGATTAAAGTAAGGGATCTTGGAAGTAAGTGGATAGAATTCTCATATAGCATATCTGGGTAGTAAGAGTTGTTGATAAAAGACCGTTGACTGAGTAATTCACAAGTTGTATGCATTCTTTTTGTATATTTGTATGATGTTAAATGGTGGATTCAGGTTGACCGATAATGCCTACCAGTACGTGTTGTTTGTACTAGTACTACTCTTGCTATGCCTTTTTGGGTATAGTCTGGTTGCAGGATCAATTTATGTTTCTCATATGACGAGGATGGCAATCTTCAGCAGCTTCTACGCATCTCATCCTATGGTTGGAGCTGTGTCTTATTTATTTTCCATTTCTCTTAGTATCTCTTGTACCTGTTTAGACTAGTTCTATGGAAGGGTTTTTGTTGTATTTGAAAAAAGATTTCATTTTATTCAAAAGATTTGAGATTGGTTTTATGTTATAAAGGGAAATTTAATGTTTTCGTATTGACTTTCGCATACCTATTTTAATCAGGTGGTAAGGGTTCTCCTACCTAGGTGATTTCAGAGTAGGTGCCTCCATAATTTGGTAGTTGGGTTGTGAAAACTTGGTATCACATCTTAGGTTACTGGTCTCCGAGTGCAAGAGCAAATGTAGAATAGAGACCTACCGATTGGTGTCTTGACGTCCACATCTAATCTTTAGGGAACTATGAAGCATTCTAGGAAATTGTTCCACTTCTTGTCCCTTTAGTGCGGTCTGTTACTTTGTTTTATGGGTTGAGTCCAATTGGTATATCTTGATTCCTATTGTTATCTAACGAGGTAAATAGATGTCGTTGACCCTGGCTAAAATGACATAATCAAGGGAAGTTAGAACCGAGAAGGTTCCAATTGGTATTTGGCTGTAGAGGCTATGTAAAGGCATGGATAATCGGCTAATGGTCATCCATGAGGCGAATGAAGGATAATAAAAAGGGCTTGTTCAGTGATGAAACTTGAGATTGATGCTTACGTGTATTTGTATTGCTTGAATGACTGCAAATTTGTGAAATGTGATTGTTTGAATTACTGTGAAATTCGTTGTTAGTGAAAGGTCATAACTTGGTTATGTGTTGATGGTTAAAGGGAATTATTGCTATGTGGCTTAGCTGAAACTGTGTGCAAATTGTTATGCATGGGCTTATCATTGATAAAATGGTAAGGGGATGAAACTAGCTTATTACTTTAGGGAAACTCTAGTTTTAGGACAGTCGGAATTTGGTTGGGAACCATGGGGGAAAGGGATATTGTTGTATAATAGCGGGAAATTGTTGTTATGAATAGTTTCTTAGTGTGATTCATAAATGGTTTTATGATAATGTTATACTAAGTTATTGTTTATGCATTGCTGGGTTTGGTCTTGAGGTTATATTTGAGGCCATAATGCGATTTCAGGTGTTAATATTGAGAACATGGAATGGGAAATGGGGAAACTTTGAAGAAATTAACAATTTCTGGGTTGCTGCCATTGGGACCGCCATAGCGGTGTTGATCCGCTAAAGCAATCTCGCTATAGCAAGAATTTTTCTGCTTTAGCAGCATCACGGTAGCAGCGTGTAGGCTACTATAGCAGAAGGGCCGGGATAGAATCCCTGCCCTATTTTCCCCTAATTTTGCTTTTCATTCTCGTAGTGTTTTAAATCGTCAATTTGAGCTATGAGCTACTGTGTGAATCATGTGAATCGCTTATAAACAAATATAGAATGTATTCTATAGTAATGTTGTTAAAACTAGCATCTATGTGTGTTAATAAAAAAGGAAAGGAAGGGGGGAACATTGCCTAGTACATGCCCTAAATGGGGGAAACCCAAAAACAATAATGTGTATAAATAAAGGAGGGGGAGCAGGGATGATATGCACCAAGGGGCTACCAGAGTGGGGTCCTCTAACTCTATGTTGCTTAGGAAGGGGAACTCCCGCATATCATCTGGCTCCAACTGGGGAAACTACTTATCAGGGATGATGCAGCTGAACATGACCTTTATGGTCTTCCACATCTGTGAGAGCATGTGGTCTTGGGAGCACCTCTTCCTCTTCTCCTCATCAAGCTTTATGTAGAGCGCTGCATAGTCCTGGGCAGGGAGAGGTGGGACTGCAACGCTAGGGGGAGAATTCTACATAAATCTCCTAATTGTTGCCAAGTTTGCCTCAAGGTGACTTCTAGTGATCGGGGGCTGAAACTGGGAGAGAAGGGCAGGATCATCATCATTATCATCAGTTCCCTCTGCATCTTGGGTGCTCTTGGCCTCACACACCTTCCTCTTCTGATTTCTCCTGGAAGTGATCATCTTTACTCGGAGGGGGTGGAAGTTGGGGTCCATCTCTAGCTCCCTATTAGTCTCCTTCTCGGGCACCTTAGCTCGCTTGCCCAGTGCAGACACCAGAACGGGAAGGTAGGGACCCTTCTTGCTTCCTTGGTAGAAGTCCCTCCACTCAAATATAATTTGTTCCCCCACATTCAGCTATGTACCCTGTATGGCATAGGCCATCACCAAAGCCCAAGGGTAGGTCACATTGGTAATGTTTCCTGATGGATGAATCCTATAGGATACTAGGTTAAGACATATCCTAGCATTAGTTGTTAAGTAAGTGCTCGTGACACCCTCAATAGTGGCCAAGTAGACCTGGTCCCTAAACTCTTCCTCTGCCGGAGTGTCCCACAGCCATTTCATATCCATCTCTCGAAGCTTGGCGTCGTACGCAACATTTGAGATATGAGGTACTAGGAGTACCTCATTGATAGTCTTGATATCCACGGGGATATCCACTCCTCAGATGTGAATGGTGGGGTTGGGGTCATCCCAAAGCACGGAAGGGAGTATGGAATAGAACTCTCTTACCCAGCCTGAGACCTCGAAAAGGGGGACCCTCTACTAATGGACCCAAGCCAAACTCTATGAGCCAATTATAGAATGCCCATGCCTTTTCATCCATACCTCTAATGTTGAAGGCCTTCTCATGGCAGAACCTAGTCCTCCGATAGTTATGAAATCTCTCTAGACTAGCATCATCAGGGAACCTCTCATAAGTCGGAATGTGTTCTTTGTTTGCAGCCTTCAAGCCTATAACTAACTAAATTCATGCAATAAAGTAAGTGGAGTAAGGTTTAACGATAGTTACCTTATTTCTGATAATGGAGCAATGTGATCAGGGGATAAGGAGGAATTTTTCGAGTAAAAGAGGGAGAAATGGGCGAGAAACACATTTCTCACCCCTTTAAACTATTGGCATCTGTTATAGCGGCCACCTCCAGCTATAGTAGGGGTGTGCGAACACTAGTTTAACCGATAAACCCAACCGATAAAAATGTTATTGGTTTATTGTTATCGGGTTATTGGGTTAACGGTTTCTAAATGGTTTTGTAAATTTTTTATTGGGTTATCGGTTCAATTTTGGTTTTAAGGTTTTAGTTAATAGTTAAACTGATAACCTAATAAGATTGTATTAAAATTAAATTTTATCCCATACTATATAATAATGGCTTTTGATTTTAAATATATACCATATTATTTTTTATATTTTAGAGTTGTTATCTTAGTGTTGTTGTTTCCTTCTAAAGTAGTTGGCTTTGTGGGATTTACCCAGCAAGGTAAACTATGAACTGAGCTTGCTTTTCTTTTTGAGAGATTGTTGTCGTTGCTACTGCATTCAAGTTTGCTAGCTAATTAGAAAGAAAATAAGTTTGTTTTAGTAATAACGTATTTGAATTTTTTTATGCTTATAATTTGTGTAGATTTTTATGTGCGAAGGTAGTGTATATATGAGATGAAAATATATAAGAGAAAGAAGAAAAAATTATAGGATTATTTTCTTATCGGTTAAACTAAAAATAGAACCATTAAGGACCCAAAAACTAATTAACCAAAAACTGATAAAGATTATCTTATTGGTTTGGTTATCAATTTTGCATGTTTACAAATCGAAAACTGATAAACTAAATCTATAATATTCAAAACTTAACTGAACCGACCGATGTGCACCCCTACGCTATAGCGATGCTGCTATAGAGGCAATATTCTCGCTATAGCAGGATCCATAGCCGTAGGGTGGGGAAATTATCTATTTCATTTAAATCTCTCTTAATTGGCATATTGATTAGGTCCCGGGTTTCTTGGGTGCTCAAGAAAGGTCTGCTCTAATTAATCTCGAGGGACTCGAGGGGGGAAATTCCTTGATCGAGCGGAGTAGTAATAATTCCATCTTGAGTTCCTAGTACAATGAGGGAAATGAAATTTCAGTGGGTCATGGAAGGCTGTAAATTAATTGTCATAATAAGGGTGTTAATGTTAAAAAATCTAGCTTGTTCCTTTCTTCCATAATAGTGATCATTCAGAAATGAAAAATGAGTAAATTTATATATGTTTTAATGACCTAATCAGTCGTTATTAAAGGACACATCATTATGGGTTACTTGAACTTTTGAAATATGCTCTAAAAATAATTTGAGGTGACACGACCAAAAATTTTAGAATTCAAAATTTTGAGTTGGGCTGACGTCATCCCGCTATAGCGTGAATTTTCCCATTATAGCGCTGTTGTGGTAGCGGCCGGCAGGTTGCTATAGCGGGACAACAAAACTAGTAACCCAGAATGGATTTATAATTTTTTTTTCTCCTCTTCAGTTGCAAAAAGGATGAGGCTTGCTCTAAAAACCCTCTTATGGTGCCTCATGGCCTGGTAGCAATGGAGAGGAGGGATTTCTGCTCGAATGGGGTAAAACCCATGGATTTTACGCTGACTTCTGTCCCAAAATCTCCTTCATAGAGCTAAAGTTTGCATCCAAACTTCTGTAGCAGCTGCTTGGCATCTAGGTAGGCTAGGTTTAACTGAGTAGTTCAGACTCGAGTTGAAAAAGCGTGTTATGATGTATATTGATAGGAGATTTCATGCTAAGGCCCTCGGGCACAGTGTCTGGATGGATAAAATGTATAAAACCTTGTTGTTTGGGGTGAGAAATTACTGTTATGAGTAATGTTGACCTTATATTTGGTTTAGTTTATGCTTATGATATTGTTTCTAATCTTGGGATAATCAAATTTTGAGCAGGGACTTCAAACTAGTTTGGACTAAATGTACTAAATGTTAAAGGTTTCCAGGTAATAATGGAATCCCCGAGTAAGTATAATGAAGAGCGATGGTGTTAGTAAGGATGTCCTGTGTATGTTAAAATAGAGGCTAGACTTTATGTGGACGGCTGTGCACCCCTAAATGACTCCAGAATTTAAGTTATATGAATTAATAGGCATAGTTTAGTAAGCCGAGGTTTAGTCTTTGGACATGCTCTAAAGGTTAGAACACGGAGTCTTTTCTGTTTGTGGTAGGTGATGGTTACTTGTAACCCATTTTGCATTATGTGTGTACAATAACTGTATTATTAGTATTACTTGTATAATACGTGTTCAGGGAAAAGGGGATTAACTATTAAATGATATCCTAAGTATTAATCACATGCAATGGGTCTATTATGGAAAATTATTGGTTTAACAAGTGTTGTATGCTATCATTGTTGTTGTGATTGTTGTGATATCTATGTTGCATTGGTTCGCTCAGGTACCATGCTTGGTATTCATTGTTTGGCTCGGGTACCATGCCTAGTACAAGTTTATTCATGGTTAGTTCAGGTACCACGCCGATATAATACATGTACAAGAACTCGTTTTATGCAGGGCATGACTGTTGTGCAGCCATAAGACCCCTAGCATGTGTGTACAGGTCTACTTCGTATTCATATGTGTTAGTTCCTTAAGTGAACCGGCCTTATCTGTTGTTGATATTCATATGTGTTGGTTCCTTGAGTGAACCGGACTTATCTATTATTGATATTCATATGTGTTGGTTCCTTGAGTGAACCGGGCTAATCTGTTGTTGATGTTCATATGTGTTGGTTTCTTGAGTGAACCAGGCTTATCTATTCTTGATATTCATATAGGTTGGTTCCTTGAGAGGATCGAGATTCATTGTTACTTTATATAAATATTGGTTCTTGAGTGGTCGGGTTGGTGTGTTTAAGTGCTAAGGTGGTTTCTTATGTAAACTGAGGTTGTATGTTAATTGACATAGATGATGTCCTAGGGATCCTTGGGTGGTCCGGGTTAATTGGAAGTTGTGACATGTTTATTGGTGGTATGTGTACTTGCATAGTTGGACATGACTTATGGGGGTTGTTGAGTCAGGGTGGTTGACTTAGAGTCTCGAGTGAAGGTGAAAGGCCGGTTGACGGGGATGTCTAGTTGGGTAACAGGGCTGGAGATTTTGAGGTGCATCTCTTGATTGTCAAGATTGGAAGTCTTGGAGAGTCTAAGGTCCTTAATAGGTCAGGGTATCACTGGGTTAAGGGAGTGGAGTATTCTATAATGCTTGAGTTGGCAGCGGATTAATGTAAGGGAACTTGGAAGTAAGTGAATAGAATTCCCAAGTAGCATATCTAGGTAGTAAGAGTTGTTGATAAAAGACCATTGGCTGAGTAATTCACAAGTTGTATGCATTTTTTTGGATATGTACATGATTTTATGTGGTGGATTCGGGTCGACGAATGATGCCTACCAGTATATATTATTTGTACTAATGCTACTTTTGCTATGCCTTTTTGGGTATAGTCTGGTTGCAAGATCAGTTGATATTTCTCAGGTAACGAGAATGGCGATCACCAGAAGCTTCCACTCATATCTTCCTATGGTGGGAGTTGTGTCTTATTTCTTTTCCATTTCTCTTAGTAGCTCTTTTACCTATCAGACTAGTTCCTAGGGAAGGGTTGTTGTTGTATTTGAAAAAGTATTTCATTGTATTCAAAAGATCTGGACTGGTTTTATATTATAAAGGCAAATTTTATGTTTTATTATTGACTTTCGCATACCTATTTTAATCGGGTGGTAAGGGTTCTCTTACCTAGATGATTTTAGAATAGGTGCCCACACGCTTCAGTTGTTGGGTTGTGACACTCAGGAACTCCCTCAAGTGACCGTCCTTCAGCAAATCCGCAACTGCCTCCCTTAGGTGCCAACAATCCTTGGTATCATGGCCATGACTCCCATGGAATTTGTAACACAGGATTTTTATCCTCGAGTCTGAGATCAAGCGAAAAGGCTTTGGGAACTTGGCCCCTTTGATGTCTCAAATGGCTGAGACTAGCTCTGTTGGGCTGGCTGTAAAGCAATGTTGTGAAAGTGGGGGAACTCCATTAACAGCATACATTGTCGACCTTGTGGTCTCTTGTCCTACAATACCCTTTGTTGGGAGACCCTATCTCCCCTTTCTTGGGATGGAATGGCTCAAGGCGTGAGTGTCGTCGTGCCAACTCGCGCCAACCCTTGTATAAAAAATGGAGAGTGTGTACCTCCCCTGATTCGACACTTTTGGATCCACCCAATATAAAGAAATTTGGGCAGACCTTTCACCAGCATACCATGGATTCTTCACAACCATCGGTTCAGCCACGTTTGAGGCACTTTGTCGATGACCCTTCCACAGTCATCTCAATTTCAATCTTGGAATCATAACAACTGTAGACATCTACCCACATCATGGCCTCAAACTCTGTTAGAGTCTATTTTAGCTTGAAAGAGGTGACAGAGCTTTTGGGATTCAGGCCCTTAGGAAAAGCTTCAACAGCTAACTAATCTGGTACCACCGGCAGCTGCTCCATTTCCTTCTGGAATCTCACCACAAACTCCCGGAGCAACTCTGTATCTCGTTTCTTGATCTTGAAAATGTCCTCGCTCCAAGGTTGTACCTTCTTGGTTTCGCCATGAGTCTTGAAAAAACTATCTACCAATATATTAAACGAGTCAATAGAATTTTTGGGTAAGAGGGAATACCAGACCAGAACTCTTCTTGACAGGGTCTCTCCAAACTTCTTCACCATCACAGACTCATCCTCCTCCTTTGTTAGGTTGTTTCCATTCATGACCATCGTAAAAAATAGCAAATGTTCCCGAGGGTCTAAAGTCCGATGGTACTTGGGGATGTCTACCATTTTGAACCTCTTTGGGATAAGCCTAGACACCACTAGTCATGTATAGTACCATGGCGTAGCTCTTCAAATCCGGACCATTGATGACCAGAGGTACTCCCAGAATGTTGTTCATGCGAGACTAGAGCTCTACATAGTCAAACTTTATTTCCTCCCTCAACGACTTCATAAGTGCTGCCACCTCGGTGGCTGGGTTTCTGGGTCTTGCTATCGCTTTCTCTGCTTTGCAATCTTCTAACCTATTATCAAGCTCTTCATCATTGTCCTGCTCGTTTCTTCTTGAAGAGTTAGGAGTCCCTCGGATACAACTTCCCTCAAGTTTGTCCAGCCTCCTATCTTGAACATCCATCCTCCTCACCAACTCTTTTTGAGAGTCAGCAAAACTTTCGAGGATCTTCTAGAGGCCTTCCAGACCAACCACTATTTCCTCCATCCCTTCCTCGTCATAAGGGGGCCTATGGTCCCTTTTCTGAGTATTCACATTCATCAAATTCACATTAAGGGGTATGTATACCTCATTCTGGTGAATTATTAGCCTGCTAGAGTTGGTGAAGCCTAGAAGAAAAGCTCTTGCCGCCTCCTCAGTCGTGGTCGTATTCCTGGTTTGTTCTCCATTATTTGGCATACCCTATCACCTGCAAAACAAAAAATAGACAACTAGCAAAGAACTGATAAGATTAAACCCACAAAATTGCTTTAGCCCCATGGTGGGTGCCAAACTGTTTACCCTAGATTTGGTACAGTTAAATTTGTTGGTAAGTCAAGAGCACGCTTTATGATTTAACCTTGTTTGAGGTTCAATTTACTAGCAGTTTGATTGCTAAGAGATAATGGAAACACAAGGTATAATGCATGAGCAAGATAAACAAAGTAAAGAGGACAAATGTAAATGCGCTCGAGCTAGTTATGCGCGTTCCCAAGAGCGACTTCCAACTGTTCAAGCTATCGCTAAACCAAGACACAATATGAGCAAGAAAAATGTTTAGAGACCAAGAAACTATTGTATTGAGTAAGAGAGTTAGGCAGCAGATGCCCTTACAAGTAAGAAAAGGCAACTATTTATAGGTTACAACATTAAGCCTTGGCCAATTAGAGTGTGTCACTCAAGCCCTATAGTTGCTAAACCTATGTCCTTGTGCCACATGTTTTGTTCATTAAGGGCTGCACCAACTAACATTCCTGCACTGTTTAGCTTCGTACGAACTCATCCGTGCACCTATTAGTTCCTTGCTCCACATCAGTATGAGAAGCAAACCACCGAGTCCTATTTTGCACGAGAAGGCATTCTATGTCATCACTTTCTCGGGAGCACCTCTTGGGGTTAAGCTCTCTTTGAAGTGATGAAAACTCATACAGGTTACCCTTTTGATGCCATGTGTCTTCAGGCTAGTTTTACCCCATACACCATCTTCTATCTCACATAAGATAATTCACAAATTTTCTCGTAACTTATATATGTATTAGTTATTCGGATTTTTAAATTGCAAAACAACCATCGTATTATTTTTATACATGAATAACTAGTTTTCAAATATTGTATAACTATAACATAAAGCAATACATGAATAAAATTTCTTCTTTACTAGCTACCAAACAGCCCCTAAGTGTTGAAAACTATTTTTAAATGTTGAAATTGATGACATTCTACTTCATCATAAGAGGTAGTTAGCAGGAAGCACAAGCAGGCAGCAGGTCGACATGTCTGCTTGTGTTGCCTGCTTGGATAATTCCTTTTACACTTTCTCTATTTAAATTTGTTTCTCTTACATTTCTTTTTTATTTATTATATATTTAAAAATTACGTAAAAAGTAGTATAAATCACAATAATTAACAACTTCAAATATTTAAGAGACATAAATATTTGATTGACTCTCAAAATTTTATCAATGTCACATGAATTGAGAGAGTGAGTTAGCATGCAGCACAAGCACGCAGCAGGTCGACATGTCTGCTTGTGCTGCCTGCTTGGATATTTCCTTTTATACTTTCTCAATTTTAATTTGATTATCTTACATTTCTTTTTTATATGTTATATATTCAAAAATTACGTAAAAAGTAGTATAAATCACAATAATTAACAACTTAAATTTTTAGAAGACATAAAAATTTGATTGACTCTCAAAATTTTATCAATGTCACAAAAATTTGAACAGAAGAAAAAGTACTATAAATCACAATAATTAACAACTTTAAATATTTAAAAGATATATAAAAAATTTAGTTGACTCTTTAAATTATATCAATGCCACATAATTTGACACAGAGAGAGTAACATATATTATTTAAAAATTACGTAAAAAGCATTATAAATCACAATAGTTAACTTAAAATATGTAAAAACCATATAAAAAATTTGATTGACTATCTAAATTTTATCTGTGTCACATAAATTGAGACAAAAAAAGTAATATATATTAGGCACGGATCCTTTGTATCTAGTATACAAAATGAAGAAGAATTTAGAATTTTTGTCATTTGGTGTTACCAAACAAATAGATAAAGTAAAAGTACACATAAGTCAATATGACCAATTTATAAGCTCTCAACGATCTCTTACAAAATTACTACATATGAAGGAGCCCGTGCCAATATATATTACTTTTTTTATTTAAATTTATGTGACACAGATAGAATTTAGATAGTCAATTAAATTTTTTATATGATTTTTACATATTTTAAGTTGTTAACAATTGTGATTTACAATACTTTTTACGGAATTTTTAAATAATATATGTTACTCATCTATCTCAATTTATGTGGCATTAATACAATTTCGAGAGTCAACTAAATTTTCTCTATATCGTTTAAATATTTTAAGTTGTTAATTATTGTTATTTATAGTATTTTTTCTTCTGTCTCAACTTATTTGGCACTGATACGATTTTGAGAGTTAACCAAAAAAATTTATATATTTTTTAAGAGTTAACTACTTTTTATGTAATTTTCAAATATATAATAGAATAAAAAGAAAAGTAAGATAAATAATTTAAAATTGAGAAAGTACAAAAAGAAATATCAAAGTAGGCAGCAGAAGAAAGCACGTTGACCAAGTGTCTGCATATCCCCTTTTAGGTAATACTAGATTCAATGAAGCCCGTGCTAGCACGGGCCTAATATATATTAATTTTTGAAAAAATTACACTATAAATATTAGGCAAAAATTATTATAGAAAATGGCCCAACTCTTCTTTTTTATCCGTTGTGGCCCAATAATTTGCTCTTTTTCAGAGCCCAACTTAATGGTTCAAATTTGATCTTTCTTCAAAACTTCTTCATACGTGTAACACCCAGGGTGTTTACAAGTGTACTTCATCCCGTATCGATCGCTAACGAGCTTAAATTTGGTTGTTTTATTGTAACACTGAGTGTGTTTGGAAAGATTTGATTTAAATTTAAATTTGGTAAAAAAATGTATTTTTATTGCCTTTTAAAAATATTTTAAATAGTTATTTAAAAAATTAATTTAATTACGATATATTTCTGTATGTTTTATTTCATAAGAGTTTTATAATTTATTAATATCTTAACAAAAATAGTAAGTCTAGTTATATTACAAAAATTATTGTTATATGAGGTATGTTTTGTTCGACATAATATTTTTATTAATTGAGATATACTTAAATAATAATATATGGTTTATCATGAATCTATGCAATATTCGAGTGCATAGGTAATGAGATAAATGCACCTCCATTTCCACATGGAAGTGGAGGGAGAGTACCCTTCTACTAGTATTAAATGGTGGCAGCAGTATCTATACTTGACAATTTGTGAAAATTAATATAACACATAATTGCTAACGTTATCCCTTAAATGGATAATATTGTATAGGATAAATAAGTTGGACCCTTTGAAAGTGCTCAAGTTTGTTGTCTTCTTACTAACTTATTTTAATGCTTTCTTATATATTGTAAGTGTAACTATTTTCTTATCTATTACTTATCCATGTTTCTAGGTTGTTCTAAAATCCCTATAATTAATACTTCAATCCCACCCTTAAGAAATGAACTTGCTGAATAAAGATCAGTTTTACCGGGAGGCCGCAGATGATTGGGAAAAGTATACACATCTCTCAAGTTGTTAGGAATATCTATAATGTTTTGAGAAGTGATCCCAAATTCGAGGTGTGCATAAGCTACGTATATACAGTGTTTGGGAAGATTAGAACGTAAGGACCAACTTCCGTGAAAGAATTACGGGCGTTCGGACGTTCGTTGAAAAGGTATGTTAAGGCTAAGCTTTGTCCTTTCTTTGAGCATGAATTTTAGAAATATACCAAATCGTCAAATGTGATACTTTACTATTTTATTGCTAGAAAGACCTTCTGTAAAAGGTATTGGGATCACAGCTGAAGTATTTTTATGGTTCTATTATGTTGATATTCCACTCATTCGGTTATATAGGGTATTCAAAATCTATATGTCATTTTGTCGACTTCCATGACTTTATGTCTATATGTATGAATTCTTATTCTTCTTTGGGTGTTGTGACTTAAAAAAACTATGAAGGATCATTAAGAATTCGCAACAAGTCCTCCTTCCTTGCTAAAACATTTTTGAAAAACTTAAAAATAATACGTCGATTTCCAAAACTCTCAAATGTAATTCATATGTTTAAACTACTAAAGGACATGGTTTATTTTAAAAAATACTTTCTTTTATAAACTATTAAGGATACATATATAGAAACTAGGTGAAGCATCATATGCTCTTTATGAACATCCTCAGATTTAAGTTACCTTTCTAAAGTCGAGTTAAGTGTTCAAGTTTATTCTAATAGCACATGAGATTCTACGAGGTATTTACATATTACATGAAAGTGATTACGAGATTATGAGAATAAAGAGTATCAGCGGGTCAACATTGGCAACATGATTATGGTGACATTTCTGCATTATGAATTCGTAATATGACATGCTATGCATTCTACTCCCGAGCTATAATCAGGAGGTATGAGGCCTATTTCCTATATTTATACGTATAAGACACAGATGGCTACAAGTTGACAGATATGATATCGGTTAGCTATTGAAAGATACCACCATTGCTAGCATTTGGTTGGGTATAACATGCATTAGCCTTGGTATATGTATACATATTCAAGACATACGATTACATGATCATACCATGCATATTTGATTTCTATAAGGTCAAATGTCGGCCATGGCGGCTATCAGAGTTTTGGTTTCAGGTGGTATATCTATTACCCTTTTTACAAAAGCTATTTATGATTCCACTTTCTGCATTACATACCAGTACATTTTTATTCGTACTGATATCCTATTGCTTGGGGACACTGTATTTTTTTTCGTGCATGCAAGTCTAGATAGGAATTCTGATCAACTCCTCTGCTAGGATTCACGGTTGAGTGGTGAGTCGGTAAGCTCAACCTCTTCCTAGAGCTTTCATAAGATATTTACTTTTGTTGTATAGTTTGGGTATAGTCGGGGCCTTGTCCTGATCAGCATTTATGACACTCTTAGAGGCTATTGTGGACAAGGTATTCTGAGTTTCTTTTTGCAGTTTCCAGTCTCAAGCCCCATAGGCTTGGCATATTCATATATGTATGTATGTATGTCTTCAGTTGCGACCTCGTCAGCTAGCTAGTACTTTATTATATTTTATTTGTCTACCTTCTATATATGACATTGTTGTCATTCAGGTTATGACCTTAATGGTCCAGTCTTAGTCTTTCAGATGTTATTATGTCCAACTTTTTGAGCCTACAGTTTAGTGAGCTAGTATGTTTAATGGATAACTCGGTCAAATAAGGTATTGAATACCTGTTGTGCCTCCCCTAGTTTGGAGCGTGACAAACTTGGTATCAGAGCAGATCATGTCCCAGAGAATCCATAAGCCATGCCTAGTAGAGTCTTGTTTATGTATGTATTCTGCACCACACTTATAATCAGGAGGCTACGAGACATTTAGAAATGGTTACATTTCTGTCAATTAATAGATCGTGCTATAGAGCGGAGTTATGATATTTTTCCCCCTCTAAATCATGCAACTAAGTCAAAAAGGGTTAATTTCGTTCACGCTTAGTTAAGAATCATCAAGGATATGCCAATTAAAGGCAATTTTAGATTAGGCTAAGAGGCCAAGCGTTAGTATTGTCACTAGGGTAGATTTTGATTTATAATTGTTAGTTGCATAAGTGACTTCTACAGGTTGCATGCCTCAGGTATCTAAGGATAGATAATAACCTATGTGGATTCCATTATATTGAGCTCGAAGGTAGGTATTTCAAATTATTATATGAGGATATGTATATGAAGATTAGCCTTTTTGTGTTATGTGTAAAAGTTGGGAGGAATTGTTGTCTGCCTTAAGTTAGAGTTAATTAACTCTTTTTTTAGGGTCTAGACATATTTAAGGTTTATAAAAAATCCCAGAATAACATATGATATGGTAGCAGATAAATATTTTGAATAAGTGATGACTGCCTTTGAAATTAATAGTAGAGTATCAGAATAATTTGAGTCGAGTAATTATGATAGTCAACATAAATTTTTATTCAGTAGAAGCTTTGTAGATCACCAGTGATGTGATACATGCTTTAGAGTATTTGTTTATGTGTTTCTTGCTTTACAGCTTAGCCGATACCCATCACTTACTTTAAAGTTTTTTGGTTGCATACAATTTGCTTCGTTTAAAAGTGTAACGACCTATTCAATTATTACGGGTGAACCTTTCGTGCTAATTTTCGGGTTAGAAAACTTCCGATATTGGGAGTTAAAAATTTTGGACTAGGATAGTATTGGATAAATTCTGAGTGAGGTATGGTCTAGGGAAATATGAGTGAGAATCGGGTAATATATCTTAGGTCGAGCTAGTTTTTACATTAGCCAACACCTTAAGGAGTTCGAGGTACTTTTTGGAAGTGAATTCGGGTGAGTAGAACTTCCAGTATCAAAGTTGACGTGAAGGGGTGGTATTAGAACGTCAAGATTTAAAGTGTGTTATAAAATGGGCACTTTTGGGGAACTTCCCAAGGTTCTGTCCTGTGTCAACCGATACTGCACTACAACGACTTCCATTATAGCAGAGAAATTCCTTCTATAGAGGAAGTCAACATCGGTCAGCACCACCATAGCGGCCGATTCCGCTACGGCAGCACTGCTACAGCAGAATAAGTAAGAGTAAATGCAAACACTTCCCCAAAATTGTTCAGAATTACTCAAGAACATTTTGGGGAAAGGAAGAGGTGATTTTGGCAATTCCAAGGCAGTTTTCCACAAAATTTCATCCTACAGGTAAGGATTTCTCTCCCTTAACTTAGTACTATGATTCCTACGCAGTTGAATCATTAACTACGGGCTTAGGGGAAGGTTTGAGTTAACCTAAGAATGTAGAATCCAGGGAAAAAGGGATTCTAGGTTGTGTAATTCTTGGGTTATGTTTATTATCGCTTATTCATGATTAAATCATTTTTATTTGCTTAATGTAACCGTTAAATGGTAGTTTTTAGGTGAATTAATGGTGGGAAAGCCTGGGATGGGTGGAATGATCATGGGTTGGCCTGAGGATTAGGATTTGAGTATAATTCAGGTAATTATAGGCCATTGGACTAATTTCAGTATATTTATAATCATTGTTAGACCAAGAACAAGTGAAGGCTTTGAAAAATGGGAAGGCTCCAGCCCAGTAGGCTTTTCAACCTATTTGAGATAGGTGATGGTTATTGTCTTTCCAAATGCAATATGTGTACATGTAACTTTAGCTTAGTGATGTATGTTCTTGCATGCTTAAGGAATGACATTTGTGAATGTCTAATTATTCGAGTGTCAATTATGTGAAATGAACTTGGTTTGTTGCTTGTTGGTGTTACAAGTGTGTTTTTGTTTATTGAATTATTGACTGTTGGATTATGTGTGACATTCAGTTAGCTCGGGTACCACTCCTGGTGTAGGATATATATATATATTGGTTGGCTCGGGTACCACACCTGGTATGAACTACTAATGGTTGGCTCGGGTACCATGCCTGGTACAGGTTCTATATTGGTTGGCTCGGGTACAACGCTTGGTACAGGTTTAAATATACATTGTTGATTGTATTTGTCTATGGTTCCTTGAGTGGACCAGGTTGATTGTGAAATTGTGATTGTGCATATAGGTCCTTGAGAGGCCAGGTTGTTAAACTTAAATGTGGGGTTGGTCCCTAGGTGCGCCGGGTTGGTGCCTAGGTGGGTTGGGCATTGCATGTTAACACTTAGTTATTAGTCTAGGGATCCTTAGTTGGTCAGGGTGACGTAAAAAGGGTAAGGTGTTATAGTTATTATTCATTTTTTAAATGGTTGTTGAATGTGTTTCATATGGTTGATAAGTTAGAAGGTAGACTAAATGTCTGGAAATATATTACTAGCTATTTTACATGTTTGTACTGCTTTACTCAGTTCTAGTTTATTGTTCATATATTGTTTGTTGGATCTGGACAATGATACTACTAGTACACTGTGGTTGTGTACTAATTATGCACTTGCTTTCCTTTTGTGAGTACAGGACATATTCCAGCAGCTTCGATGCGACCTCAGATTTAGTCCCAGCGATCTAGATTCCAAAGGTGAGCTGCTTTGTTTGGGCTACCATGGTTTCTTTGAGTTTAGCATTAGTCCA
The DNA here is from genome assembly GCA_003996215.1 of Jaltomata sinuosa. Classification (NCBI taxonomy): domain Eukaryota; kingdom Viridiplantae; phylum Streptophyta; class Magnoliopsida; order Solanales; family Solanaceae; genus Jaltomata; species Jaltomata sinuosa. The sequence continues at coordinate 537,452 of QJPP01000158.1, forward strand.
CTTGTTTCGGACTTACCTCTCTGTTTTTGGGGTTTCATCCCTATTTCTAGACATTTGGAAGATGTTTTGGTACGATGACTTTCAGTTTCTAGGGTTTTTTTTGCAAAACGTTATTATTTTAGAACTTTTGGGTTGTGAATGATAGCTTTTTTGATGCAATTGGTTTGAGTTGTTAGTTTCACTAAGTGTTGGGGTTATAATGTGTTTGCTTATTCGGGGGTTTTGAGTGGGAGCCACTCACGGCGGTTTTGGTCGTGACAAAAATGGTATCAGAGCCCTAAGTTCATTGATCTCATTGTACCAAAATGGGTCTAGTAGAGTCTTGCGGAACGGTATGGAGACGTCTGTACTTTTATTCGAGAGTCTATAGGACTTGAGGAAACTATCTCTTCTTTCTTCCTTCGTGCTATAACTTGATTCCAATTGGTATTTGGATATACAAATTGGTATCTAACTTCTTTCACTCTTTTGTCTGCAGATGGTTAATACCACACGTAATAGAGTGAGAGCGACGATTCTGATAGAAGGACCAACGGTCAGAGGATGCAGAATGAGAAGGGGCAGGGGCAGAGGTAGGGCAACACCCGCCAGAGGTGGAGCTCTGGCAGCTGCAAGGCCAAGGGAGGCAACCCCTCACCCACCCCATGGTTCTATTGAGGAGGAAGTTAAAGTTTTTCTTGAGGAGGGAACATAACAGGAGGAGGCGACATTAGCTGAAGGTGCAGGCCTTCCCCTTATATCGCCCGAGGCATTTTAGCAAGTGTGGACTTTTCTGAGTAGGCTGGTAGTTGCTGGAGCCACTCCCACTAGTACAGTGGATCAGGTTCCGGGCACTCAACTGGCTGCCATAACGGCTCCTAGGATGGATGTGGCATCGTGTACTGATGACTTCTTCCATCCGATGCTAGGCCCTATTATGACTGGGAATGAGCATGAGATATTGACCAAGTTCTCAAAACTAAGGCCTCCAACATTTCAGAGTATTGAGAAGGAGGATTCTTTAGAGTTTATTCTAGACTGTTATGAGAGGTTGCATTAGTTGGGAATTGTGCAGCAGCATGGGGTAGAGTTTGTCACTTTTCATCTTCAGGGTGATGCCAAGAAGTGGTGGAGAGATTATGTAGAATGTCGACCATTAGCTTTGCCTCTAATGACTTGGACACAGTTCTATGCTCTGTTCTTGGAGAAGTATGTGCCTCGCACTTTGAGGGATCGTAAAAAGGATGAGTTTCTGGCTCTTTAGCAGGGTAACATGTCAGTTTTAGCTTATGAGGTCAAATTGCATGCCTTTTCACGTTATGCTACTCAGCTTTTGGGTACTGAGGTTGAGAAGATTCGTCTATATGTGAAGGTCCTGAATACTGAGTTGCAGTTATTGTCTGTGCATATGACCTCGGCATGGAAGAGTTTTAATAAGGTGATCAATTATGTAAAGAAACTAGAGGGGGTTAGACAGGTTGGGAAGGCTAAAGTGTTAGCCAAGAAGTTCCAAAATGAAGGTAATTTTAGTGGTTCGTACACCAGGGGTAACAACCAGCAGGTGCATTCTGCTCGTCCTATTCAGTCAGCCCTGCCAGCCTCCACAGGTGGTCGTCTGAGAGCCAGTCAACAGTTTTCAGCTCCTAGAGGCAAAAGGGCTTCTTATACTTCTACTAGCATGCCTACTCTTGATCGTGGATGCTTTCATTGTGGTGATCCTGGTCACTTTAAAAGAGAGTGCCCCCACAGTAAGGCAAGTAAGCATACTCAACAAGAGTCTAAGGTTGTGGTTTCAGCAGGTAGAGGTGGCTATGCCAAAGGTCCTCCATAGGTGGGCGAGGTAACATTTAAGGAGGCCAGGGAAACAGAGGAAATAATGGCACAGATAGGGGAGTGGCGTAGCCAGCCAGGGAAGTTGCTCAGATTGATGACCGGGCCCACTGTTATGCATTTCCAGGGAAGTCTGAGGCTAAGGAATCAGATGTTGTGATTACAAGTACAATTCTAGTATGTGACATGATAGCTTCTGTGTTATTTGACCCAGGTTCTACTTATTCATATGCTTCTGTGAAATTTGCTTTGGGTCGGGATTTGGTTTGTGATGTCCTGGATTCCCCTATTCATGTTTCTATCCTGGTTGGGGAGTATGTGGTGGTAACCTATGTTTATCGTACATGTCCTGTGGTTTTTGTGGATTTTCAGACGGGTAGATTTGGTTATTCTAGACATGCTAGATTTTGATGTTATTTTGGGTATGACCTGGTTGGCTTCATATCATGTTGTATTGAATTGTAATGCTATGACCTGGCTAGAGTGGGAAGGTGTGTACATGCCTAAGCAGGCAAAGATTATATCATTTGTCCGGGCTAGAAAGTTAGTGGGAAGGGGTTGTTTGGCCTTTTTGGCTCATTTCTGGGATGTTAGTGTGGACCCCTCTTCCATTGAGTCAGTTTCGGTGGTTTCTGAATTTCAGGAGGTGTTTCTGAAAACTTTTCCTGGTATGCCTTCGAATAGGGATATTGACTTTTGTATAGACCTGGAGCCAAGCATTCACCCAATATCTATTGCTCCTTAACATATGGCTCCGATAGAGTTGAGGGAACTTAAGACTCAGCTTCAGCAACTCTTAGACAAGGGGTTTATTTATCCCAGTGCTTCACCTTGGGGTGCTACAATTTTATTTATGAAGAGAAAGATGGTCGTATGAGGATGTGTATAGAGTATAGGCAAGTGAACAAGTTCACCATCCAAAACAATTATCCTTTACCCCGCCTAGATGACCTCTTTGACCAGTTGTAGAGTGCGTCTATATTTTCAAAATTTGACTTAAGGTCAGGGTACCATCAGTTAAAGATTAGGCATGAGGACATCCCTAGATGGCATTACGGACTCGGTATGGGCATTATGAGTTTTTAGTGATGTCATTTGGGTTGACCAATGCATCAGCGACATTCATGAGCTTGATGAATGGGGTTTTCAAATCGTATCTAGATTTGTTCATCATCGTGTTTATAGAGGACACTTTGATTTACTCCAAGAGTAAGGAGGAGAATACAAAGCATCTTCGAATTGTTCTAGAAATTTTGAGGCGCCAGAAATTATATGCCAAGTTCTCCAAGTGTGAATTTTGGTTGTTTTCGATTGCCTTCTTAGTACATGTGGTGTCAGCAAGGGGGGGGTGATGGTGGATCCCCAAAAGATTGAGGTGGTTAATAGTTGGGTTCGACCTAGCTCGGTGACTGAGATTAGAAGTTTTGTAGGGCTTGCGGGCTACTATAGCAGGTTTTTCAAGGATTTTGCGTCCATTGCTACTCATTTGACAAGGTTGACTCAAAAGGAGGTACCTTTTTTGTGGTATTACAAGTGTGAGGAGATCTTCCAAAAAGATCAAAACACTTCTTACTACATCTCCCATTCTATCATTGCCGGTTGAAGGTAAGGATTTCATTATGTATTGTGATGCTTCACATTCGGGTTTGGGTGTTGTGTTGATGCAGGACAGGAATGTGATAGCTTATGCTTCAAGGAAGTTGAATCCCCATAAGAAGAATTACCCAACCCACGATTTTGAGTTGGCAGCGGTGGTCTTTGTGCTAAAGATTTGGAGGCACTACCTTTATGGTGTCAAGTGTGAAGTGTCCACAGACTATCACAGCTTGCATCATATATTTACTCAGAAGAATTTGACCTGAGGCAGAGAAGGTGGATAGATTGTTGAAGAATTATGATGTGACTATCTAGTATCATCTAGGAAAGGCTAATGTGGTGGCATATGCATTGAGCCGGAAAGCATTTAGCATGGGCAGTTTGGCTTGCTTGGGGGTGTCCAAATGACCTTTGGCTAGGGAGATTGGGGCACTAGAATATAAATTCATGTAGTTGGGATTCTCAGAACAGGGTGGGGTGTTGGCCAGTATTGAGCTTAAACCCACGTTCATTGAGGAAATTAAATCCAAAAGATTTTTGGATGCACAGGGCAACAAGCTTCAGAGCAAAGTGATATTTAGAGAGTCCAGGGATGCCACGCTGGACGTTGGTGGGGTGATGAGCTTTAGGGGGTGGATTTGTATTCCTCGGGTTGATGACTTGATCGAGAATGTGTTGGCAGAGGCTCATGGTTCGCAATATTTGATTCATTCGGGCGTGACAAAAATGTATCGGGACTTGAGGTGACTTTACTGGTGTCTTGGGATGAAAAAGGACATAGCTAACTATGTGTCTAAGTGTCTGAACTGTCAGCAGGTTAAATATGAACACCAAAGGCCTTCAAGATTGCTTCAGAGGATGCCTATTCCCGAGTGGAAGAGGGAAAGGATAGCCATGCATTTAGTGGTGGGTCTTCCTAAGACCTTGGGAAGTATGACTCCATTTAGTTCATCGTGGACAGCTAACCAAACCAGCTTATTTTATTCCGGTCAGGGTGGATTATAACTCACAATAGTTTGCCAAGATCTATATTAAGAAAATTGTGAGGTTGCATGGGGTGCCACTCTCCATTATTTCAGACAAGGGTACGTAGTTTACTTCCAAGTTCTGGGGTAAGTTGCACGAAGTGTTGGGCACCCAACTCACTTTCAGCATAGAGTTTCTTCCTCAGACAGACGGTCAGTCAGAAAGGACCATTTAGGTATTGGAGGACATGTTGAGAGCATGTGTGATTGATTTCGGTGGTCATTGGGACCGCTTTCTACCATTTTGTGAGTTCTCATACAACAAAACTATTATGCCAGTATTTACATGGCACCATTTGAGACACGTTATGGGAGAGGATGTAGATCACCCATAGGGTGGTTTGAGGCAGGCTATGTGAAACCTTTGGGTGTGGACTTGGTGAGGGAAGCTAAAGAAAAAGTAAGGGGAATTCAGACCAAGTTACTAGCAGCCCAAAGCAGGCAGAAAGAGTATGCAGATTGCAATGTAAGGGACATGGAATTCCAGGTTGGTGAACAGTATTATTGAAGGTGTCACCAATAAAGGGGGTAATGTGATTCGGTAAGAAGTACAAGCTTAGCCCTCGGAATATTGGTCCATTTGAGGTTCTCGAGATTGTAAGGACAATGGCTTACAGGTTAGCACTACCACCTAGTGTATCCAGAGTCCATCAAGTCTTCCACATATCCATGCTGAAGAAATACCACGGGGATAGGGAATATATTATCAAATAGGATTTCATTTTGCTAGACAAGGATCTTCAATATGAAGAGGATCCAATTGCAATTCTTGATTGAGATGTCCAAAAATTGAAGACAAAGGAGATCAGGTCGGTGAAATTTCAATGGAAGCATCATCTAGTTGAGGAAGCCGCTTGAGAAACTGAGAAGGGCATGCAGGACAAGTACCCTCACTTGTTTGAGGATTCAGGTACTACATTTTTCCTCTTTGAAATCATCTTTTTTCGTATTTGATCATTCAGGGATGAACGATGGGTAAATTGATATCCATTGTAATGACCTATTCCATCGTTATGGGTGAACCTTTTGTGCTAAGTTTCAAGTTAGAAAACTTCCCAGTTTGGGAGTTGGGAAATTTAGATTAGGCTAGTCTTGGACGAATTCTGAGTGAGTTATGGTCTAGGGAAATCCGGCTAAGGATTGGGTAATATATCTTAGGTCGATCTAGTTTTACCATTATCCAAGACCTTAAGGAGTTCGAAGGACTTTTAAGACGTGAATTCAGGTGAGTAGAACTCCGGGTATCAAAGTTGACATGAATGGGTGGTTTCAAAATGTCAGGATTTGAAGTGTGCTATAAAATGGGCACTTTTGGAGAAATTCCTACTATAGCAGAAGTCAATGTCGGCCAGCACCGCTATAACTGTCAGTTTCTCTATGGCGGTGCCGCTATAGTAATGTACATACCGCTATAGCAGAATAAGTCGGGGTAAATGCAGAAACTTCCCTAAAAATGTTCAGAATTTCTCAAGAATATTTTGGGGAAGGGCAGAGGCAATTTTGGCGATTCCAAGGTGGTTTTTCACCAAATTTCATCCTAGAGGTAAGGATTTTGCTCCCCTAACTTAGTACTATGATTTCTACGCAGTAGAATCATTAACTATGGGCTTGGGGAAAGGTTTGGGTTAACCTAAGAATGTAGAATCCGGTGAAAAAGGGGATTCTTGGTTGTGTAATTCTTAGGTTATGTTTATTATTGCCTATTCACGATTAAATCACCGTTATTTGCTTAATGTAACCGTTAAATGGTAGTTATTAGGTGAATTAATAGTGAGAAAGTCTAGGATGGATGGAATGATCATGGGTTGGCCTGGGGATTAGGATTCGAGTATAATTCGAGTAATTATAGGCCATTGGACAGATTTTGGTATATTTATAATCATTGTTAGACCAAGAACAAGTGAAGGCTTTGAAAAATGGGAAAGCTCTGGCCCAGTAGAGTTTTCAAGCTATTCGAGGTAGGTGATGGTTATTGTCTTTCAAAATGCAATGTATGTACATGTAACTTTAGCTTAGTGATGTATGTGCTTGCATGCTTAAGGAATGAAGTTTATGAATGTCTAGTTATCCGAGTGTCAATTATGTGAAATGAACTTGGTTTGTTTCTTGTTGGTGTTACAAGTGTGTTTCTGTTCATTTAACTATTGATTGTTGGATTGTGTATGATATTTGGTTGGCTCAGGTACCACGCCTGGTATGGGATATATATATATATATATACATATATATATATATATATATTAGTAGGCTCGGTTACCACGCCTAGTACGGGATACTAATGGTTGGCTCGGGTACCATGCCTGAAATAGGTTCTATATTGGTTGACTCTAGTACCACGCCTGGTACGGGTTTAAATATACATTATTGATTGTATTTGTCTATGGTTCCATTAGTGGACCGGGTTGATTGTGAAATTATGATTGTGTATATCGGTCCTTGAGATGTCGTGCTGTTACACTTAAATGTGGGGTTGGTCCCTGGGTGGGCCGGGCATTGCATGTTAGCACTTAGTTGTTGGTCTAGGGATCCTTAGTTGGTCTGGGTGACGTAATAAAGGTAAGGTGTTATTGTTATTTTTCATTTTTTAAATGATTTTTGAACGTGATTCATATGGTTGATAAGGTAGAAGGTAGTCTGAGAGTCTAGAAATATATTATTGGCTATTTTACATGTTTGTACTGCTTTACTCAGTTCTAATTTATTGTTCATATATTGTTTGATGGAGTTGGCCGATGATCCTACTAGTACACTGTGGTTGTGTACTGATTCTGCACTTGATTTCCTTTTGCGAGTATAGGACATATTCTAGCGGCTCTGACGTGACCTCAGATTTAGTCCCAGGGATTTCAGATTCCAAGGGTGAGCTGCTTCCTTTGGGCTACCATGGTTTCTTTACGTTTAGCATTAGTCCACTTGTTTCAGACTTAACTCTTAATTTTTGGGGTTGCATCTCCATTTCTAGACATTTGGTAGATGTTTTGGTACAATGACTTTCAGTTTCTAGGGGAATTTCTGCAGAACCTTATTGTTTTAGAAATTTTGGGTTGTGAATGATAGTTTATTTGATGCAATTGGTTTGAGCTGTTAGTTTCACTAAGTGTTGGGGGTGATAATGGGTTCTCTTATCCATAGGTTTTGGGTGGGTGCCACTCGCGGCGGTTTGTATCATGACAAAAGAACAGTTACTATACAAGTTGATGTTAAAAGTAAACCAATTGTGGAAGGGGTACTGTGTCGAGCCCGTTGAATACATGCTAGATATTTTATATGAAAATGCTTTTATGCTATATGATAACCTTCATGATAGATACACTGTAGATTATGTGTTGTTACTAGGTGGAATCATGAGGTAACCTGTAAATACATGGGCAATAGAAGACTATTAGACTAAGTCGTAAAAGAGTCTGAAAGTATATATTATTGACTATATACCTGTAAAAGCATTTGAGCTGCATATTTTATGGCTTATGTGTTAATGACTCACAAATCAGTCATGCTACAGATATCTCATTTACAGCTTGCATGCTATGTGAAATATTGAGTACTTGTCACTTATTTTATATAGAATCTGATTATATGTTTCTTGTTATATGAAGTGTTGATAGATAGATACTCCTCTTAATATCATCTTGTACTGATGATTTCTCATGAAAGTTCACAAATACATGCCATAATAAAAAAAATTGTACGATTAGATAAGATTTTGACTAGCTGGTCTACTTGACTATCTGCATTTAATTAGTTAAGCATGATCAGTATTCTTGATAAATTGCAAAGATGTTGATCTAAAATTGATAAGTCTATACAGTTTCTAGGGTTGTAAAAGGAATTACGAGAGGAACTAACCTCTAGGTTACTAAAGTACGTGTTGCTTCATGCAGTTATAGGATCGAGTTCATGAGATGTTCTTTATCTTTGTTTATTCTATAAGATTCTTATGTGGCAGTGATAGGTTTCTTATGACAACGATTCATATAATGTTAGGTGATTAAGGTTTGTTATTACTTTAGATTGTTTGGGACGTTCAAACATTCTCGAGAGAGTCATTATTTGTGGTTGAGTTAATTTCTAGTGAATATAGGTTGTTGGTGGTCGTGAGAGGCCCAATAGGATGCTATTAATTGTTAGTGACCTTATAAGGCATCTTATATATTCTTTTTTGGGTTGTTTGACAGGTGTCGGATATCTGATTTATAGAGAAAACTCTTCAAAAAATTCAACAAGCTCCTAGCATTACTCGTCTGTTTTATTTCACATTCGAGGACGAATGTTCCTAAGGGGGGAAGGATGTAACACCCAGGGTGTTTACAATTGTACTTCGTCCCATATCTATCGCTTACGAGCCTAAATTTGATTGTTTTATTCTAACACTGAGTGTGTTTGGAAAGATTTGATTTAAATTAAAATTTGATAAAAAATTATATTTTTATTACCTTCTTAAAATATTTTAAATAGTTATTAAAAAAATTAATTTAGTTACGGTATATTTGTGTATGTTTTATTTCATAAGAGTTTTATAATTTACTAATATTTTAATAGAGATAGTAAGTCTAGTTATATTAAAAAAATTATTGCTATATTAGGTAGGTTTTGTTCAATATAATTTTTTTATTAATTGAGATATATTCAAATAATAATATATATTTTATCATGAACCTATGTAATATTCGAGTGCATATGTAATGGGATAAAATCAATGTGGAGTTGCAACCTCCACTTTCACATGGAAGTGGAGGGAGAGTACACCTTCTGCTAGTATTAAATGGTGGAAGCAATATCTATACTTGACAATTTGTGCAAATTAATATAACACAAAACTGCTAAAGTTATCCCTTAAATGGATATATTGTATAGGATAATTAAGTTGGACCCTTTGAAACTGCTCAAGTTTGTTGACTTCTTACTAAATTATTTTTAATGCTTTCTTATATGCTGTAAGTGTGACTATTTTCTTATCTATTACTTATCCATGTTTCTAGGTGTTCTAATATCCCTTTTCCCTTTTGGGGTATGGCCAAAACATGATGACTCTCATCAACAGCCTCTTATTTTAGTTAGAGTAGCGACGTTTCTTCTTCAATTATCCTCGGTGTTATTATCTCACTTGGTCAGATTGTTCTGGTCCTACCTTAGAAATGACAAAACGAATGATTTGAATAATTACAGATCCCATTTGAAGATTTATGTAATTTATGACACCCATTTTCGCATAATCAATAATTAATACTTCAATCCCACCCTTAAGAAATGAACTTGTTGAATTAAGATCAGTTCTACCGGGAGGCCGCAGATGATTTGCAAAAGTATACACATCTCTCAAGTTGTCATGATTATCTATATAGTTTCGAGAAGCAATCCCAAATTCGAGGTGTGCATAAGCTGCGTATATATAGTATTTGGGAAGGTTAGGATGTAGGAACAACTTCCGTGAAAGAACTACGGGGGTTCGGACGTTCGTTGAAAAGGTATGTTAAGGCTAAGCTTCGTCTTTTCTTTAAGCATGAATTTTAGAAAACTCCTAAATCGTCAAATGTGATATTTTACTATTCTATTGCTAGAAAGACCTTCTGTAAAAGGCATTGAGATCGCAGCTGAAGTATTTTTATGGTTCTATTATGTTGATATTCTACTCGTTTGGTTATATAGGGTATTCGACATCTATATGTAATTTTGTCAACTTCCTTGACTCTATGTCTATATGTATGAATTGTTATTCTTCTTTGGGTGTTGTGACTTAAAAAGACTATGAAGGATCATTAAGAATTTGCAACCAGTCCTCCTTCCTCGCTAAAATATTTTTTTGAAAACTTTAAAATAATACGTCAATTTCCAAAACTCTCAAATGTAACTCATATGTTTAAACTACTAAAGGACATGGTTTTTTTAAAATATTTTCTTTTACAAACTATTAAGGATACATATATAGAAACTAAGTGAAGAACCTTATGCTCTTTATGAACATCCTCAGGTTTAAGTTACCTTTCTAAAGTCGAGTTAAGTATTCATGTTTATTCTAATAGCACATGAGGTTCTACGAGGCATTTACATATTACACGAAAGTGATTACGAGAATATGAGAATAAAGAGTGTCAGCGGGATAACCTTGACAACATGATTATGATGATATTCCTGCTTCACGAATTCATAACATGATATGCTATGCATTCTACTCCTGAGCTATAATCGGGAGGTATGGGGCCTATTGCCTATGTTTATACATATGAGACACAGATGGCCACAAGTTGGCAGATATGATGCCAGTTAGCTACTAGAAGAAACCACCATTGCTAGCATTTGGTTGGGTATGACATGCATTTGTAATTGTATATGTATATGTATTCATGATATATGATTATACGAGCATACCATACATATTTGATTTCTATAAGGTAAGATATTGGCCATGGAGGCTATCATAGTTTCAATTTCTGGTGGTATCTCTATTACCCTTTTACAATAGCTATTTATGATTCCACTTTCTGCCTTACATACCAGTTCATTTTTATTCTTACTAAGTCCCATTGCCTGGGGACGCTGCATTTTTCTTTCTTGCATGCAGGTCCAGGAAGGTATTCTAATCAACCCATCCGCTAGGATTCGAGGTTTAGCGGTGAGTTGATAAGCTCCACCTCTTTCTGGAGCTTTCATAGGATATTCACATTTGTTGTATAGTTTGGTTATAGTAAAGGCCTTGTTCTGACCAATGTTTATGAAACTCTTAGAGGCTATTGTGGACATGGTATTCAGGGTTTCTTTTTACAGTTTCCAGTCTCAATCCCATAGGCTTGGCATGTTTATATATGTATATATGTATTTCTTCAATTGCGGCCTAGTCAGCCATCTAGTACTTTATTTTTTTTGAGTTGTCTACCTTGTCTATATGACATTGTTGTCGTTTAGGTTATGACCTTAATGGTCTAGGCTTAGTATTTTAGATATTATGTTATCTGACTTTTTGGGCTAGTTTAGTGAGCTAGTATAGTTTGGGGCATGACAATATGGCTTCTTCAAAACTTCCAAAGGAAATATTCAGTCAATTCATCTCAAATTCCAATGTTGCTTCGCCATTTTCGGTGATTCTTGTTCTTTGGTTTCTATTCTAAGTAAGTTTCTTATTTCTTTTTATCTTCTTATTCACATTATCCCTTTTATTTGTTTATGAGATTTGGGGTTTCACATAAACTTCACTTTCTTTAAAATAGAGTTTTTTGTCCCTCATTTGTTGTGAGTTTTGTTCTTCATTTTCCATTCAAAGTTATTTTGTTTCCCTTTATCTCATCATTCACATCACCTATTTGACTTGTTTATGAGATTTGTGAGTTTTACATAAGCTTCACTTCCTTTTAAATTGATATTTATGTCCACCATTGTTGTGAGTTTTGTGCTTCATGTAATGACCCTTCTGGTCATTTTTCACGTTCGTGCTTTCTTTATATTGTTATAGATTTCTTATAGAGGCCCCAAGTCATTTATGACTTGCTAAGACCAGTGGTTCGATGCCCTAGTTGTTCGTTTGGTTATTTTGGTCATTTCCCTATTTTAGAGCTTTAACTTAGAATATTATTGACTTTAGTCAACATTCTTAACTAACATATTTGAAATTAAATTTTGACAGTTCTGTTAGCTCCGGAGCGTTGAGTTTGGTCTAGTTGGACCTTTAGTCAAGGCCTGAGAACTTCTGGTGTGGGTTTTGTATTGCCTTCTCTATTTTCAGGCCATTTAGAGTTAAAAGTGGAACTTGGGTTAGCTTTCGATGATCGGAGCGTCAGATTCAAAATTTGACGATTCCATCAGCTCCATAATGTTGAGTTTGGGTTAGGTAGATGGTTGGTATGGGTCTTAGGTGAGCCGGGAATATTTGAGTGTTTGGTTGCTTGGTTGTTAGTGTTGACTTGGGTCAACATTTCTTTGAAACAATCTCATATGGAAGTTTCATTGATTCCAGCGAGTCTGAAGCATCATTTCCACTCTCTTAGCATTATTGGTTTTTGAGTATCGGTTTCCGATCGTGCCCAAATTGCCCTGTAGAGTTCTAGAAATATTACAGGTTATTATTGTTGTAGGTGCAGGCCTCAGGCCTTAATCGCGATCGCGAGCCTCCATCCTCGCGACCGCGATGAAGCACCTAGTCCCTTGTTCTTTGCGATTGTGACATCCTTTGTCGTGACCTGATGAGGCCTTCTCCTCTTTGTTCTTTCGCGAAATGATCTAGCCAGCGTGGTCCTTGCGACCTTGAAGGGTCCCTTCGCGATCCTGATAAAGGACCCCTATGTAGTATATAAACTTTTCTCTTCATTTTTCCAGCCTTTGTTCTTCAATTTTCTCAACACTAAAACACCAAATACTCCCTATAAATTGCTCAAGTCAGTTCAAGTTTGGAAAATTCATTGTTTCTTAGATAATTCTTGCTTCCTTGATACTAGTGCCACCACACCTTTTCTTGAGTAAGATCCTTTTGTTTGAGAGTATTTGGATGTGTTTCCTTCTAATCTTTTGGGTCTTCCAACTGATCGTGAATTGACTTTGGTATTGATGTTGAGCCAGGCACTTGGTCCATTTCTATTCTGCTATATCGTATGACACCATATGAGTTGAGGGAGCTTAAGGATTAGCTTCAGGATCTATTGAGTAGAGGGTTCATCAGGCCTATTTTGTCTCCATAGGGTTCTCCGATTCTATTTGTGAAGAAGAAGGACGAGTCCATATGTATGTGCATCGACTATAGATAGCTGAATAAGGTGACAGTTAAGAACATATATCTGATGCCGTATATTGATGATTTATTTGATTAGTTGTAGGATGCAGCAATGTTCTCTAAGATATACTTAAGGTACGGTTATCACCAGTTGAGGATTAGGGCTACAAACATCCCAAAAACTACATGTAGAACTCTATATGGCCATTAAGTGTTCCTAGTCATGTCTTTTGGGTTGACTAATGCCCCAACATCTTTTATGGAGTTGATGAACCATGTGTTCAGTTCCTACTTGGAATCATTTGTGATTGTGTTCATCGTTGACATTTTGATATATTCGAGGAGTAGAGAGGAGCATGAGCAACATCTGAAAGTTGTACTTTAGACCTTGCGAGACCATCAGTTATATGCCAAAATTTACTAACAGTGAGTTTTGGCTTGAGTCTGTGGCATTCCTGGGGCATGTGTGTCCAAGGATGGGATTATGATGGATCCAGCGAGGATTGAAGCAGTTTGTGAATGGGCTAGGCGTACTTCTCCTACCGAGGTTTGCAATTTTGTCAAGTTGGCAAGTTACTACAGGCGGTTTGTAGAGGGGTTTTCTTTAATAGCAGCTTCATTGACTAGATTAACTTAGAAGAATATTCCCTTCCAGTGGTCAGATGAGTGCGAGGTGAGCTTTGTGAATCTCAAGGCCTTTTTGACTTCAGCTTCGATTCTTACTTTTTCGGTCGAGGGTCAGAGGTTTACAGTGTATTATGATGCTTCAGGTATTAGTTTGGGATGTGTGTTGATGTTGTAGGGAAGGGTTATTTCTTATGCTTCCAGAAAGTTGAAGGTCCACGAGAGGAACTACCCCACACATGACTTTGAGTTAACAGTGGTAATCTTCACGTTAATGATTTAGAGGCACTATATATATGGCATGCATTGTGAGATCTTCACTGACCATCATAGTCTACAGTACATTTTCATCTAGAAGGATCTAAATTTGAGGCAGCGTAGGTGGTTGGAGTTACTAAAGGACTATGATATCTTGATTTTTTATCATCCGAGAAAGGAAAATGTGGTAGCGGATGCCTTGAGCCAGAAGGCAGTGAGTATGGGTAGCTTGGCTTTTTTAGTGACAGCGGAGCGACCTTTAGCTTGGGACATCCAGTCCTTGGCTAACAGGATGGTTAGATTTAATATTTTTGAGCTGGGGTGTATTCATGCTTGTGTTAAGGCTAGGCCTTACTTGTTGGAGCAGATTTGGGCATACCAGTTTAATGATGCAAGGTTGAGGATCATTTATGACAAGGTGTTCAACAGTGAGACTAGGAAGGCGACCTTAGATTCAGAGGGTGTTTCTGAGGATTGAGGGTCGTATCTGCATTCCTAGAGTTGGTGACTTGGTTAGATTGATCTTGGAAGAGGTTAATTGTTCGAGATATTCCATTCATCCTGGGGCAGCTAAGATGTATGTGACTTGAGGCAACACTACTGGTGGTTTGGGATAAACAGAGATATTTCAGCGTTCATGTCCAGGTGCTTGAACTGTCAGCAGGTGAAGTTTGATCACCAGAGGCCAGGAGGTTTGACTCAGAGGCTACCTATTCTATAGTGGAAATGGGAGCGGATAGCTCTAGACTTCGTAGTTGGTTTGCCATGTAATTTTTGGAGATTTTATGCTATTTGGGTTATTTTGGATAGGTTGAGGAAGTCTGCTCAGTTTCTGCCAGTTCAAACTTCCTACAATTCCGAGAGGTTGGCTCAGATCTACATTTGTGAGATTGTTCATTTGCATGGTGTGCTAGTGTCTATCATTTCCGAATGTGGTACTTAGTTCACTTTGCATTTTTGGAGGTCTATTCAGAGAGAGTTGGGTACTAGAGTTGAGCTTAGCACCACTTTTTATCTGCGAACAGACGGTCATTCAGAGCGTACTATTCAGGTTCTAGAGGATATACTGCGAGCCTGTGTTATTTATTTTCGAGGGTTGGTGGGACCAGTGCTTAGCATTGGAAGAGTTTGCATGTAATGATAGTTATCATTCCAACATTCATATGGATCTGTTCAAGCCTTTGTATGGTAGGCGGTGCATATCTCTGGTGGGTTAGTTTGATACTTTTAAGGTTAGGCCGTGGGGTACCGACTTGCTTTGTTATTCTATGGAGATGGTTTTGGTTATTCAAGAGAGACTTTGCACTTCCCAAAGTAGGCGAAGGAGTTATACTGACCAGAGAGTTTTAGATCTAGTGTTCATAGTTGGTGACTGTGTATTCCTTCGGGTGTCTCCCATGAAGGGCGTGATGAGGTTCAGGAGAAAGGGTAAGCTCAATCCTAGGTTCATCGGGCCATTTGAGATCCTTCATCATATTGGGGAGGTTACTTATGAGTTAAGCCTTTCCTCCCGCTCTTTCTAGTGTTCATCTGGTGTTTCATGTATCTATGATGTGTCGGCATATTCCAGATGAGTCTCGTGCTTCAGTGGGATTCGGTTCAGTTAGATGAGTCTCTGGCCTTTTAGGAGGAGCCTGTTGCTATTTTAGACCAGTAGGTTAGGAAGTTGAGGTCCAAGGAGATTCCATCAGTTAAGATTCAGTGATGGCATCATCCTGTCGAATAGCCTACTTGGGAGATTGAGATCGACATGCAGACCCGCTATCCTGTCCTTTTCGAGTCTACAAGTACTATTCTTCCTCTAACTTTAGAGAACAAAAATCCTTTTAGTAGTGTATGTTGTAATGACCCTCCATGTCATTTTTCTACTTTTTTGTACTTTTTCCACGTTTTGAGCTTTCCTGCAGTGGCTACAGGTCATTTATGACTTGCCGAGACTAACGGTTTGGTGCTTGGGTTGTTCGTTAGGTCGTTATGGTCATTTCCCATTTTAGAAATTGAACTTAGGAAATCCTTGACTTTGGTTAACTTTCTTGGTAAATGTGCTCGCAATCAAACTATGATAGTTTTGTCAGCTCCAAAATGGGGATTTTGGTCTAGTGGGACCCTTGTCGGGATCTAGGAGCATTCAGTTTTGTTTTGTTTTCAATTCTATGTTTTCATGCCCATTAGGCTTGTAGGGATGGGTTAACATTCAGAGAAGACGGCCTTGGATGGAAATCCCTCAGTGATGTTAGCTCTAGAATGTCGACTTTGAGTTAGAGGGAACTTTGGTTTGGGTCCCAAGGCTTCTGGACTTGTTTTTGGCCCTTGGGTTCTGTTTTGGAAGAGTTGGCCTAATATTGGTTTTTGGGTGTGTGGTCCACTTTTTGTTAAATCGACTTCCATTGGGATTTTTGTCAATTACATTGAGTCCGCAATGCCCTTTTTAGTTGAATAGCTCAGCTCATTTCTGTTCACGGGACCCCAGATGCATTCCTGGGGATCCATCAGTCAACATTCTAAGCCTTGGCTGAAATTGCAGCAGCTTGTTGCTGGAATGGCGCCAAGGTAGATGTCTGGTCGCAACTGCGCTGGCGCTCCTGCACTGGCCTTTGTACGTCTACGTGCCTGCCTGGGCTGGCAGGGCAGCGCGCCTGCAGTGTCTGGGCTGTTGTGGCCTGGCTGCTCCTGCGGCGCTTGGGCGTTGTGGCGTGCCACGCCTGCACGTGCATGGGAGCCCCTACGCCTGCGCACTGGCAGCTATAAAGCTGGCCACTCCTCTAATTTCCAAATCTTCTCCAACACCTTTCAAACTTGATTTTTCTCCATTAAAATTAGCTCTAAGCTTCCATCTTTCTCATGGTTCATTCCTAAGCTTGGTGGTGTTTATAATTCCTGTCCGGGATCATTTCATGTACGTTAAATTGTTAAGTTTCTGCCTCCAAAATCCTTAATCCTCCATATTATTCTTTCTTGATCAAGAAAACTTTGGGGTTGTTTGGGCCTCGAAATGAGTTCCATTCGCGCTCAACTTTTGAGCATGTGTTTCTTAGCCTGTGGAAAACATATTTGTGATTTTTGTTTTCCATGTCATCACGAAGGACCCGAGGGTCAATTTTTGACCTGATTTCTGGCCTGATTTTCCCTATAGCAATATGGGTGTCATTCATCTCGCTTTGACACCTGGGTTATATTTGTGATAGTATGACAGCTTTCTGAGGCTGTTATTAAGGGGAAGGCACAGGAGTGATAGTTCGTGTTTGCGGTTCTGCCCCGAGGTAGGTTATGATTTACTTTTCTAGATTGAGTGTAGATAGATTTTATATTTTATATATTACTTAAATGTTAGGTTGGACTTTAGGTATAATTAGGCTTAAATCATATGTTTTGCATTAAATTGGCCATTTCAGATCATAGAACATAATTATTACTGTTATCCTTAGAATCCTTAGCATGTTTTTAGGAGGTTTTAGAGGTATAGTAGATGCCCTTGGCTATTTTCGTAGTTATTTTCTATTCTCTTTTCTTTATTGCCGATTGTGTGTGTAACTGTGGGAGCGAGGCCATAACTTGGATTTGGGGGGAGTTTCTAGGTCAGTTCTCTTGGTTGGAGGGTGTTTTGTCCTGTATTGCCTGGTTGTGTGCTATATTCTCTGATTGTGAAAATTACATGCTCATAATGCATTCTCATGCCTAGCGGTACGGAAAAGAAAGGTTTTTTGTGAGGTTTTTGGTTTAAAATTTGGGATTTACTATGGTTACCATGATTTTTGGATTTAAAGGAATTATCTTGGATTTTCCTACTGATTTTTGGAAAAGAAAGGGGAAAATACTACTTTTTATACCGGTCTCGGGGATGTTTCTGGACCTTTTGTCATTTACTTTTCTATTGATGAGTCCAATGATCGATTTTGGGTGCCCCAATGGGTAATTATGAGTTTTACCTTCTATGCATATGTTGATGAGTCCGATGTTAAATTTCAGGAGCCCGATGTGTTTTTCTGAGTTTTACTTTTATACATTTATGCATCATATCATCTCCCATCGCATTGCATTGTCCTGGGTGTACCTGGATTGTCGGTTACCTGGTTTGATTTTGTTGTTAGATCCTTCTTGATGGTTCGGTTAGTATTGTTTTCAGTTTTATAACTAGTTTTAAGTGGATCCCTGTAGTTATCTTACTTTCCTGTAACTTATATTGTATATTATCTTTTGCGCTCGGTCGACCTATGATGGTTACTTGGTACCTGTTGTTTTAGTACTCATACTACACTTTGCATCTTTTTCTGATGCAGCACCTAGTACGAGCCACCATTGTTAATCCTCCCATCGTTCGAGGCAAGTTGTTGTTCAGATCATGGTGAGCTCCCGGTGTTTTAGATACTTTTACTGCTTTCCTTTTATATTTCTTTATATATTTTGTATTTTGGATAGACAGAGTCTGTTGTATAGCTTCTCCGTACTTTAGACGCTCTTGTATGGGTGACACCAAGTCCGGGTTGGTTCTTATGTATATTTTATCTTCTTGGTCCCCTTAGGGTCATCTATATATATATAGTATTGTTGGTATGTATCTATGCTATTGGCTCTATTTCTTTTATTTATCTCTTCCACTTTCTGTATTTTAACTGCCTTATTTATCTTTCACATTGTTAGGTTGGCTTGCCTATCAAGGGGTTATATAGGCACCATTATGGCCCGATTTTGGATCGTGACAGAGTTATATCAGAGATCTAGGTTCACCAGTCTCTTGCCAGTACAAGAGTAAAGTGTCTAGTAGAGTCTTGTGTATCGATATGATAACGTCCATATTCCATCTATGACAGTGTATAGGACATTCCTAAGAAAGATTCCATTTTTGTTTGATTCCTTATCATGCTTCCTTGAATTTATCAACTTCTAAGTATCATTGTTTCACTCTTTCTGAGATGGTTCAGACGAGATTAGCAGCGGGTTAGGATGAAGCCTTTGCCCCTACAGTTAGAGCCCCAGCTAGGGGATGAGGTAGAGGTCGACCTAGAGGTTGAGGTAAGGATCAGGCTGTGATGCTAGCTTGGGCCTAGGCAAGACTACCATGACCAGAGCATGAGGTTGGGGTTGAGGAGGTACAGTATGAGCTAGAGGGTGTGGGGTGATGAACGCTCAAATCGTGCTCACAAAGTTGGAGGTCATGCCGATCGTGCAGCAAACCAAAATTTATAATTGCCAACTAGTGTCGGGGTCGTACTCAAGGGACTTGGAGCTAGCTAAATGAAGATTGTGCAAACCGAGTTCACAAAGAGAGTAAATTCTTAAAATGAGAAAAGTAAAACGTTAGGGGAATTAGGATGTTGTCACTACAATCACAATTCAAATTAAAGTAAATAAACGAAAGCGGGGTTACCAAATTGAGTAGACGACTAGGGATGTGTATATGATGGGGCTTTAATCATGGGCTAGAGTGATTATCAATTCACACGTATTATCGCTTATTGACATAAGTAGCATTGGTCATGGGTATGGATTGTTATCTTTTGATCAACAACCATATATCCGAAAATCTCGGTTAGAGCATCATCGATTTGATTGACAAACAACCAATCTAAGCTTGGGGAGGTCACACTATCTCTAGCTTAGACCCTTAAGTTGGTGATTTCTTCGATAAGAGTTATTTCTAGCCTCAAATGTGTATGAAATCCCAAGTTTCTACTAGTAGTTTCACATCTGAAACCATGAAATCCTCTTTCAAGAAATCACATAGTTAAGTAATGAGAATTAATGTTTGCAACCACCAATTTTAGGATTAAAACTTGGTAAAACTACTATGCCCATGTCAAATAAGAAAATATAAAGATGAATTAACAATACCCACACCAATTTGTCAAGCACCGATCATCAACAGACCCTTAGACAAGAGAAATTAGCCACTGTTAGCAAAGGAGAGAGATATACCAAATGGGTAAATCAAAATCCTCTTCATTGGAGCTGAATCTCAAGTTCTAGCCGCAATTTGAGTCCACAAATGGTTAACCAAGACAATTGATTTAAACCTCTTCTCTTTGGAGAGGAAAACTTGTTCTCGAGGCAAAAAAGCTTTCTAAAATATTTAGGACTGAAGAATGTCATTACAATTGTACCTAAATTGGCCTTTTATAGTTTCCCAAAACGTCACTAAAATTTAGGATAAAATTGCCCTTTTGGGTGGTGTGCGTCGCGATGTGCAGTTCGCACGTCGTGATATGCACATCGCACACCCTCTTCAGTTAGATCAGTGACTTTAGCTAACTTTGGGAGCCTCATGCAAAGAGGGTGCAGTTCGCACCTTGGAATGTGTGTATCGCACATCGATTGCACCCCTTAACGGATTCTTCTGTGGCTTTAGCAACTTCATGTTGAGAAGGTGCGGTTCGCAACTCGGCTTGTGCGTGTCGCACGACCACCGCATTTCAGGTCAGAATCTCCAGCTTTTTCGAACACTTCACACTTTACTCCTTTTAAGCTCTTTTTGGGTCCATTTCCTTGTTTCTCATTATTTATCAAAAGTACCTGCATAGACATAAATAAAGGCCATAAGAACCTCTAAATCTATTCAAAACATAGAAATAATTCATGGATATAGGCTCAATAAGTTGGTAGATTACCGACTTATCAAACCCCCAAACTTGAACTATTGCTTATCCTCAAGCTAGATACTCACAAGGCAAGGAAAGAATTATGCTCTAGACTCAATTAAGGCACAAAAGACTAATCTATACTAAAAAAATGAAGAAAAAGAATAAACAAAAAACTCAACTACGATGCTTATCTCAATTTGAACCACCACAAACTCGAGGCATTTGGTCATTTCAGAACTTTTTCCAAAAAGGACTTCCTTCTCATTTAAAATCAAGGGAATTTTGTCATTCAAAATAAGACATTTAATCTTCTCAAGTCATTGGCATGGACAGTTGTGACTTGGAAGAAAGGTTTCTCTGTAGAGGAAAGGAATAAGAATTTTTGCCTATAATCCTCGAGATTTGCCACACAACTTGCCTCATTCATTCCCCTCAATTGAAATAGAGATATCATATTTCAATTCGAGTGCATGATGCCACTCACCACAAGAGAGAATCCCACTCACAATCATTCAATTCACAAACAATCGGGATTATAGGAGAACCAAAAAGACTCTCACTCTCTCAAGGAAGTTCAAGTGCACACGCATCGAACCATAGGCTTGCCCTTCATGTATATTCCCACTAATGTAGGGTAGCCAAGCTCGAAATCACCAGGGACTTGCGGGTTACGAAGTTGGCTAGGGCTAAGGTGAGGATTTCATTTGGTTAAAGTGGTTACACCTACCTAATGCTCTTTGTTCTCATTTCGAATACTTCTCACATTTACAAATTTCAACTTCACCTTATTTCTCCCTCACACAATCCAAGATTTCTCCTTTTTACTCATGATCATTCAAACTCCTTGTATCGCCTTTGTTTGGTAGCAAGTATATTTTCTTTTCATTTTGCTCATTGGATTGCACTTTTGAAGCAAATTTTCAGTTCAAACCTAAGGTGCTACCTTGCACTTTGAGTGCACTTCTTTTCTTCTCCTCATTTGATCACATATACCCCCAACTTAGGCATTTGCCTAAGTTATCCTTCATCCCCCCACCCAAACCTAAGCTTATAGCCTACATTTCATTTTAAAGAAATAGGGAGGATGGGTGCCAAGATAGAGGTTCCAAATAGGTCAAGGTGTTAACAAGGTGCCAAAGAACGGTCACAAGCTCAAAGGGTTTCACTAGGGTTGAAATAATGGGAAGTCATTTAGGCAAAGTGGCTATCAAAAAGGACCTAAGGTCATCTTCCAATCTCGGTCACACCTAGAATTTCGCCTTGAATCACATTCGGGGCAAGTTCTAGATGACACTTATGCACAAGAATCAAGGTAAATCCTCACCACACAAGGCATCATGCCACAAGACTTCTTTCATTAGTCTCAAAATCAATGTGGACAAATGATTTTCGACAAGCTATTCCGAGTTCATTACACACTCGTTTGTAAGTAAATCAAGCCAAAGCGAGTGTGCAATTCATGATAAGAGAATGCTTTTCCTCAAAAATTCATTTCCCTTCTTCCTTTTATTTTCAAAATTATTTGCCAAGAGAAATTTTTCGGTGGGCCTATTTTGAGACAAGCAACTACGGACTCAATTCTAAGACTAAAACTTGGCATTTTCCCTTAAGAAAGTCGCCTCTCAATCTATCATAGGGAAACACCAACCGGGTTCGACACAAAAAACAAAAGGAAATAAAAAGAAAATAAGAAAAACTTTTGCTTCTTGGGAAAGAACCATGGTATTAAGAAAACCCTTGGAGTTTATTGCTAACTAATATTAACAAGGCGATATCCAATTGTGCGCTCATGATTCAATTAAAAACAAGCCTCGGCGTAGGCCTTTAGAGCATTTGTAAAGCAAGGGTAGTAAGACAATGGGGCATGTAAGACCAATCCAGCAACATAATTTCAATAACAAAAATCAAGTCCGACAAGGGCGCAAATAAGCTCAAAATAAAAACATAAACAAAAGGTCCTGGAGAGGACAATAGCATCACAATCATCCAAAATTTGCCCGTAATAAAAACTAGTATCTCAAGCCCAATCACGGGCACCAATAAAAGCAAGTAAAGCCACCCTCTCCCCATAAAAATAGCATTGCCCTCAATACTAATAGTCAAATGGGAAGGGAGTCAAACTCCCTGGAGGACTAAGCCTCATCATCATCATCATCTGCAGCTATCTCATCATCTGAGGCTCTCCCACTCGGGCCAGCACCACCCTTTCGGGAGTGCGCAGAAAGTGTGGAGTCTTGGAGAACCCTCTAAGAATCTAGATTCTGATCATCATCCAACTCATGATCCTTATCACCAGGTAGAACATCATCCTTATCTACATAGGTTGCAAACAGGTCGTCCAAGGGTCTGGGAATTTAACGGGGTGGAGGCAAGGTGGTCAAATTTGCTTCTACCATCGGAACTTTACCTTTGCCCTTGTGAACATCTTCCCGCAGTGTTGTGATTTACCCCTCTATGAAATCAAACCTCTTGCACAATGAGGTCAAGCTATCCATTACCTCTTGCACTGTATCTTTAACAGCCTTTTTTATCATACCGGATAGTTTTGTGGCCAGATCGGCCAGCTGCCACTCATGGCTATGAGTTTTGTCCACCATGTCTTGAAGGCTACTTTTGGTCATAGAGGGTTCAGGGGCATGTGGGTGTGCCTCTGAAGTAGTCCGGGAGGGAGATGAAGCGTCTACTTTAGCACCAAGCTCATCACTATCAACCCCACTTAACTTCTCAACCCTTTGCCTCTTAAACCTAGGGGCATCCCTGTCTGTTTTCTTATCAAGATTGATAGTCCCAATAGCATGACTAAACTTGTCACAACTGAGGATGGGGACATCGACCTTAGCACAAATCTTAGTAATCAGCACCGTGAAGGGGAAGGAGTCATATCCTTGATGGTCTTTTCTCCTTATCACCATAGCCATTATTTCCCCAAAGTTCACATACTCCCCCATCATAATGGATGCAATTAGAATGGACCCATCTTGGGTTATCTTCTGATCATTTTGGGAAGGAAAGAAATGGTTGCAAATAAGATCATACTAAAGGCGAGCCTCGAAGATCAGGGACCTCCTTGAAATATCTCCCCCCATAGTGGACCAAAGAGGGACATCTTGAGCAATGACGGGGGCTGTCTCCTGATATGGCTTTTAGTCAGCGATCAACCCAGATATAAGTGCAGGAGCAGGATCGATTGGATGACCCCAATAGATAGAATTTATGGCAGCTTAGGTAACAGGAACTTTCTTTCCCCGGACAACAACTTCATTTAAGTTGGGGAACTTCTCCTTGTTTCCTTTGTAGCCCTTGGAATCTTGTGTGGCTTGATAGGCCGCAAAGAATTCTCAGACTATCTCCTCATAGTATCCCTCGGGTACATCCTGAAATGGTTGCCACTCTCAATTAGTGAATTGTTGGTGCATGTTGGGCAGCTCACTCCCAACTTCCCCAAGGTTAAAACTTTGCTCCACAATGAAAGTTCTATTCTTGTCCTTCTTATAGTAGGCCTTCATACCTTCCACCCCGAAGCGAAGATTTGATTCTTCTTCTACAGTTATTTTCCTAGGTTGGCCTCCCATGTTTCTCCTGCTAGAAGACATGTTCTGCATACAATGATTGTAAGAAAAAAACAAAAACAAAGCCTAAGAAGAAGTTAGCAAATTACAAAGGATGGAATGCAACGGACTAGAAAAATAAAGTAGGTACATGATGGCTTGTGCGGACCATATGTGAAATGCACCAGAAGGAGTGCGTGTCGCATGTGCTAGTGCACAAGCTACCGGAATCCTACAGGGGTTTTTCCATCAAGGTGCGAAGCTGGTGTGATTCGCACCATCCAAAGTGCGCATCGCACCATGCATAGCCCCTTGGAGCAGTGATTCATTTTCTCCTTTCAACATAGTGTAATGCCTTATGCGATCCGCACATCAAGATCTATGCATCGCATGTGAAATGCACAAAGGCATAGTTGGAATTTTTGGTTCCTTGTGTTCTTGTAAATTTCGCATGTGATCTGTAGAGCAAGAAGTGCTTAGGCACTTGGCACCACTCAAAAAACCAATCAATATTAACAAAGGGGGTAAGGGATATTGTGACCACAACTTCTGGGTACTTACACTTCCCCAAATTTCCATTAACAAAACAACAAGCAAGAAAGGAACTCAACGACTTCCCTTAAGATGGACGTTACCCCATCTATCATTGGGAACATCAAGCTCTCACTTACAACAATGGGTACCAATAATTTTAGCAATAATTAACCCCCTCCCCAAACTAGATCATACACCCCAAATATAATGATCAACAAGAATCATGGGTATACAATCAACAAAATTCAGCCTCAAGAGTCAATTTTTAATCAAAACCTCATGACAAATAATGATTTGTTCTTAAGAATGACGTCACCCAATCTATCATCGGGCTAAACCATTCGTAAATCACAAGTGGGTTACTCAAACTTCACCCCAAGCACATATTTCACGGCAAAAAATTGCTATCAATCTACATGCATTAACAAAATTGAAGTTCTACCAAGTTGACACTAAGCAATCTCATCAATATAAATCAAAATTGGGAACCCAAAATTTTCAGATCCTACCCAAAATAGACATGGCAATTCTATTAAGCATGCTTCACAATATGAGTTCCCAACTTTCATAAAAATAAGTATTTAACATCGGGGAACTTACCACAAGTGAGGATTACGAAGGGAGGAGTGAAAATTGAAGATTTTTGAACTTCAACAATGGTGACTCAAGCAGAACTCACCAGAGAACGACGACGGCAGTGGTGGTGTAGCAGTGGAGATGGTTGGGAGAGAGAAGAAGAAAATTTTGGGAAAAGTAGAGAGGTTTGTGTAAGGTTTTGAAAAGCATTTTTGAGAGTTTGAGAGAAAAGATGGTGGTAGAAGGAGAAGAGAGGCAGTTTTAAAAAGAAAAGAAGAAGAAAAGTTTAGCCGGATCATATCCAGGGTGGGTCAGTCAATGGGTTAGGTCAATTAAAATTCAAATTTACCTTTTGTGCACCGCGACATGCGATTCACACCATCCTTGGTGCGGACCGCATGGCATTTCACACATCGCCCCTTTTTCTCCCCTGGTTTCCACAGGTATATATTTTTCCATGCGATGGAGGTGCGACGCACACTTGGGCTCGTGCGCTCCGCATGACCCAGCGCATGTCGCCTCCAATTTTTCAAATTTCCTTCAGGCATTATGATTTGGTATCCGGTGTGTTGTGTGACACGCACAATTTCTTGTGCAGTCTGCACAGTCTGCCGTACAGCCCATTTCCCATTTTATCCCTGATTTCCCTTGTTCATTTTTCCATCCATGCATTCCCTACAATCTCACCAAAAATAACAAAAGATAACCAAAAACAAATAAAGAAACTTGGGTTGCCTCCCAAGCCGTGCTTGATTTAATGTCGCAACACGAAGATAGTACCTTAATCAATCATTGCTTGGGTTGGTGATGGTGTCGCTAGGCAACGTCCCTTTCATCCTAGTGTTTATTTGGCTTGAGAGGTGGTTTATTTGGGCCTCAAGATGCTTGATCGAGCCTGAGTGAGAGCTCACAGTTTGGTGAAGTGTTGAGACTTCACTTTTTAGATCGCTCACTCCCGTATTTGTGGTGTCCACCTTTTTAAGAACAAAGTACAACATGTCCTCCAACTTGGAATGGCTGGGGTTGCTTGTGCCTGGTTGATAGAGAGAGTCTGCCTTGTTCGAAGGGATATAGGTATTCAAACTCTGGTTATTGAAACGATCACCATCCTTGTCTCTATCCCGCCAATTCCTGTCTCTTTCTTTGTATCGAATCCAATCTTAGTTCTCCTCCCTCGGGTGATAATACCCTGGACGAGAACCAGCCGACACAAAGCATAGTTTACCATCAACCACTGTCATTAACTCATCATTACTCGCTTCGATTTTCGGTGTACTTACCGTATTCACTGTCTTAGTACCACCAGCTCCCATTACATTCTTGGACATCAAATCAATTTGTGTCATCATTTTGGCCATTGTCTCATCACGCTCCTCATCCTTCTTCCTTATTTCATTAACCAAGATGAATAAGGGTCCTCCCGAAGTTGGCACATCAGCTTCTCTTGTATGTCAAGCTTGATTGGTTTTTATCATTCGCTCTAACAAAGTCGAGGCAATGGGAAATTCTATGTCCATGAAGGTGCCACCTCCAAGGTTGTCAGCCATTGACTTATTTTAAGAGTTCAACGACCAATAGAAGCTTTGTAGCAATACGTTGTTCGACAACTCATGGTCGGACAGAGAATCTTTTTTTTTAACCTTAACCAAACTTCATGTAGAGGCTCATCCGGGAGCTATCTAAAGTTGGTAATCTCATCTCTTAGCTTTATAATTTGAGATGGAGGAAAGAATCTCAATGTAAATGCCTCAACCAACTCAGCCTAAGATGTGATAGAGTCATCCATCAACTCTTCCAACCACGTCGTGGCTTCCCCCATCAAGGAAAAAGGGAATAGGCATAATCAGATGGACTCTTGGGAGAAATGTTGAAAAATGAATGGTTGAAAAAGCTCCACAGAATTTCGAATATGCCGGTTGACATCTTCATGTGCTGCTCCACCAAATAGGCCCTTCATTTGGATAAGCTGGAGCATGGGGCTAGTCACATGAAAAATAGCATTTCCTACCGTGGAGGGTAGGCGGATTCCACCCACACCCTCTTGCATCATAGGCTCAGCCTCATCAGCCTCCATGAAGCCGTCAATGCTCTCATTGTCGTCGGCCTAGTTCATAGGTTAGCCTGCTTAATCATAACACAAACAACAACCAAAAGTAAAAGAAACAAGCACTCTCAAAGTGACTTCAAATCAACAATCAAAAATCGCTATCAACTCAAGGCCCCGGCAATGGCGCCATTTTTTATGAACGCTCAAATCGTGCTCCCCAAAGTTGGAGGTCACGGCAATCGTGCAACAAAACAAAATTTATAATCCCAATGAGTGTCGGGGTTGGACCCAAGGGACTTGGAGCTAGCTAAATAAAGATTGTGCAAAATGACTTCACAATGAGAGTAAATGCTTAAAATGAGAAAAGTAAAAGGTTGGGGGAATTAGGATGTTGTCACTACGATCACAATTCAAATTAAAGCAAATAAACGAAAGAGGGTGAACCAAATTGAGTAGGTGACTAGGGATGTGTATCCGATGGGGCTTTAATCATGGCCTAGAGTGATTATCAATTCACACTTATTCTCGCTTATTAACATAAGTATCATTGGTCATGGGTATGGATTGTTATCTTTCGATCAACAACCATATATCTGATAATCTCAGTTAGAGCATCATCAGTTTGATTGATAAACAACCAATCTAAGCTTGGGGAGGTCACACTATCTCTAGCTTAGACCCTTAAGTGGGTGATTCCTTCAATAAGAGCTATTTCTAGCCTCAAATCTGGATGGACTCCCAAGTTCCCACTATTAATTTCACATCCGAAACCATGAAATCCTTTTTCAAGCAATCACATAGTCAAGTAATGAAAATTAATGTTTGCAACCACCAATTTTAGGATTAAAACTTGGTGAAACTGCTAGACCCATTTCAAATAAGCAATTATAAAGATGAATTAACAACACCCACACCCATTTGTCAAGCACCCATCATCAACACACCCCTAGACAAGATAAATTAGCCACTCATAGCAAAGGAGAGAGATATACCAAGTAGGTATGTCAAAATCCCCTTCATTGGAGCTGAATCTCAAGTTCTAAGCTTAATTTGAGTACACAAATGGTTAACCAAGAGAAAGGATTCAAACCTTCTTCTCTTTAGAGAGGAAAACTTGTTCTCAAGGCAAAAAACTTTCTAAAATATTCAGGACTAAAGAATGTTATTACAATTATGCCTAAATTGGCCTTTTATAGTTTCCCATTATGTCACTAAAATGTAGGACAAAATTGCCCCTTTGGGTGTTGTGCAGTGTGACGTGCGGTTCACATGTTGTGATATGTGCGTTGTACACCCTCTTCAGCTGGACCAGTGACTTCATCTAACTTTGGGAACCTCATGCGAAGGGCGTGCAGTTTGCATCTTGGAATGTGCACGTCACATAATGACCGCACCCCTTAAAAGATTCTTCAGTGGCTTTTGAAACTTCATATGGAGGAGGTGTATTTCATAACTCGGCTTGTGCGTGTCACACGACCATCGCATTTCAGGTCAGAATCTCCAGCTTTTTCGAACACTTCACACTTCACTCCTTTTGAGCTCTTTTTGGGTCCATTTCCTTGTTTCTCATCATTTATCAAAAGTACCTGCATAGACATCAATAAAGGCCATAAGAACCACTAAATCTATTCAAAACATAGCAATAATTCATGGATATAGGCTCAATAAGTTTGTAGATTATCGACTTATCATGGGGCCAGCCCAGCATCCGGCAAGTTTTGTGGCTACTCCAGTGCTACAAGACACCTTGATTTGGTTACTTGGGTTTCTTGAGGGTATAACTCCACCAGAAGCTTCACCAGGTACTCCGATTGGTTCTCAGGTTAGAGATGAGGCTCAGACTTCGGCCCAGGAAGTGACTCAGGGTTCAAGAGCGCAGCTTGGTGCTGCGGCTCCAAGATTTAAAGTATTGCCAATCCCAACAGTTTGTCCACCTATTCTTGTCGGGCCTGTTATGTCTTTTGAGGAGCAGAAGATGCTTGGTAGTTTTCTATGATTTGGTCCTCCGAGGTTTTCAGCTACTGCTAGAGAGGTTATGTATGAGTTTCTGACTAGCTGCCAGGAGAGATTGCATAATTTGGGCTTAGTAGAGTTACACGAAGTAGATTACATTGTGTTTCAGCTGGATGGTCCAACAAAATAGTGGTGGAGGTCATATGTAGCTTGCAGGCCAACCGGGTCACCTTCGCTTACTTGGGCCCAGTTCTCCGCAACTTTTCTGGAGAAGTATGCACCGCGTAGCATTAGAGAGCAGTTGATGGATCAGTTTTATAGGTTGTAGCAGGGCTCTATGTCTGCTTCTGAGTATGAGGTTTGCTTCCATCAGTTTTCTAGGTATGCCACTATGATTCTACCCACCAAGCATGAGAGAGTATATCGCATTATCCGAGGTTTGACTTTGCAGCTTTGCTTGGCTATGGAGGGTATGGTAGCATTGGGCTAGTCCTTTTTGGATATAGTAGATCATGCCCACACTATTAAGGGCATACTTCACGAGTGATGTGCCGGGATTTTGCAGCACTTTTGATGCTTAAAACTAAGGATTTTTGGGAATTCTTAAGCGCATTTTGTTGGATTTGATATCGTTTGTTACATGTATAGGGGAAAAGTATTGAAAAGATAAAAATGCCAAAGCTTTGCAGATTTCTTGGCAAAAAGTCATGCCCCACGGGCATCACACCCACGATAGTCCGTGGGAGAAGGCGTTTGAACAAGGCAGCAGGAGAAGCTAAGGCATGGAAGCTTGACAGGCTGCCACAACGCTTGTGGATGACACGATGGGACATTACAGATCCTGTCAACTTAAGCCAATGAATATGTGATGCAACCAAGTAAAGGGCAACGGGAATCCACGATGGGCGTGACACCTATGATGCCCCATCACAGACGGCCATGGAAAGAAGGCAGTGGAGATATGAGAAGGCAAGTACAGCCGACGGGCAACTGTGATGGACCGATTCTGCATGCTAGGCACCAAGCTAGTTTACTAAGTACAAGCTCCTTACTAATTTATGATCTCATGAGGAACACTACCCTATTCGCTTCTCTTATTGATAACAAATGTTGAAACTGATAACTGTTACTTGTTAGGAATCTAAGTTATGATAACTCACTGTTACTTAAAAAACCCTTCGTAGGGAAATAAATGGCTAACAGTGCAAGTAAACACTAATAGACCATAGTCCTATCAAAATTTGATACCCCCAAATTACACCTCCTTTTAGAAGCGTAAGCGGTCGCTGTTCAAATATAAAACCCAACGAAGGTTGGGGTCGATCCCAGAGGGAATGTGCACGTGTTGTTCTTCCCTTTGTTTTGATTGCTTTTTAACAGTGCACAACGTTAGAACTCACCTTATCCATACTTGTCAAACTAAGGAGGTAATGGATGGGAAAAGGGTTGTTCAACGATGGAGTTTTGAGGCTATCAACCCTCATCTAATAGCTTGGCTTTGTCCGAGAATAACTAATCTTGGATCCAGGGTAAGGGTTAGTAAATTATACACCCATGGCCGGACCAAGGCATTTGGTGAAATTCATCTATCTATCAGACCAAGGATTTAGGTGAACCTAACTTACCGATTCTGCATGCTAAGCACCAAGCTAGTTTACTAAGTACAAGCTCCTTGCTAAGTTATGATCTCATGGGGAACACTAACCTAGTCACTTCTCTTATTGATAACAACTATTGAAACTGATAACTGTTACTTGTTATGAATCTAAGTTATGATAACTCACTGTTACTTAAAAAAAACCTTCGTAGGGAAATAAATGGTTAACAGCGCAAGTAAACACTAATCGACCATAGTCCTACCATATTCTCTATGGAATCAACCCCAACCTTCGTTGGGTTCTATATTTTAATAGAGACCACTTACGCTTCTAAAAGGAGGTGTAATTTGGGTGCATCAAATTTTGGCACCATTGCCGGGGAATACGGTTTAGGATTAAGAGAGATTGTGTTTATTTCACTATTAATCCTTATTTCCTGATTTTACTTTTTCTGTTGTTTTTGTTTAATGATGCAGGGTGCACACCTGTGCATGCCCAGTACAGGGAGTCAAGGCAATCCTTTGATCCCATATGATCTTGAACTCTCTAGAACTCTGAAAAACATATCTAAATAAGGAGAGCATGAGACACCTGAGCAGATCACAGCTCGGTTGTTGGCTGAAGCAGAGCAGAGAAAAAAGGCAGGGGAAGACTCCATTGCTGCTTAAGATGCTACAATTGCAGCAAACCTTACAGCTCGAAATACGGTAGCTGAGCAAGCAAGGTAAGCATGACAATAAACTGTGAGATATTAGGCAGCATCTAGACAGAATTTACCACAGAATAGGGGCTGATAGATACAGTAGCCAAGGCATGCCCCTCGATACTATGATGATGATGATGATGAGGTGGAGTAATTGGGAATTACTACACCCATAGTGTTGCCACCACTGACTGATGGAATAAAGTTTGACATCACCAGCACCATGATCCAGTTACTGAACTTGAAGGGACTATATGCTGGAAAGCCTACAGAAGATGCAAATCTACATGTGAAATTTTTTTCTCAAATTTGCAAAGATTATAATCTACTAGGAGTGGGGCAAGATGCTATTAGACTGAGACTATTTCAATTCTCGTTGACTGAAGAGGAAACTGTGTGGCTCTCAAAATTGCCTGATAATTCCATATACATATGGCATAAGTTGAAAACTCAGTTTCTGGAGTGGTTCTTTCCTCCATCAAGGATGTTGCAGCTGAAGTAAGAAGTCTATAATTTTAAGCAACTACTTGTAGAGGCATTATATGAGACATGGTTGAGGTTCAATAATAAGCTGAAACAAGTTCTGAGACACGAAATCCCTTCATGTCATTTGATGGAGATCTTCTACAAAGCATTGAATGCCAACACAAAAGTAGTAGCCACCACTATAACTAGTGGAGCATTCATGGAAAATTTGTATATTGAATCTTCAGAGTTGCTTGATATGGTTACTAAGACCAATAAGGCAGGGCATACTAGAGAGACTGAGAGTCCAACAGGTACATATGCAGTTAGTAAGCCATTGATTCTCATGAATTGCATAAGCTAAAGCAAGAAGTCACTGAGATAAAGACGAGCATTGGGTTGATTGCAAAGAAAATCCTAGATGAGGGAGTAGAGACGGTGAAAGCCATCGGCTCACAAGGGAAAGCTCCAAGTCCAGATGATTACTTATCCGATAAAGAGGTTAGTTATCTGAATGATCAAAGAGCAGTTTTCCGAGCCTCTGGCAAAGGGAATCAAGGTCGAAATAGAGATAGAGATTACCACTACAATTGGTCTAGCTATAAATATAGGAATAGAGCTACAGACAGGGATGGTGAGTGGAAAAAAAAGTATGGCTACAAGAATGATAGAAGCGGTCTATATGTCCCTCTTAGAAATCATAAAGATAGACCTGAATAACTAACCATGAAGGATCTGCTCAACAAATTATTTCAAAAGGTTGATTCTATGAATGCAAGAATGAAAGAGATGCAAGCTAACCTTTAAGATATGAGTTAGATATTGGAGAGTCATTCTGTCGCTATAAAATAGCTTAAAACCTAGATGCACCAGATGTCTGCAAGCATGAATCCGCGTCAAAAGGGTACTCTCCTAAGTGACACCATTCAGGATTCGAATAATGATCGACAAGTTATGGGTGTGACTACCCGAAGTGGAAAATAGACTGTTGACCCTTCTATGCCTATAGTTATTGATAAGCTGGCCGAGTCTAAAAAAGATGATGCTGAAATTATGATCGAGTCATAGGAAAAGGATAGTGATAAAGGGCCAAGTGAGAGAAAGTCTTCTGAGTCGAAAGCAAAGAACAAAAAGGTTGCACCACCCTTGAAACCCATGCAATTTCCTCCTCCACCTTACCCACGGAGATTGAAGAAAAATGTTGAGGACAACAAATTTCACAAGTTCATCTCCATGCTGAAATAACTTTCAGTCAATATTCCTTTAGTTGAAGCATTGGAGCAGATGCCTGGATATGCTAAAATCATGAAGGATATGGTGACTAGGAAGATAATGGTGTGTTTTGAGCTAGCTGTTAATCTACACTATTGTAGTGCAATAGCCTCCCGTTCTTTGGTGTAGAAAAACGAAGATCCTGGAGCTTTTACTATTTCATGCATAATTGGAGCATTCTACTTTGCTAAGGCATTGTGTGATCTGGGTTCTAGCATCAATCTGATACCACTAGCAATGTTTAATCAGTTGGGCTTGGGAGCCCCCAAACCGATGATAATGTGGCTTTTTATGGAAGATCGTACAGTGAAAAAGCTTATAGGGATTCTCTATGATGTGCTTGTGAAAGTTGACACTTTAATCTTCCCTGTGGACTTTGATATTCTTAACTGCGAGGTTGACTTTGAGGTTTCTATCATCTTGGGATGACCATTCCTTACAACCGGATGCGCGTTGGTTGATTTAGAGACTGGGCAGATAAAGTTCAGATTGAATAATGAGGTAGTTACTTTTAATGTCTACTAGTCTATGAAGCATCATGATGACATGCGAGTGGTTTCTGTTATTGATGTGGTTGATGAGGATCAACTAATTGTGCCTATTGAGGAGAGGCTTGGTGTTGAAGAACTTGCGGCCGTGATTTTGAATTTTGATGGAGATGATATTGAAGAGTATGATGATATGGTTGAAGCTCTTGCAGGTATGGGGTCTTATACTTACGCTCTGAAGAAGATTGATTTGGACCAGAAGAATAGGCAGACACCGCCTACCAGACCATCTATTGAGGAGCCTCCAGTCTTGGAACTCAAGGCGCTTTTGTCTCATCTTTGATATGTGTTCTTAAGAGATAATGAGACCTTGCCATTTATTATTTCTACAGACTTAGGTGAAGGACAAGTTGAATCTCTGGTTTCTGTTTTGACGAAGTTTAAAAGGTCCATTGGTTGGTCCATTGTCGACATTATTAGGATTCCACCTGGAATTTGCACTCACAAGATTCAGCTAGCCCCAGAGTGCATTCCGAGTATTGAGAACCAGCATAGGTTAAATCAGCCAATGCAAGAGGTTGTTAAGAAAGAGATTATCAAGTGGCTGGATGTAGGTATGGTTTACCCTATTGCGGATAGCAAGTGGGTGAGACATGTTCATTGTGTACCTAAAAAGGTGGGATTACTGTAGTCCCTAATGCAAATAATGAGTTGATTCCAATGAGGCCAGTCACAGGCTGGTGCATATGCATAGATTATAAGAAGCTGAATGCTTGGACTTAAAAGGATAACTTTTCGATGCCGTTCACGGATCAGATGTTACACCGTCTTGCTGGAAGAGGATGGTATTTTTTTTCTTGATGGTTATTCGGGCTACAATCAGATTTTGATTGCACCTGAAGACCAATAGAAGACCACTTTCACCTATCCATATGAGACTTTTGCATTTAAGAGGATGCCTTTTGGTCTATGCAATGCACCAGCGACTTTTTAGCATTGCATGATGTCTATCTTCTCTGACATGGTAGAGGACACTATTGAGGTATTCATGGATGACTTCTCAGTGGTGGGGGATTCATTCGAAGATTGTTTGCTCATCTCAGTTGTGTACTAAAGAGGTGTGAGGAATGCAACTTGGTACTTAATTTGGAAAAATGTCTCTTCATGGTAAAAGAAGGCATAGTGCTTGGCCATCGGATCTCCAAGAAAGGTATTGAGGTTGACAAAGTGAAGATTGAGGTGATTGAAAAATTGCCTCCACCAGTTTCTGTGAAGGGGATTCGAAGCTTTTTGGGGCATACTAGTTTCTATAGGAGGTTTATCAAGGATTTCTCCAAAATTGCTAATCCCTTGTGAAAATTGTTAGAGAAGGAGGTAAAGTTTGTGTTTGATAAAGCATGTCTGAAGGAATTCGAGTGCCTTAAAGAAAAGTTGGTCTCAGCTCCCATCATTATTTCTCCAGATTGATCTCAACCTTTTAAGGTTATGTGCGATGCTAGTCGAGTGGCGCTAGGAGCAGTCCTAGGCCAAAGGCGTGAAAAGATTCTTCATCCTATTTACTACGCTAGCAAAGCACTTAACCCAGCTCAAATGAATTACATTATTATTGAACAAGAGTTTCTTGTTGTGGTGTTTGCATTTTAGAAGTTCAGATCCTATTTGCTTGGCACCAATGTGGTGGCGCATACTGACCATGCAACTCTTCGTTACCTCATGGCGAAGAAAGATGCTAAGCCGAGGCTGATTAGATGGGTGTTGTTGCTACAAGAGTTTGACTTTAAGGTTAAAGACAGGAAGGGCACAAAGAATCAAGTAGCAGATCACTTGTCTAGGTTAGAGGAAGAAGCTATTCTAAAGCTTGATAATACACAAAAAATTGATGACTGGTTCCCAGATGAGCAACTGTTAGCCACTTTGCAAGATTTGATTCCAGGTTTGCTTACATCGCCAACTATCTAGAAAGTGATTTGGTGCCTCCTGATATGTCTGTTCATCAAAGGATAAAGTTCATGTCTGATGTCAAGAAGTACTTCTGGGAGGAGCCATTCTTATTTCGTGTGTGTGCTGATACTATGATCCGTAGATGTGTTGCTGAAGCTGAGCTGATGGAGATACTAGAGGCTTTTCATCCATCCCCTATTGTGGGACACCATAGTGGTATCCGGACCACACACAAGATCTTGCAATGCGTCTACTATTGGATGACTATTCACAAAGACGCCCATGAGTTTGCTAAAGCTTGCAGCAGGTGTCAAAGAGAAGGAGGTATATCAAGAATACATGAGCTTCCTCTTAATCCCATCCTTATGATTGAGCTGTTTGACGTTTAGGGTATAGACTTCAGGGGCCCTTTTGTGTTGTCTAATGGAAACTGGTACATTTTGGTGGTTGTTGACTATGTATCGAAATGGGTGGAGGCAGTTGTGCTTCCCAGTAATAAGGATAAGTGTGTCACAGCGTTCTTGAAAAAGAACATCTTCTCCAGATTTGGCACACCCAGGACAATCATTAGTGATGGAGGTTCTCACTTTTGCAACAAGTTGTTTCGG
Source organism: Jaltomata sinuosa (assembly GCA_003996215.1). Classification (NCBI taxonomy): domain Eukaryota; kingdom Viridiplantae; phylum Streptophyta; class Magnoliopsida; order Solanales; family Solanaceae; genus Jaltomata; species Jaltomata sinuosa. The sequence goes on from QJPP01000158.1 coordinate 573,767, forward strand.
GCTTTACTAGAGAAATATGGAGTGAAACATAATGTTTAAACCCCCTATTATCCCCAGACTATCGGGCAAGTGGAAGTCTCCAACTACGAAATTAAGTCAATCCTATCCAAGATGGTCAATGCCAATAGAAAGGATTGGTCATGGAAGTTAGATGATGCTTTGTGGGCATACCAGACTGCATTCAAGACCCCAATAGGTATGTCACCATATCAACTTGTGGTTGGTGAGTAATGCCATCTTTCGGTTGGATTAGAGCATAAGGCCATGTGGGCGTTGAAGAAGCTGAACTTAGATTGGTCTGAGGCATCATTGCAGCGGCTTGGGCAATTGCATAAGTTGGATGAGTTCCATCTGAATGAATATGATTGTTCAGCCTTATATAAGGAGAGTAGGAAATTGTATCATGACCGGAAGATATAAAAGAGAAACTTCCAGCCTGGTCACTTGGTCCTGCTCTTCAATTTTAGACTTCACTTGTTTCTTTAAAAGTTGAAGTCCAAGTGGATTGGACCATTCAAGGTGGTCCATGTGTTTCCTCATGGGGCCGTTGAACTTGAAAATCATGAAGGAAAAAGGTTCAAGGCTAATGGACAGCGGATTAAATCTTATTTTGGCACAACAGGAGCTCCAAATAATCAAAGCCTGGAGCCTTGATGAATTTGTCCCACCCAAGGAGCTTGATAAAGTCTATGTAAACAAGAAACTTGTGTCGTGCCACGACGTTAAATAAAGTGCTACATGGGAGGCAACCCATGGATTTTTATTTTTTTTTATTTCTAATTTTGTCGAGTGTTTTGGCGAAGCCTGAGTAGCCAAAACACTCGCATCATGCCGTGATGTTAAATCAAGCATTGCATGGAAGAAAACCCATGGAATAATGTGTGTTGAATGTGCAGAAAGTGGTGAGATGAAAAAAAAATTGCAAGCACTGCAGGTAAAAAGGGTCCCACGGGCTTTGTGATGGGATGTCGCAGCTGCCACACCCATGGGACTAGGGTATTCAAGATGGAAAAATGCTAAGTGTGGAAGAAATTGAGGTATGTCTCATTTCCACACCTTACATAAAGGGCTGTCACGGCTCCGATGGGCATGGGGAATGGGCATGATGCCACAAACAAAGACAAAGAGGCACTAGCTCACTCCCACGCCTTATATGACGGGACGTTCGATCCCTGATGGGTGTGGGAGGCCAGTTTCAGACTTCCAGGTAAGTACTCGTATGACAGGCCATCGCATTCCCAACAGGCATCGCGTAGCCCGTCGTCTAGGTTGGTCAAAGAGTGTCAACATTTTTTTTAATTGGTTTTAGTTATCGCCCCGACCAGACCCAGAATCCCTTCCCCTTTTCCCCATGCTTATTAAGCATTTTGAACTCTTTCAATTGAGGTCAAATGACTCCCACACTCCCTTCTTCTCAAATCCTCTCATCTGCACCCACAATCATCTCTCACAAACCCACTTTCCAAAATCATCCCCACATATCACACATAATCATCATAATCATAAGAGTTGGTAAAGTCTACTAAAATTTCTTCAAAGAAGCATATTGAAAGGCAAGAAGTAAGTGCTTTCTTCTTGATGTTTCGTATAGTTTTATTTAATTTTTGCAAAACATGACTATGGGTTCATGTATGTTTAAACTTTCACATGATTAAGGAAACCCTAGTCGCCAACTTTTATATGTGTTTATGCGTAAAAATTGAATAAATGGGAAATTAGGGTTGTGATTTTTGTGAGAATGACCAAATATGAATAAAATGTGCATATGTTGAAAAGTTGTATGTTGAGAGGTGGAACTCATGTAAACAGTGAATAAGGGAGAAACCATTGTGCACCTGAATTGATCCCACAGGCTAGCAGACGGGCCATCTAATGTACGACGGGCGTTGGTTAGGACATTGGAAATGTTTCAGGGCTTGAAAAAGCCTCTGGCCAGATCTAACGTCCGATATGATAGGACGTCGAACCTCCCACGCCCGTGGCAGGAGCCCGTGAGAGGATAGCTTGTCCTTAAAAAACCTACTGTCAAGATCTGATGCCCTGTCCTACTGATGTTGGACCCCCCACGGATATGGAACAGGATCGTGGGAGGAAAAATTCACCAAAAAAAGTCTCTGGATCATTCTAATGCCCTGTGCCATGGGCCGTCGGACGTCCCACGCCCGTGGGAGGCCAAATGTTCTGAAACTTTCTAAGTGTTGAACTTTTCTGTTTTTTATTTTTGGTTTTGGTTGCTTACTTTGGTTACCTACATATACTAAATGGCTCCAAAAACACCACTCTGATGTGGGAGGGGCGAAAAACAAAGGATATATCCTTCAAGTTTCAACTAAAGGATCAAAGCGATTATGAGGTCGAGAAGAGTGACTCAAACAACACCCCCTCATTCGAGCAACCAGAAGAAAGATGATAGTAACTCCTTCTCAGTCTGAAGAGGAAGGAGGCAATGCACTTACGGAAGAGGAAGGATCCTCTTCCGACTCGACTGATTCTAATGCGGAGAGTGATCATGCCTCTCCACCAGCAACAGGAGGGCAAGAACTAGCTACTCAGGTTTCTAGCAGAATGGTAACTGGGACCAAGTTGGGAGATGATAATGGTTCAGGGTCTGAGCACAGTTCAGCCAAAGAGGAAGAGGGTGATGCTGATTTGGTTACAGAGACTACTACTCTATAAAGAGACACTCCTTCACCCACTCCATCTGGCCCTGGCGCAACACTGGTACTTGCTCGGGAGAGATCTAGATGTAATGTCGAAGGGTCAAATAAGATATTTGATTATGGCCTGGAGGTGACAACACGGGGAAATATGAGATGACCTATCGCTGAGGAATGGCGGATAGACCCTTTCAAGCTAAAGAACTTCCCCAAGCTTGATGAATATTTTTGGTACTACCAGTTGGGTTGGAGGAGCAAGCCACTCTCGGACTACCAACCGCAGATTGTGAGGGAATTCTATCCTAACTACCAAGCCATATTGGAGAGTAGATGCAAAAAAGTCCAAAGAGCTGCTGACCTACCCGCTCTTGAGAGCTTACCAGTGCGAGGTGTGCCTATGAACATCTCTTCTAAAACTATCAATAAGTTCCTCTTTGGGCCCGAATATGATATTGTCACCGAACCTTTTGAGTATGTTCATAGGATGAAAATGGAAGCCAAATGGACCAAATAGTTAGCCAAGCAGCTCACAACAACCGGGAACCCAAGCTGGCTAAATCAAGACAAGTCGCAAATCACCAAGGCCTCCATATCATTTAAGGCCAAGTTCTGGAAGGCCATAGTAGGACTGCGACTGATACCGGTGGGTAGAGACAACCAGCTCATTCTAGAATAAGCTATCTTGGTGGCTATCTTGTTATCAAAATACAAGATAAACTTCAGCAGATCATAGCTGAAGAGATCAGAGACAGAGTCACCAAGATAGGCTCCTCCTACCCATTTCCCTGCCTTATTACTGAGCTTTGTGATGAAGCTAATGTCCTAAAATATCTGGGTATTGATCGTGCAAAGAGGTCCATCCGGACACATCACCCCGAGAGTTCAAAGGATGAAACCAGAATACTGGGTTTGATCAGTGCATTAGAACCACTATCCCTCACCCAAGAGGTATATTACCAACACCGGCGGCAACTCTATCCACCACTGCCATGCCCACCCCACAGGGTAGCCAAACTGAGCACGCTACTACTGGTCCATCTTCTTCTTCAATACCTCCAATGGAGGAACCTGAATCCATATTCACTTTTCATCCAGTGGATTTCATCGACACAGTTAAAAATACCATCGAGTTGAGAGAGAAAATGAATAGGTTTGGTTTACAATTTCAGACGATTCTCGATGCCTCCATCTGGAAATCCATAGCACCATTTATCAACATGAATGATCAGATGGACGCACTAGAAGAGAGGGTTAATGAGAAGGTGCAGGAAATGGGCAAACTTGCACTCACAAAAATTAAGCAGTAGATAGCAGCCAAAAGCATAGAAAATAAGTGCAAGCCTATGGTATTGTACACGTACAACTTGAACTTCTTTGTGAGAGTGAGAAGATTCCCAGTCCCTGTTTGTTAAAGTGATATTCTGTGTGATTCTGGACTTCTTTGTTGTGAGGGCACCAGAGTAGACTGCGATCACTCATTACTTGTTTTGAATGTCTGCTGTATATGCTAGCTTACTCATGAATATCGTGTTGTCACTAATGGATCCATCTTGTGTTGTTTTGATAACTTGATAAGCATGCACTGGTCTTTGAGCTGTCAAGGAGTGGGTATTATTCTATGGTTTGAAAGTATAATGAATCATGTTGATGTTGTAGTTTCTGGTTTCCTTCTACTTAAGCGTCATTTTTAGTTTTTGTTTTTGTTTGTTGCTTAAAGACAAGCAAACATTCTAAGTTGAGGGTGTTGATGTACCGGGATTTTGCGGCACTTTCGATGCTTAAAACTAAGGATTTTGGGGAGTTTTTAAGCGCATTTTGTTGGACTTGATGTCATTTGTTACATGTATAGGGAAAAGTATTGAAAATATGAAAATGCAAAAGCGTTGCAGATTTCTTGGCAAAAATTCATGCCCTACGGGCGTCACACCCTCGAAGTAACATAGAAGAAAGAGTCTGAACAAGGCAGCAGGAGAAGCTAAAGCATGGAATCCTGACGGGTTGCCACGATGCCCGTGGATGACACGATGGGACATCGCCGAGCCTATCAACTTAAGCCAGAGAATATGTGAAGCAGCTAAGTAAAAGGCAATAGGCATCCACGACGGGCGTGACACCAACGACGTCCCATCACAGACTCTCGTGGAAATAAGGCAGTGGAGATGAGAGAAGGCAAGTGCAGCCGACGAGCAACCACGATGGGCATTGCACTGACGATGTCCCATTACAATCATCCATGGTATCACAGAAGGAGGCCTGGAACCAAGAACTGAAGAGACCCAACAGGAACCCATGATGCCCGCGCATCCACGATGGCCCGTGGGGAATCTCGTCGGCAACAACCGCGTCCATCTTTCTTAGAATAGTTAGGATTTGGTCTTTTTGTCTATAAATATACTTCCCCTTAGGTTTTATTTTCAGGGGTTACTCATTACAATCACTACATTATTACGTTTGTTTGCTTTATTACATAAGTTCGTGAGGTTAAAGATTGTTCTTGATTAATTGAAGTGTTCTTGAGACTTTCTTTAAGATTTCAAATTTCTTTACTTCTTATTGTAAGTATCTACTGATAATTGTTCCAACAACCATTAATTATTTACGTATGAACATGAGTAGCTAAATTAACAACTAGGGTTGTGGGAACCATGAAAGATTAACAAAGTAGGCAAACTACTTGGTAACTCTAGGGCAGTGTTTATACATGTATTGTTCTTCCCTTTGTTTTGATTGCTTTTTAACGGTGCGCAATGTTAGAACTTGCCTTATCCTTACTTACCGAACCAAGGAGGTAATGGATGGGCAAAGGGTTGTTCAACAATGGAGATTTGAGGCTATCAACCCTCATCTAATAGCTTGACATTGTTCGGGAATAGCTAATTTGGGATCCAAGTTAAGGGTTAGTAAATTATACATCCATGGCCGGACCAAGGCGTGTGGTTAAATTCATCTATCTTCCAGATCAAGGATTTAGGTGAACCTAACTTACCAATTTTGCATGCTAAGCACCAAGCTAGTTTACTAAGTACAAGCGCCTTACTAAGTTAGAATCTCATGGGGAACACTACCTAGTCGTTTCTCTTTTTAATAACAACTGTTGAAACTGATAACTGTTACTTGTTATTAATCTAAGCTATGATAACTCAATATTACTAAAAAAAACCTTCGTAGGGAAATAAATGACTAACAGTGCAAGTAAACATTAATCGACCATAGTCCTACCATATTTCCTGTGGGATTTACCCCAACCTTCATTGGGTTCTATATTTGAGCAGCGACCTCTTACGCTTCTAAAAGGAGGTGTAATTTGGGGGCATCAACAAGCCCCAAAGGGAAGCAATTAGAGGCCCCACTATCAGGGTAGTTTTAGCGGTTCACAGGCCTGTGGTAGAGGCTACTTTGGTAGAGGTCAGTACCAATAGTACTTTCAGCCGAGCCGGCCTGTTCAGGTTGTATTATAGATTGCTGAGGGTCAGAGTAGCAAGAGTGTTGTTCTTGCTCCATAAGGTGCTCACTCAGGGTCCACAGGTCATGGCAGTCATTCTGATTCAGCGAAGTCTTCATAGTGGGGTACGTTTAGCCGAGGTATTATGAGTGTGGTGAGATAGGCCACTTGCAAGAGAGTGTCCATCAGTACTACACCAGAGTTAATAGGATCAGACGGTTCAGGCCCCCAGGGTTCCAGTACACCAGCCAAACATGGTGCACAGGGTAGTAGGGGTAGTGTCTATAGTGTTAGAGGTGGTCCTCAGTCTAGTAGATCAGGTGGTCATGGTGGTCGGGGCCACATGTATGCATTTTTAGGATGATCAGAGGCCGAGGCTTCATATACTGTCATTATAGGTATAATCTTCGTTTGTTATCAGTCTGCTTTTGTTTTTTTTATTTGGGGTCTACCTTCTCCTATGTATCTGCTTATTACGCTACTCGTCTCGAGTCTGCTTGTGAGTCATTACATGTGCCCTTGCGTATATCTACCCCAGTAGCAGATTCTTTACTAGTGGATCAGGTGTATCAGGCTTGTGTGGTGACTATCCTGGGGTATGACATATGGGTAGACTTGATTGTGCTAGATATGGTTGATTTTGATGTGATCTTAGACATGGATTGGTTGTCTCCCTACCATGGGGTCTTGAATTGCTTCGCCAAGAACGTTACTCTATGGATACCTGGTATCCCTCATATAGTATAGAAGGGTGTCGATAGCCACAAGCCGAGGGGTGTTATATCCTTACTTAGTGCCCAGTGGTTGGTTGGGAAGGGGTGTTTAGCCTATCTTGCCTATGTCCATGATACTAGTGCCACCACACCTTCTCTTAAGTTAGTTCCTATGGTTTGCGAGTATTCAGATGTGTTTCCTTATAATATTTCTGGTCTTTCTCATGATCATGACATTGAATTTGGTATTTATGTTGAGCCAGGCACTCGGCCCATTTCTATTCTTCCATATCGGATGGCACCAGCTGAGTTGAGGTAGCTTAAGAATCAGCTCCAGGATCTGTTGAATAGAGGGTTCATCAGGCCTAGTATGTCTCTATAGGGTGCTTTGGTTCTGGTTGTGAAGAAAAAGGACGGGTCCATGCATATGTGTATCGACTATAGACAGCTGAATAAGGTGATAGTTAAGGATAGATATCTGATGCCAAGTATTGATGATTTGTTTGACCTGCTATAGGGTGCAGCGATGTTCTCTAAGATAGACTTGAGGTCCGGTTATTACCAGTTGAGTATTAGGTTTTGAACATCCCAAAGACTATATTTAGGACTCAATACGGCCATTATGAGTTCGTAGTCATGTCTTTTATGTTATCTAATTCCCCCGGCTTTTATGGAGTTGATAAACCATGTGTTCAGTGCCTACTTGGACTCATTTGTGATTGTGTTCATTGATGACATTCTGATATATTCGAGGAGTAGAGAGAAAAATGAGCAACATTTGAGAGTTGTATTTTAGACCTTGCGACACCATCAATTATATGCCAAATTCACTAAGTGTCAGTTTTGGCTTGAGTCTGTGGCATTCTTGGGGCATGTGGTCTCCAAGGATGGTATTATGGTGGATCGGACAAATATTGTAGCAGTTCGTGATTGGGCTAGGCCTACTTGTCCTATCGAGGTTTGCAGTTTTATCGGGTTGGCAGGTTACTAAAGGCGATATGTGGAGGGGTTTTCTTCTATAGCAGCTTTATTGACTAGATTGACTCAGAAGAATGTTCCCTTTCAGTGGTCAGATGAGTGCGAGGCAAGCTTTCTGAAGATCAAGACCTTGTTGACTTCAGCTCTAATTCTTACTCTTTTGATCAAGGGTCAGGGGTTTACAGTGTATTATGATGCTTTAGCTATTGGTTTGGGTTGTGTTGATGCAGCAGGGCTGGGTTATTGCCTATGCTTTCTGACAGTTAAAGGTTCACGAGAGGAACTACCCCACACATGAATTAAAGTTAGCAGTTGTAGCCTTCGCGTTGAAGATTTTGAGGCACTATCTGTATGGCGTGCATTGTGAGATCTTCACTAACCATCATAGTCTTCAATAGCTTTTCAGCCAGAAGGAACTGAATGTGAGGCAGCGTAGGTGGTTGGAGTTACTGAAGGACTACGACATCTCAATTCTTTATCATCTCGACAAGAAAAATGTGGTAGCAAATGCCTTGAGCCGGAAGGCAGTAAGTATGGGTAGCTTGTCTTTCTTAGAGATAGAGAAGAAACCTTTAGCTTGGGATATCCAGTCCTTGACTAACAGGCTGGTTATAATTGATATCTCTGAGCGGGGCCATATTCTTGCTTGTGTTGAGGCTAGGTCTTCCTTGTTGGAGCATATTCGGGCACAACAGTTTGATGATGTAAGGTTGAGGATCATTTGTGATAAGGTGTTGAGTGGTGAGGCTTAGAACGCGACCTATCAGAGGGTGTTCTGAGGATTGAGGGTCGTATCTGCATTCCTAGAATTGGTGACTTAGTTAGATTAATCTTTGTGAAGGCTCATTATTCTAGATATTCCATTCATCCCGGGGCAGCTAAGATGTATCGTGACTTGAGGTAGCACTATTGGGGGTGTGGGATGAAGAGGTATATTTCAGTGTTCGTGTCCAGGTGATTGAACTATCAACAAGTAAAGTTTGAGCACCAGAGCCTAGGAGGTTTGACTCAAAGTCTACTTATTCCGGAGTGGAAATGAGGGCGGATAGCTATGGATTGCGTAGTTGGTTTGCCAGGGACTTTGCAGAGATTTGATGTTATATGGGTCATTGTGGATAGGTTGACAAAGTCTGCTCACTTTCTGCTGGTTCAGACTTCCTACAGCTCTGAGAGGTTGGCTTAGATCTACATTCTTGAGATTGTCCGTTAGCATGGTGTGCCAGTTTCTATCATTTCCGACCATGGTACTCAGTTCACTTTGCATTTTTGGAGGTCTATTCAGAGAGCTTTGGGTACTATAGTTAAGCTTAGCACCACTTTTCATCCGCAGACAGACGGTCATTCAAAGCGCACAATTCAAGTTCTAGAGGATATGCTGCGAGCCTGTGTTATTAATTTCGAGGGTCAATGGGACCAGTGCTTATCCTTGGCAGAGTTTGCATATAATAATAGTTATCATTCCAGCATTTAGATGGCTCTGTTAGTCTATGTATGGTAGGTGGTGCAGATCTCCGGTAGATTGGTTTGATGCTTTCGAGGTTAAGCCGTGGTGTACCGACTTGCTTCCTGATTCTATAAATAGTGTTTAGGTTATTCAGGAGAGACTTTGCACTGCCTAGAGTAGGCATAAGAGTTATGCTGACCGGAGAGTTTGAGATCTAGTGTTAATGGTTGGTGACTGCGTATTTCTTCGGGTGTCGCCCATGAATAGTGTGATGATGTTCGGGAGGAAGGGTAAGCCCATTCCTAGGTTCATTTGGCCATATGAGATCCTACGTCGTATTGGGGAGGTTGCTTATGAGTTTTCCTTGCCTCCTACTCTTTCCAGTGTTCATCTAGTGTTTCATGTCTCTATGCTACATCGGTATAATCGGGAGGAATCTAATGTGCTTCAGTGGGATTCGGTTCAGTTGGATGAGTCTATGGCCTTTAAGGAGGAGCTTGTTTCTATTTTGGATAGGCACGTTAGGAAGTTGAGGTCCAAGGAGATTCCGTCAGTTAAGGTTGAGTGGCGACATCGTCCTATCGAAGAGGCTACTTAGGAGATTGAGACTGATATGCGGACCCGCTATCCTTGCCTTTTTTAAACTTTAAGTACTATCCTTTCTCTAACTTTCGAGGACGTAAGTCCTTTTAGTAGTGGATGTTGTAATGACCCTCTATGTCATTTTCTACTTTTTTGTGCTTTTTCCATATTTTGAGCTTTCTTGTAGCGGTTATAAGTCATTATGACTTGACGGGACTGACGGTTCAGTGCTCGGGCCATTCATTAGGTTGTTATGGCCATTTCTCAATTTTAGAACTTAAACTTGGGAAAATCCTTGACTTTGGTCAAATTTCTTGGTAAATGCACTCAGAATCAAATTCTGACATTTACGTCACCTCCAAGATAGGGATTTTGATCTAGTGGGACCTTTGGTTAAGGTCTAGGAGCTTTTGGTTTGGTTTTATTTTGGATTCTGTGGTTTCAGGCCAGTTAGGCTTGTAGGGTTGACTTTGGTCAATATTCTGAGAAGACGGCCTCAGATGGAAATTTTGTCAGCGTTGTTAGCTCTGGAATGTTGACTTTGGGCTAGAGGGACCTTTGGTTTGGATCCCGAGGCTTTTGGACTAATTTTTGGCCCTTGGGTTTCATTTTGGAAGAGTTGGCCTAAAGTTTGTTTTTGGGCGTGGGGTCCATTTTTCATTAAATCAATCTCTATTGGGATTTTTGTCAATTCCGTTGAGTCTAGAATATCATTTTTAGTTGAATAGCGCAGCTTGTTTGTATTCACGTGACCCAACATGCATTCCCGGGGGTCTATTCATCAAAATTCTAAGCCTTGGCTGAAATTGCAGTAGTTGGTTGCTGGTATGGTGCCAAGGCGGACGCCTGGCCGCACATGCACTGGCGCTCCTACGCTGGCCTGTGCGCGCCAGGCACCCCTTAGCCTGGGCGCTGGCAGCTATAAAGCTGGCCACTCCTCTAATTTCCAGCACTTCTCCAACACTTTTCAAACTCAATTTTTCTCCATTAAAATTAGCTCCAAGCTCCATATTTCTCCCGGTTCATTCCCAAGCTTGGTGGTGTTTATAATTCAAGTCCGAGCTCATTTTGTGTACGTTAAATTGGTAAGTTTCCGCCACCAAAATTCTTAATTCTCCATTTTATCTTTCTTGATCAAGAGGACTTTGAGGGTGTTTTGGGCCCCAAAATGAGTTCCGTTTGTGCTCAACTTATGGCATGGCTTCCATAATCCGTGATGAACATATTTGTGATTTTTGTGTTCCATTTCATTACACGAGCCCCGAGGGTCATTTTCCGATCCGATTTCTGGCCTAATTTTCTGTATAGCAATATGGGTGTCATTCTTCTTGCCTTGACACCTGGGTTATGTTTGTGATAGCATGGCAACTTTCTAAGGCTATTTTGGAGTGGAAGGCACACGAGTTTTTGATTCGTGTTTGTGGTCAGCCCTAAATAGATTATGATTTATTTTTCTAGACTGAGTTTAGTTAAATTTTATATTATATATATTTCTTGAACGTTTGGTTAGACTTTAGGTAGAATTAGGCTTAAATCCTATGTTTTGCATTAAATTGGACATTTTGGATCATATAATAGAATTATTATTGTTATCCATACACTTAGAGCTTGTAGTATTGTTGTGGATAGCATAGAATCCTTAGCATGCTTTTAGGAAGTTTTAAAGGTAGAGTAGATCCCCTTGACTATTTTCATAGTTATTTCCCATTCTCTTTGCTTTATTGCTGGTTGTGCGTGTAACTGTGGGTCTGAGACCATAACATGGATTTGGGTAGAGTTTCCAGATCAGTTCTCTTGGTTGTAGGGTGTTTTTCCATGTTTTACCTAGTTGCATGCTATATTCGCTAAATGTGAAATTTACATACTCATATTGCATTCTCATGCCTAGCGGTACAGAAAAGAAATGTTTTTTTTTTTGAGGTTTTTGGTTTAAAATTTTGGATTTACTATGGTCGCCATGATTTTTGGAATTAAAGGAATTATCTTGGGTTTTACTACTGATTTTTGAAAACAAAAGGAGAAAATACTACTTTTATGCCGGTCCGAGGGATTTTTTGGACCTTTTCTCCATTTACTTTTCTGTTGATGAGTTTGATGATCGATTCTGGGTGCTCTAATGGGTCATTTCGGGTTTTACCTTCTATGCATATGTTGATGAGTATGATGTTAAATTCCAAGAAGCTGATGCGTTATTTCAGGTTTTACTTTTATACATTTACGCACCACATCATCTCCCATCGCATTGCATTGGCTTGAGTGTACCTGCATTGTCAGTTACCTGATTTGATTTTGTTGTTAGATCCTTCTTGATGGTTCGGTTAGTCCTGTTTTTAGTTTTATAACTAGTTTTAGGTGGATCCCTGTAGTTAGCTTACTTTCCTGTAACTTATATTATATATTATCTTTATGCGCTCAGTCGGCCTATGATGCTTACTGGGTACCCATTGTTTTGGTACGCATGCTACACTCTGCATCTTTTTATGATGCAGCACCCAGTACGAGCCACCCACGTTGATCCTCCCATCATTTAAGGCCAGTTGTTGTTCGAATCGAGGTGAGCTCCCGGCATTTTAGAGACTTTTACTGCTTTTCTTCAACATTTCTGTCTATATTTTGTATTTTGGATAGACAGAGTCTGTTGTATATCTACTCCATACTTTAGACGCTCTTGTACCGATGACACCAGGTTCGGGTTGATTCTTATGTATATTTTGTCTTCTTGGTCACTTTAGGGCTATCTATGTATAATTAGTACTGTTGGTATGTATCTATGTTATTGGCCATATTTCTTTTATTTATCTATTCTGCTTTCCATATTTTAACTACCTTATTTATCTTCCACATTGTTGGATTGGCTTGCCTACCGGGGGGTTATGTAGGTGCCATCATAGCCCGATTTCGGGTCATGACAAAATCCAGGGTTGCCTGAGGCCCTGAGAGCCAGGACTCAAACCTAGTTCTTGCATGAAATGTCCTCTATAAATTCACTACGAAACAAGGTCGGAACTAATTTGAGACTTTGAAAAATTTCAAATAGTAAATTTATACTAATTCTGTGAAGGTTTGCTTATACAGAGCCTTTTTGTTTTAGGATAGTGATTTAGCATGCAAATAACAACAACTATAATATTAATTTTCCTCTAAATTCCATGAAAATTAGAATAAATTAAAGCAATAATTAATCTAAATAACTTCATATTATAACGTCAAAGAATAATAACTAATTAGACACATTCAAATTCTAAGCAACTTCATAAAACTCGAATCAGGTCTCATACAATTGTAATATTTAAAGGATTGAGTGTTACCTTTTGCAAAGATTAATCCACAATAAGAAAATGACTAAAATATACTAATTTTCAAAAGTAACCACAGCTAACTTTCAGGTCCACAAACTCGAAGCCGCAAATAAAAATCTCAAACTTTGACTAAATTCTCGAACAAACCTTTCCAAAACTCTTAAACTACTCTCAATTTTTTTTCACTGTGGGTTCTTGGTTTTTTTTCTCGCTATTTTTCTTGATTTTTTCTCTCTATTTTTATGTTTCTTCCTCCTCTAATATGTTCCCTTTGTTTTCTCTTTCTATCCCTTTCTTTTGTTTCTCTCTTTATGTTGTTACGTGTGTGTTATATACTGGTATGGATGTGTGAGTGTGGTGTGTCGTGTGCATGTGTGCTTCAAAAATAAAAGTAATATGAGGGGGTAGAAGTTAGTTTCTGTTAAGAATTTAACGTTGTGGGATTTATGGGGATGGGTTGTGGAGATCAAAATCGGTAGGGCGTCATGCGAAAGTTTATAATTGCAAACCATTAAGGCAATAAATCAGACGACAAAAAACAATATACTAAAAAGCATAATATTTTTATGTGGTTTGCCAATTGGCCTACATATGAAAAACTAATTTAAAAAGCATAAAATCTAAGGGAGAATAATCTCTCCCTAAACAAGACTCTTTAAATGACTACATTGTGGATGCTATTTTATTGTGGAATGAGAAGAAGAATTTTCAACTTGTATCGGAACGTTGAATCATTGGTTCCATTGGATCGTTGGACCATAAGCTCTGATTTCACTTGTTGGATTCAAAATCGAGAGGGGTTTATGCGGAAGCTATTAATTACAAATCACCAAGGTGATAAATCAGATGACAAAGAAAAGTTATACTAAAAAGCATAATATTATTATGTGGTTTGGCCAATTGGCCTACATATGAAAAACTAAATTAAAAAGCATAAAATCTATGAAAGAATAATCTTTTCTTAAATAAGACTCTTTAAACAACTACATTGTGGATGCTATTATACTATGGCATGAGAAAAAGAATCTTCAATTTATAGAGGTACAAAACCTTTCCTCCAAGAAAGAGGTTAGCCAAATATGAAAGAGATTTATATTTTTCTTTCAGGAAAAGTAAAAGAAATTATAGTAATATTTTTACTTTTCTTTCAAGAAAAGTAAAACTCAAATTTGATAAGAAAATCAGGGCAAAAACCCTAATATGGGTTTGGGTGAGGGACATGACGGTGGGGAAATTGGGATTATGTTAGTTTCATGGAAGTTTAAGTTACTTTATAGGAGATCTTTTTTTTTCTTCAATTTTTGGTTATTAAGTATATGTATGTACACACTAATAAAATTTTAACTAATTATTTTATACTAATAAAATATAGAAAAAGTTAAATGGGTAATCTAAATTAAAATGTCATTAATAAAATACTAAAATTATAAGCTTAATTAATAAAACTCAAATTAAAATGTGATGACCCTTTCGGTCATCTTCGCGTTTACGCATTCATTGTATTGTTAGAGCTTTTCTGTAGAGGCTCCAAGTCATTTATGGATTGCTAGGACCGGTAGTTCGGTGCCATGGTCGTTCGTTTGGTTGTTTTTCCCTTTTGCCTATTTTAGATCTTTAACTTGGAATATCATTGACTTTAGTCAACATTCTTCGCTAACATGCTCGGAATTGAATTCTCACAGTTCCGTTAGCTCCGTAGAGTTGAGTTTGGTCTAGTTGGAGCTTCAGTTGAGGCCTGAGAACTTTTGGTGTGGGTTTTGTGTTGTTTTCTCTGTTTTAAGGCCATTTAGAGTTGAAAGGGTAACTTTGGGTGGCTTTTGATGATCGGAGTGTCGGATTCAAAATCCGACAATTCCATCAGCTCTGAAATGATGAGTTTGGGTTGGAAAGGTGGTTGGTTCGGGTTCCGGGTGAGCCGGACTCATTTTAAGCTTTTGGGTTCTAATTCATTAGTGTTGACTTGGGTAAACATTTCTCCGAAATGACCTCGTATGGAAGTTTCATCGATTTTGTTGAGTCAGGAATGTTGTTTCCACTCTGTTTGCAGTATTGGTTTTTGAATATCGGTTTACAATTGTGCCCGGAATGCCCCATCGAGTTTCAGAAAGATGCAGATTTCTGGCTATTGCAGGTGTATACCTCAGGCCTTAATCGCGATCGCGAGACTCCTTGTCGTGAACGTGATGATGAGCTTGGTTCACTGTGCTTCGAGATTGCGGCGTCCCCTATCGCGACCGCGATGAAGCGCCTGGCACCCTGTTCTTCGCGATCGCGTGACCGCCTGTCGCGATTGCGATGAAGTCCTTCCTTCTTTGTCCTTCGCGATCGCATGGCTAGTTCTCGCGATCGCTATGGTCTAGCCAGTGTGGTCCTCGCGACCGAGAGGGGTCCCTTCACGATCGCAATGAAGGACCCCTGAGCAGTATATAAGTTTTCCAACTTCGTCTCTTTCATTTAAAACTCGTTTTCTCCATTGCTGACATCTTCAAACTCATACAAACTCGATAATTGACAAATTATGGGTGTTGGGTTGCTAATTCCTTGGCCTTGATCGTTCCTCCATCATAATTGGTAAGTTTAATCCGCTTTTATCTGTCAAATTATTTCCCTTAGTTCCGAAATTGTTCCTTGTGTGGGCTAGCTGCTTTGAGCCAATTCCTTGGCAAATTTCCCTCTAAAATCTGAGCATGCACACCTTGGAGGGTAGTGATCATCGTGCTCCTTTTCATTTTTGGTTTTGGGTTGTGGGCCCCACAAATATGCTTTTGACCTTAATTTTGACTCGGCTATAATTGTAGCGATATGGGTATCGTTAGACTCATTTTAATGTATTATTTATGCTTGTGATAGTTTGATTACCATTCAGGATCTATCAGAGCGGTTTGGGCTTGGACGTGTTGTTCAAGCAGCTTGTCTTCGGATGACAAGTAGGTTACGATCTAAAGTCCCTAGACTTAACATATATCGGATAAAATTGTACTAGCTAGCATCCTTGGGTTGGATTATTAGGTTGGTACCATAGACCTTGACCGCTTTATTCATGTCCTCCTACTTTCCTTCCTCTGATGCTTGTAGTACTTGCTGATACATTTTATTTACCCTTGTGGTCGTGTGAGGCCTTGGTGACTTTGGAACATAGAAGGTGGGTTATAGGGAATATCTGCGACTCCCGGATATAGAAATATCCTTCTAGGCTGGTTATGCTTGCTGAGTCGTTGTGGGCCTGTGCAGGTCCGATAGGTCGATTATGAGCTGTTGGGCGGCTATTTGTGTTTATCCTTCATTTCCATGCATATAAAGAGGATTTATCCATGTTTTACTACAGTTTTGGCTTCGGGCCTACTGGAATTGTTTTCTAAACTTTGCATGGCCCCAGGAGCCTCTTTTCAATGGAAATGAATTGAAAATGGTTTGACTTAACTTGTGGATCTTCTTAGGATAAAAGAAGGTTAAATTATGATTTCTATCACCAGTTTTACTATTAACTCTAGATTAGGCAGGGCCAGGGTGCTAGTTGAGTTTCTTATTTAATTGGGATGATTTTTAGCCTCGGTCGGACCGAACACCTGAGATGACTTTCTACTGTTTAGACTCGATTATGCCCGGGAACCCTTGGAGGGGTTTTTTGAGATATTTTTCTCACTACTTTAGTCGTGGATAGGGTCTAGGCATGCATATTCGAGACTGGGTCTCTATCTTGAATGTGGACTTACTTTGAGATAACATGTTTTGATACTGAGTTTTAGTATGGGGTCTGGGACCTCCATGGACCTTGCCGTTCCGGGCTTGGGGATTTGAGTTGCTTGTGCTGGAGGGAGGGTATACGGCAGAGTATAGGTATACAGGCAGTGTCCTTCTATGGAACCTACCTGCTGGGCCCGATCGGCACCGAAGGGGGTACATACAGATTTTCTGTTCCACCCTGAGGTTATCATGTATCATATCATTCAGTGTTTGAGGTTCCACCCTTGTTTGTTGTTTGTTGAGTGTACGCTCTTGTTGTATGGGCAGATAGAGGGTTTGTTTTAACTTGTTTACGTTCCTCTGTTGTATGGGCGGCCGGGGGACTGTAGGTAGCCTCTTGTTACTTTATCGTGTGTTATCCCCTGTTACGGTTATGCTTATAAGATTATATATGGTTAAGTTGTTACTTGTTGGATTTGAGATTGGTATGATTAGTTGGGTTATTGATTCCTGTTCCGAGCATGCCTATCTTTACTCTCCTCTTTCTTTCCTTGTACTTGAGGTTACCGGTATACAATCCATTTCTAAAACTTCTATTTATATACTGTTATGAGAGGATCCCAGGTGCGTCATTTCTTACTTTCACTTGTGCCTTTTGTGTATCTATTCTACTTGTTGGCCTTAGATGTTGTTTCTGTTGTCTTCCCTCTGGGCTAGTTCCTGTGCACTTTTTCATTGATTTCCGTGACTACTTGCTTCTATTTTGTCTGTTACTACGCTTTTATCTTATATGTGCCCAGTCGGCCTATGATACCTACTGGGTACCTTATGCTTCGCATTTGGTGCTCATACTACACTCTGCATCTTCTGGTGCAGATCTTAGTGTGGGCCATCGTCGTTAGCTCATAGAGACTCATGCGAGGAGCTACTTTTGTGATATTTCGGACTGAGGGTGAGCTCTTCGCGATCGGAGCTTGACATTAGTTTGTCTTTCGTATATTTGTACTCTCTTAACATTGGAGACATGATGTATATGTTATTTTTGACCCTTCTACTCCTTATGTAGATCTGGCTTTTATACGCTATGATACCAGGTTTTGGGTTTGGTTTAACTTTTGCATTGTTTATATTAATCCTGTTATCTATTTTCTTCATCTTGTTCCCTTACTTCCACTTATTAAACTATTCTTCCACTTAGATTATTAGATGTAATGATCCTTCCGGTTATTTCCACGTATATATTTTTCTTGAACCGTTAGAGCTTGTTGTAGCGGACCCAAGTCATTTAAGGCTTGTCGGGACCGGTATTTCGGTGCCGGGTCCATTTGTTTGGCCGCATGATAAGTTTTGAAGCCAAGCAAGTCGGCAAAAGTAATCGTAAGATCTTTAACAAATTTCCTGAACTTTTGGTAAAATGTCTCTGGGCTTTTCTCTCAATATATAAAGAGTTAGAAGTCCCCCAAAATACCAAATTGAAGGTCTACGAGTCTAGTTTCCAACGCATAAAACCTCACGTCCAACTGATCTCGGAGTAAAAAGTTATGACTGTTTTACCGCGGACTGTCTGGCAGAAAACGGGTTACGTACCGGGTCGCGAACCGGGTCGGGTTAAACTCGATTTAAGCCTCAACTTCACGTTTTAAAATGCCATTTCAGTTCCAAAACAGTGATAAAACATAAGGGAGGATCCCGAGAGAATTCTTGAGTATCAAAATCGTGCGTTGGTGAGTTACGAGCCTAGGCTTAAGAATTTTATTAGCATCGCGCGTGTATTTGAAAATATTTTTATTTAAAAGTTGAATTTGGTAAAAATTATATTATTATTGCCTTTTCAAAATATTTTAAAGGTTTATGAAGAATATTTTGTTACGTTATAATTGTATATGTATTTATTTTATATGATTTTTATACATTGTAATATTTAACGGAGATAGTAAATTTAGTTATGTTAAAAGTTATTATTATAATATAGTAGGTTTTATTCGAAATAATTTTCTATGAATTCTGGTATATTTTAAAAGTTATATTTATTATACCATGAATTTATGCAATACCCGAATATATAAATAACGGGATAAGAATTTCTTTTTGTCCTTTGTAATTGCCACCTCCACTCCACGTGTAGGTGGAGGGAGTGGCCAGCAAATGTTAGCTAAAGGTGGCAGCATGTTGAGATTACATTGAAATGGTTGTTGCCTAACTTATATTTGCTTTACATTATGTAATTAAGGATTGAACATGAGCACTGGGGGCATTTGCATACTACTGTGCACATTAATTCTACATAAGCTAAGGGAGATTTCTGAGGGAATATTATATTGACGCAATATTCGGTCATCGAAAGAAAATCAGTTATCTACGTCAAGTTATTCCATCCCAAATCCGATTCCGATTTAGTTTTGGATTTTCTTGGAGTGGTTCGAGCTTGGACATCGTTGTTCTAGCAGCTTGTCGTCGGACGACAGGTAGGTTACGGTTTATTTTTCCCTAGACTCCGCATATATAGAATAAAATTGTATTAATGGGCATCCTTGGGTTGGTTTATTAGGTTGGTACCACAGACCTCGACCGCTTTATTCATGTCCGCCTACTTTTATTCCTCCGTTGCTTGTAGTATTTGCCGATATATTTTATTTACCCTTGTGGTCCTGTGAGGCCTTGTTGACTCTGGAACATAGAAGATGGGATTTTGGGAATGTCCGCGAGTCCCGGGCATAGAATTATCCTTCTAGGCTGGTTATGCTTGCTGAGTAGTTGTGGGCCTGTGCAGGGTCGATAGGTTGATTGTGAGCTGCTGGACAGCTATTGTGTTTGATCATACCATTTCCATGCATATAAAGAGGTTTTATGCATGTTTTACTATGGTTTGGGCTTCGGGCCTACTGACACTATTTTCTAAACCTTGCATGGCCCCGGGGGCCTGTTTTTGATGGAAATGATTTGGAAGTGGTTGATTTAACTTGTGAATATTCCTGGATAAAAGGAAGTAAAATTATGTTTTAAATCACCAGTTTTACGATTCACGCTAGACTCGGCAGGGTCCGGGTGCTAGTTGAGTTTTCTTGCTACTTGAGATGATTTTAGCCTCGGTCGGACCGAGCACCTGAGATGACTTTTTACTGTTTAGACCCGGTTATGCCCGGGCACCCTTGGAGGGGTTTTTGAGACATTTTCCTACTACTTTAGTCCTGGACAGGGTCTGGGCATTGCATATTCGAGACTGGGTCTCTATCTTGATACCGGACTTGCTTCCGGAGGACATGTGTTGATATTGAGTTTTAGTATGGGGTCTGGGACCTCCATGGACCTTGCCATCCGGGCCAGGGGCTACGGGTTGCGTGTGCCGGAGGAGGGGTATACGGTGGAGTAGAGGTATGCGGGCAGTGTCCTTCCATGGGACCTACCTGCTGGGCCGGATCGGCGCCGGAGGAGGTACATACAGAGATACCATTTCACTTGAGATCTTCATGCATCATATCATTCATTGTTTGAGGCTCCACCCTTGTTTGTTGTTTGTTGATTGTACGCTCCGGTAGTATGGGATGCCGGAGGGTTTGTTTTCACTTGCTTGTGTTCCTCGGTTGTATGGGCGGCCGGGGGACTGTAGGTAGACTTTTGTTATTTACTTACAGAGTTGTTCTCTATTATGGATAAGTATGAGGTTGGTCACTGCTAGACTGTTAGTTTATGGTTTGAGATTGATATGATTAGTTGAGTTTGATTCATGTCTCTGAGCATGCCTATCATTACTCTTTCTCTCTTCTTCTTACACTTGAGGTTACCGGTATACCGTCCATTTCGTAAACTTATTTTGTGTACACTGTTGTTGCAAGGACCCCAGGTGCATTGTTTCTTACTTTCACCTGTGCCTATGGTGTGTATATTCTGCTTACTAGCCTCACGTGTGGTTCTGTTGATTTCCCTCTGGGCTTGTTCCTGTGTACCTTTCATTGATTTCTGTTACTGCTTGCTTCTATTCTGTCTATTACTACACTTTTATCTTATATGTGCCCAGTCGGCCTATGATACCTACTGGGTACCTTATGCTTCGCATTTGGTGCTCACCCTACCCTCCTGCATCTTTGGGTGCAGATCCTAGCGTGGGCCATCGCCGTTAGATCGTTGTGATTCGTGCTTGGAGATCTGTTGGGAACTACTTCAGACTGAGGGTGAGCTCTTGGCGATCGGAGCTTAGCTTTAGTTTATCTTTTGCTTCATGTACTCTATTACCATTCAGAGACATCTGTATATATAGTTTTGGTTTATTTGCACTCCATGTATGTAGTTTGGCTCTATACTATGATACCAGGTCTTGGGGTTTGGTTTAGTTTCCGCATATGTATATATTTATAGTCCTTTTATCTGTTCTATTCGTCTTGTTCTCTTAGTTGTTAGATAGTAGCCCATTACTAACTGTTCTGGGCTATGGGGATTGGTTCACCTACCGCGGGTTGTAGGTGTCATCATGACCGAGAAATCGGGTCATGACAACTTGGTATCAGAGCTTTAGGTTCACCGGTGTCATCGGTATAGGAGCCAATGTCTAGTAGAGTCCTGCGGATCGGGGCGGAGACGTCCGTACTCAATCTTTGGGAGGCGACAGTGGCATTTTAGGAAACTTGACTCTTTCATTGCTTCTGTGTTGTGCGTAGAACCCTTGAAGTTTCTGGAAATCTCATTTGTTCTACTTCATTCTTCCGCAGATGGTTCGTACGAGATCATCGGTATCACGCGGGGATGAGCCTCCCGCTCCAGCGCCAGCTCCAGCGCCAGCTCCAGCGCCAGCTCCAGCGCCAGCTCCAGCGTTAGCTCCAACGCCAGCTCTAGCACCAGCTCCAGTGCCCACTTCTGTGCCAGCTCCAGCCGCAGCTCAGTCTCCAGATATTCAGGGATTACTATTACAGCTTTTGGGTGTGATTGGAGAGCGGCCGTCTGAGGTAGCGTAGACATTTGCTCAGGGGGAAGCCCTGGGTGCACAGAGCTCAGGAGCGTAGCCTGCTACTATGGCTCCCCGTGCGGAGGTCATTCCGGTTCCATCTGTTGCACAACCTCTTGCTCCTCGCCCAATTATGACAGAGTCAGAGCAGAAGGCGTTGGGTAGGTTTTTGAGGTTAGCACCTCCGAGGTTTGCGTGTACTTCTGGACAGGATCCACATGACTTTATTACTACCTATGAGGAGATGTTGCATCATTTGGGTTTGTTAGAGACTCACGGGGTTGGTTATACTACCTATCAGTTGGAGGGCCCAGCGAAGTTATGGTGGAGGGCCCAGGTTGCTTGTAGACCACCATCGTCACCTCCTTTGACCTGGTCTGAGTTTTATGAGGCCTTTATGGCCAAGTTCCTACCTCAAAGTGATCGTGAGCGTCGCAGGGAGCAGTTTACTCACCTTGTGTAGGGGTCTACGACTGTCTCAGAGTATGAGACCCGTTTTCATCAGCTAGCACCGTTCGGAGCTATGATGATCATTCCTACTGAGCCAGATAGGATTCGCAGATTTGTATGGGGTTTGAGGCCAGAGATCAGGCAGCCAGCTGAGATATTGGTCGCCAGTGGTCGGTCATTTCAGGCTATCGTAGACTATGCCCGCACTGTGGAGGACCTACAGCGACATGATCAGGGGTCCAGAGATAAGAGGCCTCGGCATCAGGGTGTCTACAGAGGTTCCAGATATGGTGGTGGAGGTCCTGGCCAGTGGAGCCGGAGTTATCAGCCACAGCAGTACCAGGGTCAGTCCAGCCGACTGGTCCAGGCTTCCCTTCAGACTTTCGGTAGTACCCAGTTCGAGCAAGGTCAGGGCAGCCATCAGGGCTATGGCGGCCAATCTTCGAGGGGTACAATTTCTGGGGCATCAGGCCGTGGTGGTTATGCGGGATCTGCTGGTTCATCTCGACCGAGTAGGCCGCTGGGGGCTTGTTTTACTTGTGGTGTGATCGGTCAATTTGCTAGAGATTGCCCTCAGCAGGGTATAGTTCAGTTGGCCGAGCCTTTACGAGTAGTTCAGCCCCCAGCTAGAGGGGGTGGTCGTCAGAGTAGAGGTGGTGCTCCATGCAGTAGAGCAGGTGGTAGGGATGGCGGTCGGGTAGGTGGAGGTCGTCGTCAGTTTTACGCGGTCCCTAGGAGACCAGAGGCAGAGGCCTCAGATGCTGTGATTACAGGTATGATTTTTGTGTGCCATCAGTCGGCTATGGCCTTATTTGATCCTGGATCCACTTGTTCATATGTATCTGCCTACTTTGTGCCTTGTTTGGGGTTGGCTAGTGAGCCATTATCTGTTCCTATTTCTGTTTCGACCCCAGTAGGAGATTCTTTAGTAGTGGATCGAATTGTGAGATCTTGTATGCTATCTATTGGCGATTCAGAGACTTGGGGTGACTTGATGATTCTTGATATGCTAGATTTTGATGTGATACTGGGCATGGACTGGTTATCCCCTCACCGTGTGGTTTTGGATTGTTATTCCAAGACCATTACCATAGTTGTGCCCGGTTTATCCTCGGTGGTGTGGAAGGGTTCTGTTATCCATGCACCATCTGGGATCATCTCTTGTCTTCGAGCTAGGAAGTTGATTTCCCGTGGGTGTTTAGCTTATCTAGCATATGTCCGAGATGTTAGTGCTGACCCTACTTCTCCTGAGTCTGTTCCTGTGGTTAGAGACTTCCTCGATGTGTTTCCTACCGACCTGCCAGGCCTTCCACCTGAGAGAGATATTGATTTCGCTATTGAGCTAGAGCCGGGCACTAGCCCATTTCTATTCTCCTTACGCGTATGGCTCCTGCTGAGTTGAGGGAGCTTAAGGAGCAGCTCCAGGATCTGTTAGCTAAGGTGTTTATTAGACCTAGTGTGTCACCGTGGGGTGCTCCTGTTCTCTTCGTGAAGAACAAGGATGGGTCGATGCGCATGTGTATTGATTATCGGCAGCTGAATAGGGTGACAGTGAAGAATAGGTATCCGATGCTGAGGATTGATGATTTGTTTGACCAGCTTCAGGGTTCAGTCGTGTTTTCGAAGATTGATATGAGGTCTGGCTACCATCAGTTGAGGATTAGGGCGGAGGACATCCCTAAGACAGCATTCAGAACACGTTATGGCCATTATGAGTTCCTGGTGATGTCTTTTGGGTTGACTAATGCCCCCGCAGCCTTTATGAACTTGATGCACAGGGTTCTTGGCCCGTATTTGGACTCATTTGTGATAGTTTTTATAGACGACATCTTGGTATACTCGCGTAGTAGAGATGAGCATGAGCAGCACTTGAGGGTTATACTCCAGACTTTGAGAGATCATCGGCTTTATGCCAAGTTCTCAAAGTGCGAGTTTTGGCTTGAGTCAGTTGCATTCCTAGGGCACGTGGTGTCTAAGGATGGGATTAGGGTTGATCCGGGAAAGATTTCAGCGGTTTGTGAGTGGCCTAGACCTACTACTATTACTGAGGTTCGCAGCTTTATTGGGTTAGCAGGTTACTACAGACGGTTCGTTGAGGGATTTTCTTCCATAGCAGCACCTTTGACTATGCTGACTAGGAAGGATATCCCATTTCAGTGGTCGGATCAGTGTGAGGATAGCTTCCAGAGGCTTAAGGCCTTATTGACTTCAGCTCCAGTTTTGACTTTGCCGGTTGAGGGTCAGAGCTTCTCCATGTATTGTGATGCTTCTGGGGTTGGTCTTGGTTGTGTGTTTATGCAGCAGGGTCGAGTAGTGGCATATGCGTCGAGGCAGCTGAAGGTTCACGAGCGCAACTACCCCACTCATGACTTAGAGTTGGCGGCAGTAGTTTTCGCGCTCAAGATCTGGAGGCATTACTTATATGGAGTTCACTGTGATATCTTCACCGATCACCGTAGTCTTCAGTATATCACGAGTCAGCGGGAGTTGAACTCAAGACAGAGGAGATGGGTCGAGTTACTGAAGGACTATGACTTCACTATTCTGTATCATCCGGGCAAGGCAAACGTGGTAGCGGATGCCTTGAGCCGGAAGGCGGTGAGTATGGGTAGCCTAGCTTCTCTTTCAGTTTCAGAACGACTGTTGGCCTGGGACATCCAGTCCTTGGCTAACTGTTTGGTTAGGCTTGACTTGTCGGATCCTAGCAGAGTTCTCGCCAGTGTTGAGGTTCGTTCTACTTTGATTGATCAGATTCAGAGCCGTCAGTTTGAGGATCAGTAGTTGTGTGACCTTCGTGATCGGGTTGTTCAGGGTGAGACCAGCCAGGTTACTCTAGATTCAGATGGGGTTCTGAGGTTTGATAGCCGCCTTTGTGTTCCGAGGATTAGTGATTTGATTCAGTTGATACTTCATGAGGCACATTGTACTAGATACTCCATTCACCCTAGCACAGCAAAGATGTATAGAAACTTGAGACAGCTTTACTGGTGGAGTGGTATGAAGCGGGATATAGCAGAGTTCGTATCTCGGTGCTTGAACTGCCAGCAGGTTAAGTTCGAGCACATGAGACCTGGTGGTTTGATGCAGCGACTTCCCATTCCTGAGTGGAAGTGGGAAGGGATTACTATGGACTTCGTTGTTGGTTTGCCTCGTACTTCTCATGGGTTTGATTCCATATGGGTGATTGTTGATAGGCTGACTAAGTCAGCACATTTCTTGCCGGTTCAGACTTTTTATGGCGCAGAGAGGTTAGCTCAGATCTATCTTCGTGAGATTGTTCGGTTGCACGGGGTCCCAGCTTCTATCATTTCAGACCGTGGCACTCAGTTCACATCTCAGTTCTGGAGGGCTATTCAGCGAGATTTGTGTACAGAGGTTCATCTTAGTACCGCTTTCCACCCTCAGACAGATGGCCAGTCCGAGAGGACCAATTCAGATTTTGGAGGACTGCTTCGAGCCTGTGTTTCTTGACTTTGGAGGTTCTTGGGATCAAGTTTTGTTCCTTGGCAGAGTTTGCTTATAATAACATCTTCCATTCGAGTATCGGCATGACACCTTTTGAGGCTTTGTATGGCAGGCGTTGCAGATCATCGGTAGGTTGGTTTGATGGTTTTAGTGCTGGGCCACAGAGCACAGATTTGCTTCGAGATTCCTTAGACCGAGTCCGAGTGATTCAGGACAGACTTCGGGCAGCTCAGAGCAGACAGAAGAGTTATGCTGATCATAGGCTTCGTGCCTTGGAGTTTAGTGTCGGTGACTTGGTGTTTCTCCGTGTATCGCCCATGAAGGGCGTGATGAGATTTGGTAGGCGGGGCAAGCTTAGCCCCAGGTACATTGGGCCATTTGAGATTCTGCAGAGGGTTGGTAGCGTTGCCTATCAGTTAGCCTTACCTCCGATGTTTTCAGCTATACATCCTATATTTCATGTTTCGATGTTGCGTCGGTATGTCCTAGATGAGTCTCATGTGTTGCAGTGGGATTCAGTTCAGTTGGGTGAGGATTTAGCCTTTGTTGAGGAGCCGACAACTATTTTGGCCAGAGATGTCAGG